>BROE01000006.1:8525384-8574401 GCA_036571765.1 Plecoglossus altivelis | reverse complement strand
CCACCCCCAGCCTCATCGCTCCAACCCATCCAGCTCCCCCTCCACCCCCAGCCCATTACTCCAAGCCATCCAGTCTCTTCTCCACCCGCTCAGTCTGTCTGTGCGACGTGTTCAACCTCACCCCTCCCTTCCCACCATCACCTCTGACAACACCACTCACATACAGTCATCATAACATTCACCATGACCTCCATGACCCCCCTACCCAACCACCCAACCACCCACACACACATCATCCTCCAGGTCAGACCAATACGAGTCAAAAGTAAAGTCAGACACACCAGCTCCAGATTTCAATTCGATAGACTGACCGTCTCCTGAGTGCAATTAAGATTCATGGGGATAACAGAACCATTCTGAGGGATGACGCATTTTTTATACAAAATGTAACTCCCCTGTGGGCCTCTCAGTACCTACTCTCTTTCTACTGTAATCTTCTTTTACTATTGACTCTACTTCCTGTGTCGTGTGTAGAATGTAGTGTGTAGGGGGCTAGCCAGGCTCCTGCTCAGCAACAGTGCTTTCCCACCCGCCTCTCTGCTTGTCTGTGAAGCCACATCTCATCTTGTGTTTGGCATTCTACCCACCAGCTCTTTGATGTTCTCCTGGCAAACTGTGTGTCATCAGGTGTCGGCAGTGCTGGGCATCGGAACAACGCCCGCTTGGCCCTAGTCTGAGAGAGAGCAGTGTGTTCGTGTGTGTGTGTGTGTGAGTGTGTGTGTGTGTGTGTGTGTGTGTGTGTGTGTGTGTGTGTGAGTGACTGAGTGACTGAGTAAGTGAGTGAGTGAAAGTGTGAATGTGTGTGTGTGTGTGTACAAGCCTCTCTGAGCACAGCTTGGACAGGATTTGGGCATTCTCCCTTGGCATCGGTCCCTGGCACTGCCCTCTGCACACTGGATAGCTGGTTGGCAGTGTGTCCCTTACCTACTCCCTGGATCAAAGAACAGTGTGTGTGTGTGTGTGTGTGTGTGTGTGTGTGTATGCGCGCGCTTGTATGGGTAAGGGGGAGGGGGGTTCTGAAAAGATATTAAAAAAGGATAGTGCAGAGTTTCCTGTGGACCACTGACACTTTGACATCTTATGCTTCCGTTGTTTTTGTGTGCAGTAATAATCAAAATGTGAATGTCAGTGACCTCAGGTATGTGTGAAGTTGTGGCTTTAGGTGTGTTTCCCCCACTGATGTGTGCATGTGGTCTGTGTGTGTGTGGTATGCGTATGTGTGTGCGTGTGTGTGTATGTGTGGTCTCTGTGTGTGTCTGTTGTTCCTCTCAGCTGTGGGTCAACCAGGAGGATGGAGGGGTGGAACCAGCCGAGGGGACCAGTGAGGTTCAGAATGGCCACCTGGACCCGACCAATGACTGCCTGTGTCTGGGCTCACCCTTGCAAAACCGAGACCAGATGAGGGCCAATGTCATCAACGAGATTATGAGCACTGAGAGGCACTACATCAAACACCTGAAGGACATCTGCGAAGTATGGAACACACACACACTCTGTACCTCACTAATATACTGTCTCATACACGCTCTTCAATCACCAATGATGCCCTCATCATAATGTGGAACACAGTGGTCCACTACGTCAAACACTCCAAGGACAGAACAGTACAGGACACACAGCCACCACACACACACACACACACACATACATACACATACACACACACAAGCGCACACTGTCCTCTACTCACTGTGCTGGCCCTTGTCTCTCAGGGCTACCTGCGCCAGTGTAGGAAGAGGGTGGACATGTTCAACGATGACCAGCTCAAAGTGATCTTTGGGAACATTGAGGACATCTACCGCTTCCAGATGGGCTTTGTAAGAGACCTGGAGAAACAGTACAACACAGAGGAGCCCCATCTGTCTGAGATAGGACCCTGCTTCCTGGAACATGTGAGTCACATCACACAAACGGCACTTAAGAGAACCCTGTTCCCTAAAGGTTAGGTAGGCCAAACCATTTTTTTCCTAAAACAAGTTAATAATGGGACCCTGTTTCCTTGAACAAGTTATGTACAGTAGATAGAAGCATGTCACCTACATTGTTTAAGGTATTTAGAATCCATTGTCCTACAGGTCATGTAAGCTATTTAGAACCCTTTTGATCTAGAACTGGTCGAGAATCCTGTGTCTTAGAATACAAAACACAGAGGTATTTAAAAACCTGATTCGGGGAACACAAGGTATTTAAAACCCAGCATCCTAGAGCATTGGAGCTATTTGGACCCCTGCTTCCAGCAGCAGCACGTGAGGTACACTGTGAGAACACGTGCAAAGCAGCATCACATCTCCATTGTTAGACAGTGGATTGTTAGAACCCTGCTCTCTAGAACAACAGCAACTCTTCCCAACCTCGGAAATAGAGATGATTCATGCAGTGGAGATAGACGTGAGGGAGTGTAGAGAAAGGGCTTTGTGTTTTTTTGTTTAAAATGTCTCCTCAATTTTTGCTCTGCTCCGTGATTTTTTCAAAATATAAATGGTTGAATGACTTCAACCCTGAATCACAAAGCTTATGTTTGGCAGTAACAGAAATGCCATGACAAATGCCTTGACCTACTTCTAAAAGAGGCTGAATTTCATTTTATATCCTCTTCACTGTTTCGGGGTTTTCCTCCCACATCTGCCAAGATGACATAAAGGGATGTCTGTCTGTCTGTCTGTCTGTCTGTCTGTCTGTCTGTCTGTCTGTCTGTCTGTGTGGCCATCTGTGTTGGTGAAGCTCTGGATCTCTCTCTGTTAGTATGTCTTTATATCTGTCTTTTGTCCATCTGTCTACATATTTGTACACCTGTTTGTCTGCCTTTCTGCCTGCCTGTCTGTCTGTCTATCTGTCTGTCTTTCTGTCTGTCTGTCTATCTGTCGGTCTGTCTGTCTGTCTGTCTGTCTGTCTGTCTGTCCGTCTGTCAGTGCGCGCTGTTCCAAACTCAGACGTGTGTGTCTTACAGCAAGACGGGTTCTGGATCTACTCAGAGTACTGCAACAACCACCTGGATGCCTGCATGGAGCTGAGCAAGCTGATGAGGGATGGCAGGTACCAGCACTTCTTCGAGGCGTGCCGTCTCCTCCAGCAGATGATCGACATCGCCATCGACGGCTTCCTGCTCACGCCCGTCCAGAAGATCTGCAAGTACCCTCTGCAGCTGGCGGAGCTGCTCAAATACACAGCACAAGAGCACAGGTAGGAAACATACACACACACACACACACACACACACATAGCCAGGCTAGGATGTTCATCTCTTGTTAGCCAGTGTGTTTGTCTAATCAAGCTCCAGGTCATTCACAGCCAGAGAGGGACGAACGCCAGCTTTCAGTGCCAGTTTGTCTGTGTGTGTCTGTGAGGTACAGACTGGCTGCCAGCTATAGAATCCTGCCTTCACATACACACACACACGCACACACACACACACACAAACACAAACACACACCCACAAACACACACCCACAAACACGCGTCATCTGCTTTAGTCAAGCCCCTATCTCAGGACAGTACACCAGGCCTGTCCTAACCTGACAGCATTTACAGGCTCGGTTAACTTGTAAACAGTTCGTTTTACCTCTAAGTTTGATAGAATCCAGATAATTGCTTTATCTCAGGCGATGCTGTGGCAGCTGATGTTCTGGTGTCTTTTATAGTCCTGTGGAGCAGGTTTACTGGCTCTGTGATGTAAGATTCACTCATTTCCCGGTAATAACTCATGTCCTGTCTCCATAGTGACTACCGCTACGTAGCGGCAGCTCTGGCGGTGATGCGGAACGTCACTCAGCAGATCAATGAGAGGAAGAGGAGACTGGAGAACATAGACAAGATTGCCCAATGGCAGGCATCTGTTCTGGACTGGGAGGTACTGCCAGTAGCCCCAAACTACACTTTAGCACTATAGAAATCAAAAAGGGACTTGTCACGCAAATGTCAATAATAACATTAGCATTTGCATGATGGAGATACAGTATGTTTTTAGCATTGTTAGCACTCTTAATGAAGAAATCGGTCGTTGCACATCAGAATACTAAAATCCAAAACTTTGTTTGAGCTGAATTAATTCAATTTCTGTGTGTGTTTTGTGTGTGTGTGTGTGTGTGTGTGTGTACGTGCGTGCGTGTGTGTGTCCAGGGCGAGGACATCCTGGACCGGAGCTCAGAGCTGATCTATACCGGGGAGATGTCATGGATCTACCAGCCGTACGGACGCAGTCAACAGAGAGTTTTCTTCCTCTTCGACCACCAGCTGGTCCTCTGCAAGAAGGTACACAATCCCTCTCTCTCCCTCTCTCTTTCTCCCCTCTCTCTCTCCCCTGTCTCTCTCTCCCCCTCTCTACCAATCTCTTTCTCCTCCTCTCTCTCTCGCCCTCTCCACATCTCTCTCTCTCCCTCTCCCCTTCTCTCTCCCCTTCTCTCTCTCTCCCCCTCTCTCCTCATCTCTCTCTCCCCATCTCTCTCTCCCCATCTCTCTCTCCCCATCTCTTTCTCCCCATCCCTCCTCATCTCTTTCTCCCCCTCTCCCCCCATCTCACTCTCCCCCTCCCCACCTCTCCCTTCCCATCTCTATCTACCCATCTCTCCCCATCCTCTCTCCCCCTCTCTATCTCTTGATATCTATCTCTTTCTTTCTCTTGCCTGACAGTTTGTTTTGGAATTCATCTCTCTCGCTTTCTCTTTCCCTCACCTACTCTCTCCCTCTTTCACTCACTGCATTTCTAAGTTGGTTCAACTAACTATATATACATATTTCTGTCTTTCTCACCCACATTTGATTTTCCCTTTCACAATCCTCTTATCCGCTCTAAAATATATCCTCTTTCAAGTAGTGCTTTCCAAAAAAACAACACAAAAAAACAAGCTTGCATGCTGATGTTCCCTGATTTCAAAAGTGCCCCCTAGGTGAGAAATGTTCCATGCTGGTGAGAAGTGCTTCTGAGCATCTAGTCTATCCTGGGATCTGAAGCCCATACATACTGAATGGTCAGAACTTCCCTGTTGATCACAGAGTGCCTGGCTGAACATACACTAGCTGTCACACAAAAACACGGTGGTGTTCTGCAAGCTCATGATTGCCTGCAAGATGGAGATGATCACAGGGTTCTACACGTGTTATCACACACACTCATTTGCTGTGCGGACATTTCCTGTGCATGAACACACACACACACTCTCCTGCTCTCACATACACATATACACACATGAAATAAACGTGCGTACACTCCAACATATACTCTTCCCTCTTTACTCCACCCCCTCTCCTTTGCATGCGCACACACACACATTCACACACACAACCCCCCTCCATACATAATCGTCCTTGCTATCTCCCTCACCATCTTGTAAGTGCATATGCATGTTCAGGTTGTGTGTATATAGGTGTGTGTTTGTGTGTGTGTGTGGTACTATGTCTTGAGCCCTGCTTCACCATGCCCTGCCTGCTCTGTTATGGGGGGAGTAGCAGCAGGACACACTTCAGCATGACTCCTCTCCCACCCTAACATAACATGTGTAATGCTAGCCCTCAGGGCATGTTAGTAGCGTGTTGCGTGTTGTCTTCCTTCCTTCATCCTCCTCCTCTCATCTCCTCCTTTTCGGCACGGAGACAGCGATCTCATCTGGGCACGCTCATTAGCAGTTTGTTGGTATTCTCACAGTTTCTCTCTTATTCTCATTAGAAGTAGAGGAGAGTTTATTTCCAGGGTTCTGCTCCCTGACAACAGTCTTAACGGTCGTCCATGTTTGAGCAGCGCGTCCAGGCGGTCGTGTGGTTAATCGTTTACCCAGAGAATGAGGTTGAGGGTTCAGTCCCCCCCCCTCACTGCCCTCCCCCAGCAGTGACTGGATGTACGAGACTCCGGGGTCTATTTTGGGTTTGCAGCTTTTAGTTGCATAGGAGTTGGAGCGGGGCCCAAGGTTTCCAACACGAGCGTCCTGTCAGGGGGCTGTACCTGTGCGTCAAGCTCTCTCTAGGGACCAATAGACCCCGAACAAGACAATCCTTTTATTCAGTAGCTTTCTAATGTGCTGATGCCTTCCCTGTCCAATGAACTGTCTACACACGCTGTTGCATCTAGATTGAGATATTTGTGTATCATATGAGTAGATTTGTTATTGATTTCCTGTTTTTTTGTGGCTGAAAAGCCTCTCTTCCAGCCAAGCCATCATTGGTGATTCTGTTATGTGCGACTATCTTCCAGCCAAGCCATCACTGGTGATTCTGTAATGTGCGGTCTCTGTTCTCGATTCAAATTTTTATCAAGGCAAACATTTAAATTAAAGTAAAGCAAAATACCACAGTATTTTAACCTACTGTCGAAAATACCATTAAAATCAAGTCTGTGTCAATAACAGACTATGGTATGTTATGTTAAGGTGATGAACAACGCAAAACAGTCCATTCAGTAAAACTTCTGTTCCTGTTGTGAAAATCTATGAATATGAAGTAGTTAGTCATCGCTGTTGTAATGTGTGCTGTTGGGTGTGGAAGGATGGCATGTGTGTGGGGTAGGCAAGGAGGGAGGGTGTGTTGTCTGTTGGGCAGCAGATGGAGAAGGGTTGCATAAGCCAGTCTCCATCAACGCAATAAGAACTTGAAGATGCCCACAAGCTGACACCTCCTGAAGACTCAGCACACACACACTCACCCTAAGAGCCCCCACTCTCATTCTCATTCCTCCTCCCCCCCTTGTTCTTTGTCTTGCTCACTCCAGGACCTGATTCGCCGGGACATCCTGTACTATAAGGGCCGCATCGACATGGACCGCTACGAGGTGCGGGACGCCATTGACGGGCGTGACGATGACTTCAACGTGAGCGTGAAGAACGCCTTCAAGCTGTGCAACAAGGACAGCGAGGAGATCCATATCTTTCTGGCCAAGAAGCTGGAGGAGAAGATCCGCTGGCTCAGGGCCTTCCACGAGGAGAGAAAGATGGTGCAGGAAGACGAAAAAATCGGTTAGACGCGGACACACACACGCAAACACACACAGGCTTGTCATCTCTGGTTTGTCTCTTGGTTTGTCCCAAAGGGACACACACCCACTATTGTATGCCTCTCAGTCATAAATAACATGAGTTGTGAATGTCATTCCACTGTGCTGACTAAACAGCTAGCGGGCAACACAACAACACAGTGCTGGACACACCAGCAACGGCATCCAGTTGAAATCTCAAGTATTATGTCTGTGTGTGTGTGTATGTATGTGTGTGTGTGTGTGTATGTATGTATGTATGTGTGTGTGTGTGTGTATGTGTGTGTGTGCGTGCGTGCGTGTGTGCGTGTGTGTGTCCTCAGGTTTTGAGATCTCTGAGTACCAGAAGCGTCAGGCTGCTCTGACAGTGAGAAAGGTGACCAAACAGAAAGGTGAGGCAACACGCAGATATCAGGTGATTTCCCTTTTCTTCTCCTCTCTGAGCCGTCTGTCTTTTCATTGCTGTTTATCATTCATAAGGCACCTTCCTCTCACACACGCACACACACACACACACACACACGCACAAACAAACACATTAATATGTGTCTTGTCACTTCTGTTGAGTGTTTACTTCATTGGGGACGTTTGTAATTGTGGAGATGCCTCTGCTTTCAATAAGAAACAACAGCTTCTTAAAGGTAAATAATGTTGTGTACGTTTGTTCTAAGCCCCATGTTAACCCAGCCTCCCTCGTGGCTAACTTTATGGGACGTGAGCGAGGAAATTAGCCCACGTGCGGAACGTTCCAATGCTACCAAATGAACTAGCATGAGAACGATTGAGCTGCGTCTAAACAAATTACAAGCGTCTCCATCGCTGTTTACATGAAACAATGAGCGACAAACGCACGTGTCACTGGACCACCAATTCCAAGCACATTTGAACATCAACGAAAAGACAGAGGGCTGTTTGCATGGAGGTTGATACTGTAAGCTCTGGAGACTCACAGCAGACAGATGTTTGGGGATGTTTCACTATTTTTGACATGCTGTTGTTGTTGTTGTCTGTACTGTTACACTACGAGCATGAGGACCATCATAACAGCGACTAACCTAACAACTGTGTTGTTCTAATGCTGGGATGGGCCCATTTTGACTAGTTGTTTGTCCATGCTCTGTGTGTGTGTATTTGTTTTCATGTGCTGTATGTGTATATACCTGGCACAAGGTGAAGTACTTTCTTGAATTTCAGATTCATTTATAGATATCATCTTGAGAAAGAGGGCCATGTTGTATGGACATGGTTTGAAAATGATTAAGGTATATTTATTAGAGTTTTATAAAGCGTTTATGCAACAAGATGCCATGGCAACTGCTAAACAATATGAGCTATACTGTAGTAATTATCTACAGAATTACAGCATCTGCCTACAGATAAATCTGCTGCTATTTAAAACACAGAATATTAGCCGTATTACACATTTAGAGAAATAAGTACATTTTCTTAAAATAAACACAATAAAATGTATTAAGGACTAAACAAAATCCACACTCTAAGATGCCATGGCAGCTTTTCAAATGATTTCCCCATCTTATACTATTGATTATCTGTAGATGCTATTGGCAGTAGTGTAGTTGTGATGCTAGAGTTGAGTCCTTCAATGCATAGCAGCTTTTTGGTAGATTTTGGATCACTGTGTTCTGTATTCAGTAGGCTGCTAATCAATCTGACCTCCGGTCTGCAAAACCAGGATAACAATAACTCTCTGTTATGAAAAATGCTTGCTTTCATATCTGTTCAGAACGAGTGTTATCTCTGGTGGTCTTTGGCGGACTGGGAGGTTTGTTTGAATAGCATTTTTTGACTCCCTTGTGTCATTTCTAGAGTTGCACCCCCCCCCCACCATATCCATTTGTCTAGCATCATCCTATGATCTAGATTCTAGAATCATGTATCTTCTGGTCTTACATGCAAGAAAGATCGTGCAATCAAAAGATTCAGTATTGCAATGCTCATGTGACTGTGAGGGAGGGGAGGCGGGAGGGGAGGGGAGGCGGGAGGGGGGATGCATGGATAGATGTTGTGATGTTGTTTCTATTCAAGCACCTTCTGACCGAATCTCTCTCTCTTTGCCTAATCCCACCGTAGTGTTCCCCTCCTCGCTGTGTGCACCTTTTCCCCTCTCTCGCCTGCGTGCCCCTTGCCTGCATTCTCCCCCCCCCCTCACCACACACGCCTGCCTATCCCGCTCCCTCCATGCACTTGCTCCACCAGGCTGTAAAACAGGAGCGCACCCCCTCATACCCGCCCCCCAGAACTCCCTGGGCCGCCGGACAGTATGATGACGTACCGGCAGACTTTAGGCGGCTGAACACGAAACCAACTACGCGGCTTGTGTCTAGCTAGTTTCCAAGTCCATCGCCTATCCAAAGACAGGCAGACCGTGTGACTAACTCCATCTCGTGAGCTGGTGCCCACCGCGGCTGAAGCTTATCTGACGATTGTGCTAAGCTCTAGCATAGCACGATCTCACAGGCACAAAGTAGCAAGTGACAGCCTTCATCACCGACACGACTCCTCTGAAAACTGGCTATTTTATCTTTCCCTATCCTAGAAGCACTTCACATACAATAGTGTCGACCAAAAAGACTTGCTTCTCCAAAAAAAGAAACGACAAATGAAGGACACATAGATCATTGGCCATCTTATCGCAGCGCGGCACGCTTACTACCCTTCTCAGTATCGAGACTGCGCATGTACCGTCACTCAACCAGCCCAACCATTTCTCTGGTCCACTGATGCCAGGTGGTTTCTATTTGAGACTTGCGACCTGAGTCCCCAAAGACTTCGAAGACATCATGGATGCTATAAACGCTTTACGTTAACCTGTCATGTTTCATCACGTTCTCATCCTACGTTAACAATCTTCAGCTTCTTTACCGATGGGTGAGACCACCATCACCTAGCTCCACCCCTGGAAACGGCACCGAACAACCAACCAAGCAGTCTGAATGTCCTGTAGGCATTGCCTGTTTTTTTCCCTCATCATTTTCAAGTAAATGTTTACTGCTGTTTTTCCCTTGCCAGAACTGACTTATCCAAGTTTGATGAAGTGCATGTAGATGAAAGCTGTTGAGTTGAAGGCTAGGTGAGTGTTGGCCGTGTGTGTGTGTGTGTATGTTTGTGTGTGTATGTGAGTGTTGGCCACGTGTGTGTGTGTGTGTGTGTGTGTGTGAGTGTGTGTGTGTGTGTGTGTGAGTGTGTCTTGAGGGAGACTTTACGTCTGACACGTACTTCTGCAGCTCATATCGAGTTCTTGCTGTCACCATTGTTTTAGATCCAGTCAAGCTCTGATCAAAGTTCACCTTTTTACATGTACACTGTGTCTTTCTCTTTCTTTCGCTAATCATCCTCTCCCCCAATCCATACTTTCTCTCACCTCCCTATTCCTTTGGTCTCTCCTCCTTCTCTTTCCTTAGCGTTCTCCTCTCTGCCCTCCAGCCCACTCTCCTTTTGTGTTCTCTGGCCTCTTCTCCCCTCCCTCTCTCCATCCCCTCGCTCTCTCCATCCCCCCTCCCTCTCTCCACCCCCCCTCCCTCTCTCCATCCCCTGCCTCCTCTCTCCATCCCTCTCCATCTCTCCACCTCTCTTGCCCGTCTCTGTGAGTGTGCTTTTATTTATTTTGCATGAGGAGCACCATTCATTTGGAAGTCTGCCATTGGTTGTGACATGACGGGTCAGGGAGCCAATCAATAATGGGCACCGTCAAAAAGAACATTCACATCATTGGCATCCATAGCAGACAGGATTCTACAGGGTATTCTCACTCACTTGAGGGCCTCTGCATGTTCTACTGTAGAGGAACTCTGGAGTCAGTAAAAACATTGTATTTGATATACCTCCCCCTTTTACCTGAGACCTCCCCTTGCCCCCAGGGCTGATTTCTCATTGGCTGTTTAAACAGAGAACAGCCTATGAGGAGTTGAGTTCATGCTCAGATTTTAGTCAGGCTTAAAGCATACTCATCATATTCACGTGATGGATATTTACAGGAAAACACCAAAAAGCACAGCCCATAAGTCAACCTTCTGATGAGTGCTGCACATTCATTTTCAAAGCATGAGAGAGACAGGATCCTGCACCAACATGACTGTGAGATTAAGCTTCCATAAAGTGTAGATGGGATCTGCTAAGCATACCACAGAGACCAGGTGAATCCATGTCACAACATGTCAGAGTAGCAACATACCAAAACACGTCCTCTCCCTCACCCCAGCCCAGAGTCCCTTTTTTTAGCAGGTATCAATAGGTTCTTTTATTATTTTGACGGGAACCCAACGGAATTCTAACTGTGCATGGGTCTTTGTGTAAATCTAATGATTCTTTTTCAGAGTACACCGAACATCTTAAAGTAATACTACAGTCAGGAATAGGGTAGTATTATGGCAGAGCAATGCTATAAAGGGGTGCCCTTCCCAACGGGGGAGAAAGCACCATCATATCTGCAGGTGTCTACACATGCATACTGTACATTGTTGCTGGGTGTATTCTTTCCACAGTTGAAATGTCCATCTTGTTCATCTATTTAAAATATTCATCGTTTGACCGACAGATACAGAAGTATTTTGTATTGATATCACCATCATTGTTATGATATCATCATTTGATCAAACTACTATGACAACTTTGTGCGATGTGATATATCATTATATATTTACAGTACTCACTACAGAGTGATATATAAAACAAATATATAGTTCTATGTCATATTTGTTTGCCTTCTTATAGGCACTATTTTATTGGAAAAAAAGAACATAGATTTTTTGGGTTTGTAATGGTGTGTAATTTATGTTGTTTTATTTCAAGTAAAGACCAGTTGAAACACAGGTGATGTGGTTCTGCGTGTCTTCTAAAAGTGGCCCTGATGTAGTTCTGCTTGTGTGTGATAACCTCTGGAGCCTGGCACAGCTTGGCAAAGCTTAGCACAGGCTGGCACTGTGCCGCTTTTTCAACGGGAACAGATAAGTGTAGCTTTGGCTTCCAGGCTCCGATAACCTCAGGTCCATCTCTGTTGTTGTCCTCAATATCCACCCATCCACACCTACATCCCCACCCCGCCCCCTGCCTCTGTTGCACCGCAGAGAACAGAGATTCTATCCAACACTGCCTTCCAGCATTCCGCTAGTGATTATCTATTCAATTTCACAGTCAGATATGAATTAGTCATGTCTTCCCCCCTCAGTGTGACGCGCTGCCCTCTCTCTCCGTCTCTCTGGGAACACATCACTCAGGGGAGCCCGAGAGGCACTCTCACACTAGACCAGACAGAGATAGACAGAGAGAGAGAGAATACTGTGACTAACTGGAACTCTGACCCTCCCATGCGTTGCAGTTGAACACAAACACGCATTTGATTCGGTTTATTTTGGGAAGGATTCGTGTACATTTAAATACAATTCATTTACATGTACTTAGTCCTCTAGATGATATAACACTGACAATGGTAATTGAGGGTAAAAATAGTTTGTCGCCTGTAAAAAGTCTGCCGGCACTTTTTCTTCCTTTGGTTGAGGTGATTATTAATCATGTGACAAAGTGAGCTCTCTAAAAGCAACAATGTAACTAATTGCACAACCTGTATAAACGACAGATATCACATTTGAACAGTGAAGGTTACTTTGAAGAATAGCGTCGTTTCTGCTCAAGTGAGCTCTAGGCGGTAGTGCCTGTAAAAGCATGTTCACTGCATCCAGTATGTTGCATGAGACGATGATATAGCCTATCTTGTTTGCTAAACAGCATCCGGAAGCTTCCCTCTTATGTTTCAAGCTCTCTTTTATTCTCACATTACTCTCAGTTATCTGCACATTCTTCTTGACATACACTTCTTCTCACATTATCGAGATATCGCAAAACGGTCTCTGGACTTTAAGTGGCATTATGTTCATCTCGTATGCTCTGCTTTTAGATAGTAGTGCAGGGGAAAATGTTGTAAGTTAGTTCAGAACAAAACTTATCGTATCATCATAACAACGCAAGGGTAGCTGATTTGTGGTTCAGAAAAACACTTTCGCATATTTGCTTTCCATTGATACAGACAAGATCAACTGTGCTTTTAGTGAAACAGCATACTTATGCCGTATGCTTACTTCTGGATATTTGCGGAAAGTGCAGCTCCTCCTACATATGCGAGGTGAAACGGGTAATTTTTCTATGGCAACTGGCAAAGAACTGAGGGTGGTGGTGTAGGCTACTGTACATGTTTATACATAGATTTATTGTCGGAGCAGAAGAGCTAAACTAATGAACAAAGCTCTTGGAGGGAGCTATTTATAAAACGAGCAAAATCTCAATCAGTCCTTTTACAGTGTCGTGTGACATAAAGCACATTATCACACAGTACGCATAGTAACGGATTACTTATCTTGCACTGCTTTGGAACTGTTTATTTATTTTACCAAATGGCGACAGTATTTATTATACTGAGACTTACTATTCTGTACTTTATGACGATATGATCATGTGCGTGATAGGCTACATTATGAGACTCAACCTTTATAAGTTTTGATGTACACTTTTGTGTATTCAGTTCCCCTAATTTAGCTGGCAACAAACCCCTCATCCTCTATAATACTATTCCCATTGTTAGTTTTACTTCATGGTGTTAGTGGTTGCCAAACCATGAAACGCTGCAGTGTGTTCAGGCTGTCTGAGAATGCGACGCCTTTTTCTCTCAGTTTTTTGCATGTAGGGATCCCCTCCACCACTGTCCACCTGCACATGGTGTCAATGGCCACCTCCACGCTGAGCAATATGCGCGACTTATTCTGGGATCAGAACAGTGTCTACAGTAAGTAACACCACCGCATTTAGCGCTTGTAAACAGTGACACATATCTAGTATCAAATTATCAAGCCAATATATTAGGTGAAAGGTTGGTAAACATAGTCTTATAACTTAGATGTGGATTGGGGGGGGGTCTTTTCGTGACACCACAGAGCAAAGTCTCAATGTTTACCAGTCCCTTTGAAACATCAATAGTATACGGTCAGTCGTGGCATTTTTTCAATTTCAATTTTTTTCATTCAATTATTTTTGGTAGAAGTAAAGAAAAAGTCTATTCAAATCCAGAAACTGTGAATGCAAGTGTGGAATTATACCTACTGAACATAATTGAAACATTAATTTGTTTAGAAGTAATTAGAAGCATTGGGAATATGTTGTTATTTGATGTAATGATAATGAATCTTATCTATTATAACTGTACTTTTCTTTGGAAATAAAAATCATCTATCTACTGAACTGTGTCCCAGCCACTGTTGTGATGTCAGCTTGGACATTATACAGGACTTCCTGTTTTGTGACATCATATCCTGTGTTTTTGTGTGTATCCTTTGTTTTAATGTTCCCTTGCAGCTGCAAGAGGGGCTACCTTCAGATTCTCTACTTCAGCTTTCCTTCCTTTGAGAAATGACTGACCTGACATGACTAGATTGGTTAAAACTCAAGAGAAGCAGATGGGTGCAGCTCTCCCATCATGTGAGTACGTCAGTAACAGTTGACTCGAGGTGAAGAAGGAAGTCCAATTCAAACATGGCTGATGTTGTTGGATATGCACGAGAAAAAAAGGCATTCTCTGGATTCAAACGTTTTAACTCGTTGAAATGTGACGTACCCCCAAAAAACACTAGCAACCGTGCTACTCGCTGTTCGATACAAGCAAACAAACTGTGTTCTCCAAGTGGCTATAATGAATAACGGATGAGCTGGATGTACATATGCATCCCCAGCTAGACATATTAAAGTGTATTTATCCGTTAGTACATCGTGTTTTCATATCCACGGAGGCAAGTCTGTTTCAAGTCAGTAAGATCTAAGACACACACAGACACGGGAGATAAGGGAATGTAGAAATGAACGGGGCGGGTGGAGACAGAAGGAGAGAAAACGAGCACTGTAGGAAGGTATCCATTGTAAAACGATCGGACCTGGGCTGGAGAGCTGCCTCATTGAGATTTCTCTCACAGTTCTGGTTTTCCACCCATGTTTGAACAGCTCACAGCTTCTTCTCTTTTTTTTTCTGCAAAAGCTGTTTACGTGCATTAAGTCTCTCACTGTATCAATTACATCCATTGTTCTGTTGTTCAAAACTGGTTTAAGAGAGTAAGTTCAATCATGATATTGCACCTGGTGGTTGCCAGACAGGTTAAACCTTTAGTTTGCAGATTGGTGTAATCAGTACCACCCATAGCCAACCCGCTTGAAACTGTTGAGGTAAAATCCCACCCCAGTGGAGGTAAGTGCACATCCTGATTGTAATAGCCAAGCAATTACAGTGATGAGTAATAAAGTACCTACAGAAGGGTAGAGCTGGCGTAATCGTGCAGGTGTAAACATAAAGTCCAATGAATGTACAGTGCAAGGCTTCCATCTAGTGGTGGTTCTTTGTAATGCAAATGGAGACGAGTAAGTATTTCTGGATTTATAGAGTGGAGTATTTCAGAAGAGCCATTGTTTGCAAAGCTTGGTAGTTAAAGTGTAGCGTAGTATTAAAGTGGTATTTTAGCTCCAACTCAGTACCTCTTTAGTGATCTTTAGTGTAGTGATCCCTCCATTATTAAACAGCATTACAATTACGATTGTGCAGCTAGATAGCGACTGTGGAGTACCTGGATAACTAAATAGTATCTTGCAGGCTCAATGGCTGTGGCTAGTGTTGAACCTATGATCCTGCACTTACAGTACACTAACTCAGCTCATGAAGCTATACTAGGTCTATTCGAAGCCTGTTCACTTAAAAAAATGATCAGGCAAAATAATTGATTTATTGTCACAAAGATATGGAGACAATGTGGATATTTACATAAATACACCCCTTTCAACCATTTTGCATTTCATTCCTTATTACTTCCCAAACTATAGACAAATATGTATTCTACACACGCATACCAGGACAATTGGACTTACGGTTCAAGAGAAGCAGAGTCTTGTAAGTTCACCTACATTTTCCCTGAACAGTATCATCTGTCATGGCGGACCTGATGGGTTCTTGAGGCTCGTCTGTTCCTCATGGGAAATAAGGCATGCGCATCCATTGTCAGGCATTTCAGAGTAATCGGGCACAGGGGAAATCACACTTTGGACGTAGCTTATAGCGCCACCTATGGGCGTACGTGGGCACTAGCGACCTAGGAGTAATGAGTGACCTGATGTATTATTCAGTCAAATTTAAAAAAAAATGTGGCTAAGAACTTTTTTTAAATATTGAGCCAATCTAGGGAGAAGAATGAAAATTATAATGAGAACACAAACCAAATAACCCCAATAACCCAGTCAAAATATTGGAAACAATACAGCCATATGTGCAAATTATCACAAGGAAAAACAATTGGAGAGTAGAAGGCTATTTGAGCTTTTTGTGACAATTGCAGTACGTATCTCTCAATATCATAACTAGACAGAGACTAGAGGTCAGGTGACATGTTTGAGGTAGTTCCTCAAGATGTGAGGAATGTCCAAGCTATCAATGGCAGCTGCTTTGTTGCCCAGGGGAAGGTATCTGCGGATGGCCAGTCTCGTCTGGGACATCAGGGATTTAGGACAAACTGGAAAGTAAAAGGAAAGGTTTATTTCTATGATTTATTAAAGTTGTTGAAATGTTGAAACCAGTATAAATGTGATCATATGGACTGATATGAATCTCCCATAATGTTCCTTGGCTCAAGGCTCCAAAAGAGCTATTAGGACTATGTATTTCTTTGGGATAGCCATAACAATACTATCTATTCACTGCAACTATGTAATACTAAATAGCAGTCTGTCTGTGCGTGTGCGCGTGTACATGTGTGTGCGCTTGCGTGTGTGTGTTTGCGGGGGTGGGATTTTGCAGTTGTGTTAAGAGAGTTCCTGTGATAACCCCCCCTCTCCCTCATCCATCGTCAGGGCAACCTCTCCAGACAGGAGGACAGAGCGCTGGGCGGTTCTCTCTGTACGCCTCCTCCAATCAGGCCTCACCTCTCTCCTTCAGCAGCAGCACCAGCGCTTCGTTCTGCATGGTGGTCTTGTCTACAATCAGGGTGGGCAGATACATGTCTGCCCCAAAGTCAATCAGGAGCTGTGTGTACTCCAGGCCGCAGCCGTAGCGCAGGCACATCTCCAGCACCGTCTTGGGCTGCTTGACCCTGGCCAGCATCTTCTCCTCGGTGCAGTTGTAGTTGGGATTGGCTCCATGAAGGAGCAGCAGCTTAAAGCAGTCCAGATGCCCGTACACGGCCGAGATGTACAGGGGCCCTCGGCACGCCGTAGCGTTGGTAGCCCACTCTGGGATTTTGGGCCGGACGTCCACCTCGGCACCGAATAGGAGGAGCTCCCGAAGGATGTCCAGGTCCCCTTCGCGGGCTGCTGTCAGCACCGGGGAGCAGTTATTGTACTGACTGCCGTTAGGGTCGGCGCCTGCTTTCAGCAGCGCTACCACGCAGTCCAGGTGTTTACCGCTGACAGCTGTGAAGAGAGGGGTCTGGGCCTTTACGTCCAGGCTGTCCACCTAGGAGTAAATAAACACAGAGAGACACAGACACACATGGACTTGCGCAGAAATACAGATAAGCTGAGACAAACACAGATAAGGTCAGACCAAGCGTCCATCTTTAGCTCAGCGGGGTCATCTTAACCAGGCTGATTACAAATTGAGGTTGTAGGTTGTACTATCTCATCTCAACTCGTCTCATCCTCTGGCTACATAAATCCACATCCTCCAATCAACAGACGACATCGGTGACTTTAAACCCCCAGGCGTTTACGCAGCCAGCCATTCCTTTATCTTACCTCTGCCCCGTGTTCCAATAGGAGCTCCAGAGAGCGCAGGTGTCCGTGAGCAGCAGCTGTGCGCAGGGGGGTGACTGGGACTCCCCAGCCACTGCGGGAGTTGATGCACCTGCGGTAGCTCTCCTGGGAGAGGAGCTCAGACAGCTGCACCACATCATCAGCGCTGACCACCTGGTTGAGGGACTGGCACAGCTCCCTCTCCTCCTCATCTCCCTCCTTGGGCTGGAGCAGGGAGAAGATCTTGGAGATGTCCATCAAACTCATGTTGACTGGGCTCTCCCCCTGTACCATGCTGGAGACAAGGAACTGGTACAGTCCGATCCGACTGCCTCCACCTACGGTTCGCGCCAGAAAACATCAATGAGAACAGGATGGCAGGTTAGGTTAAGATTTATGCAATCCATGGTCATATGCCACATGCATTACATTTGTGGTTCGGTTTGAGTGGAACACAAGCAAAAGACAATCATGGCATATATACTGAGAAGATTCAAGGAGCAGAAGATATTGAAATATGTACTGCTCTGCACAGCAATACATCATGCCTGAGATATTTCATTTAGTGACAACTGGTCAAATTGAGTTCAGCCTAAATAACACCAAATACAGGGAAATCAAGTATGTGAGGGGAAAGATAATAGACTATGTCTTTAAAATCATCCACGGTCACATAATGCTCTGTTTAAATCTAAGGACATTGAACTGTAGCTGCCAACACTGAGTCAAAGACAAAGAGACACACAGCAAGGAAGATTAGCAAAGATTTCCACTTACCTCACTTCATGGGTTAGCAAACAGTGATGTTTTTTCTCAATTTGTTGAACAGTAGGCTTGTAGTAAACACATTCATAACTGGTCAGCCACGTGAAGGAATGGCAAAGAGTGTGAGGAGTGTGTATTTCACCTAAAGACTGAAATTCTGTGTTTGTGTGTGCGAGTGCCACGGTCTGACACAGCAGAGCAGAAAGGGACTGGGGGCATTGGTGGGGCTAATTTTAGGCCACATATGGACCTGGCCAAACTTCCATCCTTGGAGAGCTAAGGCAGGCTAGGGAGCTATAATTAGAAAGGTGATAGACTTGTGACACTCTGTCTCGTTCCTGATAGGTGGGTAGTGATTTGTGGGATTCTCCTGTGTCCTTAATAATAGTCTAGCTGGGTGGTATCTTGCCCTCCTATACTACTCAACTGATCTACATTCTGGATTTCTAGATGTTTCAATGAAGTTGGAAAGTTAAAAGTGATGATCATTAGTCGACTATGTTTCATATTAAAAGCATGTCAGCACTCTGCTTTTTCAGCTCTTACTGGGCAGCCATCTTCCAGGCTGGTTACTGCAGCTGTCTCAAAGGCAGATGAGGCAGACAATCAGCTGTTCTCCCCCACTATGCTGTGTATCCCGTGTCCTGTATCACATTGTAGGTTTAATGAACTGCCACACTGCATTCCTTACTCAGATGCCAAAAGGTTCCACATTCCTGGAATTTAGGGTTACTGAACTCGCGGCACAATCTAATTCCTCTTCAGGACCAAAGAATGAAATATGTGGTTTGATCATTATTATTCATTAAGTAGGCCAATGCATTTTTCTGAAACACTGAAAATTACTTTTCAAATGTCCACAAGCTTACGCCTGCCAAGCCTTATCACATGCACATCCTTCTACTCGCTAGGTGGTGATATTTCATTGTTTGCCTAAATCACTGTGGACATGGGATGTCTATAGGCGCGCTAAACTTACTAATGCTGTACACACGAGTTAATCGTTATCTTTAATCACCAAACTCGTACAATGATGCACGTCCAAGGTTTGTTTTGATATTAGTCTGGTCCTAGTTTAATTGATGCTGGTATGCTAAGTCTACTCGTCAGGTTAGTTAACGGGTTAGCTAGCCAAAGCTAAAGTTGTCCTCGACGTTGTTACCAATACACAGACAGTAACGCTGTTGCTACACAGTTGCATGTCATTTTAGCACAATATTTAACTAAATTAAATAAATGGCGCGTTATGGTTACTGCTTGTCAGCAGGCGTCTTATTGAAAGACATTAAGATGAGACAAGACATAAAATATATCAAACGCGGATGGTTTGCTACTATTAACTATTCTTTATTTAGCTCTATTAGCAGCTACAGTGTTTGGCTGGTAAATAATGTATCGTTCCTAGACTCTGACCAGCTAAAACAATATACTATAGATGTATGATTTTCTGCTATACTTTCTATATGCGTATTTTCCTCTAAACGAATAAAATGGAAAAGTTATGTAGTAGACCACATTAAGCTAAAGCCATGTTCCCGTTCCGTTAATCAGGTGATGGTTCACAGGGAGTAGCGGAGAGCAAGGCTCTGAACAGTTATTGCTGCAGGATGGTGTCGGTGGTCAACAGACACAAGCACTCAGCTTCCTCAGGACATGCGGAGAGAAGAAAGAGCAGAAGAGAGAGAGGTGATACTAGACACGGAGAGTTAAAGCTGGAGAGAGAGGAGTATTGCCACCCAGAGCTCACAGTGGGGCAGAGGAGAGATGTGAAGACCCAACTCCCTCTGTCTGAGCCGGTGGTCCGGCCAGTCCCCCTGCAGCTCATCTCAATGCTCAAACTGAAGAGCTTCACTGAAGAAATGAGACGGGTAAGTGAACATTAATCATCAGATGGTTCACATGTACCTTTCTAGCAGGGTCATCGCTGTCCTGTATCAAGTCAGAACAAACATGGATACTGTGTATTCTTGTTGGTGTGCTTGTGTTGAGCAGGCAGCAGACATAGAGATCCATGACCCCTCAGTATGTGGTGAGTGTGTGGAACATCAAGCTACTCTGGCACTAGACACGTTCATACAGAGGAAGAGGACTTTACTGGATTCTCTCACACTTGAGGACAGACTCCAGACTCACCTCTGCAACAGAGTAAGCCTTCATGGAAATACACTTTTCTTTTGAATCATATGCTGTTATACATGCATGTTTAGATGATTCCCATGTTTCAGGACACGGTGTGCCTCTTGGGGGAGCTCCTACGGAGTCTCCCAATGCTCTCTGACGCCCCCCAAAGAATCTGGGAGGAACTGCAAGCCAAGGAGAGACGCATGAAGCCATCAGGGGTTACCATGGCAACACCATAGGATCAATTGGACCCTCCAACTGTGTAAATATATTGAAAACACCACATTCCAAATGTAGTAAAAAAAACAGTTATTTATTTTTGTATTAAAGATTCACATACAACACTATTAAAACCAAACACGCCTAATTCCTTCTTTAGTTGGTCGCTTACGTCATGTTCCCAGTACACACAAACAATGATGTGGGTTTGAGCATAAACCCACATTTTACATTATCGCAAAACAGTCATCATTTTT
The DNA here is from genome assembly GCA_036571765.1 of Plecoglossus altivelis. Lineage (NCBI taxonomy): Eukaryota > Metazoa > Chordata > Actinopteri > Osmeriformes > Plecoglossidae > Plecoglossus > Plecoglossus altivelis. Next base: position 8,553,320 of record BROE01000006.1, on the reverse strand, counting down.
CAACCATGGGAAATATTTGCATGCATTGTAAATTAAATACAAAGAAAAATACAGTACATGGCAAGTTTCTAAGGCAGGTAAAACAACAGCAATATTATTTGAATATTCAACATTTTATTTCATAGGTTTATTTTTTTATATTTTTTGTCTTGTTTCTATTATTGCATTTACATAATCGGGATAGCTAATGGGTCTACAAGGATTATGACAATGACATTTCAACACACTGAAGCACAGGTCAAAACAAGGAGGGGAATAACATGAACACAAGACATGGATGCCCTGCAGCGTGGATGGATCATTAAGGACCTAGGACCATTTCACTCATACCGAGTCCACATTCGAAACACACAGAGTGAAGCACAACACATACACATGGGCCCTGTTCAGACTTATAAAATGCAATCTCTCCAGCCTTCCTTTTTTTTACTAATGTGGTTAGACTGTTTAACTACCACCTCTTTAGCTTTCCTCCGTTGAAAATGGCTAGAAGGATGCATGTTTACAGCATTGAGACCAGGCCGAGCACAGTGTGTCGTACTCAGGGCCATGCTATGCAGCCAGACTGGGGTCTACTCATCAGGCTTCCTCTTGGGCTTCTTGGGGTTGCGGGAGCGGCTCTTGGCCTTGCACAGGGGGCAGATGGGAGCGTTGCGGTGGATCTGCTGATGGCAGGACAGGCACGCCTGAGGACGGAGAGAGGGGGGGGAGACATTGTTAATCCAGAATCAGTTGCAATTGCTACACTGGTTGTGAAGGGTCACAGGTAAGCATTGTTCAACCTGCTTGAACACATGCGATGGTATATCTGTATCATCATGGATGGGGAGAGGTTAAAACCTTCATGGAACGGTAGCTCTCTGAAGTAGCTGTGTTGTGTATGTGTGTGCGTGCAGACGCACCTTCATGGGCGGTGGTTGTTGTCTGAAGGTGGCCGTCTGGCGAGCGTCTTGTTTCCTGGAGACCTGGAGCTGTTGGGCAGCAGCCGCCGCCGCCGCAAGGGACTCTGGGATGGCAGGTTCATGAGGCTCCTTCTGCCACTCAGCCTTCTGCTTCTCAAAGTAACTAATGAAAGCAGGGACAGAGAGACCAGGTTGGCCCTGCTTCTTACAGTAACTGAACGAGATGAAAGAGAATAGATATGCACATCATAGTTATGAGGTTCATTACTGCGACCCAGGCAAAGAATCGAGCAAATCCTACAATCTCTTTGTTGTGACTGCTAAAATCTTAGAAATGTGTCTACGTGTGTATTCACTGCATGTGTGGGTGGGGACCGAAGACGTGGGTCCCCGTGTATACAGCCGAGCCGTGTGCCTGAGTGTGTACTGACTCCAGAGAGAGTTTCTCCTCCTCCTCGTTGAGGTTGGGCAGCCGGTGCAGACCCAGGGTCATCCGCAGGGCGTCCACGTGCTCCTTCAGCGGCTTGTACTCGTCATGCAGCCGCCGCGTGGTCTCCAGAAGCTTGTTAAGGTCATTCTCAGACTGCTTGATGGTGCTCTCCATCTGGCCAGGGGGGTTACAGAATGATAAAGACAAGCTCTACAGATTGAAGTGTGTGACACGGGGAAGTAACAGGGACATTCCACCCCCTCACCCCACAGGATGCACATTCTACATTTTAAACAGGAATGACAGGCTCCAGTTGGAGATCCTTGGAGGGTTTCACATTAAGCCCTGGCTGAGCAGGACAGGGAGCCAGTCTGTACGTATCACATTGATGTCAGCGTGTATGAGGCCAGCCTGTACGTATCACACTGATGTCAGCGTGTAAGAGGCCAGCCTGTACATATCACACTGATGTCAGCGTGTAAGAGGCCAGCCTGTACATACCACATTGATGTCAGTGTGTATGAGGCCAGCCTGTACATATCACACTGATGTCAGTGTGTATGAGGCCAGCCTGTACATACCACATTGATGTCAGCGTGCAAGAGGCCAGCCTGTACATATCACACTGATGTCAGTGTGTATGAGGCCAGCCTGTACATACCACATTGATGTCAGCGTGTATGAGCCGGAGCTCCTCCACGTGAGCCATCTTCTCCTGTAGCAGGAGGTCCATCTCCTGCTTGTACTCCTTCAGATGTTTCTCCTCCGATTCCAAAGACTCAAACTCACTCTTCAGACGAGACTTGATCTTCTGCATCTGGAGAGTCTTGTTCCTGGAGACCAGAGGGGGGTTGGCATGGAGTCACACATTAAGAGATATGTAATATATATATAAACAAACGACACTTACATTTGATGGATTGATTTTGTTTGAGCGTTTGGCTCGTGAATTGCCCTTGAGCTTTAACTACAATTAACCTACGAGTACATCACGGTCACATTTGGTTTAAACGTTTCTATTTTTCCACGGCAAGTGAAACCATTGTACAGCTGCGTGTGTGGCAACAGATGCTGCGTTATTTATAATCCATTCAGAATCTGAATCAAAGCCATTCATTCTTCGTGTGTTGCGCACATTCGGCAAAGTTGTGCAGAAATGTCCCTGCTAATTTCATACAACTAGCGAGTTGGCTAACCAGCTGGTCTGTCAAGGCACCGACATCTGGCATTATCTGATGAAAAACATCTGTATGGGCTATTATCCATAGCTATTCATGCCTGCTGCTTAGTGTAATATGCACAAAGAACATCGTATGGCTGGCTGAATAGCACGCTAATTTGCTAGGTCTTCTGAGACAATAGAACAGCGACCCCGCTTCTAGCCCTGCGGCTATCTCGCCACATAGCCAGCTAGCTCAATAACAAAGCCAAGAAGCTAACCTTAATGCGGGTGGCAGAGGCGGCTGCTACTAACTAGCCGGCTAAGCTAGCCACTTGTCTTGTCGAAAGCTACCTACTGCAACTAAGGCATCCAGCTACCAAAGTCACCAGATGTTTTTTTGTATGATTTTTCTTACCGTATTTCCAAGATATTTTCTAGCTTGCACATTATTTCTTGTTCGTCCGCCATGTTGTTGTTTTTTTGGTTAACAATAGACAAATTATTAGCTGTAGTCGAAAGGCCAGAGTGGTCTAATAAAAACACAATACCGTGACACACAGCACGCACGCGCAGGGACACTGACTACGTGTACTGTAATCAACTGACTGTAGATAATACGTTTAGCTCCACGTGTAACGTCCTTTGTATTTACAAACCGATGTTTTGTCCCTGTGAATAATAGCTAACTGTTAAAAAAAAGTTTGCGGTAAAAGCAACCGTGAATTTGTTAAATCCCGGAGGATTACATTTGTCTGCAGGCTGTTGAACAGCATCACTCTCTCCTCGCCTGTCCTCCATATACGGGTCTTCAGACCATGGGTCTATACTTCAGGCTCAAATGAACAAACTCTAGAAACTGATTTGTAAAACTCCATGATATAAATCTTTTTTCGAAGTATCCAAAAGAAGTCTTACAGATCACTGAATTTGAGAATTTAGGCTACCTAAATGTCGTAACAATATTCACCTGTCACTGTGAATGAAGTGACACAGACTGCAATACAACTAAAGTTTTAAGATCCTGCTTGGAACAAGGATTTGGGTTGAAGTGTGAGGCCTAATCAGAGGTAGATTCCTGAGCTGCTTCGGGATTAGTTCAGAGAGAGAGAGAGAGAGGCAACTCGGTGAATAATACAATGGTTCGTTATAATTCACACTAATCCCAGTAAATATCACAAGCACTTTCATATGACTCGGTGGAGAGAAGGCTATTGCGGACGGACCTCTGTAGAAGAAAAAAGCAATAAAATACAAACAAATGTCGACTGTGAGTATTGATTATTTTAACACTTTAATCTGGTTTCAGTTGGAGTTTGTGGCTAGATCTGGGATTGTAAATTGTTGGGTTGGCTACTCTAAACAGCGGTATTTACTATTATCTTGTCTTGGATTTGTGCATAGTCACCCAACCTTAAGGATTTTTAGACCAAGACTCATTTGCAGGAGTGAGATGTTGGTTGTTTTCGAAAGAAATCATTTTGGATTTAGCTATCTCCCATTGTCAGATTGTAAGATTACCTAAATTGATTGCAACATGATTTAGACTGATTGATAGATTAACAAGAATGAATGTACTAAAAGTGCCATAAAAGGATCCACGGTTGGGTTTTATGTGACATTGAGACAACTGCTGTGTGATGGTTGGATATTCTCAACATTTTCATGACTACAGTATGAACCTGCACATCCAGTCTTACTGAACAAACCCATTGTACTTTTTTTTAACAACAAGTCTGTTTCGGCCAATTTTGTGACACACTGTTATAAACTGACAGTACAGTACGTAGCCTCAACCACGTCTCAGAAAGTGAAGGCCTACATCTCCTGGCTTTGCCTGATCTGTACGGTTTCATAACATTTCTATCCCTGTTGGTGAGCAAGACTGCAGAGTCATCATCCATATAGGTCTGGGAAAACCTCTCACAGGTGCTGGCTCGGTGACTTATCAAAGGCCTGCTTGTAAAGAATGGTGAATGCGGGTCTTTCAAACAATACTGACTGCATTCTGGTCAGACTGTGGTGTTCTTTGTTGAGAATAGGATCCCCTGTTCTGAGTTTATCTTACCAGTCACCTTACCCGTCGCTTCGTGTTTTGGTTGTAGTCCCCTCCCACCTCTTGTGATTGGATGATCCAGAGGATTGAACAGAAAAATGTAAGAAACATGACGTATTTATTGGCTTTCACCTCCAATAAAAACCATATATTTCTGTTGTATCAGGATGCTGTCTTTGGGTTCAGCTTCAAGCAGACTGTGTTTGGGACTAGCTCGGGGAGTCTGCCCTTTCTGTGTCCCTGGGTGTTTGTCCATGTCCACTGTTTCCTCCCACAGCTCAATGTTCGAATCACCACCATGGACGCTGAGCTGGAGTTTGCCATCCTGCCCAGCACCACTGGAAAGCAGCTCTTTGACCAGGTGAGATAGACCCCAATGACCCTTAGACAGACAGATAGAGGTGTGGGACATAGATCTCCTAATGCTTTTTTCATGTCAGTAAAGCCTGATGATTTGACATGAGAGATGTTGACCACTTATGCTGCTCTTGCTGTCCTTGGTGCGGACTAGATCGTGAAGACAATTGGGCTGAGGGAGACCTGGTTCTTTGGTCTACAGTACCAGGACAGTAAAGGCTTCTCCACCTGGCTCAAACTCAACAAGAGGGTGAACGCAGCACTTGTGATATTCATGATATTCACTGAAACATCACTGAAAAACATGTCATGGAGAGTCCTTCAGTCTGACTTGATTTAATTGGCTTGATTTTAAACCACTTTGAAGTAATGGCACTGTACTATGGAATGGTTGAGCATAATTGTAATGGTAGCTCATATGGCTAATTATCTCTGTCTCTGTTGGTCTGCTGGTGGTTCCCAGGTTACGGCCCAGGATGTAAGGAGAGAGAGCCCTCTTCTGATAAAGTTCAGAGCCAAGTTCTACCCCGAAGATGTTGCAGAGGAGCTGATCCAGGAGGCCACGCAACGACTCTTCTTCCTTCAGGTCAAATCAGACACTCTCTCTCTTTCTCTCTCTCTCTCTCTCTCTCTCTCTCTCTCTCTCTCTCTCTCTCTCTCTTTCACACACACTCCGTCTTTGAACCCTCTTCCCCTGCTGTCCCAGGTGAAGGAGGGTATCCTGAACGATGACATCTACTGCCCTCCTGAGACGGCCGTGCTGCTGGCCTCCTACGCCGTCCAAACCAAGCATGGAGACTACAGGAAGGACTACCACGTCCCTGGATACCTCACCAGAGACAAGCTGCTGCCACAGAGGTGTGTGTGTGTGGGGGGGGGGTCACTAGAGGGGAGAAAAGAGAGATGTCTTCTTTGAGTTTTGTGAAGTTTTATTTTTATTTTTACCTTCCCTCTTTCCTTTTTCTTATTTCATGTATAATGCATAAGGTCTATTATTCTGTGATCAAACCAGAGTTCTGGAGCAGCATAAGCTGAACAAGGAGGAATGGGAGCAGAGGATCCAGGTGTGGCACCAGGAGCACAAGGGAGTGCTGAGGTAGGTCAGCTACACACACACACACACACACACACACACACACACACGGCGGTGTGCTGTCTCCCGGCGCTGACTCAGTCTCCCTGTGTGGTTGTTCCAGGGAGGACGCCATGGTGGAGTACCTGAAGATAGCTCAGGACCTGGAGATGTACGGGGTTAACTATTTCAGCATCAAGAACAAGAAAGGCTCGGAGCTCTGGCTGGGAGTGGACGCCCTGGGCCTCAACATCTACGAGAAAACTGACAAGTATTAGATGGACTGCCACTGACTCTGTCTAGCCCACATGACTGCATTTTTCTCACCCCTGTCGACCTCTTTCTCCTCCAGAATGACCCCTAAGATCGGCTTCCCTTGGAGTGAGATCAGGAACATCTCCTTCAACGACAAGAAGTTTGTCATAAAGCCCATTGACAAGAAAGCCCCGGTATTCCAAAGCAATCTGTGAAAGGGCAGTGTAGCTTAGTATGTGCAGAAAGTGACTTTTACAAAAAACAAATTTGACTCAATTCTCTTATTCTGTATCTACTGATTGTCCATTTGCTACACCAGTCATCCATCTATAATCTCCTACTGTGTCTTCCTAAGTTCACCATAGAACTTTCGGTATGATCTTGGATACTTGCCATTTGGATGTTTCCAAAAAGAGAACACAGCGCCGTTCTCTGTCCCTCAGGACTTTGTGTTCTACGCTCCGCGTCTGCGGATCAACAAGCGCATCCTGGCGCTGTGTATGGGGAACCACGACCTGTACATGAGGAGGAGGAAACCTGACACTATAGAGGTGCAGCAGATGAAGGCCCAGGCCCGCGAGGAGAGGAACAAGAGACAGATGGAGAGGTGAGGCAGGGGGTTATGTGGGAGGAGTAGAGAAATCAAGACTGGACACCAGCCCAGTCTTAGTTTAGAGACAAAACAAAGCCATCAAACTGAATCTAAAGTTGAAATTTCACTACCTCCGCGAATTCATCAAACTCTAAACCAGAAGTGAACTAGTCCGGTGTTTGCACTGACTGTAATGCTTGGTGGCAGAGCCCTGCTGGAGAGTGAAAAGAAGAAGCGAGAGAATGCTGAGAAGGAGACGGAGAAGATCGCCAGGGAGACCATGGAGCTCATGGAGAGACTGAGACTCATCGAAGAGCAGACCAAACGAGCCCAGAACGGTCCGACCACAAATCTGATGATCTGCTTTTTAGTTTGTTTTAAAAAAGGATGGTTTTGTTTCTGTGTATATGGATGAGTCTGCTTTGTGTCCTCATATGAATGTACTGCATGTGTGTGCGCTTACCAACGATCATCTCTCTGTTTGATCTGGGCATGGGTGTTTGTGTGTCGGTGTGTGTTGGTGTGTGTGTGTCAGAGCTGGAGGAGCAGACACGCCGGGCCCTGGAGCTGGAGAGGGAGAGGACGTTTGCCCAGGAGGAGGCTGAGCGGCTGGAGAAGGAGCGACGGGCGGCAGAGGATGCCAAGGCTTCCCTGCTGCAGCAGTCAGAGAGCCAGGTCAAGAGCCAGGAGAACCTGGTATACGCTCACTTTACATTATGTTATTTTATAACACATACACACACACACACACATGGGCATGCACACGCACTCACACGCAGACATGCTCAGAAGGCACCCACATAGGCATGTGTCTGTGTGTATGTGTGTGTGTGTGTGTGCGTGCGTGCGTGTGTGTGTGTGTGTGTAGGCCACTGAGCTGGCCGAGCTGACCTCTAAGATCTCCCGCCTGGAAGATGCCAAGAAGAAGAAAGAGGATGAGGCAAAGAAATGGCAGAAAAGGGTGAGAGAATGAGAGAGATCAGTGCAGGTGAACACATGAGGTGTCTACCATGACCGGCTTAGTGGCAGTGTGAAAGACCTGGCTGTTGTGGTTTCATTATAGGCTGCACTTACCGCCTATGTGTGTGTGTTTGTGTGTGCATTCAGGTACTGGCTATGTTGCCTCTGTCTGTCTGTGGGTGGGTGTTTTGCACATGTGCTCAGACTGCCCAATCTAACTACAACCTTTCACTTTAAGCGGTGTGTGTGTGTGTGTGTTGGCAGGCCGTCATGGTGGAGGTAGATCTGGAACGGACCAAAGAGGAGCTGAAGACCAAAGGCATCGGCGTCCACATCCAGGACACCCATGTTCACGAGCACGACGAGACAGACGAGAGCAGCGCGGAGGCCAGCGCTGAGCTCACCTGGCCGGGCACGCTGCGAGACCGCAGCGAGGAGGAGCGGCTGACGGAGGCCCAGAAGAACGAGAGGCTACAGAAGAGCCTGAAGGTCAGAGGGGGGGGGCGATCTGTGGGATCCACGTTCCTTTCGATGTCACAGTCCCAGAGTCACACGCCTTATTTCACAAAGTTCATTTTATGTATACAACGGAATAGACCTTTTTGGAGCAAGGAAGTAGTGTGGTGTACTTGTTAAAGTCTTGTTAAAGTGCCTGTCTTTCTCTGTCGGTGCGTTCGTCCGTCCGTCCGTCCATCTGCTCCCACAGGCCCTGAGCTCGGAGCTTGCCAGCGCCCGGGACGAGAGCAAGAAGACGCCCAACGACCTGATCCATGCCGAGAACGTGAAGGCAGGCCGCGATAAATACAAGACCCTGCGTCAGATCCGCCAAGGCAACACCAAACAACGCATTGATGAGTTTGAGTCCATGTGAGAGGTACAGAAGAGAGAGAGAGCTATGTGTAGATTGTGTTCTGTTCTTGGAAACTGGATGAGGCAGACACAGTCCTAGTAATGTCCCAGGTGGAATTATAACATAACAACACTTGTATATTCTATTCAATTACACATGTATTTCCCACTATGTAACAAGTGAATAACTTACTGACCTACTGATCTTAGTGATGCATTTATAAGAAGTGGGATTAGCAAGAGGCAACCTGGGCTGTGTTTGTGTCACCGTCATGCCTTCACTGTATACTGTGATGGATGCTGGAAGTCTTTGTTGTGTTCAACATCTCATGAGAAGTCAACCAACCCTCGGCCCCTGGAAGTCAAGTCTTGGTGTGGACATGGATCTGCAGTTTGGGTCATTGAAATCTAGGAACTGACTACGATTGTTAGAGTGGAGCATGTTATCGTTCCTTCATTTATTAGCAGGTGTTGTGTAAAAAGAAGAGCCATAGGACTGCTAATCACATCTAATTATCTCAGTAAGATTTGAAATATCAAACAAATGATTAGGCTTTGTTAAAATAGGTGTCTCAATTGTAGGTACTGTATAATACTTTAGTATGTGTGCGGTTGCTTTGCTGAAGTTTAAATAAATGTAATATTATTCACCAACCTTTTGAAATTGAATAGGCCTAGATCTGGCCCAGTTACCTATAAGGTCATCACATACAATCTGAATTCATCTTGTGCTGTTCACTTGGTTTTATTCAAGTTGCATTGAACATAGGTGCGTTTGTGTGCGTCCGGGAAACGAATACCAATAGTTGACCTGTAATTGCCTGCTGTAATTGGCAATGAAACTACTGGGGTTCGTTACACTTCAGGTCGATGTAGTCTTCTTACGATCAAAAATGAGTAACTCCACATTTCAAATGGAATATCCTATTCAACATAAATGAGGAGTTGGAGTAACAAACCTGACTCGATAAACCTTTTGGAACCCGATTTGATGTAATGTGACAACACACATTAAATCCAGTCAATATGAAGGAGATTGAAATCTCAAGTCCCAGAGAAAAGTCAACTTTCTCCATACTGGAAATGAAAACGTCCAGTTGTTCCATCCAGTGGGTGAGGTTAGAGTGCATCCACAGTGTGTCAGCTACTCAGTGTTTGTTTTGCTACTTTACAGCATACAGTTCTCATGGTCCTATGAGCTTGCTGGTCTGGACTCTGCAGCTCTGCAGCTGCAGGTCTGTCCTGCAGGAGAGGGCTTCGACCTGCAAAGATCCAGGACACGAATGAATGCACAAGCCCACGTTATGTGCCTCTCTGTCTCGTCTGAGGCAGGGACGGCTGAGTGGATTGGATTCCTATCTGTAAAACATCATGACACTTTGGTAGAGCATGCCTATGTGTTCTCCCTCCATCCTCGTGTTCACACCCCTACCTCAGAATCTGCTACAGAACACATTGGCCTCTCTTTCTGAGACGCAGGTCAGGATGCAGGCTGGATGCTGGACGGACCTTCAGTAGCCTCAGCATGAGCTGATGGGAAAGAGAGTGGTGATAGACAGGACTTCTATGGGTGTGTACTTGGGTGTCCACGTGGGCAAGTTTTACCTATCGCTGCCATCGGCGCCATTTATGGAGGCATTATTGCCGTTGGCCCCATTTCTGAGCTGGAAGGTGGCCATGGCAGGTCTTCTATTCATCTCCTGGAGCAACATACCTGTCTCCCCTAGCCCTGCCCGACAGATGGAGGGGGTGTGTTCACACAGCAAGGTCACCTCTCCCGCTACACAGAAAGACAAATAGAGGGGAAGAAAGAGATGTAGTTCAGGTCTTTTCACAAAAAGCTTTTCCCAGGTAAAGGGAATTTGTCTATGTATCTGGGTGTGCCCTTCCTCTCCCTTCATACCCGGGTTAGCTAGCGGTGGCCGGCCCCTCCCTGTGCTATAGTAGCCGCAGCGCAGCAGACGAGCGTACGCCGAGCGGAAGTCTCTGTTGAGTGCAGCGTAGAGGATGGGGTTGAGGGCGGAGTTGGTGTAGCCCAGCCACAGCACCACGGGATAGGCTACGGGCGGGGGCTCCGCCTGCTCCCGCAGCCCCATGATGGTGAACAGGGTGAAATAGGGCAGCCAGCACACAACAAACGCCCCGATCACCGCCGCCAAAGTCACCGTCGCCTTGTGCTCGCGCAGCGCCACCGCCGTCACCGTGGAAACCACTGCGGTGGCCGCAGGGCCATTGAATTTGGGGCGCAAGGAGATGATGCGTTTTGCCTGCGACCGTGCGATGCGCAGGATGCGGTGGTAGGTCCAGCACATGACCAGCAGGGGGAGGTAGAAGGTGAGCAGGGAGTCCACTATGACGTACGACGGGTTCAGCTTGAAAAGGCACTTTCTCTCCGGGTCGTTGGGGCCAAAATTCTGCACGGTGCCATTGGCTGTGTTCCAGCCCAGCTGGATGGGCAAGAATGACACTGCCAGTGACACTGCCCACACTGACGCCATTGCTATGGCGACGCGTCTTGGTAGCACCAGCGAGGGGTACCTGAGGGGTGTCGTCACGGCCAGGTAGCGGTCAACACTGATGGCCAACAGGTTGAGGATGGAGGCGGTGCACAGCATGACATCCATGGAGATGTAGAGGTTGCAGAAGGTGGGCCCCAGGGGCCAATCATTGGAGAGCTGGAGGAGGGCGGAGAAAGGCAGGACCAGCATGCCAAGCAGCAAGTCAGTCACTGCCAGGGAGACGATGAAACAGTTTGTGAGGCAGCGGAGGCGTCGCGTTGCACACACCGCCAAACACACCAAAACGTTGCCCAATATGGTCAGCAGGATGAGCAGGGTCAGGAACACGCCCAGAATGATGACAGACAGCTGCATCCTCAATGCTTCCTGGAGAAGGACCAATCAGCTTTTGTCTCTGATTCCCTTTCCCAGCCCTTTACTCCAATCGCCTAATGGTGCATCAGGATATGTACATGTTTTGAAAGACTAGTTGGTTCCAAGAGAACATTGACCAACGAGAAGAAAAATATGACGTTTGACCCCCTTGTTCCTTTGTTCTCTTCGTCTTATCTTGTTTCTGTCCCGGCTATGTCTCGTGTATGCGCTTATCACCAGTAAGCACACATCACCGTCTCTCAGACAGGGGGACTGGTCAGTGGCTGGAGGCTGGTCGGTGTGTTCCACCGCTAATACAGAACACTACCCTCTGGTGGTGGGTGGCTCACAGTGCTCCATGTCCCTGATGATGGGCCATCAAGAACCCAACCCCACCTGCTGGACGCAAAGAGAAACAAACTGTCAAATATTGTCCTTAAGTATTTCAATCATTTTATCAGCCCAACGCAGAGCTGTGTAGGAACACTAGTCTAGGACGCTGTTTGTTCCTTTTGCTGTTAGATATGAGAAATATGGAAGGAGACTGATAAACCGACGTGTTTGTAAACCAAATGTGTGCGGCTAGAATGTGCGTCAGTGGGCACTAAGTGTTTGCTTTTCCAGAGAGTACTATTCTTAAATGTATTTGTGATATGGGCCTGCCCTGGAAAGTTCTAATCATTCACCCACCAGATCACATCTCGCCGCAGAGAGCGCGGGAGAGAACGATAGAGAGAGATGGAGGGAGATATGTGAAAAGAGACAGGAAGAGATGCAGGGAAGGAATGCCAGTCTTTCATAATCGAGCTAATAGAGAGCTCTAGCTTACAGAGAACTACATCAAAATGAGCAATGCGGAGTCGAGTGAGTGGACCTGAATGCAGGAGAGCAGACACACAGAATCTAAATAAGGAAGATTCATGAAATAAAAAAACTCACATACCCAGATAACACTGGAAAAAGAAGAGGCAAAACACACAGAGAATATGTAGGGCAGGATCACCCAGGGCTGAGTCATTCAGGCAGGAAAAAAAACATAAAAACAGACAAACATCCACACAGGGAAGGTGATCACTACTGAGAACAGCTTAGGGATGGTGTACAGCACTGGAGTTGATACATGCTTGAATTCAGGGGAGAGACAAGCCCAAACATAGAGACAGACAGGGTTAATATCACGCAAGCAGGAAAACACTAGAACACCATTTAGAAACACAACAAAACACAATGGAACACTGAATCACTTGCAAACACAAGAACACCAGGAAATCTATTAGAAACACAAATACTGCAGGCGTACAGGAGTATAGCTGTGGCCTTGAGAGATGGAGACACGTTTATTTGTGGCCGTGGATGAATGTGCGGGAGAGAGAAAAGGTCAAAAACCAATCATGAGGATTTTAGAGGGCACATAGTAAGCAAAACTGTGCTCTCAGGTCTTCAGCTCTGACCACAGATTAGGCTGCTGGATACAGAGTCTAATCGCTGCCTCTATTTTCCTACAAGTGTGTAGTCCAGACATCCTGCCTGCTGCTGCTTTCAACCTCATCCAGTTCAAATACTGGTATCACCATATTACACACATGCTCTCCTCCTTTCACCCGCTTTCTCTCATACACACGTGGTATCTTGCTACATGGTTCTGCATTCTCACATTCCATCCTTTCAACCCTTTGGCACGCTGACTTTTGTTCTCTCGCACTCTCTCACACTCACTCTTACATTAACAGTGACAGAGAAGGGCAGACCTTACGTGGTCAACCCAGATATGGACATGCACTCTCATGGTCAAGTATTGCTCTGCCAAGAATGAAGCCATGGGAGTTTAGTCTGCCCACAGCTTGTGGGGATTTTGAGAATAAACAGTTTTTCATGAGCGGGGGCTTGAGGATGTCCCAGAGAGAGTTGGAGAGAGAGAGAGAGAGAGAGAGAGAGAGAGAGAGAGAGAGAGAGAGAGAGGGAGACAGAGAGAGAGGGAGACAGAGAGAGAGGGAGACAGAGATAGGCAGAAAAGCAGGCAGACAGACACATAAACTGGAAGGCATAGAGACACAGAAAGGCAATTTGACAGACTAACAGGCAGAAACACGTAAACACAAATGTTGACCCGTGTATACACATGCATGTATACGAGCTGGTACACTGATACTAACACTATTACAAACATGGATGTTGACAAGAAGTAAAATTGTCTAATTTGAAAAATGTGTCTTTAGGGAAATTAAACAAAAATTTCCTGCACTTACTGGAAATTATGTTTGTAGACATTTCTGACCTTGAAGGGATTGTTTGAAGTCTTTTGGGGGACATAATCCAAGAATGGACCGTAGAGTTTGGAAGGGGGCGGGTGAGTGTGCACTCTGGGACAGACGGCTTCACATGACAGGGAAGCTACCATGAGACATCCTCATGGGGATGGGGGTCAGTGGGTCAATGTGTCTCCTTGTGGCGTATCTGCTTTGCTTTTAGCACCACAGAGAGATGGAGGGGAGGGAGGGTTAAAAAAGGATTCACCTTGCGCCTCAGGCATCAGACCAAATCAGGGGAGGGGCTGATATTTGGAGCAATGTCATAGCATGCAGACTAACGAGCTAGACTCACATGCCTTCTTTGAGTGATGAGACAATTTTCCCGCGCCATGTCTAGACTGCACGCTGATTGCACAAGCAGCTCAGCATAACAAGCACACCTTGTGTGATCTTATTAAGCAGATGTGGCGTTGACAGAAATATAACAAATGAAAACAGGTGGAAAAGTTGAAAGCATCTCCAGGGGAAATGCTTTCCTGCCTGTTTGGCAGCTACAGTTCTGCAGTTAGATTTCACCCTCCATCTGTAATTTAGCTCCCGCTTGCTTAAGAAAGCAGAACAAAATAGCATGTGTGTAAGTGTGTTTGTGTGTGGATAAGACAGGTAGGGGGGGAAGGATGTCTCTTATGTGCCCTTGTGTGTGTCGTGTGTGTGAGTGTAAGAGAGTGATTCTATGTGTCCTTTATGTGTGTGTATACATGTGCCTGTCAGCCCTGAGGGAATGATGGGTTGCTAAGTAACTGCCCTGTTTTTGACCATAGCAAGCAGGCTCTGGAATCATAATTGAGCATGAAGGATTTCCAGAACTAGACCGACAGACAGATAGACAGACAGACAGACAGACAGACAGACAGACAGACATACAGGCAGGCAGGCAGGCAGGCAGGCAGGCAGGCAGGCAGGCAGGCAGGCAGGCAGGGACACAAAAATAGACAGACAGACAGACAGATGAACACAAACAGAACTTTACCCTGAGCTGGCATGCATGGCTAGTTGGCATAACATTGACCCACACACACTCATAGATGCTACTTAAGGTGAAGACACACCTGTCCTTAGTAAACATGAAGCACCCTCCCCCGTTAGTAAGAAGCTCTGCATCTCCTTCTCTCTCTCTCTCTCTCTCTCTCTCTCTCTCTCTCTCTCTCTCTCTCTCTCTCTCTCTCTCTCTCTCTCTCTCTCTCTCTCGCTTCGTGTTTTGTCTCAGTCAGCTCGCTCATTAAACTTATTTCTTTAAAGTGAAGCATCACTTGTCTACAAAGATTGAGCAGATGTCTGAATGTTCATGCAGCACCCTATAAAAGATCATTCACTGAGCCTTATAGGTTACCTCTCCCACTCTTACTCTCCATCTATCCTTATCTCTCAATTAAATATGATTTGATTGCATGAATGTTTTGATTGATCCATGTTACCAGACAAGTTCACTAAAGGGAATACTGAGTATGTAAACGGTGTGCACGAGAGAGAACCCATCAATCATGGTTCTCTCTCTTTGTTCCATCCATGTAACCGTAACCACATGTCATCTGAGAACAGAGAACAGAAAGCTACTAAACAAACAGCCAGAAACAGGAAGTGTCCAGGTCAGATAACGCTACATCATCATCACAGGCTGCGGGTGATTTTCGCCCCTCTGAAATGTAATTCCCTCTAGTTTGTCTGTCTGAGACTAACTAAGCACATCTGTCATGTACTCCTAGCTAGACTGGGACTGTGTGTGTGTGTGTGTGTGTGTGTGTGTGTGTGTGTGTGTGTGTGTGTGTGGGAGTGAGTTTGAGTGAAGCATTTGTTTGTGCTACATGTATGTCGATAACAGCTTAGCCACAACTTCACCCCCTCACCTAAGTGCAATTGTGGCATCCTGTATTTGTTCGCATGTACATGAGATCAGTGTCGTTTTGTCACGGTCAAAAATGTGTCACTGACAGAAAGACTGCTCCCTCTCAAGCTTGTTCTGCTTCTACCCAAATAAAATCACGCGTCACACAAAATCGCTTCCTCGTTCACAGATCCCCTCTAGATGACCTCCTTGTCATTGTGCCCAGTGTACCTCCTTACTCCACAGCACTCGAGGCCAGCGTGACTCCAGGCTTGTGCGAATAATGGTTTTGCCATTTAGGAAACAAATTACTTACACGCAGCATGTCTACGTGACACAAAGTTAGACAGCTTTTAGCTCAAACAATTACATTCTCGTCAATTGATGAGTGCCTGGCCAACATGATCTGATAGTGTATATCAATAGCTGAGCATTACATAAGGAGTCACTTATTATCAGTTACACATAACTGACCTAACAGAGCTTTTAAAATCAAATGACTTGTATGTTCTGTAAGAAGAGCCCCATACTTACCTTGATGCAACAGGCGTCCTGGTGTGTACGTTTCTGCTCTCTGTCCTGCTGCTCTGTTCCGCTCTCCTTCCCTCTTCCCCTCTCTGCACTGTGCGATGTCCCTCGCTCTACCACTGGTTCAGTGTTTATGTGTGTATGTATGTGTGTGTGTGAGCTTGCGTGTGTGCCTGCGAGTACGGGTGTCTGTGTGTCTGTGTGTCTGTGTGTCTGTGTGTGTGCGTGTGTGTGCGTGTGTGTATGTTTGGATTGTTAGTCACTCTTCTTTTTCATCCCTCATTACGTTCATTCTCCTCCTGTTTCCCTGAGGCAATTTAATCCCTTAATCATTTAAATATGCTCTCCCACCCCTTTTCTCCCTTGTGCCTCCCATCCATATCTCTCCCTTTATTTTTAGGCTTGACTCAAGTCCCACAACTGGAACCACAGAAGACCTGCACAGTGTGTGTGTGTGTGTGTGTGTGTGTGTGTGTGTGTGTGTGTGTGTGTGTGTGTGTGCGTGCGTGCGTTTGTGTGTGCGTCCAGGTACTTTATGTACCCACACCCCCCTGTGGTAATCATAATTAACCGT
Organism: Plecoglossus altivelis; assembly: GCA_036571765.1. NCBI lineage: Eukaryota > Metazoa > Chordata > Actinopteri > Osmeriformes > Plecoglossidae > Plecoglossus > Plecoglossus altivelis. Next base: position 8,536,582 of record BROE01000006.1, on the reverse strand, counting down.
TACGATATACTGTAGCAATATGTCTTAATGTACAATCCATCAGATGGAAACGTGAGTGTGACTTCCAACAGCTGCAGCACTATTAGACGTAGCTGAGTGTGCGGTCCCAGGTACTTAACATGTAGTCAGGACTCTGAGGGGCTCTGGAGTGCTAAGGCAGTGGCCTTGTTAGGATTGTGGGGGAGAGGGGTGGACCTCTTCCTGGGTCCCATATGGTTTGTCTCTCTCTATCTCTGTCTCTTTCTCCCTCTATTATCACCTACAGTATATATGTTACTGTTTATCTTCACTCCAGATAGCTGTCTGTCCTGTTGTCTCCATCGCACCGCCTGCCTGCCTGCCTGCTGTATGTCTGCCTGCCTGTCTGCCTGCCTGCCTGTCTGGCTGGCTATCCTCATATTCCTTGTCTTCCATTTGAATTGTAAAATCAATACCTAATCACTGAGAGAGTCCTATCCAACTATTTCTCCCCTTTCCATGTATAAGATCCACCTCTCATCTTCCATCCCTGATTATCTTCTATTTTCATGCTTGTGTGTGTGTGCGTCATGCCACTTTTGCTTCTCCTTGCCCGCCCCCCCCCTCTTCCCCGCTCCATCTTTCCTCCTCATCCTCCTCTGTTCTGCTCTTGTCATCCGTGACTCTCCCGCTGTCTCCCTCCCCCTTTCAGTCTCCCTCTCTCTATTTCCAGCACTATTCTTTGGTAACTTCTGCTGATGACCCTCCAGCCCGCGACACACAAACCTGCACTCTCACACACACCCAGACACTCCACCTTCTTTTCTCCTTGTGAGTCACATGGCACCAGTAATCAGAGCAAGTTGATAAGTTATCAGTTGTGTAAGCACACACATACACACACACACACACTCACACACACACAGGGTTACAACCCCTTTTACACCACGTCATCGCTCAGCGTGTTTCGCCAAACCGTCCAAACCTAATGCATATGTATGCCATGCTACTCTGTCTGTCACTGTGAGAGACATACGCCACCATCTGGGACAATACTTGTTTCCACAGCAACGCTGATGTCATAGGCCTGACAGAGCGTGACGATGTGGGCAACAGAACCTGTCCCCAGCCCTGGAGACTGCAGGGATGGTTCAGAGGTCATCTGGCGTGCGTCTAGTGCTACTTCACACTTCATTAATGGAGGCTAAATATGGGAATGTTGGTGACCAGCGTATCTCCCCTACTCAACTGAAACATTTCGATGAGTCTCTGAAACAGCAGGTAGTCCCTTTCACAACCTCAAAACAGACTACTGCCCTCTAGTGGATGATGTTGTCACTCAATAGTGTCTCGATGATTGGATATGACCCACTGTGAACGTATTTGATCATTCCAGGTCAATGTATCAGTAGGACATCATAGCTGGATGTCCTTTAATAGCTTCACTGCTATTTTAGACAGATTGTTTTATTATATTTCTTGACGGGTCACTGCTCTCTCCACGCTGACATGTCCAAAGGCCGATGCCTACTCCTCAGATTGCAGGAGACAGAAAATGTCCTGCATATTATGGATGGTTGAGTCTAAACCTTTGCCTTATTGATCTGTAGTCAGGGATGTAGCTTTGAATCTACAATCTTTTCAAGCAGTTGTAAACGTTAAACAATGTTGGGGTTTGAGGATGTGAGGCATGTTCATTTAAGCTGCGTTCGCTAGCTCGGGGCTAACGGCTGTTTAGGCCTTCAGCTATGCAGCTCTGAACAGAGACGCACCTCTTCCCCTTCGCACCCGTGAAGAGAGGAAGAGAGAAGAGACAGAAGAGGAAGGAAGGAGAGGGGGAGGAGCTTTCTGGTCTCACACTGAAAGAAAAGAAAACAGCAACGCAAACAGGAGAGGGAGACACCATAAGAAATAAAAAGAGTACGAAAGAGAGCGATAAAAAAGAACTCAAGTTAGCGGAACCAATCATGGCTCCTTGGATGCGTGCAACAAAGGAGAGATACGGCATAGGTAAGTCTGTGTGCAGGCCGCGCCGTGTGTGTGTGTGTATCAGAGAACCCTTCCGCTGCTGGCTGTGATGGCTCCATGTTGTATCCACTTCCTCCGTCACAGGATGTGGGCAGGTGTCAGCACACACGCTCCACTATCACTGCGCCTACAGAAAGGGAAAATGATTTGATAAATCCTACAGTGAAGGGATTCTCTATCGTTCACAAAACCAGCGCTGGTCTCTCCGGGAACACTCAAAAGTGTTCCTGTCTTGAGAGATAAACCACTAGATATACCAGCTCCTTATTTTAGTCTTCATTCTTTTATTGCAAAATGTGGAAACGGTGCCACAGACGAAGCAATGTTCTAATCAGAACTTGCTTTATCGTGAAACTGTGATGAAAGCAGGTATCGTTGTTCAGTTCATGGTCTGTGTTACCGTGTTAGATTGCAAACACAGGAAGTAGCAGGGTAAGGAAGTAACAGTGGCAGTTATTTTGGTGTACAGTAGGCGGGGAGGGTATAGCGAGTCCATACGACAAGATGCCGGTCTGCACTAAACATTCAATATCGCCCCAAAACTCAAATACAACTTGAACATTTCTGTTACATTCATAAGTAGCCTCAATAACTTGTCTTCATTTCATAGATACTGAAACACTAAAAGTGAAACTCTGATCATGACACTAAGGCCTCAGTCGTTGCCTTCCCTTTCTTGTCCATTAATGAGGAAAAATTCTTTCTGTGTCTGCCTCAGTGAAGTGGAACTTTGTTGGCCGTGGGGAAAAACAGCTGTCCTTGGAGATTGGGGACACGGTGTACATCCAGGAGTCCTGTGATGGTGAGACTGGGTACCTGAGAGTGGGGTCTAACTCTAGAGTCGGGGAATGGGGATGTGTCTTAGGACTGATGGCTAGGCATTGGACTGGACAGAAACAACTCTGGGATAGTACAGCAGCAACAGTACAGTTTAAACAGCTGGTCTTTCATGTCTGCTTTCAGGCTGGTACAAGGGCCACTTAATCAGGAACAAAGCCAAGCAGGTAGGCCTTTCCTCTTACCCTTCCAGCACCTTCTATCTTTGTATCCACCTCCAACCTCAGTCCTTCTGTGGCTCTTTCCTCTCCTCTCTCAGGGAGCCTTCCCATCTAGCTACGTGCAGCTGAAGGAGGTCAAGGTCGAAAAGAGAGGGTGAGTTTGACGAGTGCGAAAAGTGGAAATATGACACTTACGTTATAAATTTGAACACATTCATTTTCATTTTCAAGTTTCCTGCTCTGATTGGTTGTATGTATCCAATTGCATCCAGAGGATTTTAAGTCTGCACCTGCTGATGACCCTAAATTGATAATGAACTGTGCGTGTTTTTGTGTGTGTGTGCGTGTGTGTATGTGTGTGTGGTGCCACAGGGATCAGGAGGTGGTGGTATCTTCAGAAATGCCCCTGGTGAAGGAGGTGACCACAACTCTCAGAGAATGGGGGAGCATCTGGAAACAACTCTATGTGGTACATCACTACGTGTGTGTCTGTGTGTGTGTGTGTGTGTGTCTGTGTGTGCGTGTGTATGTCTGTGAGTGAGTGAGTGCTGCATCTGCACCTGTGTATCTATTACACAGTGTTTTGAATGTCTGTCAGTTTGTGTAAGTGGGTGTGTTTTACTTTTCTTTCCCTGGACATGTCTGGATATATGTGGATATGTATGTGACCATGCATCTCTTCCCTAGGCCAATAAGAAGGCTCGTGTGACGCAGGTCCAGAGGCTGATGTGGGATCTGATGGAATGGCGCTCCCAGCTGCTGTCAGGAACGTTGCCTAGCGACGAGTTCAAGGAGCTCAAGCAGAAGGTTACGTCCAAAATCGACTATGGCAACAAGTACGGTGACAGAAATAGCAGCTGGCATGATCAGCCATTCCATATAGTGACCTGAGATAGACTGGGGTCGTCCAGATAAAGTGGTCCTATCTTCACAGCTGTACCTCTATTTGTGTCTCTGTCCTCTCCCCACCTCTCCTCTCCTCTCCCCTCCTCTCCCCTCCCCTCCTCTCCCCTCCTCTCCTCTCCTCTCCTCTTCTTTCATCTCCCGTTCTGTCATCTCCCCTCTTTTCTCCCCACAACCCATTTACCCCCACTCCCCCCCTCCACACCTGCCCCCTCTCTCTTCAACTTCCTCTCCTCTTTTCTCCTCTCATCTCCTCTGCTCAACCCCACCACTCCTCCTCTCCTTTCTTCCACCTCCCCCCCAATCTCCTCTCCTCTAACATATTTTATCTCCTGTTTTGTGTCATCATTTCCCCTGTCCTCGTCCCAGGATCTTGGAGCTGGACCTGGTGGTGAGGGATGTGGATGGGAACATCTTGGACCCAGAGAAGGCCAGCGTCATCAGTCTGTTCCGGGCCCACGAGGATGCCACCATAAAGATCAATGAGCGAATCAAAGAAGAGCAGGTCAGCCAGAAAGAGTAGCTGATAGAGAGAGTCTGGGTGAGGGGCGGTGGGGGGTATGGCAGGTGCTGGGAGATGGATGGAGGAATGGAGGAGAAGGATAAGGCGTGTGGGAGGGAAGTGGGAGAGTGAGAGAGGTGAGAAGAAGCTAGAAGGGGAAGGATGAGGAAAAAGATGGCTGGACAAAAAAGGATCAGACAAGGAGAGGGAGTAAGAGGGATGGGGGAATTTGGTGAAAGGGACGGACAAATATAGAGCTGTTATGAAGAATGATGTGCAATAAAGAGGGTGAAAGTGAGATTCAGAGGTAAAGATGGGAAAATATCAGCTTGAATCCACCTTCCATATAATAGTACATTTTTCAATGTATATTTCTTTCATCTGTATCTCTGTATTTCTCTCTCTTCCCTGCAGTCCAATGTCCAGGCAGACCACTCTGGAATCTCAGCACGGATCCAGTCCTCCCCAACACACAGCCTCTACGTGTTTGTCCGGAACTTTGTCTGCCGGATCGGAGAAGATTCAGAGCTCTTCATGTCTCTATACGACCCAAACAAACAAGCGATCATCAGGTCTCGCTCTATGTCCATCTCCCTCCCCTTGTTATCTCAGAGCCCCCTGTTTGTGTCCCTGGCTGCCCTGTGCTCATCCCCTTCCTCTCCTACCTCTGAGCGATAAACCCCCAAGCACGGATGTCAGATGGGCGGGATGGCCTGACTGACAGCTGCCAGGACTGCAGCTTACACCTGTCCATCACTGTCACATCTGCTGATCCGTGCTTCGGAAGACCGCATGGCATTGCATCAAGACACTTATCCTCCGTCAAAACCTACTAAAGATGGGGGGGGGGATTTTGTGTAGATGACCAGATATGACCTCCCACAGTACCCCTATAGACTGAGGAATACAGAATCATCTTTGTTATATCCAGAAAGAAAATTTGGGGTTTACACATTGACGAGTGATCATGTAATCCTTGCATGAGTCCCTGCAAGTATGTATTATGATATTACCTGTGTGTGTGTGTGTGTGTTTGTGTGTGTGTGTGTGTGTGTTTGTGTGTGTGTGTGTGTGTGTGTGTGTCCACAGTGAAAACTACCTGGTGCGCTGGGGCAGCAAGGGCTTCCCCAAGGAGATAGACATGCTCAACAACCTGAAGGTGGTTTTTACAGTAAGTCACCCACTGAGGGCGCTGTCTGCCATCATTTTCACATCAGTAGGTACAAGAGGAGATTTCTTTAAGACTGCAAGGGGAGCTCCGCTTCCCCTAAAATGTAAAAAACAAAAGGTCAAATATTTACTATTGTGTTAACATTGTAGAATGCGTTAGAACACGTTAATCTTGAAGACGAGTTCGTTCAAAATCAGCTACATATTGCAGGTCAACTGAGTCGATTTCATTCTCATACATTACCGAGCGTCACAGTGCTTTTCCCCCACTGAAGCCAAGCATCCATGGACTTCAATGGGGCTGCTTTGAGCATTTTCAGTGCTTCGAAACTATACGGTCATTGGATAAATGCTGTGATTGTGTTTGTCGCACGGACGCTCAGCGTCTTTTACCTCTGGGGCTGAACGGAGGAGTGGGCTGCACTAGTCTCCGGCCTTCGGAGTGATGATTGGAGGGTCTGTCGAAAGAATGCGTCTCTCTTGATTGACAGCGATTTTGTATAATAAAAAGTCGCGGAATCTGTTCGAGCTTAGTCCCAAGTTTTACATTGAAGGACAACCTGCTGAAATTTATGTCTTGGTATTGGCGTGGCGAAAACTTTAGAGAAATTTTCATCATGCATTACATACAATCAAATACCATATTCATGGTTTCAATTTAAGTTCCAGTTTCGTTTTTCGTTCGTTCATTGATTCATTCATGCAGTAGGCGAGGCTGGTATCGTAGCTGTGAACTAGCCAGCTAGGAAACAGCAAACGATGGCAAATGTAGGAGAGAATGTAGGTTTAAATAAATGGCCAATTTTATGGTCTAGGCCGAAAATAAGCTTCCCCTCTTTAAAAGACCAGCAGCCGCCACTGGAAGGTACATGGTTGAGTAGTATGGCCTGATTTAACTAGCCCTCCGCCTCACTCCCTCTTCTATTTTATTTCTCTCCTTCCTCATCCCTTCCCCTTCCTTTATTTCCTATAACGTTCTTATTCCCCCTTTCCCTGTGTCTCTGCTATCTCCCCTTTTCACTATGTGGTGATAAGGACCTGGGGAACAAGGATCTTAACCGCGAGAAGATTTACTTGATCTGTCAGATCGTCAGGGTGGGCCGCATGGACCTGAAGGAGACCCACACCAAGAAGTGCACCCAGGGTCTGCGGAGACCTTTTGGGGTGGCAGGTGCTTATCTGTTAGTTTTCAGACGTCATCTCTGTCAGTGGCTGTCTGTGTGTGTGTCTGTGTGTCTGAACGTCTACTGATTTGTTAGTCTGTTTTTCAGACATCTCTGTCAGTGGCTGTCTGTGTGTCTGAATGTCTGTTGATTTGCTAGTCTGTTTTTGAGACGTCATCTCCGTCGATGGCTTTCTGTGTGGCTGCATGACCGTCTGCGTCTCATTACAGTTCTCTCTCTGACTCTTTCATCCTGTCTTACAGTGATGGACATCAGTGACATCATCAAAGGGAAAGTAGAGTGTGATGAAGAGAAGCAGTACTTCATCCCCTTTTTCCCGTGAGTCCCCTCTGTCCTCCTCTCCTCTCTCCCTTCTCTCTCCTCTCTCCAATCTCCTCCCGTTGCCTAGCATCCACCTGCCATTAAGGTGTAAGGTGCGAAATTATGTTCGTAAGGGAATTCAAGTGTTTCTGATGCAAACGTTAAAGTTAGTCATTCACGTTTACCCTATTCATGGCAAACACAACACAATGTGAAATGTCTTTCTATGCGTTGTGATTGCGTTTCTGTCCGTCTAGGGTCGTGAATGAGAACGATTTCCTCCACACCCTGCTCAACAAGGTGACGGCATCACGGGGAGACAGCGGAGGGCAAGGTACACCCACACCCAGCACACACCCCTCACACACTCCCCCCGAGCACGACTAGTCAGGCCAGATATAATCCCTGCGACTGGCCCTACTGGCCTGACTGTTCTAAAACACTGTTCTGATCCCTCCACTGACATTCTCCACCCACCATCACCACCCTCCCCAGGTCTGTGGGTGACAATGAAGGCCCTGGTGGGAGACGTGATCCAGATCCGGAAGGAGTACCCCCACCTGGTGGACCGGAGCACGGCCGTGGCCCGCAAGCTGGGCTTCCCAGAGATCATCATGCCGGGAGACATCAGGAACGACATCTACCTCACCCTGCAGGCTGGTGACTTTGACAAGTACAACAAGACCACGCAGAAGAACATGGAGGTCATTATGATGGTGTGCGACCAGGATGGCAAGGTGGTACCGGTAAGTGAGGTCATCTGTGCTGGTTCTGTGCCTGATTTGGTTTGGATTTACAACACGTTAGCTAGTGACTTTTACAACTTTTCAGAGAACGAATTACAGCTTCTGGTGGAATTATTTTGGCAACACTGATGCAAACCTCCTCCCTTTCTCCTTATTTTTTCTTGCACATTGTTCCAGAACTCCATCTGCCTGGGAGCGGGGGATAAAGCTGCGAATGAGTACAGATCAGTGATCTACTACCAGATCAAACAGCCCAGATGGATGGAAACTCTTAAGGTCTGTCTCTCTGCTCCTCTGTTTGCATGTTTGTTTGTCTGCATGTCTGAGTGCTTGCCGTTCTTATTCTGAGCCTCATTCCTCCATCCTCTAGGTGGCGATACCTCTGGAGGAGATGCAGAGGATCCACCTGCGATTCATGTTCCGCCACCGTTCTTCTCAGGAGTGTGAGTGTCATGGCTGCTCTGGCTTGCTAAAGCAGAACCTTCATGTTCAAGGCCTAACACAACCTCAGAGTTTAAGGCTGAGGGGTTTGGCTGAGACACAGTCTCAAATATGTGATACTGTCCAGTCAAAAGGAGATGTTCACATCCGGTATTGGTCATATACATCTATATATCTATATATATAGATATATATCTACAACTATATAGATATATATATCTATATATATATAGAATATATGTATTTTTGTTGTAAATTACCAAAGTTAGCGTCGAAGAGGCCACTCAATATAATAAACAACAAGCTTAGGATCACTAAACACTCATAATTTGCTCTTGTTTACCTAAGCTTCAAATTGAGTTGTGGGTGTGTCACGCGTGATGTGATTAGATTTGCATCACAGTGCAGCCCTAGGCGTATGTGGGCTGTGTTAGTCACAAGTACGATCTCACCCCCACTTCTAATCCAGTAGGCCTAGTGAATTGGCAGATTTGGTCTCGAGTCAATACCCTTAAATATAATGTTTCACTAGTGCTTGTCAACTTTCAAGCGTGCCGTCTGCATAAAGTTTTAGGGAAGAAGTTTGTTTGAGCATTCATCCATGCCAGGCTCATCTCAGACTTTGCATTGTGCACTGGAGTCATTTTTCTGTGACAAGGCTGGATCTTTCAGGCTGTTTTTGGACGGTGATATTTGCAGAAACAACTTCTCACAAAACTTTGTTGGGCCTGGTACAGTGCGATGTAAACAGTGCATAAATAATGGGTAAAAACAAACGCTCCTAATAAATAACACAGAAGCACCACACCTCTCTGAAGGGGTGAAACGTTCTACTCTGAAGCCAGTTGTCTGGGAACAAGCTTTTCTTGTTAACAAACGTTCAGATGCACGTATCTTCAAACCTTATCAATTGGCAATGTAAGCCTATTGGTATGTGGGAGAAATGACCTCACCACAACGTCCTCTTTTGATTGGACGGTCACACTTCATTCACTGTCTTTCTTCTTCCCCATCCCTCTCTCTCCATGCTCATATTAGTCTCACTGACTCTCTCTCACTCTCTCTCTAGCTAAGGATAAGAGCGAGAAGAACTTTGCCATGGCGTTTGTGCGTCTGATGAAGGAAGATGGGACAGTTCTGCAGGATGGGCCTCATGACCTGGTGGTCTTCAAGGTCTGACCAACGCAACCGACCCCCCACTCCTGGAGGGAAGCTGATATGAATCACTTTTCAATTAACCAATATTTCCATATTCATTACACTAAGTGGGTTGAATCTAATTTACTGGCACATCTCCTGACAGAGTAAGTGAGGCTCACTGAATAGAAGAACCTGCGTAGAAGTAAGGTGACTGAATTGATTCACTGCCACAGGAGCAGAGGACTGAATCAGAGAAGATAGACTGGCTGATGAAGTGATTCAGCCCAGCATCATAGCAGATGAAGAGGGGCTTAAATCCCTATTGATTATGTGACCGACTTCATTTAGACTGATAACTGCTGATTCTCTCCCAAACTGAACTGTAGTGTCCACACTTACTCTCCCTCTCTCTCTCCCTGTCTCTCTCCCTCCCTCCCTCCATCCCGCTCTCTCTCTCTGTCCCTCCCGCTCTGTCTCTCTGTCCATCCTTCGGTCTTCAGGGGGATAGTAAGCGGATGGAGGATGTGAGCTCTTACATCTCCCTGCCCTCCACCCGTCTCCACGGAGACGTTCACAAGGGGGCCACGCTTAGTCGCAGCTCCAGTAATGTGGGAGGCCTCTCGGCCAGCTCCAGAGACAGCTTCATCATATCCACACTGGTCTGCTCCACCAAGCTCACCCAGAATGGTGTGTGTCTGCATGGTGTCTATACATGTGTCTGTATGTGTGTCTGCATGGTGTCTATACATGTGTCTGTACATGTGTCTGCATGGTGTCTGCATGGTGTCTGTATGTGTGTCTGCATGGTGTCTGTATGTGTGTCTGTACAGGTGTCTGCATGGTGTCTGTACGTGTGTCTGTATGTGTGTCTGCATGGTGTCTGTATGTGTGTCTGCATGGTGTCTGTACGGGTGTCTGTATGTGTATCTGCATGGTGTCTGTACGTGTGTCTGCATGGTGTCTGTATGTGTGTCTGCACGGTATCTGTATGTGTATCTGCATGGTGTCTGTATGTGTGTCTGTACAGGTGTCTGCATGGTGTCTGTACGTGTGTCTGTATGTGTGTCTGCATGGTGTCTGCATGGTGTCTGCATGGTGTCTGTATGTGTGTCTGCATGGTGTCTGTATGTGTGTCTGTATGTGTGTCTGCACGGTGTCTGTATGTGTGTCTGCACGGTATCTGTATGTGTGTCTGCATGGTGTCTGTATGTGTGTCTGCATGGTGTCTGTATGTGTGTCTGCATGGTATCTGTATGTGTATCTGCATGGTGTCTGTACAGGTGTCTGCATGGATGTCTGTGCAGAGGTTTGTGTGTATGTATAATTGTGAGTGTGTTGAACCGAATTTGAGGTTGTGTTTCCTCACACACACACACACACACACACACACACACACACACACACACATGCACATGCTGGATGCCAAGGACCTGCGACACAGGAGTGTCGTAGCAGCTGTTTTGGCGGCAGCCAGTCCATCACTGTAATGAACGTCCTCTCGCTGTATTAATCACCTGTGCAGCTATTAAACCCACACGCAGGGAGTGTGTGATGATCTGTACTTGGTCAGGACATGTGGCAGATGGAGAGGTTAACTCAATGAGGAAGGCACCAGTGATCTGCCTGACAGGACACCAGCAGGCACACACGCACGCACGCACACACACACACAATTAGTAAAGCTTTTTCTACCAAACCATCCAGGAATAGTGGAAGGTTGACAGTACACATTGACAGATGATAGGATGTATGCATTACATAATTAATCAGAAACAACAGAACAGTGTAAATGGTCCTTGTGACAACCTCTCCCCCCCCCCCCCCCCCC
>BROE01000006.1:8505751-8525056 GCA_036571765.1 Plecoglossus altivelis | reverse complement strand
CCCCCCCCCCCCCCCTCAGTGGGTCTGCTAGGGCTTCTGAAGTGGAGGACCCGCCCTGAGCTCCTCAGGGAGAACCTGGAGAAACTCAAGATCATTGATGGGGAGGAGGTAGTCAAGGTCAGTGTGTCTCTGGTGTGTCTTTGGTGTGGGTGTGTGTGTGTGTTGGTGTGCGTGTGGGTAGGTGTGTGTTGTTGGGGTGGGTGTGGGTGTGTGTGTGGGTGGGTGGGGGTGTGCGTGGGTGGGTGTGGGTGGGTGTGTGGGTCTGTGTGTGGGGGTGTGGATGTACCTATGTGTGTCAGAGTTAGATATATTACATTATATTTATTCAGCGGACCATTTCAGACAACTGCAGCAGAACACTGTGTTTATTTGTTTATTGTTTATGGGATATTAGTGGTTGTAGTGGAGGGCTGGTCTGTATTTGACCAGACACAGTGCTAGATGACGATGCAACAAACCCAGCTATTCTGTGAGTGCACAAGTGGTAATACACAGTTTTGGCTTCCCTTAGGCCAAGGTACATGTAGTTAGTCTAGAGGAGGTGTGTCTACAGACCTCGACGGAAAGACAGTAGAGATGGAGAGAGGGAGACAGTTCAAATTGTGTGTGTGTGTGTGTCTGTGTGTGTGGGTGTGTCTGTGTGTGTGTGTGTGTGTGTGTGTGTGTGTGTGTGTGTGCAGTTTCTCCAGGATACTTTGGATGCTCTGTTCAACATCATGATGGAACACTCCCAGACTGATGACTACGACATCCTCGTCTTTGATGCCCTGGTGAGTGTGTAAATGTGTGTGTTGTGTGTGTGTGTGTGTGTGTGTGTGTCTGTGTGTGTCTGTGTGTGCGTGCTTTCCCAGTATGTATTTAGAAACAAAAATGAGAAACATCTGTTTGTATTTCTCTGTTTGACTGCCTGTATCTGTCTGTCTGTCTGTCTGTCTGTCTGTCCCTTTGTGTTTCCTTTTGGAGTATACCAACTGTAATGCTCAAAACAGAGGGACTGTCAAAAGACATGTTTCCACTGTTATTCCAATGTCTGAGACTGAATATTTGGTCTGCCTGCCATGTTGTAGTCATGTGAGAGGATCTGACAAACCATCACAAACACGTGAACCTCAAGTTGTCCCCATTCGACGGCCATGTTTGAACAGTTTGACCTCCTCTCTCCAGATCTACATCATCGGTCTAATCGCTGACAGGAAGTTCCAGCATTTCAACACGGTGCTGGAAGCCTACATCAAACAGCATTTCAGTGCCACCTTAGCTTACAAGTAGGTCACTTCCTGCCTTTGCATTCTACTTCCTGTTTTCGTCCTGGTTCTCATTGAGTTTTCTCGTCAGCTCGATGGCAACCCTTCAGAGCTTCAGTGGATCGTTGCAATGCTAGAGATCAGCACCAGGGGTCAGTGTGTCAGCTGAAAGCCTCGGTTGAATCCAGAAAAAGAGAGAAAATGAGAAAGTTATCTATTGTAGATTAAATTGTGGTGCTAGTCTCTCTCACTTCATTTCCAGCCCTTTCTACTGCTCTCCCTCTGTAGTTCATAGATGTAGTATGCGAAATTATCTTACACGTTTACCAGCTTTAATCTATGTCAGACATGCTTTTATAGAAAACTACAATTAAACTCCTTTTTTACATAAATCCCTACAGCACAGTGCACTTTCCAGCTGCCAAGACCGAGTCTCAGGACAGGCAGGCTAATGTCCCCCAGATTACATTTAACTTGTGACAGCCGCAGTCATGTCGCTTCTGTGCCCTTTAAAAAGGGACTTTTATTGTTTTAAGAGGATTTTATTGCTCTAATCCAGTTAGGGAGGAGAACGGAACATGTCCAGGGCTCTGGCTCCATTTACAGCTTCTAACCCTCTGAGTTGTGGGCTTAGGCCGCCGGGCGTGTGGGTAGTATACAGTATACAGGGCATACAGTATGATGATCTCCTCATTGTCTCTCTCTCTGGCTCTTTATCTCCCTCTTTCCCACTCTCTTTCTCTCTCTGTCTCTCTCCCTCTCTCTGTCTCTCCTTCTCTTTCTCTTTCTCTCTCCTCTGTCGGTCTATCTATCTGTCTGTCTGTCCGTCCCCCGTCCCCCCTCTCTCTCTGTCTCTCTCTCTGTCTCTCTGTCAGGAAGTTGATGGCAGTGTTGAAGCGTTACCTGGATGTATCCAGCAGAGGGGAGCAGTGTGAGCCCATCCTCCGCACCCTTAAAGCTCTGGAGTACATCTTCAAGTTCATCGTTCGCTCGCGCATGCTCTACTCCCAGTGAGTGTCTGTGTGTTCACGTGTGCGTCCGCAAACACTCGCACTCACTGGCCCCCACCTACCCAGATGCAAGCACACACACAAACACACACACAGAAGGCCGATGTCATTGTATTACCTGGGTAATTGCATCCGACAGCTTGCTCTGAAAGTGGCTGATTGCAGCACTAATGTTGCTAATAAGCATTGATGATGAAGTGCAGCCCTGTGAGCGGGGGCCAGTGAGGAAAAGGGGGGCATGAGGAGGAACGGGAGGAGCAAGAAGGCTGAGGACAGGGAGGTGCAGGAGGAGGAGCAGGAGGACCAGGGGCAGGAGACGGAGGGCTGAGGACAGGGAGGAGCGAGAGGAGTAGGAGGAGGAGTGGGATGAGCAGGTGCAGGAGGCAGACTGAGAACAGGGAGGAGCAGAATGAGCAGGCAGACTGAGGACAGGGAGGAGCAGGAGAAGGAGCAGGAGGAGCAAGGGGGGGGGCTGAGGACAGAGAGAGCCACAGACCGCCAGTGAGCTGCAGACAGATGACGTGCCCTGCTTCATACCATAACTGTAAACATCGTCAATAATTATGACGCATCAATTGATGCTGACTGCCAGTCAGCTCAATGAGCTTTAGATCATTGAGGGGAGGACTCAGCGCCTGTGTATGTGTGTGTGTGTGTGTGTCTCTGTGTGTGTGTGTGTGTATGTGTGTGTGTCTGTGTGTGGGTGTGGGTGTGTCTGTCTGTGTGTGTCTGTGTCTGTGTCTATGTCTGTGTGAGTGTGAGTGTGTGTGTGTGTGTGTGTGTGTGTGACTGTCTGCATGTGTCTGTCTTCTTTTCAGGAGAGTTGTTGTCCATTTGAGACTGTGTGTGTAGTATATGTCTGCTGGCTATTTATACTTTTATGGGTCGATCTTTCGTTGCACAGTGTGTATGTGTGTGTAGGTGCAGGAGGCATGTGTGTGTCTGTTCATGCAAGTGGAAGGGGTCTCTCCAACGCTTAAGCTCACCCATGTGTGCATTTCATGCTGCATCATCACTCAGCCTCTGGGACTGCCTGTTCTGGTGGCTGTGTTCCCTAAAGGGGCTTTGGCAGGGGTGGAGGTGGGGGACCAAATGAGGACGGATTAGCCTCAGTTCTCTTGGCCCATCAGAGCACAGCACCAGTGCAAAGGACCTCGGACGGCGCGTCTCAGCATCGTCATGTTTGCAACAAACCCTCGAACTGTCCCTCATGAGAATATACTAGTATCAGCAGTCCATCTGTCTATCTGTCTATCTCTACAGCATGGGTCTGTTTCCAAAGCAGTCTGTCTGGCTGTTCTGTTTCTTCTTTATATATCCTCGGACAGGGAGAGGGAGAGGGAAGGAGAGAACTCTGATTCCTTTTTTGGCCCTGGAGTATTAGAGTTTGGTTTGAGTTAAGCAGGGTTTAACTCCCAGGTCGTCAGATCTCCTCTGTGAAGGTTTGGAACTTGGATTAAAGCCTGTGTTCCGCTCACCCTGCACTCCTTCTGCTTCTGAGGAAGGCTTGTGTCTGGACATGTAGGACAGGATAGGTGTTTGTGTGGGTTTGTGTGGGTGTTTTTAGTAGCAGCGATGGTGAATGTGCATGGACCATCACTAATGACAGTGTGTCGTCAACATGTATGCATGTTTCAGAGGACATGCCACACACACAAGTTTGTACGGCTAATTTCAAGGGACTGTCAATTCAACCCCACTCAAAATCTTCTGGTCCCCGCAAGAATAGCCAAACTAAATCCACAAACACACACACACACACACACACACACACACAGGGGGATTAGGCAGGACTATTCTTCTGTAATCATAACTGTACTCCCAGAACTGTGTGGTAATACCCCTGTGTGTGTCACCCTGTAATCCCCCCACCCTGTTCCAAAATACCCTGTGTGCCACACTCTAATCCCTCCCCCCAGCACTCACAGCCACTATTCTAATTAACATCCGGTCCATCATACTGTATGTGAAATGTCAGGGGGAGGGAGAGAGACAGAGACAGAGACAGAGACAGAGACAGAGACAGAGGCAGAGGCAGAGGCAGAGGCAGAGGCAGAGGCAGAGGCAGAGGCTATACCCTCCATGTAGAACATGGAGGGTATAGATGGATTGGGAGGAGTTTTCAAAGATAAACTGAAGAGAAAAGAGGGAGAGAAGACTATGTTTAGGGTGCAGTTTTGACTGGCTTTTAAGGGTTTCCTCTGACCAGATTGCTGTGGATTGACTGTGGGTGTGGGAGCTGTAATAATGTTTAGCAACAGAGAAAGATTCAAGTCCTTTTTCATCCTCTCTCAATCTCTCTTCTCCTTCCTCAGGTTGTACGAGGGGAAAGAGCAGGCAGAGTTTGAACTGTCTCTACGGCAACTGTTTGAGTCCATCAACAACCTAATGAAGACGGACTACACCACCACTCTGCTTCTCCGGGTACACACACACACACACACACACACACACACACACACACACACACACACACACACACACAAATATGATCCAAAATGTGTCTGCTCTTCTACTTAGTCAATGACACTTTCCCTCTCTTGAGAAGTTTCAGCTTAATGAATCACCCTCTCTCTCACTAATACAATCATTTGTAACATATCCAATTCAAACATGCTCTCATTTCCTTCTCTCTATATATATATGTGTGTGTTTTGTGTGTTTGCGCTTGTGTGTGTGTGTTTTGTGTGTTTGCGATCGTGTGTGTGTGTGTCTGTGTTTAGGTGGCAGCTTTGAAGTACCTCCCTACAGTATTGCAAGACGTTGAGACCGTCTTTGATGCGAAGCTCCTTAGGTGGGATGACACACACACACCCACAAACACACACACACACACAGACACACACCACACACACACACACACACATACAGACACACACACACAGACACACATACAGACACACCAGTCCATCTCCCATCACAGGTCTCAGTAGCAGAGGAAGATCCTGCTCCCCTAATTGATCCCCTCTTCCACATCCTTTCCATTTAGACTCCACTCTAACCAGCAGCTGGCACCACACACCAGTCCTGTCAAACCCACAACCATCCTCAATTTCCTCTCTATTACCTTTTGGTCAGATCCCTCTCTTCCCTTCAGGGGTCTCGACCACAGGCTTATCTGTCTGACCTGTATGACTCAGCCTTTCAACCTCTCCTCTCTGCAAGACAAGAGGAACAAGCCGAAATCAAGAGTAGCAATGACTTTTAGATTTATCTTTGGCCCTTCCTGCCAAGGTAGCAAACCTATTTCGCAGCTTGTTTTGAACTAAAGGGCATTGGCTCCCACCGATAGCCCCTCCCCCTCCCGCTAAACTATCAGGTATTTCAGTAGCATGGCCACAACACACCTTCAAACAACCCTCAGTTTTACTAGTGTTACCTATCCATCATTCTGACACACACACTCTCACTTTTACACACACACACACACACACACACACACACACACACACACACACACACACACACACACACACACACACACACACACAAAGTGGTTTGGGGAGATTATTTGGTTGAGTTCCAGACAGTGTTCTTGTATTTCCCAGCCTGAACCGTCTTTGACCTGTGCGTCTGTGTGTGTGTGTGTGTTTAGATAGTCAACACCTGTCAGAACTTTTCTCCAGGTGGCCAGGTATCAACACCGTGTCAGAGAGGTGTATACTGAGACACCTGCCCTACCTGTCTCACACACACCCCTGTCTCAAGCACACACACTCGCCCGCAAACTCCGAATGGGTTTCTCTCTCTTGCTGTACACACACACAGACACACACACACACACACACTTCAACAAATTACTTTTAAAAACTGTGTTTGGAGGACCGAGTAAAGCACCATACCAACATCAGCAGCCAGTGGTTACCTCAGACACTGTTGACAAAACAGTTCTACCCAGTTCCAATTACTCTCTAACTCACCCTCGCTGAAGTGCTCGCGGAGGTACGTTTGAAATGCTTGTCAGGCCCGCCTTTCATATTTTGGTCGCAATCTACCACTAAGCCCTCGAATATCCCTTTGTGGAAGCCTGTCTCCAAATTCAGACAAATCAACCTAACCCCGGATTTGGTGTGTGGGCGCTTTGGGTTTGCAGACACAGTCTTACCATGACATTTGGGGTTTTAATTACCCTGCACTCAGTTAATTAGAGAGACTGATTAGCTATCAATTAACAGGCTTGTGCGACGGACGCGTCCAAGTCCCTCTGCTGGAGGACGTACACAGACACACGCAGCAAGAATATGATTCAATTTGGGAGTGAAGGATGTTGTTGTTCATCAGCTTAATGACTGCGCTACATCAGCTGGATTCATCAGATTGAATAAAGTGGAGGCACACACACACGCACACGCATGCTCTTGGTATAAGGGCCAGCATTTTAATTATTCAGATATTGGATCGTTGGTGGAGGTTGACACCAACTTGTGTCTTCGTTAAGGTGGTGGGAGGGGGGGGGTCTCATCTGTTTGCAAAAGACATGTTCTTCTCGATTCTGTTCTGTTTGGCTCTACTCAGTCTTCTCCTATCCTTACCTCCCCCCTCCCTGGCAGGTCAGAAGGGTGAGAGCTAGCTTGATGTTTGCTATCGAGCTACTTTTTAATGAGGTGATTCTCAGGCTGGTGTCTCCAGCCTCGACAGTCTCTTCTAGACTTCCTTATTGAGTGAATGATGGTGGAGCTCTATTACTCTGGCAGAACTTCACAACACAGCAGTTTTTACATCAGGCACATTTCGCAGGCGCGTATTAAAATGAAATTATTTTATCTGTTTCCAAGCCACATGATTTTTTTGCCTAATGATCCCATTTCATTCTCCACTACCTTCTCATGTTACTCATTCAACATTTTTGCCATCCCCCCTTTTCTATGGATTTTTGTATCTTTCTTTTTTACACACTCCTACTCATTGCTCTGTCTGTCTCATCTCTCCTTCCCTCTACACCCCCCCCCCCCACTCCCCCCTCTCTTCTCTCCCTCCAGCCAGCTGCTGTATGACTTCTACACCTGTATCCCTCCCGACTCATTGCAGAAGCAGAAGGTGGCCTCCATGACTGAGATCGTCAGCAGCAAGCTCTTCCAGAGGCAGGGTAAGCCTCGCAGCCAATCAGAGCATTGTGGCTGCTAACCTGCCAGCTAACATACCCCTAGTATGACTAACAGAGCATCCTACTGGCACAGGCCTTTCCAAATGCTTTTCCTCAGAACACAGCCTTGTTGATTCCCTCTGTCTCTCTTACACACACACACACACACACACACACACACACACACTAAGCCTTAAACCATTACTATCTAATTGGCCTGCATCGTTCTGATAAGTGTGCCCATTCGCCTGATGCAGTCACATGGTGTGATGAATGGCGACGTGCTAATGGCTGCTCGCTAGCTGGCTAATTGGAGGTTGATAAGTGCCCCGTTATTGCTGTGCCCGTCCCCCTCCTTTCCCGCACTCCTCGCAGGCAGAAAGCCAACTGTGGGACAGATTGGCATGGCCGCCATGGGCATCTTTAGCGCCTTCATTTGTTTCTGACCTAACATCTAAAAGAATGTGTCAGATCGAGGGATTCTTGCGGTTGGCTGTCAGACTTGCGCTCACAAAACTCCCACGTTGACACACAGACGCATTTCAGGCCCATCTTTGCGTCTGGGTGACATGCTGCTGAGTTGTGCTTGCGTGTCTGACAGTGGGAGTGTGGGGGGTCAGTGCCTTCCTTTGATTATTATGGATGTTGTTTTTGGTTTTCATCGCTGCGGGGATGACTCAGAGTCAGTGGCCGTCGCCAAGGGTCAACTGCTAGCCGCTCAGCCTCAGTGGGAGTGTGGCTGGACAGCCAGCATCCCCCTGCCCCCCCCCCACACACACACACACACACATACAATATCCCCTCCTCCAGTATTGATCACGGCTCTGGTGATTGATGGTTCCAAGGCCCAGACCTGCTCGGCCGTCGGCAGCCAACTGTCAACGTGCCAGGAGTCTCACTCTGTCACCAGCCAGGAGCATAAAGTCGGAGGGAGGGAGGGAGGGAGGTTGTCGGAGGTGGAGAAAGAGGGTGAGGGGAGAGCAGGAAGGATTGGGGAGGAGGGAGGCTGTGGGAGGTAGAAATAGAGAAAGCGAGAAGTGAGGTGAGTAGATAAGGAAGGTAGGGGGAAAGTGGAAAAGAGATGGGACAGAAGAGGGGAATAGAGAGGGAGAGATTGACCTTGCTCAGGGTTGGCAGGGACCACACAGCAGAGCTGTAAGACAGTGCAAGCCTAATCACTACAGCCTGGTCATGTACAGGCTATAGGACAGCTTCTGCAAAACATTGGTTAACTGCACTAACGACATCATGACAGCTCACCCAACACATTCCTCCTGACCTCTTTTGGAGTCCACCTCTCCATTCGTTGATTTATTCATTCTTTCCAAATCCATCTCAGTTCCAAAATGAGGCCTGACACTCATTTTAATTGAGATTTATTTTGCATTCGGATGCTAATAAGGTTTGTTGTGTGTGTCCGTTTAGGATGCTGAAATATGCAGGAAGGAGGAATGAGACATTTATAGTGGATAATAGCTTTGGGTTTCTCATCACTGCTTACCAATACATATTTAATCTGTACCTGTCTCCCAAGGCCCCTCACTGGGGTGCAGAGTGACAGGAAGAGGTGTGTGTGTGTGTGTGTGTGTGTGTGTGTGTGTGTGTGTGTGTGTGTGTGTGTGTGCAGTCCTACAGTTGGCCTCATGCTTAGTTTGATGCCAAGCATGTTTTGGTCTGTCCTTTGGCCCTGGTCAGCATTTGAATGGATTGGAATTGGTCTTTTTTCTTCAAATATTTGCTTTCTGGGATTACAGCAGGAACATACTGTACACATCATACTCATACACACACACGTGTCTGTCCTACGGGTTAATCTGGTTCAGTTTCCCAGCAAAGAAATCACATTTGTCCGAGGCATTAAGGCTTGGGTTTATGGTCATGATTTTGTCATGGTAACAATTGCGGTGACAGATTGAGAGCATCAGCAGCGGCCAGAGGAGAAGAACCGATCACCCAGGAGCAGGCGGCAAGACACCAGGCTGCCGTTTTGTTTGCCCTCTCATTCTGTAAATCCGCTCCCAGGTTCAACTCTCTAAACCCTCCATCATCCATCACTCCATCTCCCATCCCTCCCTCATCCCCCCATCATTCCATCCCCTGCAGTGAACAGAAAGTGCCTCAACTCTGTCTTCTTCTTGTTATAGGGGGAGATGGAGATATAGATCAGTGATGAACTAGATTGCCTGAAGAAGTGGTGGAGAGACATTTTATTGCTTTTAGTTTTTAGTTTAAAAAAAAAAGAAGAAGGAAAAAAAAAGATTATGTTATATTTATGTATCCATCAATGTCTGGATGATTTATAGTGATACTGCAGTTATTAAAGGAGCACTCTGTAGAAAATGAGAGCTCCATGCTCTGAGGGAACTGGGTCAAAATCCAAACAATGGATAAGTACAGAGAAACCTCACAACCCTCACTGCCCTCACGACCTGCACTGCCCTCACTACCATCACTGCTTTCACGACCCTCATTGCCCTCACTGCCCTCACGACCCTCACTCTCCCAGCCCTCACAACCGTTACTGCCCTCATTACCCTCACTGCTCTCATGACTCTCACTGCCCCTCACTCTCACTGCCCCCTCGAACCTTGCTGCCGCTCAACCCTCACGACCCTCGCTGCCCCTCGCTCTGACTGCCCCTCACCCTCACTGCCCTCACGACCCTCGCTGCCCCTCGCTGCCCCTCGCTCTGACTGCCCCTCGCTCTGACTGCCCCCACGACTTTCACTGCCCCCACGACATTCACTGCCCCTCACTCTTACTGCCCTCACGACCCTCACTGCCCTCACGACCCTCGCTGCCCCCACAACTGACCCCAACCCCACCCTCCCATATGTTGACCCTCCTGTCCTGTCCTATCGTGGACTGCTCAACAACGAGCCTGTTCAAATCCCTTATGTAACCAGTCCCTGCTGCTGTGTGTTGTGGGCTCAAAGATGAGGTGTGTGCAGTGTTCCCATCATCAGGCCCTGACGGTAATCAGTATTAGTGAAAGCTGAAGGGCTGTGTGCGTGTGTGCGTGTGTGCGTGTGTGTGCATGTGTGTGCATGTGTGCTGTCCTGTACTGTACCCTTGAGACCGCAATTACTTTTCTCCTTTACAGTGAGTGTATGCCTGTGTGTACGGTGTGCAACTGGGTGAATTGTGGATATGCACATGTTGTTGTGTGTGTTTGTGTATGTGTGTGGATGTGTTTGTGTGGTGTGTGTGTGTTTTTGGTGGGTGTGTATGTGGGTGTGGGTGTGTGTGTGGGTGTGTGTGTGACAGGTTAACCGTGCCTGTCAGAGTTCCACAGCCAAAGATTAATCAGAGAATGGTGCGATTAACAGTCAGACAGAGATATGAATCATGAACACAATTACATCTCTGTCCCTGTAGGCAGGCAGGCAGGCAAGCAGGCAGGCAGGCAAAGTTGTACAGACAGACAGGCAAGAAGGCTCTCTCTTACCAAGCACATAACATAAACAATATCAGTGTCCACAATCTACACACGAGGATGAAGACATGGGGAAAGTGGCTCAGACAATTACTGTCTATTAGTCAGAAAGTATGTGTGTGTCATTATTAGATGACTTAAACGTGTGCTTTTTTGTTTTTGTGCACGTGTGTGTGAAAGAGAGAGCCAGAGAGATGGGTCCCTGCACCAACAACAATGTACTTCAGAGCCAGACTGGGTATAGAGATAAAGGTGTTAATGGTGCAGAAGAAGACAGTGTTTTAGTATTTTGGGTAATGACAACGACTCGCTCTGTCTCTTACTCTCTCTCCTCCTCCCTTCTACCCCAGAGTTCTCTCTCTCTCTCTCTCGCTCTCTCTCTCTCTCTCTCTCTCTCTCTCTCTCTCTCTCTCTCTCTCTCTCCGTCTCCCCTCTTCCTCTGCTGACTTGGTTGGTATTCTGATCCAGGTCTCGTTGGTCCAGCCAGAAGAGCCATCTCCCCGACAGACAGGGGAATCATTGTGCATACTGACAAGAGCTCCTCAGGACCACAGACGCCTCTCCCCTCCCCTCCCCTCCCCCCGAAAACACTGAATACACATCCACTCATCTAGCTATTCCATTACTCCTCCAATTACAACATCTGCACTCATTGTTCTGTTCATCAGTATAGCTATGTTAGATGACAAGGCGCCAATCAGTTTGTCTTGAATGAATCAATTCCCAGTTGTTGACTATTGTAAACCTGCAGACATGGCACCCGCCAAACGGATCAATCACTTAGGTATTCATGTGAGCGTGTGGAGGAGTAGAGAGGCTGAATGAAGGAGGAGAGGACAGGCAGACGATGCAGAGGCTCGCTGGTGGACAGACTTAACAAGTCACACGTAGAGGTTTAGGGAGACAGAGAGAAAGGAAGAGGCAACAGACAGAGAGGAAACAATATCGAACAGTAACAGTACGGCCCCAGAATTTGCCACCCTGTAGGGTTAGTTGTTGCTTTCCGGGATGGGGGGTGAGGTAGGGGTGGGGTGGGGTCAAGTCTACTCCATCAATCTGGGATAGAGGGATGACCCTCGGGGAGTGGCGCGGCAGAGTGGAGGGGGAGGAAGCGGGGGAGGAGGGGGACAGAGAGGAGGAGGGGGACATAGAGGAAGAGGGGGACGGAGAGGAGGAGGGGGACAGAGAGGAAGAGGGGGACAGAGAGAAGGAGGGGAAGGGTACGAGCAGGGGGACAGAGAGAAGGAGAGGAGGGGGAAGGTGGAGTTGGGGAGAGGAGGGGAGAGCAGGTGATATATTCAGCGATGAGTAAGAGGATGAGAGAGGGAAGGAGGAGAGGAGGGTGAGAGGAGTAGAGTAACAGGGTGTGCAAAAGATGGAAGAGTGAAGATAGAAGCCTCTGATTTAAATGCAACACAGTAATTGAAATGGCATCTTCTAACCGTGGCTGGTTTATTGTGCTGGCTGTGATGCCGGCGTGAAATGAAAAATGGACATTGGTTGCTGAGAATCTGCTGTATACATCAGGGCTGCCTGTCGCTGGGGGCAAGCCGACACAAACACGCACACACACACACACACACACACACACACACACACACACACACTCACTTACATGCACTCATATGATGTTCAGCATTCACAATCACAAATGCCCATGTAAATACCACACACACATACACACACACACACACACAAACTTAAACGAACAAACACCTTAAGAGAGATCTGGTTTTGAATTGGATTCAGATCCTTTAGTCCTCCAGGCCAGACTAAACATAAGGCTCCCCAAGACCCCATCCTGCAGACCCCATCCTGCAGACCATATCCTGCAGACCCCATCCTACAGACCCCATCCTGCAGACCATATCCTGCAGACCCCATCCTACAGACCCCATCCTACAGACCCCATCCTGCAGACCCCATCCTGCAGGCCCCATCCTGCAGACCCCATCCTACAGACCCCATCCTACAGACCCCATCCTACAGACCTCATCCTGCAGTCGAGCGTTCGTCACCGGGGGGCTGGAGGGCGGGGGGAGCGCAGGCTCATGACTGTGACGTCATGAAGGTGTAGTGGAACATCTGAGCTCCTGTCGCATCTCACACCCTTGAACGGTGTTGAGGGGAGCGAAGGTGTGATCGCTCACACGCATGTTTAGAGGAGGGGGTGCGCAGGGGGGGATGTACAGAGGGGAAGCACACACAACACACAAACCCGATAATGAGATTTGCTCATCCACACTGACACACTGATATAAACATGGACTCACACACACAGACCAAAAGGGTCACAAACCCTCTGGTGCATAATTCAACTTGCATGACCATTTAGTCGTTATTTATGTCTGCGCATAGTGGCGCGGCTTTGACCTCTGTCAAGAGTGGATTGACTTGTTCTAGGATCAATATTGAACCCTTTGAAGCTCGGGTTGGGTTAGATGAATAGATTGTCCCTTGAATGTTAAGACTGCAGCTTACGCAAGGAGGCATGGGATGTGTCGTTTCAGAAAGTGTATTGGCCAAGAGCTACCGTCAACAAAAGTCTCTTTTAGTATGAGCGTTAAGTGCGAAGTGTTACATTAGTGATAAGCTTAGTTCTCATTATCATGCTCTCCATCTGGCTTTTTGTTCTGTTTGTGGTGTCTTTCTCTTTAAAACAGCTGCTATCACCCTCTCTCTCACTCCCTCTCTCATCTTCTTCTCTCATCTCTCTTTTCCTCTCCTTCACTCTTCTTTCTCCTTCCAGCCCTTCCTGCTGTACCCCTCTCCTGGTACTGTGATTGAGTGCTTTCTCTAACCCACACTCACCCCTCCCTACCCCATCCCCATTTACTCACTTCAGCTTCACACCTCCATTTCTCCCTCCTCCCCCGCTCTTTTCCCTTCCTCTACCACCATCCCTCTCTCCTGCTGATGTGATTAAGTGCTTGTTCTGAAACAGCCTCCCTCCTCTCCTCTCCTCTCCCTCCATCTCTCTCTCCTCCCTTCTCCCTTCTCTCCCTCTATCTTTCCTCGTCTGTTGCTTTTCCTCTCCTTCAGCCCTGCTTCATCGCTCCTATACCCCCTCCTCCCTCTTTCTCATGCTGTGATTGAGTGCTTGTTCTGGGGTGGGTTCTCTCTCAGCAGGGCTGGTCTGGCCCTGTTAATAATGGATCTAACCAGGCTCTGCTTAAATGAGCTTTTAATGGGCGAAGTGTACCTACAGCGGGATGGAGGAAGGGAGAAGGGGATGAGAGAGGAGAGGAGAAGCAGGCAAAGGACAGGAAGAGAGGAAGATGACGAAGAGAGAGAGATTTGGGGGCCAAGTTCTGAATCCTAGTTTACTGAAACATCTTGACACGGCTATTTAAATAGAGGATAGATTTATTCACCTTGCGTAAGCGTGTGACCTTGCTTGTGCATGTTGTCTCCTTCCCAGAGTGCCGTGACATCCTCTTACCCATGATGCTCCGGGAGCTGAGTGGCGCCTTGGCGGCCATGGCGGACGGTCCTCACGATGAGAGGCGGAATAGCGTGGAGCTCCTCAACAACATCCTGGAGGTCCTCAGTCGGAAGAATGTGGTGAGACGACACAGGCACTTGCCGAGCCCTGAGTCCCATCTTTAGTGGCTTAAGGGTGTGATTGACTGAGTGCTTCTAGCGCACCAGGTGAGCTGGGTTCGCCCTTATTGACAAGCTTCCAATTTACTGTGGTGGACCAGGAGAGCTAATTAAAGCGCATCTCCACGCTTGCAAAGTGTCAGAACACTTTTTTTGACTCAAGTCTGCTCATCTAAGACCAATATGTGAGCTTAGCCCACACACATCTCAAACACACACAACACTCACCTCACCGTGAACAAACACACTTTCCCAATATCCCAGAGAGGAGATTGTAATTGCTCAAGCAATTTGTTGACAGCCCACAAAGCCTTTGAAGTGATGTTAGCACTTTATTTTTTGCCCTCTATTTACTTTAATAACGGTAATGAAGCCTGAGAAGAAAGAGGAGAGAAGGAGAGAAAATGAGGAGGATAGGAGAAAGCATGAAAAAGAAAGGTGGTGGAGAGAGACAGAGAAAGAGAGAGAGAGAGAGAGGGGGGGGGAGGGGGGTACAGATAATGAATAGGAAGTAAGAAAATAATTAGTTTGTGAAATCAAGAAGCAAACTGATTTTTTTTAACAAGCAGACACCTGGATAGACACATCCAGCTTGCCTGATCAGACATCCCGCAAACCCAGACAACCAGCTAGCCAGCAAGATCACACTTCTGTTCTTCCCCCATCCACACAGCCCAGTGGCCAGACAGACTGCTAACCACATGCCAGACCCTCCCTCCCTCCCCAGCCAGCCAGCCAGCCAGTCAACGAGCCACCTTCTCACAGCTTACTAGCGAGGCCACAAGTAGTGTCCGCTATGTTCCCATGGTACAGTGTGATGGTGTAACTCTCTCAAAATGAACTTCGATGTCCTCACTCAGTTGTGACAGGGCTTTAGATAGGAGGGCTTTAGACAGGAGAGCTTTGCACAGGAGGAGGTGATTACGTTCTGGTCCAGATGCTGCAGCTGACCCCCTAGAAAAACCACTCACTGCGTTTACCCATGGCTAGGATTACCACCTATAAATGCACGCTGGCTGGCTGGCAGGCTGTCTCTCTTGTCAGTCCAAAAAGAGGAAATGTTATGGATTAGTAAGCAGACTGTCTGGGGAGATGGGGGGGGGGAGTGGGGTCGTTAGAGGGTGGGAGGGTGAGTTGAGGAGACAGGAGAGGACTCTGGTTCGGAAATGACAAAGACCGACAGATAAATAAGACTAAGTGAGACACCTTGCGCCGGCAAAACCCCCCTGAAACTGGGCACTGCATGCATTCATCACAGAGGTCAGACGAAGAAGAACGGAGTGTTGTGAAAGAAGGATGTAGTAGGAAGACAGGAAGCCAGACCATCCGGCTGTCAGAGTCCTGCATGCTCCAGCTCTCCTCGCTCACTCTTTCTCTCTCTGTTCTCCCTCCTTCTCCGTGTCTTGCTCCCTCTCCCCCCCTGAGCTCAGATCCTCACACTGCGCAAGCACACTGATAGCCTGGGGGATTTGAAGCTACCTGATTAAGTTGTCACGTCACATGTCTTTGAACTCAGGAGAGGAGAGAGACAGATGTTTATGTCCTGGGGACTAAAGTGTGCTTCCGAATAATAGTGAAGAAGGCGTGTGTGTGAATGTGTCTGGGTCTGTCTATTCCTCAAGGTGAATTTTTCTCAAGGTGGAATACAGGAGACACCAAGAAGGCTAGAAAACTTGATCTGGTCTGTCTGAAGTATGATAGTCATTCTTTAGCTGTGGACCTGTGACCATACCTGTTTGTGTATTTAACAACTGTGGATGTGTGAGTGCTTGTGTGTTTAACAACTGCATGTGTGCGCGCGTGTTTGTGATGTCTGACTGCGCGTATAGTTACCTTGACTGCATCCAGTGACTCAAACTCAGAAAATGTAATTTAATTTCACCACGCTCGCCTGCTCCAAATCAATCATTTTGAATCATCCACCTATATGACAGAGAACATACACACAACGACACAGATGCAATGACACAGCTCACACACACATACACACACGCGCGAAGCAAAACCAACTGTACTGTTTTTTTTTGTCTCTGACTCAAATCTCAGCTTCCTCTCATCCCTTTGTCACACATACACACACACACACACACATAAAAACACTCCGGGTCAAATCGGGTGTTTTAGGATGCTGACAAATGTTTTATGAACCGTTTATGGTCTCAAAGAAACCCAGACTTATTTCAATCTGGTCCTATGCACAACGTGTGTGTGTGCGTCTGTTTGTGTTTGTGTGGTTGTTTTCAGGACTTATTGTTCCTAATTCTCTCTGTCTACTAAGACTCACTCACTCACACTCTCTCTCTCTCTCTCTTATGCCCTCTCTCTCTCTCTCTCTCTCTTTCAGGGGGAGACGTTCCAGCATGTTCAGAACATCGTGATCTCCCTCCTGAGAACAATCAACAGAACAGTCATCACCATGGGGCGGGAACACGCCCTGATCGTGAGTCCAGCCCGTTCTGGTCCTTTCTATTCTATTCTGATCTATTCCATCAGATGTTCATCCTTCCATCATATTCCTCCCCATGTTTCTATTCAGTTCTGTTGTCTTAGATTTAGTTCCATCTTGGTTCTGTTTACCTCTGTTCAACAGCATGGCCCAAAAAGATGATATGTTTAAAATACACACTTTAATAGATCCCCAAGTAACAGTTACAAACAGCTGCCAACACACAGGGAGAGGGCAGGGCAACAGCAGCGAGGAAGAACACAGACTGGTCAAGGGAGCTCTAGAAAAATAGCCACACTGTTGATGATTGGTTAGATAGTAAATAGGGTGTCGTCCAGGAGGTCAAAGCTGATTCCTATTGGTGGAGCCAGTAGCGTGTTGAGGAGAGGAAGCCCACATAGTGAGTAGAGTGGTAAAAGGGTTGTGACTGTGTGTGTGTGCTTGCATTTGCATGTTTGTGTGCATACGTGTGTGGATCCAGGGGACTGAAACAACGATGCAATTTTCAGGCGTTAGGCTTCTTGCTCTGTCAGTCAGGCATGAGAGGGCATTGATTGGCTAAACGGTCTGTCAATCCGTGAAGGTTTTGATGATTGGATTGTCTCCCTCTGTTGAAAGCCAAGTTCCTCTCAGGAGACCCGGCCCCCAGTCCTCCTGTTATTCTCCAGTGTTCTAGAACATTCGAGTCATGGTTTCTGAACTCAATGACTCAACAAAAAAACAGCTCATTCAGGTTGCAGTGCCAGATGGTTAATACCAACCTCACACAGTTACACAAATCAACACACCACAGCTTGACCATGTTGGCCGGCGTCTTCTTCCCAGTGGGCAACAGCCAGCGCCACAGAAAGCTGGCAGCATTTCTTTCTGTCTAGAGCCACCAGAAGCACTTCTTGCGGAGCTTCTTGACTCTGGACTTGGTGTTGGGGCGGGATGAGGAGGAGGAGCCTGCTTTGGGGAGGGGGAGGGGCATGTCGTAGTCTCCACCCTCCAGGGCCTCCATAACTCCCTGGAGACGACCCTCCTGCTGGCGGAAGTCATGCTCCACGCTGGGCAAGGGGGTAGGGGGAGGTGGTGTCACAGGGGAGGGGAGAGGGGGTGTCACAGGGGAGGGGGAGGGCCATAGTTAATATGCAAGTCAATAACGTCAAGTAAACAAACAGCAGGCAGCTAGAGCAGGACCACTGGTATGATCTTGACTGTACCACGGTATAGTCCGATACCTTGGTACCTGTGCAAGCACGTCCTCCTGCAAAATCACACACATATATACTATGTACTCATTTCACGTTTTGCAGCATTCTTGCTCTTCATGCACCAATACATCACAGGCTGGAGCGATGAGAGGAGTGGGTGGAGAGAGAAAGAGAGAGAGAAAGGGAGAGAGAAAGAGAGAAAGGGAGAGAGAGAGACAGGGAGAGGGAGAAAGAGGGGGAGAGAGAGACGGTAAGAGAGAAGAGTTCTTGGAAGTGATGGAACTAAAAGGTTGAGAGTGCAGAGAACTTTTTTATCTCTATGATGTTTTCAAAGCCGCCACCTCTCTCTCTCATTCTCTCTTTCGTTCTCTCTCTCTCGTTCTCTCACTCATTCTCTCTCTCTCATTGCGTCTCTCTGAAGTACCCTGCACTGCATGTCAGAGTGGATGATGGTTTGCGATTCTCCACCCCTCAGCAAGGCTGTGTGTATTTGTGCGTGTGTTTTTGTTTCATAGAAAGAGGGAGGAGATGCACAGAGCTTAAAGCATCTGGTGTTAATGAGGCACATGATGAGGAAGAGGGAGGAGGAGGGGCCAGTACAACAAATTGTGCAGACATACGTGATAACATAGTAAAACATGCACATGGATGTTCTGTCTCTCCTCTACTGTCCCAAGACATACATGGAAGTTCCCTAACAAGCCCCAATGCTGAGAGAGGTTAGATACAGTATCCCGGGCATGGGAGGATGGAGGGGAAAGAAAGGAGAGATGGGTGGATGGCAGGGGAAAGAAAGGAGAGATGGGTGGATGGCAGGGGAAGGAGAGAAGGGAAGACATGACAAGAGGAGGGCAGGTCATAGATGGACTAGAACTATGAGGGAGAGAGGGGAGACCGAGATCAAAGGGAAAAAAGAAAGAAGTGAAAACGAGAGAGACTCTGTGGAACGAGGGAGGTTAGGAAGGGTGGAACATGGTGGGGGAGGGATAGAGGGGGAGGAGGGGGGAGAGGGGGGAGAGGAAGCAAAGGTAAAAGCTCTGTCGCCCGGAACGAGAAGGCCTTTTAAATAAATGATAAGCTAGCGAGAGGTATTGCCTTACGCTCTTTCAACCTTACACACACACTCGCATACACTTGGACATTGGTGCAAACATTTATACCTTCACATGCACACACACTCTCACTAACATCCCTAAATGGCATAAGCATACTCAGGCAGATTGGTGCAAACATCTACCCACTGATACACCCCCTACGAAGCAGTGTGTCCTAAATGAGAACACAACG
>BROE01000006.1:8478251-8503251 GCA_036571765.1 Plecoglossus altivelis | reverse complement strand
ACATGCACACACTCGGGGACAGTGTGTAGCTTTCAGATGGGAGTCTTGCTGGGGCATTGAGATAGTAATTGCATATCTCTAATTCTGATCTAGTAAGGATTAGTTTGGTATTAGTGGAAGCAGGCGACCCCTGAGACTGCTGGGAAACGAAAGTGATATGGAGAGTAGTGAAGAAAAGAGAGAACCGCAGAGGAATAGACTGGAGGGGAGGGGGAGAGGGGAAGGCTTGCGAGAAGGGAAGGGACGCTGCAAAGACGGGATGGGGCGTAGAGGAGACGAGGGTCAGGGGTGGGAGAGGGGAAAGCGGGAGAAAGAAGGCGCTGGGGGTATAGGAGGCGCCTTGCCTCGAGCTAGCGGAAGAGGAAGGACAGCGACGGCTCGCGAGAAGAGGCGATGATGCCATTGGAGCTTGGTGGGATGCCCGTCTGTCTCCTCCGCAACTGCGCGGGAAGCCGCAGCCGAGGACCGACGATGAGTAGCTCCCGTTCGGACAGACCCTCAAAAACGCCATAGTCCGACCAGGGCGAGTAGACATGGATTGGTAGGGAGTGGGAGTGCAGTGCAGAGCAGCGGTTGTTCCGGTGCGAGTTTAGAGAGTTACGACGAAGCATTCCGCCACAGGTAGAACCCGTGAAAGAGCATGAGGGAAAGGATACAGAGGCGACACTTTCACGCAAAGCAGAGGAAGCGGGCATTTAAAGAAAGGCTATAGGACCACTTGAATGCTATCGACCCTCTATGCCTTCTAATATAAGACGGTCGTTAGAGGGACTGCGTTCAATATAGATGGTGGAAGGGGAGGAAGGAGGAATTGATGCGAGTGAAGAGAATAAATGTTTTTGAGAAAGAGTGGTGAGCAAAGAGAGGAGAGCAGTCTTTAAATGACTACACCTTTTAGCTCAGTGACACAGGTGGAGAATGGGAACAAAATAATGCTGAAGAAAAGAGAGAAATAGAGGAAAAAAGGTAAAGGAGAAAGTTCAAAGGAAAGAGAGAAATGGGGACATCTAAAGACGGGTTTAAAGAGAGAGGAACAGAGAGAGAGGAACAGAGAGGGAGAGGAACAGAGTGGGAGAGGAACAGAGAGGGAGAGGAACAGAGAGGGAAAGGAACAGAGAGGGAGAGGAACAGAGAGGGAGAGGAACAGAGAGGGAGAGGAACAGAGAGAAAGAGGAACAGAGAGAAAGAGGAACAGAGATGGAGAGGAACAGAGAGGGAGAGGAACAGAAAGGGAGAGGAACAGAGAGAGAGAAAGGAACAGAGAGAGAGAGGAACAGAGAGAGAGAGAGGAACGGAGAGGGAGAGGAACGGAGAGGGAGAGGAACGGAGAGGGAGAGGAACGGAGAGGGAGAGGAACAGAGAGGGAGAGGAACAGAGAGGGAGAGGAACAGAGAGAGAGAGAGGAACAGAGAGAGAGAGAGGAACAGAGAGGGAGAGGAACAGAGAGAGAGAGGAACAGAGAGGGAGAGATCTGACAATCAGTGGGGGGCCAGCCTGAGGTAGGATGCAGCATCCAGAATGTGGATCAAGTCAGCTGATCAGAGTGCAACAGGACGTCAGCATTGACGTTTGTCAGACAAGTTGGCACTGGAGTGGTTCTTAAACCTGTACTGCAGGGCTGACCCCCTCTACGACCACACACTCACACACAGACACACACAGAGACAGACACTCACACACAGACACACTCACACAGACACACACACACTGACATTTAAAAGTACATTTCAGACTTTAGAGAAGCACCCTTGGGTGCCCTCAGTCTCTCTCATTCCTAAGACTCTCACTCTCTTTCCATCCATCCCTCTCTTCCCACCCTCCACCCTTCCTTCCCTTTCTCCTCACCCTCCACTCTTCCATCCCTGTCTCCCCACCCTCCACTCTTCCATCCCTGTCTCCCCACCCTCCACTCTTCCATCCCTGTCTCCCCACCCTCCACTCTTCCATCCCTCTCCCCCCTCCACTCTTTAATCCCTGTCTCCTCACCCTCCATTCTTCCATTCCTGTCTCCCACCCTCCACTCTTCCATCCCTCTTTTCCCACCCTCCACTCTTCCATCCCTCTCTTCCCACCCTCCACTTTTCCATCCCTGTCTCCTCACCCTTCAGTCAGGGCCTTGCTCTTCTCCAGGTCTTGGATGACATTGAGCAGTACTTTGATCTTCTCCTGGTTGGAGAGCAGGCTCTCTTCCACGGTCTGCAGACGCCCATGCAGGCCCCCATCCAGTGCCCTCTTACCTACCCCCTTCACTCCCCCCTCCAGCTCTCCTGACAGACCCCCGGGCGCCCCATTGCATTGTGGGGCAGTGTGAGGCACTTGGGCCTCTTTCACCAGAGCTGGGGGTGTGGTTTTGGAGTCCTCTGGTTTAAGCAGGGGGGCAGGTACCTTGGTGGGCGTGGGGTTTGTCTGCAGGATGGGCAGGGCAGGTTTGGGGGCCACCTCTGCCATCCGGTGGGAGTGAGGGTTTTTTTTAGGTGGCACAGGGGGCGTGGCCTGGGATCCTATGTGGAGAACGGGGGGCAGTGGCTTCTGGGTGACTGGCAGGGATGATTTGGATGGTGTGTGTGTGTGTTGGTGGTTGTGTGCATTCTCAGCGGAGGTATGCATGTGTTTGTCTGTGGAGTGTTGCTCGTTCACAGAAGGCTGCGGGACTGTGGGCTGTGTGTCAGTGTCTGTTGTGGTCATAGACTTCTCTGTGCTACTCTGGTTTGTGTGTGTTGTCTGGGTGGCCGTGCTCTTGAGCGTGTGCTCAGGTTCCACAATGGGGGGAGGTGTGTGTTGCGTCGCAGTGCTTTTTGTGTATGTTTTGTCTTGCCTACATAGATTTTTGCCCTGCGGCAAAGTTTGTGTTTTGAGGGTTTTATGTGGTGTCTGAAGCGTCTGAGTGTGCTTTACTGCCGTGGGATTGGTCGTGTGTGTGTTCTTGTTGTACGTGTGTGAGTTCAGTAATGGAGAGTCCTTCCGCGTTTGACTGACTGCTGTCGACTGTTTCCGGATAGGGTTTGGTAAAGTCTGACTCGCTGTGATCCGATTGGCCTCCCGCCGGCGGCAGGCAGGCGCCATACAGATGGTGGGAACCTGCGACTGTCTCCGCCCACAGGTTCCACAAAGGCGTGGCGATGACGCGGTCATCATTCTACAGGGGCGTGGCGGGGTGGCATGAGCGCTCACGCATGCGTTCCCCGAACGCAACACGGGCCTAGACCCCTCCCCCTTCAGAGACTGGACCCTCCTCTTTTCTCGGATAGGCTCATTGCCCTCCGAGCCCTCGCTGCAGACCCCACCCACCACCTCCGGGGCAACCACACTCCCATTGGTGTACCGAGACATCCGCTTCCCATTGGCCCGGCTACCAGACTCTCTGTCATTGGTCCGGACAGCTTTGATCTGACAGTAAACCCCGCCCTGCGACCCAAAGTCTTCCTGCGTCAGGCTGTTGATGGTGTTTTGCGACATCTCCTTGGAGTTGTGGAAGCTCCTGCTCAAATCACACGTTGCCGTGGTTTCTGGGTGTTGGGTGCTGGTTGGCTGGCTGTTATTCCTCTTCAGGGAGGGGAGGGTCCTGAGGCCAGGGGAGGTCTGTACTCCCACGCTGCACAGCGGGCCCCATTGCCCCCCAGCAAGGGGCACCCCCAGCGCAGGCACTGGATTGGTTGGATCAGCCACTCTTCTGCCCATACCCTCAACCAATTGGCTCAGCCCCCAGAGGGGCTGGAATGGGTGGAGCCACTGTGTGACATCACAGCAGGGTCGCACAGTCTATTATCCTTGTGTGTGTGTGTGCGTGTGTGAAGAAAGGGTGTGAAACCAGTCGCATGAGGTGATGTTGTTCTGTTGATTGGCTGATCTGCAGAGAATCAATCCCTGTTGTCTCCCTGGCTTGTGATTGGTCCTCCGGAGTCTTGATGATAACTGGCCTGGTGCAGCAAGAGGAGAGACCGTTTCATTTTAGGCACAATCCATTATCTGTAGAGGGAGATAGTGTGAGTGAGAGAAAGACAAAGAGAGAGTGTGTGAGTGAGAGAAGGATAAAGAGAGAGTGTGAGAGAGAGAGTGTGTGTGTGTGAGAGAGAGAGATAGAGAAAAGAAAGAGAAGGAAAAAGAGGAAGAAAAAGACCCACATTAGGTTGAGACTCAAGGTAAAGAGAGTCAAACTAACTGGTGTTTTTACTAAATCAATAGCACTTTATCAGGCTCTGGCTTGGTCCTTCCTGTGGGGACCCACTGGCCACCGTGCAAAACGCTTTGTAACCTTCTAATTGCTCCTGCTGCAGTACTCTGCATACGCACAATGTAAAGTCAGGGACTTAAAGACTTTTGGAGACTTTCTTTGTGTAAGAAATGGAGAGAAAGAGAGTAAGATAGAACACATGAGAGAGGGGGAGAACACGCCTGTCCACCCGTTCGGAGCGTGTGCTTATATTGTTGTTGTCGTTGGCATGTGCCGCTAACAACCCCATTAGCCCCTGACTGGGCATGCTGCCTTGATTGACAGCAGCAGACCGTTTACACTCGGTATCCATGACAACGACTGCCCTGGATGCACCCTAAGGGCCACAGCCCAGGGAGAGGAAGCCTGACGTGGATGTTTATGGAAAGGAGAGACAGAGATTATTTGAGATGAAAAATGGCAGTGACATCTAAGACAAAGAGAATGGACAGAGATAGTGTGTGTGTGTGAGAGAGTGTGTGTGGAATACAGATGAGGCTGATTCAAATGTGAGTCATTGGAGACTTTTCCTTGAGTCTTAAGACTCGTTCACTTTATTTGAGGCTGATTCATCTGCGCTTCTTTTCCTTGGCTTTCTTCAAACGGCAAACTCAGACATCCACAGACACGCACGCACACACCTACCTTACACAGCCTAGTGTGTGTGTGTGTGTGTGTGTGTGTCAGTGTGTCTCTGCATGGCAAGACAAGCCTGTCTAAAACCTTAATCTGTCCTTCTGACCTTAGATTTTTGTGAAAACTGAAAATACCTATACTTCTTTCTCCTGTTTCTCTCATTTTATGCTCTCTTTTCTTGCTTAGTCTCTGTCGAACACTCACACGCACACACTCTTATGCACGTACGTGCACACACACAGATAGAATGGGCAAGGGATGAGAACGGAGAGGCGTGGTGAGCCAGCAAAGGATAAGCAGCTGAAAGACAGAACATAGAGAGACCAGTAGATAGAGTAGTGAGATTAATAAAGAACGAGGGAGCAAATAGAAGGAGAGCGAGAGGAGGAGGATGAGGAAGAGAGGTTTGAATTGAACGCAGGAGAGAGAAGGAGAGAAGAGAGATATGAGGGGGGGGTGGAGAGGGAGAGAGAGAGAGGTGAAAGAGGAGAGAGAGAGAGAGAGAGAGAGAGGGGAGAGAGGAGAGGGAGAGAGAGAGAGGGAGAGAGAGAGAGAGGTGGAGTAGTAGAGAAATGCTGGCATGTTCTAGGAAGATCACTCTAATCCTGACCTTGAGGTATGTTTGGGGTCATTGTTTTGTTCCAGCCCTCTGGCTACCAGATTGTCTGGCAAAATGAACTGAAACTTGGTAGAAATCCTCACGCCAGAAATATATGTAACCAGAGCCCCCCTGGAGCTGTGGTAGAAGCTGGTGTTGGGGGGGCTCATGTTGTTTCTCTCAACATGCCCTCCTCCCTTTTCTGTGGGACAACGTGTATTCACACCCTCTGTCCACGAGGTGTTCCACTGTTCCATATCTTTTGGCATAATCCTATATATTTTTTACTAAAGGTTTTGATATAGCTCAGTGGTACGTTCAACCGATTAAGGATCTTCTTCCCATTGCCGGATTTCTAAAGGTCTGCTTTCTCTCTCTTTTGAGCTGCCGGTTCTTCTGTTTTCTTCCGGCTGTCGTGTGAGGAAGGGATATTGCACACACGTTACCTCATTTTTATGCCCAAGTGACAAGGGAAGTGATGTAATGGCCCAATATTGTTAGATATGTTTTACAGACGTGTTTAAGGGTGCCATCGTTGTGACACCTTGACTTGGAGAAAGGAGATTCTTGATCAAATTTAGTACAGAGTTGGCATTTGGAGTTGATATCTGTAACGATGAAGTTCCTATTTATCCAAGTATTGTTTGTGCATTTCCAGTCAAGGGGTGCCAATTTCAGAGCCTGCTCTATGATCTGGGTAACACGCCATGACTGCCAAGGGCCCACCTGGATGGGTAATAACATTGTTTTATTCTGTTCTTTAAGGAGGTGCTGAGAGCTGAAATGAGGATTGTGGGATGAGGAAAGCGATGGGAGGGGGAGACAGGCCTGAAAGAGACAGATGTCTCAGTATAAGTGATGTGTGTGTATGTGTGTGTGTGTGTGTGTGTGTGTGTGTGTGTGTGTGTGTGTGTGTGTGAGTCAGAGGTGGAGAGAAACTGAAATAGAGAGCAGGAAAAAGAGAGCGAGACAGGGAGTGGGTTAGAGAGGGGGAGCGAAAGAGAAGCTGCGAGAAATACAAAGTCTGTATGTTAGTGCTATTTAGACCTCCGGGACATTACTTCCAAACGAATCAATACACCCTGACTGAGTGTCCACTGTTAGACCACACACTAGCACAGGCTCAGAAGACATTCACACACAGCTCTATCAAATTTCCAGATGAATGAATGCATGCATTTTGTACAGTGCTTGGAGATGAGCAGATGCACAGTGTCTTAAAGTGTGTTTGTGTGTGTGTGTTTGTGTTGGTGTTTATGTGATTGGCTGTGAGCCATGTCTGTGGTTACCATACACTTAAGCTCCAGTGAATCGAGTCTTCTGTCATTTCAAGGTGATTCTCATTTTTCAACCTTCGATTGAAGCTGTGTGTGTGTGTGTGTGTGTGTGTGTGTGCGTGTGTGTGTGTGTGTGTGTGTGTGTGTGTGTGTGTGCGCGCGCATGTGTGTGCACCTGCATGCACATGTGCCGCTTTACTGCACAGTAATCAAACAGCTGGCTCCTCTAGCCTACTCAGTCGGCCCTCACAGGGACACCATGGTAAGTTTGCTGTCCCCTGTAGAGACGGCTAATGGAATAGTATACAGTGAAGAAGCATGGCATTCTGGGGGTTGTAGTTGCGGTAGCCTGGCCTCAACCATGACAAAAAACCCCAACAAAAAACAATAAAAAAACTCATCTGCTGTTTGTTTGACGGATGGTCAGTGTCTGTCTGTAGCGAGGATTCTGACACCAGCTGACATGGCCCATCAGTTAGGTTATTGGCAGCTAGTCAGCTGGAGGAGGGAGGATGCTGTCTCACTAATAGGACACAGGAGGAGAACTCAAGCACACAGACAAGATATGTGCTTAACTGCACCCCTCTGTGTGTGTGTGTGTGTGTGTTTCGTGCTGTGTGTGTGGTGTGGTTCTGTGCGGTCTGTTGTGTTTAAAGGACATATACAGAAGAGCGACTCCTAATCCTTTCCTCTTCTTGTCCTACTTTGACGTTCCTAATCCCTCCGCCTCAGACACACACACACTACACCACGATCCCCACACATCACACACACAACACACACACCACACACACACACACAACACACACATACAGACACACCACCACACCACACA
The DNA here is from genome assembly GCA_036571765.1 of Plecoglossus altivelis. Taxonomy (NCBI): domain Eukaryota; kingdom Metazoa; phylum Chordata; class Actinopteri; order Osmeriformes; family Plecoglossidae; genus Plecoglossus; species Plecoglossus altivelis. The sequence goes on along the minus strand of BROE01000006.1, from coordinate 8,495,695 downwards.
CCACACAGAGGATGCTGTCCTCCCACTATTAGGAGACAAGAGGAGAACGTCAAGGCACACGGACCATTAGATATGTGCTTTAACTCAACACCTCTGTGTGTGTGCTGTGTGTGTTGGGTGGTGTAGTGTGTGTCGTGTGTGTGTGTGCTCTGTGTCGTGTCTGGTCGTGTGGTAAAGGACTTATACTACAGAAGAGCGACTGACCTCAGTCCTTTCCTCTTCTTGTCCTACTTTTGACGTTCCTAATCCCTGGCGCTCAAAAACAACACACACAACACACAGCATACACACACACACGACACACCACACACACACACACACACCACACACACACACATTACAGAACACACACACACACACACAGACACAGGTGCTTGCTCACAGGCACACTCCTTACCCAGGTCTTACTTGATGCTTGTCTTTATCCAGGAAGTAGAAGGGTGTCAGACGAAGCACACTGATATGTGATGCATTGACTGGTGTAAGACTTCCACTGGCTTCACATGCACAGTTGGTGTTAATTAATTAAGTTTTTTGGAAATTTCTCCTCTCCTCCCCCCTTCCTCCTCCTCCTCCTGTCATGATCTCTCTCTCTGTGTGACTTCCCCTCTAGCTCTCCTTCGTTGGTCTGATGGCTTCAGCCGTCTCTCTTCTCTGGGTCTCTCCTTCCCCCCTCTCTCCACATCCCTCGACATGTGTCCTCGCCTGGGCTTGCCTCTCATTAACCCTCCATCTATCTCCCTCCCCCCCCCCTCTCTCTCTTTCTCTCTCTTATCTCTCGGTCTCTGACCTTCCATGACCCTCTCTCCTTTCTCATCTCTCTATATTTAACCCTCTGCTGCTCTGCTCCTCCCCCTCCCATCCTTCCCACCTCCCCATCTGTCTCTCTGATTGGCCAGGAAAAGAGGGGATCGGGGGTCACTTTCATTGTCACTTTCCAATTGACGAGTACTGACACATTCACACATGATAGCACACACATACCCACACACACTCACACATGCTAACACACATCCCCCCACACACAGGTTAACACACACATCCCCAGACAGTCACACATGCTCTGCTTCTGTCTTTACTGGACCTTCCCTGCTGGGACCCCTGTCTCTCTCATCTTCTCCTACTCTCTCTCTATCCCCTCTTCCCCTACTCCTTCTCTTCCCTCTACTTCTACTCTCTCTCCCCTCTTCTCCTACTCTCTCCCCTCTTCTCCTACTCTCTCTCTCTCTCCCCTCTTCTCCTACTCTCTCTTCCCTCTTCTCCTACTCTCTCTCTCTCTCTCCCCTCTTCCCCTACTCCTTCTCTCCCCTCTTCTCCTACTCTCTCTCCCCTCTACTTCTACTCTCTCTCCCCTCTACTTCTACTCTGTCTCCCCCCTCTTCTCCCCCCTTTTCGCCTACTCTGTCTCCCCCCTCTTCTGTCTCCACAGTCTTTTTCCTCATCTCTCCTCTTTGGACTGCACAGTTTAAAAAACATGTTGTTGTCACCTGGCATTGATTAAGCTTCACTCTTTATTTGGATCACTTTTTGACTCTTAAAATCAATCTTTCCTTCCTGCCTCTCTGGGGTCTGTGTGTGTGTGTGTGTGTGTGTGTGTGTGTGTGTGTCTGGACTTGTCCAATGAAGCACATGACCAAACCTGTGAGATGTGACAAATAGACTGGTCTAATAGTTGAACATGAACACACATACACCCACACACAATGTCACACAGACATACACCCAAACACAGCCAGCCTTCACAGTCTATCAGCTGCAGTGAAATCTTAGAAACAGAAACATAGGTTTCAGAGGAAGGTTTTTCTAACGTCATATCTGGCACAGCATTTGAAGTTCAATAGCTTTATATAGTACAGCACACACACACACACTCCTGTCCACATCATGGTTATTCTGGTTAAAAGCAGAGTGGGTAATCAATGTTGGATGAGAGTAAAAGCACCTCACACACAAATACTCTCTCTCTCTCTCTCTCTCTCTTTCTCTCTCTCTCCTTCAAACACACACGCACACATTCACATATATACACACACATACATAAAACTTGCTCAACAGACTGCATGAGAGCCTGGAGTGACAGATGGACAGGATTACTCACCTGAAACATACAAGCACCACAATCACAAAGAGTACCGTACAGTGCAGGCACACACTCTTAAACACACACATGCTCTCTCTCTCTCTCTCTCTCACACACACACACACACACAGACACACACTGATACCCTCATTCTCTGTATATATCTGACCTGTTTGCCTTGATCTCTGTAACACACTCGGTTAGATATGCACTGCAAACGCAAACAGATGGTACACACGCACTCACACACACATGCTCCTCAGACTTTGACACATGCAGCTGCAACACAGACACACACACGCAAATGCAGTGACCAGTTAGTATCACCAACTCTAAATATTGCACACAGACATCAACACCAACTCAACAAACTGCTGGGCATCGCCAGATAGACAAGTGTGTGCGTGTTTGTCTCCACGTGTGAACATTTGTGTGTTTGGAACGCTGTGTGTGGCTTTGCTTAGTTGTGTGTGTGTGTGTGTGTGTATGTGTACGTGTGTGTGTGTGTGTGTGTATGTGTATGTGTACGTGTGTGTGTTTGTGTGTGTGCATATGTGTGTGCATGTGTATGTGTGTGTGTGTGTGTGTACATGTGTGTGTGTGTGTGTGTGTGGGCTGTATTTGTCAGCAGTTCTCCCTCCAGCCCCTAACTGATCTCCGTATATATGAAAGCTTTCCTGTCCTTCATCAGTCACTCACCATCTCCTCCATCCTCCACTGCTGTCGTCCTCCCGCTCCTCTGCTCTGTCTCTCCCCTCCTCTCCCTCGTTCTCTCACACTCTCCTCCAGCCACTTGTCCACGTTACTCCTCAGTCCTTCACTGCTTTAGTTTTCTTCTCCGTTCGCTCATCTCTCTCTCTCTCTCTCTCCCTCTCTCTCTCTCTCTCTCTGTGTTGCCGTCTCCAGCGCTTCACAGAGCTGAGTAATCCTTCTCCACCTCCCTTTCTGTCTCTCTCACTGTTGATCTCCCCCTCCTCACTCTCCCTCACTGTAATTCTCTCCCTCCTCTCTATTTCCATGCATCCCCTTCCTCTCTCTCTCTCTCTCTCTCTCTCTCTCTCTCTCTCTCTCTCTCACTCACTCACTTATTCACTTACTCTCTCTCTCTCGCTCTGTCTCTCTCCCTCTGTCTCTCTCTCTCACTCATTTACTCTCTCTCTCTCACTCTCTCTCTCTCTCTCTCTCTCTCACTCACTTACTCTCACTCTCTCTCTCTCTTACTCACTTACTCTTCCTCTCTCTCTCTCTTTTACCTCTCTCTCTCATCTGTCCTAGGTAGTCTGCCTGCCTCCTACCTTGTCTCTTCCCCTCCAAATCTCTCCCAGACCCCCCTCCCTCCCTGCCTAATCCTCTGCGCTGTGTCCTGGTTAAAGGCTGGTCTTGGTGTGGTTCCAGGCAGGGTCCCGCCTGGTTCCTGACTGGTTCCAGGCTGGTCACAGTGTGGTGCCTAAGACCAGTGTGGATAGCAGACCAGGGAAGTTTTGCAGGACAGAGGACTCACTCCAGGGAAGCTGCCAGGAGTGATCCACATATACAGAACCACACAAAACATTATTTTCATATATACTTTTTCAATCTGCTTAGATGCAACTTTTTGCCCCCCTATCTCTCTCACTCTCTTTTCATCCCAGTGCACCACAACACATTGATTTATCTCTCTCTCTCTCTCTCTCTCTCTCTATCTCTCTCTCTCTCTCCCCCCTCTCTCTCGTCTGTATCATGCCCTGATCCTTGTAGCGTGTCTGTTGAGTTTGCCATCCTGCCCCACTTGCGACCCCTCCAAGTCGCTTTTCCTTATCTCCCTCCATCACGCTCCCATCTGCTTCTTTTCTGCCTCTAGTGTCTAGAAGGCTATTTACAGAAAGACTGCTTTCTTTCTCATTCTCTCCTGCGCTCTCTCTCTCCTACCATCTCTTATTAATTGATAGCCTGTGAGTAATATAAAGATTTTGCGGTGATTTAGAAAGCGTGTAAGGAACTTTCAAATGATCTTCAACATTTTACCGATGTAATGGGAAGTGTTCTTCCGCACCGTTTTGTGTGTTTGTACATACATACTGTTTATGTACTATACTGTGTATGTATGTCTGTGTGTGTGACGGTGTGTTTGACTGTGTGCGCATGTGCGTGTTTGCGTGTGAGTGTCTTCCCTCGATGTCCCCCTGATAGTGTGCTTCTGAATGTTCTGACCTCTGCTGAAAATAACCAATGATGTATGCAGCGCAGCAAAGTTGTCTACTCACCTTGTGTCGAGTTTCAATTGACCTCTACTGAGATGAGGTGTGTGTGTCTGTGTTCTTTAGGATGTACGTGTTGGTAACTCGCTGTGTTGTGTGAGAAGGGACACGCACACAGACACGCGCACAACACACCCACGCACGCACACACGCTACACAAAGAATTGTGTTTACCCTCTCTAAGCTCTTAGTAATTTGATTTGGAGGTGATGAGAACGCAGGCATATTCCAGAGCGATGGAGACGAGCGGGTGGGGTACTTTGAGAGGAACAGATCTCTATCTCCCTGTAGCTTGCTTGTCTCACGCACAGTCACCGTTCCTCACACTTTCACTCATTCTTCCTCTCCCTCTCATTTCTCTCTCTGTCATTTCTCTTTTGCCTTCTCCCTAGCTCTTGCTCCCTCCCAATCTCTTTCTCACCCTATCTGTCTAGCTCATGCCTTTTGCTGACTCTCTGTCTCACTCTGTCTCACTCATGTCTTTTCCTGTCTCTCTGTCTCACTCTGTCTGTCTCGCTCATGCCTTTCCCTGTCTCTCTGTCTCACTGTCTGTCTTGCTCATGCCTTTTGCTGTCTCTCTGTCTCTCTGTCTGTCTAGCTCATGTCTTTTGCTGTCTCTCTGTCCTTATTCATCTCTTTCAATGTCTGTCCTCTCTATTTCCTCTCTTATCGCCCTGCTGGTTCTCCTCCTTCCTTCTCCCCTATCATTCTTTCTGGGTGTTAGTGGAGGTTGTTAGATCTCCCTGCGACTGATGGAGCGATGTCGAGCTGAAGAGTCATTGATCTGTCTAATCAGAGCACTCTGACACACACACACCCCCCTTGATTACACCTCCTCTGTCTACACAGCCCTCCATTGCTCCCCTACCTGTCCTTGTGCTCCTTCATCTGACACACTCAGGTGTCTGTGTGTGTGTGTCTGTGTGTGTGTGTGTGTGTGCGTGTGTGTGTGTGTGTCCACATGTGTGAAAGAGAACCACCCAGGGCTTCTAAGAGACTCGTTTTCTAAAATATTCTATTTTAAAAACATGAGAAATAAAAGATCACAGTCATAAAATGACTTTTTACCTGAGGAAGAGGAAGAGAGAGAGAGGGGGAGAGAGAGAAAGAAAGAGAGAGAAAGAGAAAGAGAGAGAAAGAGAGAGAGAGAGCATGAATAAGAGAAAACAGAGTGGGGAAATGAAAAGGCCCTCCAGTTTCTTGCTGTGCATGTTCATGCATCTTAGCCCATGTAATTTGAGTTTGCATTTATTCTATTCGTTGAGCCTTTCCCTTTATCTCTGTCTGTCCCTTCTAGTCTGTCTGACTGTCTGTCTGAAGCGGGTATATCCTTATTGACAGTAGCATGATATTCTCAATGTTGATATATTCAGCACAGTCATGTCCTCTGTGCATCTCATATCAGCATTAATGCAGAGACTACAAGAGAGGAAGCCACAAACTGAAGGCAGAGATGAATGGAAGGAGAGAGAATGAGGGAGAGCAGAGGAGAGAGGAGACAGAGAGAGAAGGGAGGTAGAGAAATCCCAGACCTAGCATCTGTGTCCTGCTTTTACAATAATCTCTTGGCAGTTGCGTAAGACCCTGGACAGGACAAGAGCAGTGCACGTTCGTGTGTGTGCTTGTGCGCGCGTGTGTGTGTAGATGTGAATGAAAATGCACTCATACTCTCATGTTGTACCACTAAGTGTGTGTTAAGAGAGTTGATGTGTTTTGATTTGTCTTTCAAAACGCAGCATATGTTTTTATGATGCTGGTTGTCAGTGTGTGTCAGTTGTTTGTTTGTGAAGGTAACAATGTGAGTGTGAGAGTGTGTGTGTGAGTGTACGTGTGTATTTCCAAGGAGTGGAAAGAGATTTAGGACAGTGTAAAGTCTGCAGAAGTGACCAATTAGAGGGAACTAGGGCAATGAACTGTTGATAAACCCTCACAGAGTAGCACACACAAGTGCAAACACACCGACACACACACGTGCAGACACACCAACACACACACACACGTGCAGACACACATTCAATCAGTAAAAGAAAATTCATGCCTTCCTACCCTTGTTTTTTTGTATCATCTTGTCACAGTTTGAAAGTGTGTGAGTGTGTGTGTGCTTGCTGTAACATCTAGGGCTGTGTGTATTTGTGTATGTGCTGTTGATTCTGATAATCCACTTAAAGGCCAGCTGACAGTCACTTCCTCTTGAACACAGAGATGGTAGGAGGGATCGAGGGAGAGGAGAGACAGATGGAGGTATATAGTGAATTAGAGAGAAACAGACCGAAATAAGGAGAGGAATAGAGAAACAATGTAAAAACAGAGGGAGAGAGAGACTGAGGATGTGAGTCAGAGGAATAGAGAGATCAAAGTCTTTTTTCTGAAATCCAAGTTTTCTGAATGTTTGAAATGGATTTGTGGGGGATGGGTGTGCACATGTGTTTGGGAAGTTTGTGCGTGTGTGTTTGTGTGCGCGCGTGTGGCACCAACAAGACACCAGAGCTGGCAGCTATACCATCAGTAAAGAAAGACTGCAGCCCGTTTGGGATCAGAGGGAGGAGGAGAGGGGTGGAGGGTGGAGGGAGGAGGAGAGGGGTGGAGGGAGGAGGAGAGGGGTGGAGGGAGGAGAGATGAAAGCTAGAGGGGCTTGTCAGGGTGTCATGTTTAACCAGGGACAGAGGGATAAGCATCCTACACATTCCTAATGAGATAATTATGCAACCCTGATTACCAAGGAAAAAGTATATGTGTGGATGAATGCACATTGTGTGTGTGTGTGTGTGTGTGTGTGTGTGTGTGTGTGTGTGTGTGTGTGTGTGTGTGTGTGTGTGTGTGTGTGTGTGTAAGAGAGAGAGTTTAAGTGTGGGCTGGTTTGTGTGGATGTGGCTCACTGCTAGATGGGATCCGAAATGTTATTTTAATTTTTTTTTATGCTGGTATTCTTGGGTTTCCATTGAAGTGCCTTGGCAGGGGGGCGTGTGCGTGTGTGCGTGTGTGTGTGTGTGTGTATTTGTTTCCATGTCTGAGCGACGACGATATTTCAGTTGAGATTGTTAAAGGCTAGGCCTCCCGGCGACTCCACTCTCAGTATCAGAGAACATGCTTACAGCAGCAGAATAGAAATGTGTGTGTGTGTGTGTGTGTGTGCGTGTGTGTGCGTGCGCGCGTGCGCACACGTTTGCCTGTGTGGGCATGACCTCTGTAGGACTTGATGTCACCATGTTACGCAGGTATTGAGGATGTCTTCCCAGCAAAAGAAGACTCTGACTTTGAAGTGGGATCTGAACACACGCATCACAAGCACACGCAGATGGACGTGCACAGACGCACACGCTCCTTTTCTCGTCACAAGAGAGCCGTCAAATCCGCCGTATGACGGATGTCTCTGTTGTCAAATGTCCATCCATCAGCGCTCACCTCCCCCCTTCCTACATGAGTCCACTGCTTGCCCAGCAGAGAGAAGACAGCGCAGCATGCCACAGGGAAAGGGAAGGAGGGAGAGAAGAGAGAGTTTACCTTTCATTAAAGGCAGATCAGAAGGGTGTGGAATGTCTGTGTATTTCTCTCTGTCTCTATCTGAACCTGACTCTCAGTTCCCAGCATTCTATCTCTCTGTATGTCTGTTTCTCTCTCTGTATGTCTGTTTCTCTCTCTGTATGTCTCTTTCTCTCCCTGTTTGACCCTTTTCTTTGTCTGTCATTCCTGTTTTTTTCTCCTCTGTCCTTTTTACCCCCTACTCTAATTGAATGGTTTGAATGGAGAATGTAACATTTAACCTTGTTTCACAATGAGAGGGGACAACACAGTTGCACGCACGCTTAATACACTCAGCCACATCCAACCCTCTGTGGAATGTAATTCAACTGGATCTACTTTGCAGACATGTGAAATTGGATGCTAGCCTTGCCAAATCACCAGCCGTCCTAATCTGAATACATTCTAGCAAATGGGCTAGTATCCCAGACTAAGATAAAAAACCTAGGACTCGAATCCCTGTAAGTGAATTGGGACATGGTTAATTGTAGAATGTAAACAAACTAAAAAACTGTAGATTGATGAGAATGTGATGGTTTCCTTGCTGGTAAAGCTCAAGTTAGCAGAAGATGCTAACATAAAAATGTGCTGCTGAAATTCTCAATGTGTGATTGAGCTCTGAATCATAAGCTAGGCTCACTATGCTAATATGTCAGAACATGAGGTATGACTTCCGTAAAATAATTCAACTGCTGTGTGTGTGTTTAAGTTTTAAGGTTAGTTTATTGTCATTTAAAACAAGTATATATAGGTAACAAGTTCATATACAAATACATTCGATTGTTTTGGTTCTGCTCCTCTGAACAATGTGTGTGTGTGTGTAAGTGGTGTGTGTAAGTGTGTGTAAGTGGTTGTGTGTGAGTCGTCACATAAACGTGATTGCATATATGTGTGTGTGTGTGTGTGTCCCAGTCCAGGGTAGTGGCCTGTATGACAGCAATCCTCAGCCAGATGGAAGACAGTCACTACTCACGCTACATTGAAACCTTCTCTGGAACATGTGACCTGGTGGTAAGTCCTGACGCACACCACATACATACACACGCGTGAGCACACAGCCACATACATCATGCATACAGTAAGCATCACACACACACACACACACACACACACACACACAGTAGGGCCACACATACACGTGCAAAGGACAGCATCACACTCCAAGTAACACACTCTGGGGGTTTACAGGACTTCCTCATGGAGACATTCCTACTGTTTAAGGATCTGATCGGGAAACATGTCTATCCATCTGATTGGATGGCCATGATCATGGTGCAGAACAGGTATCTCACACACGCACACACACACACACACACACACACACCATGTTAAGCTTAATGGTCATCCTCTGACAAGGTTGTGAGCCCAGCAGGGTCCACAGTTCATCAGAGGTATTACGTCTGGTTGATGTTAATGCAATTAGCTGGCATAACGCCAGCATAAGCCATTAGGCCTAGTATGTAGGAGGCCAGCATGACACTAATGTTAGCCTAGTAGGCAAGCACGTAGCTAAGGCTAATCTTAGCCTGATAGGTAGGTAGCTAGCATAAGGCTAATGTTAACCTAGTTTATAGGTGCCTAGCATAAGGCTGATGCTAGCTCATTTTATAGGTGTCAAGCATAAGGCAAATGTTATCTTATTATAAAGGTGTCTAGCATGAGGCTAATGTTAGCTCATTTTATGGGTGTTTAGCACGAGGCCAATGTTAGCTAATTATATAGGAAGGCGGTTAGCATGAGGTTCATGTTAACAGCACTGTGACATTTAACATAGCATGTTAGTGTTCAGAGCGGAAATTCAAAACAAAGTCCTCCCAGTTTGGCTGAAGTTGGGTTTGGAATGCCATGTCATGGATTGTGTTCTTTTTGTGCTTGTGTTGCTGTGGGTGTTAGGGAGATTTGTTGAACAGCATAGCAGACTTGGAGGATAGAACACACACATACACACAAACACACACTCAGTCAGAGAATGATAAGCAACACGGAGACTGTTTGGGGAGAAATGAGCAGATAGGCCGAGAATCCAAGACAGAAATGAGAAAGGTAAAAGGAGGATAAGTTTGCTTCACAGATGCTGTTTGCACAGACAGACTGCTTTTGATTAAGCTTCCTATTGTAGAAAACTTTCACACTTGCAAACTATACCGTCTACAGTCATTTCTGACGAGTGTCGAGTGCCAGAGTAAGTCTGTTTATTAAAGGTCAAATTGTAGTTATTTCAAATTCACATCAAGAGAGTTTGCCCCCAATTACAAATGTTGATAAAAGAAAAAAAAACAGCTTTCTTTATGACTGATGCTAATGACAAAACATTATCGAAAAGCAATGTTTTTGAAAGGCTAAAAGGTCAAATTAATAACACAATTGTGAGAAGTATTGACCAATGTGGGATTTGACCTGCCCTAAAGGCTAAGTTATTGTGGTCAGTTATCTTCAATATGCTGTGAAATATATGTGTATACTGTTTTGGCATTACAACTCTTGTTATCTTTTCTCTCCAGGTAGTATTAAAGTTCTAAATTAGCATGTGACCTTTTGCTGGTGTTCCTAAGCTTGTGAAGAGGTTTGATCTGTGTTCCTCTGCTGCCTTCTCCATCAGAGTGTTCCTTAGGGCCATCAACACTTATGCAGACACCATGAACCTCAAGTTTCTTAACAACAATGACTTTGAAGTACAGGTAAGTGTGTGTGCGTGCGTGTGTGTGTGTGTGTGTGTGTGTGAGAGGGATAACACTCGTCAATATCCAGTCCCCCCTTGCTCTTACCTGGGTTTGATCTTGTCTCTTTCTCCCTCTCACTCTCTTCTCTCCCTTTCTCCATCATTAGCTGTGGAATAACTACTTCCATTTGGCTGTGGCGTTTATCACCCAAGAGTCCCTGCAGCTTCAGCACTTCTCTCCCACCAAGAGGACCAAGATCCTGGCCAAGTGAGTCCGCAGCCTCTGCTCCAATCTCCTCAGACTCACGGTCAAGTTTGGGTCAAGGTGGACTGAGACTTTGAGGCTTCTATTTCTCTTTAGGTTGATTTTTTGGTCAAGTCTCCTTATAGGTAGAATACTTTGGAACCCTGTCTCACACCGTCAAGACTCATTCAAGGCAGAGACAAAGCCATGATCTGCTCGTTTATTCTTAACAAAGGCAACACATTAAGGATTTCTCACGCATTCGTCGAGACAACCCCCTGTCGGGTTTTGGATGCGAGTCCTGTAGTACTGACAGTGTCCGTCTCTGCACTGTCTCTGCAGGTATGGAGACATGAGGAGACTCATTGGTTTTGCCATTCGAGACATTTGGTACAAACTGGGTAAGAAGAGACAGAAAGACAGTGTGTATGTCTTGTATCCGCATGAGTGTGTGAGCAATAATCAGCGTGTACAGTACATGCACACATTTATGAGTTTTGTTACTCGAGGGGCCCTCAGTGTATGTTTGTGTGTGTGTGGTGTGTGCTGTGTGCTATGTGTGTGTGTGGTGTGTGGTGTGCGTGTGTGTGCGTGCGTGTGTGTGCTTGTGTGTGTGTGTGTAGGCAGCCATAAGATCTGCTTCATCCCTGGCATGGTGGGCCCCATCCTGGAGATGACTCTGATCCCAGAGGAGGAACTGAGGAGGGCCACCATCCCCATCTTCTTTGACATGATGCTGTGTGAACACACACACTCCTCACACTTCCAGAAGGTATAGCACACACACACACTACATTGCATGTGCACGCACATGCATGACTTACATTACTTAATGTATAATGTAGATACAGATAGATACCTCTTTCCTCGCAATTCTGACTTTTCTTGGGGGGTTTTTTCCAATGCCCTGCTCTCCTTTTTGCTTTCTTTATTCATATCTCTCCAAACATTTCACTCTTCAAATCTCACTCTGTCACATCATCTTTCTCCATCTCTTTCCATCCGTTCTAATTTATTTTCCCTTGCTCTCCTTATGTCTCGGTCTCTGTATCTCCCTCCCTCTCCCTCCCTCTCTCTGTCCATCTCCCCTCCCTCTCTCCCTCCCTCCCTCCCTCCCTCCCTCCCCCCACCAGTTTGAGAATGAGATAATCCTAAAGCTGGACCATGAGGTGGAGGGAGGCGGAGGTGATGAAAGATACATGCAGCTGCTGGAGACCATGTGGGTAACTCCTGTCAGCCAATCCATTCACAGCCCCAGGCGGTCAATCACCTCATCCATAACAATCTTTCTTATGCAGCTGCCGCAGGGCATAAGGAATCAGCCCTTATTGATTGTTTTGTATGTCTGTGTGATTGTTTGTCAGCCACTGTGTGTGTGCTCAACATGCCTTTGCGTGGGTTTATCTGTACCTGTATCTCTGTGTGTGGGGGCGTCCATTAGTCTGTGTGTTTGTGTATTTGAGAAATTTGCTGTAAGTGTGTGCGCATGGGTTTTTAAATCATTTGTGCTGTGCATTATGTGTGTGTCTAACAGTGTGTTGGAGTGCTCAGCGGAATACCCCGCGCTGAGGCCAGAAGTCCAACACTTTGTCGCCTTGGTGAAGGGACTCCTGATTCGTCTCCTTGACTACCGCACCGTCAGGAGCGACGACAGTCGCAACAATCGCATGAGCTGCACTGTCAATCTCCTGGTAAGCTCCATCCACTAAGGAAGTAAAGTAGACCATTACACAGCACTCCTCTTCCAGAAACATATTTCCCTTTTCCCTCCCTCTCACCAAAATCTTTTGAAGGTCCTGACAGACCATTGATTCATCCCCACCCCTGGTTGACAGTTTGCACTTGGTTGCATCAACTTCCAATAACATTTTTTGTTGTTTTCAAATGTCACGTAAAAAAAGAGCCCAAACATATTTGGCAGATGCAGTTAACCTCTTCAGCAAACAAAACAGACAGTACCATGGGAAAACATGCCTAACATCTCAAATCTTACATCAACATCTAGAATACTTGCACAGTATTTCATAATTCAAAGGATTGTCATAGACACAAACAGTTAGAACATCAACCAATCAATAAATGAGAAGGCCGAGTCCGAGGATGTGATAGGCTGGTATTTGTCTGTGTTGGTGCTGACTGTTCTCATCATGCAGCTGGTGGTAGCTCTGCTTTAGCCCTGGGCTAGGCATTAACCATTCCATTTCATTTGTGCCTGTTTGGAAAGCCAAGTATGTGAGGCTAACGACCATTAGCACTGCTTTTCAACCACATGCATTACCTCAAGCTAACAGATGTTACCATGGCTGCTCATCTCCATACAGGACTGAACCTTAGGCCAGCAGATGTTAGTGTACTGTCTCTTCCACATACATGACATCAGGCTAACAGACAGCATGGTATCTCATCCGCATACTGTGTATATTACCTCAGGTTAGCAGATATTAGCATATCTTCTTATCTGCTTTCGATCTCCTGCATGAGGCTCCATATTAGCACTACAAGGGGCTTTTCAACAAAGCCTAACAACACATCTGTACAAGCAAAAGGTCTCTTCTGGTGAACCTTGTGCTTACTCACCTCTGTCCTGTTGTCTGCTCAGACAGTATGCTGTAGAGGTGTGTGCGTCTGTGTGTGTCGGTGTGTGTCTGTGTGTGTCTGTGTGTGTCTGTGTGTGTCTGCGTGTGTGTCTCAAAGAAGCCTCTTTCTGTGTGTAAGTGCTGGTGATGAGACTACAGGTCATATCAAGTTGTTCCACTCCTCTGCTCCCCTAAGACGTCATTAAACTTCATTACTGTAACAGGGAATTGGCGTTGGTTTGAAAAACACTCGCACACACACGCGCACACCTACATACTGATTCTCTCTGAAGCATGCGAACGGACACGAGCACAACACAAACATGGACACGTTCAATGTGAACTCAATAGTCGGCATGAAGTAACGATGCTCTCTCTTGTGTTGCAGAATTTCTACAAAGATATCAATCGAGAAGGGATGTATATCAGGTAAAACATTCTAGATTTTGTAGAAAATGTATGACTGACATACTCAGTTGCCATGCTAATGACACGAGTGTGACGTTTGACCTTGTCTACAGCGGGGTGAGTGAGTGAGTGACTGACTGACTAACTGACTGAGTAACTGAATGGGTGAGTGAGTGTGGGTGTGTATGTGTGGGTGTGTATGTGTGGGTGTGTATATGTGTGTGTGTGTATGTGTGTGTGTGTATATTTGTGGGTGTGTATGTATAATCTGACAAGGGATTATCTCAGTCCTGCTGAATTAATGTCAAAATCCAGAGGATCAAGCCCTCATCTCACTGCAACATGTGAACTCGTTTTAGGATGGAAAGATGATGAGGGGGTGGGGAGGAGATATAAAGAGAAAACAGTGAGTTTGTGCTAAAGGTGGAGAGAGGAAATGTGAGGGAGGAAGGGAGGGAGATGACTTGGAGGCGATGGAGAGAGAGAACGGGGAGAGGTGATAAGGAAAGAGAAGGAGAGATGGTCCACTAATGCTAGGAGGAAGAACAACGTATGGGGATAGAGGGATTGCTCAGGAAGGAAAGGTTAGTCAAACAGCTGAACCAGTGAGCAGTAGATAGACCCTGCAGAATGGAAGAAATGAACTGATGGAAATAAAGATGGAGAGACAGAATCTATTTGTCCAGACCGCCAGACTGCCTCATAGCTTTCCAGTCCCGTGAACGATCTCAATCTTAAGACTGGTTCTCCACTATGCTTCAGAGAGCTCCTGACAGGAGAAAAAGACAGAGAAGTAAAGGGAATGACAGAGATAGAGAGATAGGGCGAATGACATAGTGACAGAGAAAAAATTGCATGAGAGAGAAGTAAGAAACAAATGAGATAAATTAATGGGAGGGAGTTTGAGTGATGGTTAGATGCACTCAGATTTTCTAGAGAGGCATAGCAAGAGGTTGATGTACAAAGAGAAAATAGGACTATAATATAACAATAGAAGGACCCCAGCTGGTTGGGATGAAGGTGTGGAGGGATGATGGGGTGGTTGGGATGATGGGGTGGTTAGGATGATGGGGTGGAAGGATGATGGGATGGCGGGATGATAGGGTGGTTGGGATGATGGGATGGTTGGGATGATGGGGTGGTTAGGATGATGGGGTGGAAGGATGATGGGATGGCGGGATGATAGGGCGGTTGGGATGATGGGATGGTTGGGATGATGGGGTGGTTCGGATGAAGGGGTGGTTGGGATGATGGGGTGGAGGGATGATGGGATGGAGGCATGATGGGACGGTTGGGATGATAGGGTGGTTGGGATGAAGGGGTTTGAACTGCTATCCCCTGTCTCATTAAAGAACCATGTGTTCATCAGTGCTGACATGAGACACATTTGCACTGAATACTTAAAACACACAACACCAAACAGACACTCATATTACACTCGCACACTTTTAAAACTTGATCTGCATGAACGCACACACATCATCTCTAATTTATATACTTCCTCGTGAATTATGGAGATTCAGGAAGTTTGACAGTGTTAAAGTCAAACTGCATTAGCGTGTGCGCTTGCATGCTTGGCCCTGAAGCTCTAGGGCAGGGGTGTCAAACCCTGGTGCTTGAGGGCCGCTGTCCTGAAGGTTGTCGATGTTTTGCTGCTCCAGCACACCTGATTCTAAAGAATGGGAATTATCAAGCTCCGTGGAAGCCCGATAACGACTCTTCATTAGTATTTCGGTGTGCTGGAGCAGGGAAACATCTAAAACCTTCAGGACAGCGGCCCTCGAGGACCAGGGTTTGGCAACCCTTCTCTAGGGCTTCTATGGTGAACAGAGACATCTAGTGGCTTAAATGTTGAACTGCAGTCTAATGCAGAGTGTGTGTGTGTGTGTGTGTGTGACTACAGATACCTGTACAAGCTGCGAGATCTTCACCTAGATGTGGATAACTACACTGAGGCAGCGTACACCCTGTTACTGCACTCCCGTCTGCTCAAGGTACACCCCGCACTCTCTCACACCACGTCTGCCTCGGATGTTTGAGGGAGGGATTCAGTCAGCTGGTCAAATCAGTTCATCCATGCCACCCTCCAAGCTAAGAGCGAGCATTGTCGGTTTTTATTAGTTGATAAATCGATTCCCGTAGTGACAGCCAATGGGCATTAATCCAGCTGATGAAATCCAGAGGTGGTGTTATGGTGTTACGCTGGCCTCGGCGTCTGGGCTACTATGGTGATTGATGGAGCGAGCGTGTGTGAGTGAGCGAGAGACCCCGACCTCTCTATCTGTCCATCTCTTTTATAGAGCTGTTACAGGCTAGGGAGAGGAGCCAGACGAGAGGCCTGTAGAGGCACACGCACACACTCTCACAAACACACTCTCTCACAAACACACTCTCTCATACACACACTCTCTCATACACACACTCACACACACACACACACTCTCACACACACAGTCACATTCCGGTAACTGTAGTGCTGCCGGAGTTTAATGGCGTTCTTAACTGTTCTTATAGTTGACATAAGTCAGTTTCAGCTGTCACCAACAGCAGCGTCAGAGCTAGAAGCACTGGGGTGATCTAACACAGACCACCAGACTTTTAGAGTTCCACCCAGAATCTTTGGTTCCAGCCTTTTATGTGCGTTTCTGCATCTTTGGTTTCCCCCCCCCCCCCCCCCCACCCCCTCCTCTCACCCTCCTTTCATTTCTCCATCCCTGGATTCCTCCCTTCCTCCCTCAATTACTTCCCTGCTGCTCCCCCCCTCCCCTGTCTGTCCTCCATCATTCAGTGGTGTGATGACCCATGCAACCCCCAGTTTGAGATCCAGGGCTCTCACACCCAGCGGCAGCTGAAGGAGACGCTCTATGACACCATCATTGACTACTTCGACAAGGGCAAGGTCAGGTCCAGACGCACGCTGCCTCCACGTGGCGCTAAGATAAACTCAGAAAAGGCAAACTAGACTAAGCTAACATGTATTAAGCTAAAACAAGCAAACTGCTGTTGTATTCTGTGTGTGTGT
Source organism: Plecoglossus altivelis (assembly GCA_036571765.1). NCBI lineage: Eukaryota > Metazoa > Chordata > Actinopteri > Osmeriformes > Plecoglossidae > Plecoglossus > Plecoglossus altivelis. Next base: position 8,478,950 of record BROE01000006.1, on the reverse strand, counting down.
GCGTGTGTGTGTGCGTGTATGTGAGTGTGTGTGTGCGTGTATGTGAGTGCGTGTTTGTGTGTGTATGTGTGCATATGTGTGCGCATGTGTGTGTGCGTGTATGCGTGCAGATGTGGGAAGAGGCCATCACTCTGTGTAAGGAGCTGGCTGACCAATACGAGTTGGAGGTGTTTGACTATGAGCTTCTCAGCAAGAGATTGGTGAGACAATACACACACATATACACATATATGCACACACAAACACATACATACACACACACACACACACACACACAGTCCCACAGTCGCGCAGAAAGGTGCACAGAAAAAACTAGCACTGCAACAAGTTTCTCATCCACCTCACACTCACTCTATAAACTTCCGATGACTCCCATGTCTCTCTCTTTCCATCTCCTTTTTTCCTCACACACACACACACACATTCTCTCTAATGCTTCTTTATTCTAAGGCTTGACACCATTTGGTATTATTTCACAGTACCTTCTCTCTCTCTCCATCTCTCCACCTCCTCCCGTCTCTCTCCTCCTCTCCCCCAGAGAGACTACATAAATATGACTGATACTGCCCTTGGCATGTGTTCTTATCTGGCCTCCATATGTCTCTCTTATAAATGCATTATTTAGCCGAAGGTGTTGCCGAGATACGAATGCTGTGCTTCACTATGCATATCAACATCTTTCTCACTCTTCTTCTCACT
>BROE01000006.1:8453251-8473251 GCA_036571765.1 Plecoglossus altivelis | reverse complement strand
ACACACATACACACATACACACACTCACAGCGTGTTCTACTTTTCTGATGTCTTCCTGTTCCTCAGGCCTCTCTCTCTCAGTGGTCAGTGGCAGTGAGGAGGCGGAGTCAGCGCGTGCCAGGAGGGACAGCAAGAGCATGTCCGTCTGCGTGCCCGGAGACAACCGCACCCCAGACCGCCGCTCCAAAGGGGTCATCAATCTCTTCTTCAAAACCAAGGTACAGTGGGTGATGCACACAAGCGCAGACGCAAATAGACACACTTGGGCAAAGATGTACCTCATTTCTGTGTGTTTTCACACCTGTCTGACAGACCGCCAAGCCGGAGGACGGGAAATCTGGAGGTCCAGCTGGAAAAAAAGCTACTCACTTCTGAAGACCGGGACAGACGCCCAGAGCTCAAGTCACCAGATCAGATGGTTCCTCCATCGCCAGACTCCCAGATCTTCTCTCTGTTGGGGAACTAGTGTTTTCATCCTGAGCCATCCAGATCATCGGCTGTGCTTATTCGCTTAGATACATGCAGCTAAACAAACACACTTGAGTTTATACACACACTTTTGCCCCTCCACTTATGCTTGTACACACCCATACATGTACACACACACACACACACACACACACACACACAACCTGCTACTGTTACATTTGTGTAAACCTGTGCTTTCATATCACATAGTTCCCTCTGAAGCCTCATGGGGGCAGTATTGAATCGTGCTGTTAGTTCATGGTCTCCTGCCCAGTAAACAGGACTTCAAAAGTACACCTTTAGCAAACACAACATTAAAGCTGACAATTATTATCCACTGTTGAGTTTGCTTGTTCTTTCTTTCCCCTCAACTTTGACACTTTCAACGTGTTTCCGAACCTTTCAGGATCTCGGGCTCTCACACACCAATCCTCTGTTTTCCTTTCCTTCCCTTGTTATATCATCCGGTCCTCTCATTTTGCCTCGTCTCCAAGCCCCCTCCCCCCCTCCCTCCCTCTTCTCTTCTCCACTCCTCTCGGAGACAGGGGTGCTAGGCACCCAGAGAGCTGCTGAGACCGAGACTTCTAATTGGCTGTTGGGTAATCCCTAATCTGACAGCACATCAAACCAGAAACCCTTCCTCTCATTCCTCTCCCATGGGACCAGGCACAAGTGTGTGTGTGTGTGTGTGTGTGTGTGCTTGTGTGAAATCCCTTGGCAGGCTGACGTCGACGAATGCTGGACTGTGTGATTGAATAAATGGAGGAGAGAAGGAGAGATGGGGAGTGAGAGAGGCGTATTTGTTATGATGAATCATGTCAATATAAATGTTAAAGAGACATCAAACATGGCTTCCAAAACAGAACCCTATCATTTAGATCTTTAGAATAAGGAACACTGTCCATCTACTGCTCTGCACATGTCAACTCATGCTACAGTAAGCCCATCTATGTTTGCCTCTCATCAAATGCCAGTAAACATTTTTGTTGTTGGTGTTTTAAGCGGCTGTCTTCGCAGGGGTGTATCCCCCTGGTGAACGTTCCCAGCAGAGCGCCAGGCTGTGTTGCTGGGCTCTGCTGCTGCTGGCAGGCCTGCGTCTGTGGAGCTCTCTGGTCTAACTGCAGCCAGTCTCTACGCTGACGACCACTGACAGCTGGCCGAGCTAATGTGTGTGTGCATGCGCGCGCTTGTGTGTGTGTGTGTGTGTGTGCATGCGTGCGTGCGTGTGAGGTCGCGGGGTTCGATGGGTACTGTATGTCCTATGTGCGTTCTATGTGATTTAATGTGTTTGTGTGTTTCAGTGTGTAGCTGCGTGTGTTAAAGATTGTTAGACAGTGTTGAGTGTGTGTCTGGCACTAACTTAGTTTGCAATCAGACCCTGGCTGTGTGTGTCAGTCAGCCTAATGACAGCTGTGTGTCGCAGACACAAAGGCGGGCAGCAGGAGGCAGGGGTGGAGGAACAGGAGGAGAAGGAAGATGGACGTCCTGTGTTCAGACCAGTCATATCAGATGTGCAGGCAGGAAATGGAGAGGAGGGAGGAGGAGGTGGAGAGCAGAGAGGATGTGGACGTGTTGATGGATGCTGAAGTGAAAGCCTGGCCAACAGCCATAGAGACGCAATGTTGACACTGGCACGTACTGAAAACAACACTGCAGACGACTTGCATGTGACCTTTAGCCATGACCTCATTAAAAATGGGCTTGTTCTTTGGCAAATGGCCTGCCACTCTGAATCCCAACCCTGACCCACCTGTCACCATGGACACGCCACCAGAGCCTTCGTCCGTTCTGTCCATCAGCTCCGATCGCTCCAATCATCGTCAGCGCTGATAGCCTATCAGAGGCCAGGGATGAAGCCGCTGGAGCCTTGTGGAGGCCAGCGCAAAGATGCTGAGGGTCAAGAGCCAGACGTCTGAGCAGAATGTTAATCATCCTATGTCTCAAAGAAGCTTTCAATGTCACTCTCTTGTTTTCCAATGCTTTGTTGTCTCATTATATTGTTTGTCTGGGTCTGTGGGAAATAGGCATCCCTCAGCCATGCCTGTGTGCTCATCCAATGCTTCACCTAATGCCTGGGAAACGTGGTCACCTGGCTGGATTTGACCAATCAAATATTTGCGTGATGCGTGGTCTTTCAGTGACGAAAGCTTCAGCAGAAGGATGTGATGTGGTTCACGAGAGCTGCATCTCCACAGTCTCAGCATCTGAGACTACCTCTCTCAGGAATCACCCTTGACTGCCTGCTGATTGGGTGGCTGCAATCAGGGAGCTTGTTTCCAAGGTAACCCCACCCTCTCCCCTCCCCTTCTGTCACCCTAACTTTCTTCTCTCTTTCACTTTCTCCTTGTGTGCATCTTCTCTCTTTGTTGTTGTTCTATTCAGAGGGCAAGAGTTCTTGAAAACTTCAGTGTGTGTGTGCGTGTGTGATTAGCTGTCAGTCACGGCCTGTACCCACCATGTCCCCTGCCGACGGCAGGGACATGATGCCAATCTGTCGCGTCAGCCTCAGGTCACCCTCCCGTCATCTGGAGACGTGCCCACTCACTTAGACAAGCCCACATCAAGAGGGAGGAAGAGAGGGAGCGACGGAGAAAGGGAGGGAGCGGCGGAAGGATAGTCATGGAAGTGAGATGTGAGAGGAAGGGAGAGAGGTGGAAGTGTAGGGAAGAGAGGGAGAAGAAGGTGAGGGTGGAGAGGAAGATGAAAGGAAGAAAGGGGAGCGAGGGATCGGGGAAGTGTAAAGGTGGAGGGAAGGACAGAACAGGATCTATGGAGACTAAGGTTTGAGGGATGAAGGGAGGGGGAAGAAAGCATCTGGCTTTCGCCTTCACCCCCCTGCCTTAGTTGTTGTTGGCAGGGGCTGGTGTGAGAGGAGCTGTAGAACAGCCAGGAGTAAAGGGTTGTCCCAGTGGTGCTATATTCTAACACCCCTCCGACCCTCTCCATCTGGATAGCCTTGAGCAACAGATGTGTGTACCGCACACCAAACCAACATTTCACTCTCTGTCTATATCTCTTCTTTTTTTTCTCTCCCACACACACTCACACTCACTCTCTCTTTCTCTGGTAATTGGTAGACTCCAGGAGGGCTGCACTGGACCCAAGGGATGGAGCCAGTACTCTGTATGTGTCTAATTAAACAAAGATCTCTTATTGTTTTCTATCATCCTTCTACCCACTCTGTTCTCTCTCCTCCCTCTCACACCTTGTAAAGCACAATGGGCTTCTTAATTGCTCTGTGATTGCGTATCAGCATGTTCTGTTTCAATGCCATCAAGTGCAATGTATAAACACAACACACACATTGTACTGTACAAAGACTTAAAGGCCCACCTGAACATGCTCGTTGACAAGCACTCATTTCAATAGCCACTTTCCCTCTGCTTCTTTCTGCCGCCTCTGAGAAGTTCTGCCTCTTTGAAACTGTTTGTTTCGCAGCTTCTTGTAGGCTGACTGTAGCCACAGTGTGTGGCGGAGTCTCTGTGTCTTAGTGTCTGTTATTGTCTGTTAGTGTGGTACACGTGTGTGTCCGGGTAAAGACCTTGATATGGACTAAATGCCACCAGGGAACTTTTTGATAGCTCTCAAAACCTCAGATCACTGAGGTGAGTAGATGCCAGTCACAGAGTAAGGAGACAAAAGAGGTAAAGGGAGAGCTCAGGCAGGTGGGAGAACAGACCCTTCACCTGATGTACGGTCTGTAAAGAGATCATCAAAGAATCCCGATATCTGATGAATCAGATAGGGAAGCGGGGATCACAGAGAGATCAGAGGGATCGGGGGATTGTGGAAGAGCTCGAAACAGTTTCAGAAGTACCCCTCTGAAATCCACTTGAATCTTTCAGAGTTTCAAAAGGAATTCAGTCCACGTACTGTCCATTTTGGCCTTGAAGAAGGTGTTTACCTAGACAGATGTCCCATCTGGAGCCTTTGTTTCAGTGGGCTCTCCAGTGTAACAGTACGAGCCAACACCCAGAACTGTGTACTGTGCTGATTAACAGTAGGGTCCGCTGTGGTTCTGCTGCCAGGATTGCGGGCCGGGCAAGCTGGAATTAGATTGTTGGATATAACAATCATAGAATGAGGGTGGGGTGGGTTTAAATACAAGGACCTAGAGGTTCAGAGAAGGATTTGCACTGTACAAGAGACCTGGGCCATATTGAGATGGCCTGGGAAAGTATAGCAAATCTTGGTCTTAAAAACCAATTATCTGCATGGCAGGTGCCCTCAAATCCATGACGAGATATCATGACCTTTCTCTGGATCAAAGTTAGCCAGATGCATGAGGTCAAAACTATGCTTAGCTGTGCATGTCAATATCCTGCCTGAGGAATCAAAATCAGCCTTGAAATAAAGGAACAATAAGGCAACAAGAACAGATGGTACGATGACCTCAAGCTCGTCCTTACCGAGCGGACATCAGGCAGCTCTCGGTCACAAGACAAATGTCTCATGGGCTGTCTGTGTGAATAGCTAATGAAAGAGCCCAACAGTTCTGCAATGTCATTTTCGGTGTTGTCTGTGAAAGCCAAGACTTAACTATAAGAAACACTTGAGAGTTGTAGACATGATCAGTGATAAAACACAGAAAACACCTCAATTAAATGGGTGAATAAAAAGTCCAAATATGTCAAGCTTTAGAGAAATCAAAAATACTGCAAGCCCCCTCTTACTGCATCACAGCAGTAAGGGGAGGGTCGCGATATTTTTTTTCTGTGCCCGAACATGCACTGCTCTTGTGGTAAAAGACATCCTGTCCATATCTCATCAGCTGATATAGTCATCACAAGACCCGCTGGAGAATAACACATCATTCGTGATGATATTCTCTGAGACTAAAGTGCCCTAGGTCTTTGGTAGGGACGGGATGACGGCGAGCCCATCTCCAGATGGACACAGATGGTATCTGGATCGTCCAGATGAGAGGAGCTAGGAGCCTCTTATCTTCAAGAACCTCTTATCTGCCTAGACCAACGATGGCCTAATCTGGTGCTGTATGGACGTTAGAGAGAGAAGAGAGAGAGAGAAGAGAGAGAGAAGAGAGAGAGAAGAGAGAGAGAAGAGAGAACAGAAGGTCTCGAAAGAGAAAGTGATCAACCTAAAACAGAAAAAGACAGAACGAAAAGATCTCAATTCTCTGCTCCGACTGAATGATGTGCAAAAAGCCTCAATCCCCACCTCTTCCTCCAGCCCCCAGAACCTGGTTGCTTAGTGACATCCCATAGAGAAGAGAGTAGTCCCACAGGGAACACCCCATCATCTCAGACATCCTTCCACTGGAAGTCTCTTTAACATTGCAGTCTGCAGTCTCTTCAACATGAAGGCAGTGTGCCTCCGCTGATGAGCCAGTGTGTGTGGCTTCTGCTGGGCAGCCAGAGCCCCTGTGGTGGGCACCACCCCCTCCCTCTCTCTCTGTCAGAAAGACATGTATAACCTGCCTGGGGCTATAAACACACCACCGCAGGCAGTCTGACAAGCATACCAACACACATACACACACATGCACGCGGACGCACACCCATACACACCCAGCAACGCACAGAGACACTTCAGGGCAAACAGATGGGCCTTGGAAGCCGTATGAACGTACACATGAACGCATCCAGACTTCTGCTGTCTTCACATGAAGTCTCATCAGTGAAAATGGGATGGATCTTGTTCAGTCAGGTTGCGAACGTCAATTTGAGAGTCTCCGTTCGATCTGGTTGATGATACGAGGTTTGATGATTTCACGATTATTTGCAACATGGCCTCACTTGAACGCTCAATGCTCCATTAAGCTGGAAAACGCTTTTGATTGAATTGGGTGTGTGTCTGTCTGTCAGGGGGGGGGGCAGGGGGGGTTAAGTTAGCCTGACTGTGTATGTTAATGTGGCAGATTTGACTCCCAACGCATGGCAGCGTTCCAGAATGAACTACAAGCCTTCCCTACTTGGGATGAATGCAAATAAACGCAACATATCATGCCACGCACACACATACACCCCTGCCACACACACACACGCACACACAGCCAACCTCTTCGAGAAGCAGTGAAGTCAGAGGGCTTTGGTTGTATTGCAGTGTAATGACATTGTGAGACCAATGCAAGGCCATCCTTACTGTCGTCATCTTGCTTTGTACTCACACGTGCGCAGGCACACAAGCACAAATGTGACACACAAAGAAGACCACACGATCATGCATGCATGTCCATAAGCACACACACAAGCACATATTGTGCTGTTTGGACTCACTATTCACTCTATAGAGTAAATGTGTTGTCTGCTAAAATCTAATTTAAATGGAAATTCTGTTATTGTCATGAAAATGGTCAAAAACAGTGCAGTGTGTAACTGTATGTGAGTGTGTGTATCCCTGCCACTCAGTGTGGTGCCAGGGCAGCATGATGGGGAGTGTCTATTTGTCTGGCTGTCAGCTTGGTTATGAGGTTGTCAGCAGCAGGAAAGGGCCCACAATGGAGGAGGACATATCTAATCTAGACCTTCCAGCAAACTCCCCACATCACAATACCTCACTTCACCCTCCAGACAACCACTCACAACACACCCCCCCTGGCTGGCACATGGCCAGACAGAAGTGTGTTTCTGCTTGCACGTGTGTGTGTGTGTCTGTCTGTGTGTGTCTGCGTAGGGTGGCTCTGTGCACATATTTCCCATGTGACATAAGTAAATGTCACTCCCCACATGCACCACTATCAACAGGGCCATCATCCACTTTTAGCTCCATGACCTCCATTACCACCCACCATCACCGCTATCACCACCCACTATCACCACCCACTATCACCACCCACTATCACCACTCACCATCACCACTATCACCACCCACTATTAACACTCACCATCCCCAATATCACCACTCACCATCACCGCTATCACCACCCACTATCACCACCCACTATCACCATCACCATCACCACTATCACCACCCACTATCACCAATCATCATCACCACTATCACCACCCACTATCACCACTCACTATCACCAACCACCATCACCAGTCACCATCACCACTATCACCACCCACTATCACCACCCACCATCCTGTCTATCTCCCCCATATGCTTTCAACTATCCTTTCTACATGAGCAGTGTTAATAAACAAATAATAAAATAATAATAATAAAAAATAATAATAGCATTCTTTATGTTAACATCACAAAACTGCTCTGTTAAGGACACTGCACTCCCCTCTACTTACAGCTTGTTTAGCTTGGCATCATCTTTCATCCATTTCTCTCTCTTTCTCTTTCTATGTTTTGCTCTCTATCTGTTTGTTTGTGTGTGTGTCTCTCTCTCTTCTCTCTTCTCTCTTCCCCCTCTATCTCTCTCTCTCTCTCTCTCTCTCTCTCTCTCTCTCTCTCTCTGATAACAGCAGTTGTAAATTGAAGCCTGTGTCTTTATAGTACTTTAATAGCAGCTTAAATAAGTGTCTTTATTACCCACACCAGCTTAATTGGGACCTGCACTAAGATGATTATGAAAGTGTGTGTGTGTGTGTGTGTGTGTGCGCGTGCGTGCGTGCGTGCATGCGTGCATGTGCATTTGTGCACTGCAATAGGTAGTTTGTGCTGTATGTGTGTTTTGCTGTGATGTGTCAATAATGTAATTTGTGTCAGTGTGCATAATTGGTTCAAACCAGTTTCTAGTATGAGTCTGAAGTGTGTTCACTGTACATGTACGTATTTGTGCATGGCAACATGTGAAGGTCTGTGCATCCACATTCATGCTCATTCATGTGTGGGCTAATTTACATACATTTGTGTAAAAAAAGAAGAAAAAAAAGGTTAACAACAGTCGTTTACATGGGCACATGTACATCATGTTTTAATTTATTTGTTGTTTCTTTGTGTACTTGTATATTATTAACTCCCGTCTTAAATGTGAAAAATAATTGTATTTCAAATGGAACCGTGTTAAGATATTCAACACGTGAGTTGAAGCAATACTGTCACATGTACTTTAACACAAAGCAGCCAGGTGGGCGCGCGCAAACACGCGTACGCACACACACACATGCCTCGGCTTTGCATTAGTCTTCATTAGCAGTCTGATTAGGAAATGAGGCCTCAGGGTCTAATTGGAATTACCCAGACTCCTCTCAGATCTCTCTTTCTCTCTCTCATCTCCCTGTAATCAGTAGACACTGTATCCTCTCTCTTATCTTCTAGCTCATAAAAAACATATCTATTTCCAATTCAAACCAGCGTAAGGTCCCGGGGAACTCCCCTAGGTAATACTACACAATTAGCGCAAACACTTGTCTCACTCACATCAAATCTCTTACACTCTCTCTCTTACACTTCCATATATATGCAAATGTATGAATAAGACTACGAGCATTTGTTTTGTGAGGACAAAATATGGTTATTTCAGCGAGAAAGTAATTAAATATACTTTTGGGTATTCTAAAAGGTCTGTGATGGTTTAGGTGTGGGTGTAGAGTCACAGCAGTTTCCAGACGTGTCCACAGGGATGCAACTCAAAGCAGATAGACTGTCAGTGGCTGAACTGTCTATCTTAGATTCAACATGATGACCTTACTCTCATTTTCCATCTCACCCTCCTTCTCCCTCCCTCTGCCTTACCTGCCTTCCTCCCCAGTCATTTCTCTATTTCATTCTCTCCCCCCTTTTTTCTCTGGCTCTCTCCCCCATTTTATTTCCATCTCACTCACTGTTTCTCACTGACTTTCTTTCCTTCCTTTCTCCTTCCCTCTTGCTTTTTCCTCCTCTGCCTGCGTGTTGGTTTATTTATAAGCAGGTCTATATTCAGCCTCTAATATGAGTGATGGCCAGCTCCTAGTGTTTACACAAGCCTGCTCAATAAGCTGTTCATGTTTGATGATGCTTCGTGCTTTAATGATCCAGATCATTTTGCGAACGCTCCAACTAGATTTCACACTGACACGCTGACCTGTTGTTGCTTCAAGTAGGCATGTAAGCACCTACCTCATTAACCCTCTGCAGCGTGATTGGTTGTGGACTGTCCAATTAGAAACTGAAGTTTATTTCCTGCTTTCTATTGATATGCTCGTGGATCTGTTAGGATAATGCAGACTTGTCCAATCAGTAGATGGGAATAGAGCAATATTGTGAACAGTCCCCTGTTCTCCTTATATCCTCTATTCAAAGTTACATTTGTATGTGCAACAGGGGTTGGTTAGTATAAGCATTAGACTGGTTTTTGAATCATTATGATACCTGTTCACAGTGTTGCGATACCTGTGACAGTGGCTCTGCACTACTTTGTATCTACTTTGTATCTACTTTACTTTATTTGTTTTGTGTTTGAATTGAGGTATTTTATGAGGAGGCTGCTTAGTTTAGGTTTCACTCAAGGGACATATACACTCACATACACACACACTCACATACACACACACTCACATACACACACACTCACATACACACACACTCACATACACACACTCACATACACACACATACATACACACACTCACACACACTCACATACACACACACTCACATACACATACACTTACATACACACACTCACATACACGCACACTCACATGCACACTCAGATACACAGTATTTGCATGCGACACATGGGGTGTTCTGTCTGAGTCATCCTTACTCTCACGCTTCTTTCTGAGACTTGATAAAGGAAAGTTTCTTCATTAAACGTATCCCAGATAGAAGGGGGGCGGGCCAATGCTGGAGTTGTGCTACACAGTAACACAGAAGGATCCTCACGGTAAAGAGGGGGTGGGTGAGGGGGGGGGGGCTGATAATTCACCGTCAGCACTGTCACTGTCAGCACTGTCTCTTCAGAGCCCAGCCGCCCTCCTCCACGTCTCCTCGTTGTGTCTAGTGATCAGTTTTGCTCTCTGCGTCCTCATGGTCACAGACCCGTGAGGAGAGAGCAGCGGAATAATAATGTTCCTTAAAGCCACATCAGTGCTGAGGTTAAGCTGACCTTGCAGGCCATTGCTGACAGGCTAAATACAAATGCACACAGTAGATATACACATGTATTTAATATACATATATATTATGTATATTTATTTTGTGATCATTTGACCTGAGGAGATTTGGTTCTTGTAAAGTTAAACATTGTTGGATCCATTCAACTCATCCCCAACCTCAAAGCTCTCGCTTATCCCCGCTCCAGCCTCTTCACCTGTTCCAATATGAATCGTCTATGTTTGTAGTCTAGCAGGACCTGAGCCAGGAATCTCATTGGCCTCCGTGTGCACTTGTTCAGAGAGAGCTGAGTACAGTACAAGGAAATGAATGAGCGGTATTTGTGGAAGATGCACTGTGGTGGCCTCTGGTGCTCTGTCCTTCTGAATGGAGAGTGGAGGGGTCCACAAAATGAAGAGATCAAGAAAAAAAAGGACGAGTGGCTTGTTTGGATCATCTGAGTTAGAGCGGCTTCCCTCATCCTGTTCCCTGAAGCTTGTTCAGATGAAGGCTTCCAAACACTTCATCCCACTCTATCATGGGACACCTCATCCATCTCATGTTTTATAGAGACCCCTTCTCATTTAAAAGTATTTTTTAGATCATTTTTAAAGTATTTTTTCAATCGTATTACATTCTATGACATTTTTACGCGAAGTACTTTAAGTCTGGCATGAGCATGAAATCTGCTGTATAAATAAAGTGCCTTGCCCTGCCTTGGAATTTATGTTTTAATTGAACATTGACCGTTCTGCAACATGGCTGCCAGAGAGAATTACAACATTTAGTGATTTATCGATTCAGCTATATGGCTTTTTAGTGAAAACGTTTGGTCAATACCATGAAGGACTTTGGTCATTTTTGCTCTGTAGACATCTTCAGGCATCTTGTGGTGCTGTGAACTCAAGGGAAATGAGTTTGCTGTGTAGAGGATTAGATAAAAGATGTCTGGAGCTGTTTTCTGCTTCGCCTGTGGAGAGCTGTGCTCCATGAGAGACATCCAACGTTGCCCACAAATCTGAAAGGAAAGAAGAAAAAAATCAAGTTCGAGAAAAGTTTAATTTCCTGTCTTCTCAACGACAGAGCCAGTTAATTAAACTTTACATCTTGTTTAACACAGATTAAATATTAATAATTCAATTTCAGAGAGAGGGGACTGATGGCGCTGGACTGAGGACTGGAAAAAAGGCAAGTGAAATCCGTATTTATGTAACTCATCTTACTGGTTCTTCACTGACTGTAACATCAATCCCTCAGAAATCAACACTCAGGATGAGTTAGATCTCCTCTCGACTGGAACACAAACGTGATTTATGTGAAATGAGATGGATTAAAGTGTTGGCGATAGGACTAAGGTCCACAACCAGCTGTTCATTTCATCCAGGGGCTTATCATTAGTGAGAAACGTGTTATTCAATCGCACAATTAGTCCATAAATCTGTTGGATGAAACACTGTTACAACATCCAACATTTGAATATGCAAATTAAATCAATTATTCACGGCTGTTTAATTGAAAACATACCCTTTGCCTCTCACATTTTACAGTAATTGCTGGAGAAATGGATTTAGGATTATTAAACATCAAAGGCTTGGGGAAATCATTATTATGTGTCAAGTCCTAGCTCCATATTTACTTTTGTGCTTTTTTGTGTATAGTGTGTGTATTGTGTGTTGTGTGTATTGTGTGATGTGTGTTGCGTGATGTGTGCTCTCACAGCTACATGAACACGCTCACATCCGTTTGATATGCAGTATTGAAATCGTCGACTAGGGGGCACAGGTTCAAGAATGGCTCACGTCACTGGTTCGATACTGTACAGTTTATGTGTCTGCTCGTGTGTGTGTGTGCGTGTGTGTGTGCGTGCGTGTGTGTGTGTGTTTGTGAGTTACTGAGCTAGAAAGGCAATTTATTTTGATTTATGAAATTCATTATGAAAGACATGTGGGGCAACTACCAGTACACATTTGTTCTAAATATTGTTTTTCTGGCCCTAGCATCCTACGAAGGTTGTAGCTTGTCGAAGTTTGTCCTCTGACTAGTTCCCAAACACACCAGTGTGTGGTGGAGCTGTTTGCATCTCTAAGGTAGAGCCTTTTGTCTGCAGAAAATGTCAGTGCGTTACCCTCCTGTAGGGACGACCTTCCAAACTATTATCCCCTGGTACCAGCCTGCACAGATCAATTTAACCATCGCGCCATATGTGTGGGTGGGGTTTGTGTGTGTGCACACGTGTGTAGGGGTGTATGTGCCCATGTGTGTGTGCAAGCATGCATATGTTTGTGTGTGCACATGTGTGTAGGGGTGTATGTGCCCATGTGTGTGTGTGCAAGCATGCATATGTTTGTGTGTGTCCCGGCAACCTCTGATCATTCAAAGGTTTTTCTCTCTCTTTTCCGACTCGCTTCTTCATTTCTCTCTCTGTCATTGAAATGCTGCGTGTCTGGGTGTTTCTGTTTGCTGGGCGATCCGTCCATAGATCCATCCATCTATTCATCTAATCCTCCATTACCACCCAGATCACTGAATGGTCTGGTGAAAGGTGTATTTCTCCTAATGCTGGAGCGGGTGTGTTGTTGGAGCACAGTGTGACCTGTTCAGGCAGTGTTTGTGGCTGGCTTCTACATGAAGCTTCTCCCTGCTGCTCTGTTCTGCTTCTCAGAGTCACCTACTCCCTCTCCTGCTCTACACCCCTAAACATACTTTCCTCAATGTCTATTCATTCCTCCACACTGCTTTATCAGCTCACTCTCTGTCACCTCTCTCCTCAATCACCGTTCCCTCCATTATGTTGAAACATCTCACAGAAATTGATGTTCACAGTGATATTGTATGTATGAGTGAGTGTGTGTGATTGTGTGAATGAGTTTGTGTGTGTGTTAAGCACAGTCAAACCAGAAAGCACCATGCTGAACAGAGCCAGATAAGACCATGCTTACCAGAGGAATCGCTGGCACCACTTCACAAGGCCAAACCATGCTAGATCAGTTGGTTCCAGAACCTTCCTGACTGTGTTGAACTCATCTCAGCTCTTCAGTTCACACACCGGTGTTGCTATGCAAGTTAATGCATTCAAACCAAGTAATAAGAGATTTTCTTCCCTCTTTTCTTTGAGTTTTGAGTTCTTTGAGAACTTCAGTCTCTCAGCATGCGTAGCTTTTTTTCTTTCGTTTTGTGTGCCGGCCAAGATTTTATGAAGTCTATCTTTAATGATATTCCTTTTTTTAGGGAGTTTTATCTGATTGCTTTCTAGTGTGATTGGAGAGGGGGGGAGGGGGGGGGGAAAGAAAGTGTTTAATATGATGCAGAGTATTCTTCATCAGTTTCTCTACAGAACGTTTTCTCCCTGCCATCTCATCGAAATGAATAGACGAACAGAGGAGGGAGCGGATGGAAGCGGACCAGTAAAAGGCAAGTCATTCCTTTTACTTCTCTCCGCCTCCCTGAAACCCAGAGTGAGATGTTACATTAAGATGTGACTCAACGAGAACACTTGTTTGGTCAAATAAATAAAGTGCAACTCAGATAACTGCTTTGCCTGGGTTCCGATCCTGTTGTTTTACCCTGTTGTTCCGTGTTCCCTTGGTTTGTTTTCATTTTGTTTCCATTCTTCTATTTTTTGTGAACATTTTTGCTAATTCTGTCTGCGATCCTGGCTGCTCTGATATAATCCATATCACACTGTTGAGTCTAGCCTTGTGTTTCCTCACATCTGTGGCAGTCTCTCTCCTCCTCGTCTCTCGTTTCCACTCTGTCATTGTCATTTCAGTCCCAGGCAGAGAGGTGGATGGAGCTTGGCCAGATTAAAGGAAGTGAGTACGAAAGAAACGATTCAGAGGTCAAGAGTTTGTGACAGTCTGGCAGAGAGAGACAGAGTGTGGTTTAGATCATGGTATGACAGAGGTGGTGGAAGATGAACACGAGAGAAAGATGGAGGAGAGAGAGAGAGGAAAAGAGAGGGAAAGAGAGGGAAAGAGAGGGAAAGAGAGGGAAAGAGAGAGATAGAGAAATAGAGAGGGAAGAGAGGGGGGACCTTGTCTTTTTTCTCATCAATAGATGAGCAGCTAAGTCCAATTACGGGGCCAAGCAACAATCCTCTGTGTGAAAGCTGAAGTCCACCTACACACATGCACACGCACAGGTGGGCAAATGTGTGCAATTATTTTGAAAAATACATTTGTACATTTCTATGAATTCAACATTCTGCTATTTGTCTGTACCTTGTTAAAAAAAGTCAGACATGTTTTTTTTTACCTTTGAGAAATGATGCACACTTCATTTTGGATTTTAATTGTCCCTTTACTTACCATGTCTGGGTCAGAACACACACACACACACACACACAGGGTCCAAAATAACAAGCAGGCGTGATATAAAGAAGCTCCTTTAATTAAAATAAACATGCAATAACAAACAAGCCAAAAAAAACAGCAGTTTGTAACATTTGAAATATTCACCCACTATTTACTTAAAAAATATATCTTGAGATAAGTAACATAGAGGTTTATGGTGTAATGCTATTGTGTTCCAGTTCTTTAGCTCCACCGTGGCAGTAGTTCTGGAGTTCAGGGGAACAGGGAGACCATCTCAAAACTCTCACATCTTTCTCTCTTCTTCTTCTTTTACTCTTTCCTTCATTGTTTATTTTGTTTTCTCTTTTCCACTGATATCCTAGCAGAATGCTTTCCACCACTTCCTTTTATGCCCCCCTTCCCACACCTCCATCACCCCCCCCCCTATTGAGCTTCCTATCAGCTGGAGGCCAGCCTTCCCATCAGCATTAACATGAGCCTCACTTTCTGCTCGCTGAAAGTCAACGAGTTCAGAACCAGCACCAGACAGACCCTGGTGGTAGAGGAGAGGCACTGGTGCATTCTGTGGAAGGAGAAAGAATGTTTCAGATAAGGTTGTGGGTCTGCTCTTGTATGTGTTTCTGTGCGTGTGTTTGTGTGTTTGTGTGTGTGTGCGTGTGTGTGTGCGCGTGTGTGCGTGTGTGTGTGTTTGTGTGCGTGTGCGTGTGTGTTTGTATTTGTGTGTGTGTGTTTGTGTGTGTGTGACGCAGCGTAGCTAGCATTATCAGGCCACAGCAGAAAAGGCTGATCCCAAGGGGTTGCTGGAAATGATTGGGTGCCCCTGCTTTCTCGGACGTACTGTATAAACTTACGCTGTATAGTAAGCTGTGTGTGTATATGTGTGTGTGTGTCATTGCTGCATGTGTCTATGTGCCATATACATTTTTGTGTGTGTTTGTACGTATATCCATGTACAAATGTGGCAGTGTGTGCATGGTGCCTTCAACAGCGAAGTTGCTCCCACCAGAGGCTGGAGTGTGTGTGTGTGTCTCTCTCTCAGTGTGTGTCTCTCAGTGTGTGTCACACATGACGTGATCACACGCATGTTGAGCGTGTCCCTTAAATCAGCCACCGCAGCCCTTTATATGCAAATGAGGGCAATCGTTAGAACGGCTTTAAATTGAAATGAGCGGCGCCAAGGGGCACGCCACAGTGAATGAGATAAACAGGCATCGCGGAAGTTCTGAGCAAGAGGTGGGGGAAGGGCATGGAGCAGTCAGATGTCCCAGCACACCATGTGGGGGCTGGGAAGCTGCTGGGGTGAGATTTGGGCAGGATTAGGGTAAGGGTCAGCATACACATACTGTACCTATTATGCTTGTTATAGCACTGCTACTAGGAGCTACGGAGGTGCACCATTCTTCACCACCAGGCAACTGTGCACGGGTAGAGGAAAGATTCAGCTGGTTATTGGAGTACTCTTCCAATCTCTGAACTCCTTACATAATACAAAGTTTAGAGGGTTTAATATTCTAAGCTTTTGTTGACCTTGAGCAACTTTGCTGTTATCTTATTTAGTAAACCATAATTGCTCAATGCTGTATCCAAAGCTGTTTTCAATTCAGGGTTTAGGGCAATGTCATTAATTTTCCTTAAATAGATGTAGTGCAAAAATAATGAATAAATGACATTGTTCCAAATGGGCTAATGCTAACTGGAGCCAGGATAAATATAAGCTGCTGGTGTGAGACAGCAGAGTTCTAGAATGTCACGTTTTTAGGAACCAGGAGCCTGTGTCAGATATGAGCACACCTTAATTATTGCATTCCCCAGGCAGAGCTGAAAGTCAACTTTATGTAAATAAGGAGGCACGATGAATAGAGCTTTGATGAAGGAGTCATGGTTGATTTTGTTTGCCTAAAGGACTGTAAAAGGTACCTTTCATTGGACTGCGAGATGTTGGATGCTGGGAGGTGTTAAGGGTGCTGAGCTGAACTGAAAGACTGAGGTTTGAAAGTCTGAACTTCATCCTTCAACATGCTCGTTAAGACCCACTACTGTATGGGCAGTGAAGCAGGTTTCTACACATCCACGTTAACTAAGGCCGCCCCTACAGCAAATGTGACAGAGATGAGACGGATGGGTGGGGGTGTGCATGTGTGCACGTGCATCCCTGTGGGATTTAAATGTCATTACTGCAGCCATTTGGGCTTGAACTGGAGGGTGGTATGCGGGGGCGGGCGGAGGGAGAGAGGGGGGGGGGGGGGGGGACATTGCACACACATTCACGCTTGCCCTCCTATGATGATTCAGACTTCAGAAAGAAGCCAAAGGTGAACTCATTTTCAGTTCGGTGGCAGGGCCCCTTACCTCTGCCTGTGATGGTGTGAAGGTGTCAAGTGAGACTGCATCAAGATGGACTGCAGGGAAGAGCATCAGGCCTGCAGCTCTTAGTCAGATTGGCTGTTGGCTTCAACAACCAGATGGTTATGTAATATATACCCTGGGGGTTATCATAGGCACAATTTATTATTTCAAATCCAATTTCAAAGATTGCGTTTGTCAACGCATGCAAGAAAGGTACTGTGTCGTCGACGAGAGAGACGGAGACAGAGAGAAAAAGAGGGAGTGTTGCAGGTTATTAACGTTTGCTGACTAGAGGGAGACTCTGTGTTTATACAATTCACTATCCATCAAACGGAGTTAGGAAGGCGTGATTTCTTACAAACAGGCCTCTCTGAATGAGAGTAATCTGTGCCGATCGGTAATACCGTGTTTATGGAGAAATGTGTCTCTGTGTCTGTGCGTGAGTGTGTGTGTGTGTGTGTGTGTGTGTGTGTGTGTCTGTGCGTGAGTGTGTGTGTGTAGACGAAATAGAGCTATAGGACAGACAGAGTGATCGTCCTGGTACAGTATTTCATTCACAGTGCTGAGAGACTTACGTTTGCATGGATTGCCCCAATAAGTGCTCTGTCACAAGCCATTTATCAAACCACACATGGTGGAGATGTAATAAAGGTTTTAAACACTCCAAACTCACTGCCTTGACCAGGCAGTAATGAAAAGATAAAATATGCATTGACTCTCATGTATGAGAATCATTTCCAGTCGATGGCCTTATATTGCAGCCAATCACAGTTCCAGAATCAGAGAGATAATCAGGAAGTTCATGACTCAAGGAATTATCATCCAATACGTTGTCCCCTGGTCAGAGGAGTAATTATATTGATTGGACCATCAAGCTGTTAGCCATTAATCATCTGGCTTGCGGAATTAGCATCAGTCAATAGGATTAGGAGTGATTGTCTTTTCTTGCCGGACGCAGTTTACAGCTGATCGGACAGTGATACTGTTAACATGATGTCAGTCACGTGTCACGGAAGTCTGGTCATAAACACATTGACTCTACGATATACTGACCTGCCAGGACTGCAACTAGAATGATTTGGTTTGACCTCATTGGAGAACATACAAAACACCTTGAGCACTGTCTGGTACCAATCCATCTTGAGGTTCTCAGTTGAGCTGTTTGTGAATGTGAGTGCTGTTGACTGCATTGTTTGCAACTGGGTCATTGTGTTGAGCCATGGCTGGGGTGTGCTGTTTACTTTAGAAGAGAACACTGGACAGGTCATCCCTATTGAACAGACCCTCTGGGATCATTCTAAATACCTTGAGCTCTGTGTGTGTGTGTGTATATATATGTGTGTGTGTATGAGAGTGTGTGTGTCCCTGGCTTTATATCTTGAAGACAATACAGGTACGTTGTACATCGAAGTCCTGCACTTACATATGTGAACAAACACGCACACACATACACACAGAATACACACACATAACACACAAGAGACACACCAGAGCTGAACTACATGAGTTGGCTTTCAATTGCCAAAAAACATGCACACACGCTCACACACTCACATAAGTATGCACACGCAGTACATACACTCACCCAGAGACACACACACTCACACATTGCACGCTCACACTCTGTGTCCCTAAGGGTCTTTCCCTGGAAACAAGCCTAGTCTGCTATAAGCCCCTCTGTTCTTCTGTGTGAGTGATTGTATGTGGAATACTGAGTGTGTTAGTTTCTTATAGAGTATTGTGAGTATGAATATCGGGAATTGTGATGAATGAAGCTTTAAGGAGAAAAGTGCAGTGAGTTTGAAAAGCGCAGGAAACCTTTTGCCCTGAGAGGTGTCAAGAGAGTTATGTTGTTGTGATGGTTGTAGGCAAGATTTCCTGTCACGAAACTTGAAAGCCGTGTGTGTGTCAATTCGAACCCTCAATTTTGATACACAACATGCCCCACCCTCTACCTTGCAGATCTCACACATCACATCAACCATATACCCCTGAAAATCCTTAGGCATCGGTTTATTCTATTGATGCTCTCTTAACAAACTTAGCTCCGCATAGAGGTACCTTCTCTGCTCCCTGTCTCTCTGTCTCTCTATCTCTTTCTCTTTTTTGTCTCTCTCTCTCCCTTTTCATTTCTCTCCCTCCCTCCCACTCACACACACAAACCCCACCCTAACGCCTCCGTACACCTCACACCCTACCCTCACTCTGCGTATCCCCAAACCCATCCCTCCCAATTACCCTCACCCTGCGGTTTTCCCCTCCATTCCCTTACCTCCTCACCTCTTGTGGTTTACGACCCCATAGGCCATTCTGCGCCTCCCCTTCTCCTCTTACTCATACTGGATCTCCTCCATCCCTCCCCTCTCCTCCATCCCTCCACCAGCGCACCATCCCAATAACCCCCCCAATGTCTCCATCACCCTCCATCCCGCCCCTCAAACCCAAGCCGTGATATTCGCCTCCTCACCTTTTCCTCTACCATCACCATCCTCTAGTAAGTGACTCTTCTAAAGCTCCTGTGGGTACCTTCATCCTATCATACACAGATGAGTGATAGGGTGATTTCCAACTATTGTTCTTCATCCCCATACCAGCTCTCAGCCTTCTTTCTCTCTCTCTCTTCTCTATCCCCTCTCTACTCTCTTCTTTTTACAGCTTTCGTCTCTGTTTTGTAGTTCTAATTGTCTCGCTTCTCTTACTCTTATTCCCTCCATTATGCCCCTCGGCCGCCTGCTGCCCACTGTACGTAAACAAAGATCCCCTCTATCTTCAACCTCCACCTTTCTCCCTTTCCACATCCCAGTATGCCTCCAGGTAGAACGTCCCCTTGCTCATAAAAACTGAAAATCAAAGTAAAAAAAAAATGGGAGAGAAATGTTCCAAGGGCAAATATCAATCCCTCAACCCTCCCTTCAGACCGTGCCCTGAAGCTTCCTTGTC
>BROE01000006.1:8409899-8452476 GCA_036571765.1 Plecoglossus altivelis | reverse complement strand
TGAGAGTAGTAGATACGAGTTATGAGGAGATACTGATATCAGCAGACATTCCAGAGAAGAGTAGAGAATAGAGAGACAGAAGAGAGAGAAAAGATAGAGAAGAAGAAGCAAAGAAGAGAAGCAGAGAGAGAAGAGAGAGGAGATATAGCGAGAACGTCCCAGAGCAAGAGATAAAACGACAAGGAAAGAAAAGAGAAGAAGCCCAGAAGGTCAGTGTATTATCAATAGAAGTGAGAGATGAAGAAGTTAACGACCGAAGGAGTCCAGGAGAAGAGAGGAGTATGGAACGTCTGTACTTAGAGTAGTCTGTTATTATGTTTTGTATAGATGAAAAAAATAAGAGACGTATTAGAGGAATGTGTAGGAGAAGCAGAGAACAGTCGCAAGATTGCCCAGTAAGAAGAGATCAAGATGTATGATTCTAAAGCCAGAAAGTCGGAAGTACAGAAAAGAGGCAGGATAAGAGGCTATAGTGTATGTAGATAAGTTAAGAGTAGGATTTTAGAGAGAGACAGAAGAAAGAAGAAAGGAAGATGGATAAAAAAATTAGTAGACGGGGTAGTTATGAGAGGATAGCTCTGTAAGATTTGAGAGAGATTACAAAAATCTACTTAAACAAATGTGCAGAGCCTAATTCAGTGCATGGCTTAATGTATTTAGTTCTTGCCACAGGGAGAGTAGCTCAGGGAATACTGATATTGAATTTGTATCTGAGCATAACAAATAACCAAGTGGACAAAAAACAGACTTCAAAAAATTGCTTTTAGTTAAACTTTTAAACTTGCTTTCCACATTTTAAATGGCCAATGACATCAAAAAGAGAGGACGACTCGACCCAGTTCGTTCAAATTGAAGGTCTGGGGGGATGTTTTTACCAGTAATACATTCTATTTAGCGATGAAAGGCAAGGCTTCCATTTGCTTTTGTTTCCCCCATTGAAATGTTAAACCCACTTACAAGGGAAGTAGTTCCAAAAATATGTTGCTGTGTCCAATTAAATACAGGCATTGCGAACTCTTAAGTAGCTTACATAATGTTGGTATAGACACCTTAAAACCTTAACCTTTTAAATCAAGACAGTAACTACGCCCCATGTGTCCTTCAGAGTCCCTCTTTTAGAACGGTTCTACAAAAGAAAACAGATCTGGAGTGTGCACTTTAATTTACTGCTAGTTTAACTGTGTTGGTTGTATAAAATATGTCTCAACGTGTTCCAAGGGCTTCATTTGTTACGTGCGCACACTGGAGTGTGCGTGCCCATTAATTAATGTGCGCATCAGTTTGAGTGAGCAGCCGGTCAACTGAAGCTCTTGAAAGAATAAGAAACTTTACATCAATAAGTAGCTTTTAAAATAATTGTACTAACCGTCTAAATAAAGAACAACTTTTACAAATGCTCCTCAGGATCCCCCCCGATGTCTGACGAAGGAGAGGATAGCGACAGCGCCGAGCTGGCGCAGCTCACCGACTCTCCCTCTTCACCTCTCCAGCCCTTTTCCCCAGCAGCTCTCCTGTCTCCGCTGCCCACGGACTTCTCCTCTGCTGCCCCGGAGCTTGGCGATCCTGCACCGACTTCACCATTCGGCCTCGGCGCATCTCCAGAACGCTGCAGATCCAGAGACTCCCCGCGCGTTACACCACCAAAGTTCACGCAGCGCCTCACCGACACTGGCTCCCTTTTCCGCCAGCGACAAAACGCCCGTCTGGCCGCTACAGACGGGCTCAAAGATGCCCCCTTTACCAAGCAAAACAGGGGAGACGCCGTCTCGCCGGGCGCTTTTCAGCACCGCGGACAGCGACTTGCTTGTGGCCAGGACAGTGCGGATCACGGAAACCACTGCACTGATCGTCTCCTAGAACCACAGCGGAGCTGCAAGAACCAGCCACCACCGTGAGTCCAGCCTTTAACGCTCCCTTAACTTTTTAGAAGGATAACGTACAGTTTGAATATGCTAGTCATAGGGCATTCTTTTAGAACATTTCCATAAGTCAACCTGCTGGAAGGTGTTGGATAGCATTAACAGTTGTGTTCTGGACATTTGGTTTCTACAATAGCGTGTTATTTTTTCCCATCTCAACAAGTAGGCTCGGTAGCAACGGTGGTGATGGAATCCTATCCTTTAACATCGTAGTAATCTGAGTTAGGCTTTCTTGGCTAGTTCATTAGCCTTGTGTCAGTGACCTGGACATGATTAATTAATTTGCGTAGACTACAGTGGATGTAAATGCATCATTCCAATGTCTAGGCCTTCGTCGGTTATGTTGATTTTTGAATATTTTACTAGCTGTATGCAGTCCTGTTTAGTCTGGAGTAAGGCTTGCAAATAATGCGTAGACTACAAATAGTCTCGCTTCAGAGCAAGTCTGTCAGGCTAACGCTACATACAGTAGCTCAGACGCTCAAGAGACCAAGAACATGTAATAAGATGTATAGTCCTACTCTAAGGAGGAAGGATTGTGCATCGTGCGGGATAAGGCCGAGGAATATATTTTGATCAGTCCATCTATCTGTGTCCTTGAGTTCATACAGAGGGGGTTGATTTGTGCCAGAGAGGCTAATCGTTAATCGTCTGGCGGCCTTGAAAGAGGCAAGACCTCGTGCTGAGCTAAGCAGACTTCTGCGGTGCATGCAGAGGTCAGAGATCGTGCGTTGAACTTATTTTTGAGACCCCACCGACTGTAACTGGATGACGTGAATCAGACGCGATCCACATTCGATTAAAGATGTCGATCAAAAGCAACCTTTCTTCTTCTTTCCCCAGAACAAATCACTGATCTATTGTGAGTAAATTAGTTTCCTGTCTAGAGAGGCACACACTCTTATACTCTAAGTCAATCACGTTAGCGATGTCTTCCAGCAGGAGGAAGGAGGGGGGAAGGGGGGAGGGATTCAAGAGAACTGACATAGGCCCTAGCCTTATATGCTGCCCCCAGTAATGTGTGTTTGCCTTTGATCTACCATGTCTTTGTCATTGATAGTGCAGAGTGAAGCTTGAAAGGGAGTCTCTTTGAGGACATCCATGACTGACTGCTTTCACTAGCTGGAACAGTCTCCTGACTAAAGGTGAACATGGCTGCTTGTCATTACCACCCAGTCCCTCTCACCTTTGCCTTTGATCTCAAACGATCCTTGGCTGAGTGTGCGTCTGTGTGCATGCGAACATTTGTGTGCGTGAATGTATGTGTGCCTCCGTTCTGTCGGATGTGTTCGTATCGTGTGAATAGGTTAAAGTGTGTGTGTGTGCGTAACGTGTGCGTTCCTCTTTACACGTGTCTCCTTATATAAAAACAGACACTCAACGTTATTTGGCCTCCTGGCTTTTTACTGGATAACACAATGTGCGTGCGTGTGTGTGTATGTGTGCGTGTGTGCGTTTTGTTGATGGGTGGGCACAGAGACAGCCTGACTGAGGGATAGCAACCAGCCAGACCAGCAATGAGAGATCATACATGCAGCAGTTTAATGGTCTAAATAGCTTCCTAACTCTGGCTCTGTCCTGTGTCCCCAGGGTCAGCTGCTAGCAATGTAATTACTTCTGGGATATGAGAATCTAAAAGACCCACAAGTGTAGTTTGTGTGTGCGCAAGTGTTTGTGAGAGAGAGAGAGAGAGAGAGAGGAGAGAGAGAGAGAGAGAGAGAGAGAGAGTGGGGAGGGAGAGAGAGGGAGAGAGAGAGAGAGAGAGAGAGAGAGAGAGAGAGAGAGAGAGAGAGAGAGATACAGTATTGGAGAGCTTAGAGGGTGTACCTGTTATGTGTATGCCGACATGTGGTAGAATGGAAGGTTTAGACAAGAGAGAAACAATATGTGAGAGAGGAAGAGTAGGATGGAGGAGGCCAGGAAACCAGGCCAGCCAACAGATCTCTCCTGCTCTATACACCTCCTGCTCTTCACCTCCCCTGCTCTATACACCTCCTGCTCTTCACCTCCCCTGCTCTATACACCTCCTCCTCTTCACCTCCTCTGCTCTATTCACCTCCTCCTCTTCACCTCCTCTGCTCTATACACCTCCTCTTCTTCACCTCCTATGCTCTATACACCTCCTCCTCTTCACCTCCTCTGCTCTATACACCTCCTCTTCACCTCCTCTGCTCAATTCACCTCCTCCTCTTCATCTCCCCTGCTCTATGCACGTTATCCTCTTCACCTCCCTTGATCTTTACAACCTCCTCTCTGCTTTCTCTCTCTCCTCTCCTCTCTCGCTCTCTACTTGTTCCCCACGGCGAGCCCTGTGTTCTCTCTCTTTGACAGCCCATTTTGCTGAGTGTCTCTCTATCTCTTTCTCTCTCTCTTCCTCACTTTCCCTCCCTCCACTCCATAGCTCCCTCTCCCTCCACTTGCTGATTATAATTCCAGTGGGATGCCACAACTAATGATGCTGGTAAATTCTATTTCGAATCAGAATCAGAGATAAGAGGATGAACGACAGAGACAGATGGATTGAGAGGGAGAGAAAGTGCAAGATCAGGTTCATTAACTCACTGTAAAGTTATCACAGGTAGACAGACATGCTCATCTATTTAAAGTGTCATGCCAATCCCCAGTTAAAGCAGATACAAGGCAAAATTGAAATGAGATTATTTGGAGAAACCTTGAAGTCGACTTGCTGAAAGCTCTTCTGGGTATTTTACTTGCTTTGATGGAGCAGATGTGCCTCTGCTTAACAGAGCATTAAACATTTTGTATAATGTTCTGCGCTTTCTTAGTTGTGAGAATATGGATAACCAACCTTGATGCCCAACAAAAGCATACACATTTACACTAACCCACCTCACTCATACTGTACATACAGTACATACAGTCCCCTTCTCTCTCTATATCCATCTCTTTCTCCCCTTCTCTCCCTCTCTCCCTCTGCCTCCCCCCTCTCTCCTCTCTCATTCTCCGCATATTCATCAGTCTATCCCTATCTCCTACACGCACGGTCCTCTCAGACGGAGTTCCATGCTGGCACACAGACATACTGTGCTCGCATGCAGACACATCAACCTCATGCAGACAAAAGGGGCCTCCATTGCTGCTCCCATCTTCAGCCAGCCGTGGCCCTCATACAGAGGACAGGACTGAAAGACGAGCAGCATGCTTTCTGCCTTGCTGTTCTCTATTCTCAGTTCAACCGCAGAACAGCAGATTGACTTATTTCTCGACGCCGTCTCTCCTTTCTTCTCCTCCCCGACTTTCTTCCACTTCCCCTGCCATGATTGATCTTCCACCATTCCTACCTCCCTCTTTCTTTTTCTTTTGTGATCCCTCTCCCTTTCTGGAATGGGAAGAGCTGCATTTGGCTATTCAGCGACCAGGGTAGTAAGGCTTTGTGTTGTTCCTTATGCAATTTCACCCTCACAATGCCACTTACAGGCATTTGACAGGACCGCAACAGTTGCGTGGTTTCTTTTTGGTTTGTAGGCTCTGCATTGATTGGACGGGTGCCCCCCACCACCACATCCTCGTGGTGATCAGCAATATATCAATATCGTTATATAGTTTGGTCAGATAAGATGGACAGAAAAGTAGACAGACATTGTACAGATGAGAAGGCACTTTGACAGCTGGGATGAATCTGAAATTGTTTGTGCTTAGAAGGTATTTGTTAGGAGATACTAAAAGAGTGTGTGTGAGAGAGAGACAGCGAGAGAGAGAGAGAGAGAGAGAGGGAGAGAGAGAGAGAGAGAGAAAAGAGTAATTGTGACTTTAATTTTTTTTTACACCAATGACAAAACATGATAACTCAAACTGAAAAAGAGCTTGACCTTTCAACCTTGTGTGGAGGAGGGGCCCTTGGGTGTGTGGAGAAGGGGGGCCCTTAATTGTGTGCAGAGAGGATCCTTGGATGTGTGGAGGGGGGACCCATGGGTGTGTGGAGGGGGGGCCCTTGGGTTCTGACCTAGTGGAAGGGGGAGTATTCATCTGGTCAGGGAAACAGATAAGTTCTCTTCTGAAGGCTAAGGAGGTGAATGAAGATATCTATGTGCAAACTGATGTGCTAGTCTGTCTAACATGTCTTGCTCTGTCTCTCTTTTCTCTCCCTTGCCTCCCTATTCCCTCCCGTCATTCTCCTTGCTATCTTCCTCCCTATTCTCGCTTTCTGTCTCTCTCTCACTCTCTTGTTCCCTTGGTATCTCGCTCATTTTCTCTATCTCTCTCTTACCAGTATTGAAGCCATGCACCGCCGCCACACGACCCTGCGCGAAAAGGGGCGTCGCCAGGCTGTGCGAGGCCCCGCCTACATGTTCAACGAACGCGGTTCGGCTCTGACGCCAGAGGAGGAGCGTTTCCTGGACGCCGCCGAGTATGGCAACATACCCGTGGTCCGCAAGATGCTTGATGAGTCCAAGACCCTCAACTTCAACTGTGTGGACTACATGGGTCAGAATGCATTGCAGCTGGCGGTGGGAAACGAACACCTGGAGGTCACAGAGCTGCTGCTAAAGAAGGAGGGGCTAGCCCGAGTGGGCGACGCCCTGCTGTTGGCTATCTCCAAGGGTTACGTGCGCATTGTGGAGGCCATATTAGGACATCCTGCGTTCAGCGGCGGACTGAGGCTCACACTGAGCCCCCTGGAGCAGGAGCTCCGTGACGACGACTTCTACGCCTACGACGAGGACGGGACGCGCTTCTCGCATGACGTGACGCCCGTCATCCTGGCGGCGCACTGCCAGGAGTACGAGATCGTCCACATCCTGCTGACCAAGGGCGCCCGCATCGAGAGACCGCACGACTACTTCTGCAAGTGCAGTGAGTGCTGCGAGAAACAGCGCAGAGACACGTTCAGCCACTCCCGCTCCAGGATGAATGCTTATAAGGGCCTGGCGAGCGCCGCTTACCTGTCGCTGTCCAGCGAGGACCCGGTGCTGACAGCGCTGGAACTGAGCAATGAGCTTGCTAGGCTGGCCAACATTGAGACTGAGTTTAAGGTGTGTTGGGGGGGGGGGGAGGGGGACTCCATGCACCCAGCCTCCACACAAGTAGATGCATCAACACACTGACAGTAGCACATTTGTGTTAACAGATAGATATATAGTATATATATATAGTATATATCATATTTCCTCGCTGAAACGGAGCGTCTCAGAAGTGGTCAGATTCAAAGCGCATTATTGCATGAAAACCTGAGGAGATAAGAAGTGGAGGATTACATGAGATGAGAGTTAGAGGTGTGGAGCCAGAGAGAAGTGTAGGTGGAGGACAGCACTGAACAGTGTGTCAACACAGGGGTGGAGGGTGAAGGAGAGGACACTGTGTCAGTACAGGGGTTAAGGAGAGGACAGTATGTCAGCTCAGGGGTGGAGGAGAGCACAGTATGTCAGTACAGGGGTGGAGGAGAGGACAGTATGTCAGTACAGGGGTGGAGGAGAGGACAGTATGTCAGCGCAGGGGCAGAGGGTGGAGGAGAGGACAGTGTGTTAGCACAGGGGTGGAGGACGGAGGAAAGGACAGTATGTCAGTACAGGGGTGGAGGAGAGGACAGTATGTCAGTACAGGGGTGAAGGAAAGGACAGTATGTCAGTACAGGGGTGGAGGAAAGGACAGTATGTCAGAACAGGGGTAGAGGGTGGAGGAGAGGACAGTATGTCAGCATAGGGGTAGAGGAGAGGACAGTTAGAGAGGACAGGAGGTGTGGATGGGGGATTTGTATAATCCTGAGGGGATTTGCTGGTGTCTCTTCACTAATAAAGCTGTTTGATGTGGCTCTGATCACAGCATGATCAGCTTTACCTCAGACAGGCGACACTTTCTGTCACGCAAACACACACAGACACACACACACACAGGCACACACACACACACAGGCACACACACAGGCACACACAAACACACAGACACACCTCCTGATTATCTGAGCTGACTTCTTGTGTGGTGTTTCCCCGATGCGCAGCCTTGAAGACAGGACCAGAAGCTGAACAGACAGGGGCTTGAGTTGGGGGGGCAGTTAAGTAGAGGTTCTGAATAATATCACACTGAGGATAGTGGAAGTAGATTGATAGCTTTATGAGGGTGTGATTCTTTTTTAAGTGTGTGTGTGTGTGCCCTTACTTCCCCAGATGTGTTAATGAGGAAGGCCTACCTAAGGGACTGAGTTTCATTAGACCCCATCTAATTCATTATCCTGTCATTATCACCACCACCTCTCTCCATCCTTTTCTCTCTCTCACTTACCATTTCCATGTCCCTCCATCCATCCCTGTGTCTCCTCCATCCTCCTCCATTTCAACTCCCCCTCTCTCTATTTCTGCATAAGAAGACTATGATTGAAGGACCAGTTGGTCCTGCATGTCGCGGTGACAGCCTTGTATGTGATGTCACTCCAGATGCTGGTGGCTATTACCATAATCATCATTGCGGCTGATTTGAATACGGTTGTCCTTGGCAATGTTTGCACAGTTGCTAAGCGCATGGTCTACCTCAGTTGCCGTGGGAGATGTTGACAGAGGGACATTGCATTTTTACACTGGACATTTGATTGGATGCCAAGGGTTGCTTAGGTGACCTTTTTGAAGTCAGCAGAACATTCAGTTGTGTGACAGCATAGATGTCTGACGGATTCAGATGCTGTATTGTTGACTGTTGTCTTGCTGCCGAGACGGAGGCACCGTTTACACACCATGTGATGTAGTTTTGATCTCCATGAATCATTCAGTATGTGTTGTGTGCACCCCACCCTGAGGAAGGTAGGACTGGGATCCTGGTTGCATGAGTGATTTTGGCAGATGTTATCTGTCCAGTGTTCACACAAAAAAACAAACACCCCCCTTATGTGTAGATCATACCAATACCCTACTGCCAAAACACACCATCCTCCTCTGTCTGTGTGTATGACTGTGTTGTTGCTATGGAAATTGATTGGCGACCTAGCACAGACTCATGGAAGTACTAATGCCCACATGAATATAACAGCACACACACTCAGATACACACACGGTCAGACATAGGACACACAAGAGTGCAAACTGTCACGGATGTCAACACACATGCACACATAGGTACACACTGTGATGTGTGACAGTGGTGTGTGTAAACACACACAGACACAGAGGCTCAGGGGTGTGAAATTGGATGGTGGGCAGCACCTGTGCCTGTTTTCCGCGGAGTTGGATAGGAACCATCAGAGGAACAACCATCCCTAGACATCGGTCTCTCCATCTCCTCCTCTCTTCACATATCCCTATCTCCATCTCCTCCTCATCTCCCACTCTCCATCTCCTCCTCTCTTCACACATCCCTCTCTCCATCTCCTCCTCATCTCCCACTCTACATCTCCTCTCTCCACATTGCCCTCTCTCTACCTCCTCCTCTCTCCACATCTCCCTCTCTCTACCTCCTCCTCTCTCCACATCTCCCTCTCTCTACCTCTTCTTCTCTCCACATTTCCCTCTCTCTACCGCTTCCACTCTCCACATCTCCCTCTCTCTACCTCTTCCTCTCTTCACATCTCCCTCTCTCTACCTCTTCCTCTCTCCACATCTCCTTCTCTTCCTCTTCCTCTCTCCACATCTCCCTCTCTTCCTCTTCCTCTCTCCACATATCCCTCTCTCTACCTCTTCCTCTGTCTACAAATCCCTCCCTCCATCTCTTCGTCTTCACATATCCCTCTCCAAATCGCTTCAGAAACCCCTCTCTCCATCTCTCTCCATCTCTCTCTCATGTATCCCTCTGTATATCTCACTGTCTTTTGTCAAGTCGTCTAGTACCTACTGTATGCTTTACCTCTCTCTTCCTTCTCTCTCCCTCTCTCTCTCTCTCTTTCTCTTTCCCTTCCCACATTCAGAACCCTCTACTTTGACTTTCAAACTTATGATCACAAGCATCTTGTCCATGCCACACTATTTGTGCTGTCATGATGTGCCTATGAGTGGCTTACGGATGGAAATCATGTCTTTGTTCAGGAGTAGATATCCTTTCAATCAATCGATATATTTAAAGGTATAATTTTTCATGTTAAAAATAATCCCTCAAGTACTCATCCCTTTCTTTCACTTTCTTTCACTCGTCCCCCTTCTTCCTCCATCTTTCAATGTCTTGTCTATTTTGCCGGGGAATTTCAAGCAATTACTACTCGGTCATTATCTGTGATGCCCATTGAAAGGAACCCTACAGATAGTGCTCGCTCTTCAAGAACCTCATTAACTGAATAGGTTCTTCTGGAGGGCTAAATATCTCAGACCCGGAATGAGAATTCCTCCCTCAAAGGAACTCACAATGACAGAGGAATCTGAGGATCCATGAGTCTGGGAATCCTTCAGGGATGGGAGATGAGAGACAAGATGTCATATTTAGGAGAGAGGGGGAGAGAAAGAGAGACAGAGAGAGGGAGATTCCAGGAGCGGGAGGGAGATAAGGTGAGGTTGGGACATAGAGAGACACAGAGAGAGAGTGAATGAGATGGAGTGAGAGGAGAGGAGTGGGAATGGAACACTGAGAGAGGATGCAAGTGCAGAATAAGAGATTTGAAGGCATAATTTTTGAAATGTTAGAAATAATACTTCAAGTACTCATCCCTTTCTGTCTCTCTCTTTCACTTGTTCCCCTTCTTTCTTCATCTTTCAGTGTCTTGTCTAAAGAATACACATGCAAAATACACTTTTCATTAGGTACAATAATAAGATGACACAGCAGAAAGGCCTCTGGCAACTCTTAAAACGAACCCTAATGACAAAAACACCAGGGAGCGAGAGGACAAGAGGAAAGTTTCACAGAGGGCGTGTCATCACTGCTCAGAAACCTCGACATGACAGGCCCTAGCTATGAATACCCAATGAAGCCTTCTCTTTCAACGCTGGGCTGATCAAACCCCACAGCCTGCCCTTGAGGGGGAGGGAGAGGAGAGATGGATGGATGGGTGGGTGGGTGGAAGAAAGGAGGAGAAAGGACAGGTAGAAATGGAAGGAGGGAGGCATGGACTTGGTTGACAGGAAGGAAGGAAAGAAACAAAAGATTGAAGGAAGGAAAGAAATGAAGGAAGGAAGGAACGATGGAAAGGAAGGAAATTGTAGAGAGAGGAGAAATGGATGAGGCTGAGAAAGTAAGGGGATATATGGAGGTTCACAGAGACTGAACCGAAATGGACGAAGAGGAAAGGAGTTGAGGAAAGAGGGATGGATGGGTGGACACCTACTGTACAGAGTGGAATAGGAGAACAAGTTGGCATGAGAGGACAAGAGAGAGAGTGATGGATAAGATAGAGGTAGAAGGGATGAGGACAGAAAGGAGGGGGCATGTTATCAAAGCTGAGAGCTGTGAAATTGGCTCCTGTCCTGCACCTGAGCTTCCAGTGATTCCAGTAATGAAGCCATTACATAACCTCCCCTTTACACCTCTCATCCTCTCTCTCTCTCTTTCTCTCTCTCTCTCTCCTTCTCTCTCTCTCTCTCTCTCTCTCTCTCTCCCTCTCTGTCTCTCTCTCCTCCCCTACTCTGACTCACTCCCAATCTACTGTCTTCTACCCCATCCTCTCAGCCCCTCCTCTTCTGTCCCTCATCCCCCTCCTTATTGCAATAGAACCACTGTCTCCCCTGATAACATTTACTCTACCTAACACAGGTTCTCCTCTCTGTCCTATTGTCTCTTTGTTTTCTTTTCCCTCTGTCTCTGCAGAATGACTACAGGAAGTTGTCCATGCAGTGTAAGGACTTTGTGGTCGGTGTGCTGGACCTGTGCAGGGACACAGAGGAGGTGGAGGCCATCTTGAACGGTGACGTAGACCAGGAGCCACTAAATGACCATTGCCGGCCCTGTCTCAGCCGGGTCAAACTGGCCATTAAATACGAGGTCAAGAAGGTATGAAAACAAACCAACCGCAGCCAGCACCACAAAGCTGGATAGCAGGGTTTCTGCGTGTGTGTGTGCGTGGGCGTGAATATGTGTGTGTCAGAGTTTTTGTGTGAGTGTGTGTGTGTTGGGGGGTTGACATTCAGAGGTGATCCCTCTCGCAGCTAACACTGAGACTAGCCTGATATTTACGGAGGCTTTTCCGCCCCCACACAAAGATGTATAAACACACTCAGATAAATATAGTATTTAAACACTCAATTCAAACAGACACGTCATTTTGTTTACATTCTATGATACCTTACAGTCATCTCAGACACCAACAGGCATGCTCTTGCCTTTTTGTTTTATAGTTACTGATGCACTCACACACTCTTGACTGCCAGGGATTTGTCCCTGCAAAGGGACCATGAACGTTACTGGCTGGGATCATTATTTTGTCAGCTCACAGTGAGAAAGTGAGAGACATTGAGAAAGAGAGAGATAAAGAGGGAGCGTGAGAGGGATGGTGAAAGAGCAGGGCAGAGAGGAGGGGATGGAGAGAGGGAGAAAGAGGACAGGAAGACAGGGAGAGAGGAAGGGTGCAAAAGAAGAAGGGAGGGGGTTGTCTTGGTAACCAGATGGTTGGAGGACGTGTGACCCTGAGGTGCTACTTGTATAAACATGCACAGATTTAGACAGGTCCACACACACACACACGTACACACAGCAGTTGACAGAGTTCATCCCAGGGGTCAGTGCAGATCTTGAAATGGGATTGCAGTTTGAACAACGTGGGAAGCTTATGAGCTATTGTGTGTGTGTGTGTGTGTGTTTGCATTCATGCTCCTGTGTGAATATGTCAGTTGGTAGCCCAGACAGGAGGAGGGGATGGAGAAGAGGATGGGAGGAAGAGAACAGGATGGATGGAAGAGAAGAGGGATGGGTGGAAGAGAACAGGATGGATGGAAGAGAAGAGGATGGGAGGAAGAGAACAGGATGGGAGGAAGAGAAGAGGATGGGAGGAAGAGAACAGCATGGGTGGAAGAGAACAGGATGGGAGGAAGAGAAGAGGATGGGAGGAAGTGAACAGGATGGATGGAAGAGAAGAGGATGGGAGGAAGAGAAGAGGATGGAGATAATAGGAGCAGAGCTGTGAAAGTGGAAGTGTCAAGACAAATAGAGAGAGAGTCCGTCAGAGACAGAGAAAGAGAGAGAGAGTGAGAGAGACAGACAGACAAATCAGATAAGGTCTCTCAAACATCGGTCAAGTCAAATTGAAATCACACACACACACACACACACACACATGCATGGTTCTCCTCTGGGTTGATCACTGAAATCTAGCTACTTTCTGTGGACCTTTGCCTTCCTTCCATACAACATTCTGTTGCCATGTGTGATGAGAAGATTGCTTCATGACTCACGATTGTCCAGAGTTCCAAGAGACTACACTTGTTTACAACACACTGCATGCTGAAGTTGAGGAGACAGCACCCTGTGTGTGAACTGCACATGTCACAAGTGTGTGTGTGTTAGTGTGTGTTCTAGCTAACCATGTCTCATCCTGTCCCTGTGTAGTTTGTGGCTCACCCCAACTGCCAGCAGCAGCTTCTGACAATCTGGTATGAGAACCTGTCTGGTCTGAGGCAGCAGTCTGTGGGGGTCAAGTGCTGGACCGTGCTGGGGGTCACTGTGGGGCTCCCCTTCCTCGCCATCAGCTACTGGATCATGCCCTGTAGCAAGGTAACACACACACACACACATCACCATCAGCTACTGGATCATGCCCTGTAGCAAGGTAGCACACACACAAACACACACATCACCATCAGCTACTGGATCATGCCCTGTACCAAGGTAGCACACACACACACACACGCACACACATCATCATGTACTGGATCATGCCCTGTAGCAAGGTAGCACACATAAGCAAACACACATGCCCTAAAGATGCTTTTCTAAATTACTTTGTGATGGGATTAATTCTCTCCAAGAGATAAAACATTGCCGATGAGAATAATGATCCTAAAAATAACACACGCAGGCTCACAGGTTTGGAGTGTGTGAGTGTGATCCTGCATGTTTGTGCCTGGAGATGATTTCTAGTAGACCCATGAGAGTGACGCTCTGGTGTCAAGACGAAGCAGCAGAGAGGGAGATAACATGTGGCTCAAGCTGAGGCCAGAATCAGGTTTTCCGGTCCAACGGTGGGTCAGCTTCCTCCCCATGGACGATGATAAAGATCTATGGGGATTACAGGAATGCTTTTGAAAATAACATAAAAGGATACGGATATGATATGACACAATATGATATCACATGACATCACCTGATTCAATTGCATATGATATGATGCAAAACATGATATGGCTGCACGGAAGAGATTCGGGGAGAGAGAGTGAAACAGAGAGAAATGAGGCGCTGTGAAGGGCCCACCTGACCACAGGAAGCCTTGAGAGGATAAATCAGGCGCACACACTGATCCTGTTAGGGGAGAGGGTCTGGAGGGCAGGGGGGAACACTCTTCATCTATTTGCTGGTTGATAGGGGGCTGATTAAATAACCTGTGTTGACGAATGTCCTTGTATAAGGAACAGGGGACACTATGATACTCACACACGTAAACATACACACCCCCAGACCAGACTCCAGCCATGGGTGGAGAATGGGTCTGTGTATTAGGGACTCTGGAGTCAGCTCTGTCACTGCCAGTCTCCTATCAGAAAGATCGTGGGAGCCGCACAGCTGTGTACCCTTAGGCACACACAAACACATGGGGACGCTGAAATCCAAACACACACCAGATCAGATGTGTTAGCCCCTGTAAGTTACTGGGGGCTTAACAGAGTGTGAGCAAAACAGACTGTGTGTGCGTGTGTGTGTGTGTTTGCGTACCTGTAGACAAAATGATTCTTCACGGGCTAGCTGTGAATAATAGAATGCTCAGTCAGACTTTTCACACACATGCACACACACACACATGCACAGACACACACACTATTTGCCTCCCTGCTGTCGGTCTCAGTGAGGTAGAGTATAACTCAACAGTCCGACTTAGACTCCATCTTTCTCACAGAGAGCAGGCTAGGGCTCCACTGCTGAGTTTGGGATCAATGAACACTCATTATTTTAACAGTATGAAAAAAACTGTGTGTGTGATTGTGTGTATGAGTGAACACGTCTGCCCTGTGTGTTTGTGTGTGTGTGTGTGTGTGTGTGTGGGCGCGCGCATGTATGTGTGTTAGCACCAGCATGTCCTCGTGCCTATCTTGAACTCATACTTGCGAGGTTGTGTGTGTGTGTGTGTTCAGCTGGGCCAGATCTTGCGTAGCCCCTTCATGAAGTTTGTGGCCCACGCCGTCTCCTTCACCATCTTCCTGGGCCTACTGGTCATTAACGCCTCAGACCGCTTCAATGGAGTCAAGAACCTGCCCAACGAGACCATCACTGACTACCCTCGCCAGGTGTTCAGGGTCAAGACCACCCAGTTTTCATGGACCGAGATGCTGATTATGAAGTGGATTCTCGGTAAGAACGTACATTTGGAAAGTAGAAAAGAAATGCAGCCAAGGAGGGTGGGTAAAAGTGGTGCATCGTGGGTAAGGGCGAGTGCTAGCTTTTAGTGGAGTTACTTAGTTCGGGGTCTTGGTGATGAGAGTGAGTGCGAGAACAGTGGCGTAATGTAAGAAGAAGAGCAAGATAGGAGGAGAAAGAGAGAGAGCAAATCATCGCCTATCTCTACCCACTCATGCACACTCTCGCTCCTCTCCAGATATCGTGATATATCGTTATTATTTGTGTGTGTGTGTGTTTGTTAGTATGTGTGTATTCCTGTAATGACATCCAAAGCAATTTCAGGCGGGTATTGTGAGGTGTGTATCTGCTCTGTCTGGGGGATAGGGGGGTCATTCTCATTCAACTGGCATTCTTTCATGTCGCCATAACAGTAATTGCAAGAAAGATAGAGAGACAGAGAGTATGCGAGAAAGAGGGAGGGGTGTAGTCAGGGAGAACATGATGGAGAGAAGGACACGATGCTGATTAGAGAGATATTTCATTGAACAATTTTCTGCATGATTTGGCTAGTCGGAGGAGACTTGTGACTAGTATGTTTGTGTATGTGTGGACGTATGTGTCTGGGCATAAGATGCATGCGTTAGTGCTTTGCGTCCCTGAACAGTGTCCCAACCTCAGCAGTCATGTGTTGGACGTGTGGATCTCTGTCCTCCTCAGGGATGATCTGGTCGGAGGTGAAGGAGATCTGGGCCGACGGTCCCAGAGAGTACATCATGCACCTGTGGAACCTTCTGGACTTTGGCATGCTGTCCATCTTCGTGGCGTCCTTCACGGCCCGCTTCATAGCCTTCCTCAAGGCCTCCAAAGCACAGCTCTACGTCGACCAGCATGTGACCGCTCAAGACCTCAGCAGCGCCTTGCTGCCCGAGGAGATCGCGTACTTCACCTACGGTGAGGAGTGACCATTTACATGGCTCGTGGTTCTGAGTGATTCCTATTGGAAGCTCTACTATCACCCTGCTTCCAATACGGTCTGAATCATATCCTCATTCTTTCTCATATTTACTCATATTAGTGGAATTACCCTTCCTCAACATATAGGAAGCCTGTTAATATCCAAACCCTCCTAGACTTCTTCTCTAAACCCTTTAGAGAAGAAGAGAAGAAATCCTAGAGTTGTTCTGGAGCAGGGCCTTACATCCTGCACTGTAGGTGAACTTTGTCTACGCCAGGTCCATAGCTTCAGGACAGTGTCACATTCAATGATCCTTATCAGTGCTGTCATCTAGTGGTGCGATGCTGCCAGGACATGTTTGTGTTTACAGCTGTCGAGATGTACACACCCGTTCACATTCTTGCACACACACACACACACTCAAGGCGCTACAAACACACAAGCACAGTACAGGTTTTGTTTAGAGCTTGAACACATCACAGCTGAACACATACACATACACGCAAGCTTCTCCTCTGTATTGTCTTTAAACTGGCACATGCAGGATCAGAGGAGCATTGAGCGTGGGTGTGTGTGTGTCTGTGTGGGCGTACGCGTGCCCTGTGTGTGTTCTCTGCAGTCACCTCTCACTTTGGTTGTCTTCACCATACATTCTGTCTTTGAAGTGTTCAAAGCCTTTCATCTCAGCCCCAGAAAACAAAGCGACAGAGCCAGCTCTCCTACCTGCCCCTCCAAGCCCCTGTGTGCGTCTCGCCTCAGAACACTGTGTTGCTTCCCCAAACATGTTTCAGTAAGACAAGCTCGTTCAGCGAAGTGGGGAGGAGGAGGGGGGAGGGGTAGGATGCTTCATTTGTCCTCTGATAGTCAGTTTGTTTACAGGCCTCCACCTCCACCTCCTCCACTCCCCCTTTCCTCTTGTTTGTCCTCTTCCTTCCCTCGCTGTGTCAGGATTCAGCAGGGTTTCCCTCACCACCACAACCCTCTTATCCCTTTTTACACTCCATCACCTCCTCTCGGTCCCTGTCTCTTGCATTGTTTTACGTTACTTTTGTCGCTCGCCTCCCCGCATCCCTCTAACACTCTGTCCCTGCCCCCCCCTCCCTTCAGCCAGGAACAAGTGGCGTCCGTCGGACCCTCAGATCATCTCCGAGGGTCTATACGCCATCGCCGTGGTGCTGAGCTTCTCGCGGATCGCCTACATCCTGCCAGCCAACGAGAGCTTCGGCCCGCTGCAGATCTCGCTGGGGAGGACGGTGAAGGACATCTTCAAGTTCATGGTCATCTTCATCATGGTCTTCGTGGCCTTCATGATCGGCATGTTCAACCTCTACTCTTACTACCTGGGAGCCAAGTACAACCCCGCTTTTACTACGTGAGTTGGGTGCCCCGCACACGCATGCAGGGACACACAGTTTTGAAGACATGCTAATACTATGCGGACAGCCACACGCTTTCATTCAAGTATGTATTGAACAAAGAAACGAAGGCATGTGCGCACACCTACGCACATAAAAAAATGGCTGTGTGGCAAAGAAGTGCTGAAATGAAAGTGCAATATCCCTGACTAGTTCACATTCGATATCTCAACCCCCATGGGAGAGCAGTCGAACTGTTTCTGTTTCTGTTCTCTGTCGTGTTAGTTGGGCGGTGTTACCTCCAGTTAGCATGGTTTACCTGACGTGACACAGTGTTCCACCTGGCCTGTCACTCTCCATCAGGAAGCACAGAGGGGAGGAGGGGTTCACCGGCAGGTTGGCTGTTTTGAGGGGAGGGTGTTAAGAGAAGCCATCAGTCTTCAGCTGTGGGCGGCGGCGTTCAGAAGGACGTCTCTCTTCATCTGTTTGATGGAGGAGAATGTCTCTCTGAGTCCCGTCTCCCCTGGTTTGCCCTGAGAGGTGGATTCACTGTGGACGTAAAGGCAGGGCTGAGGACAAATCTATCATTTTTTCATCACTCCATCTTTCTCTTCTGCTAACGTCACTGACTCTATTAATGGCGTTTCATCATTAGTCATTTTGGTAATGGATTTGATGCTTAGCCAATCTC
The DNA here is from genome assembly GCA_036571765.1 of Plecoglossus altivelis. Classification (NCBI taxonomy): domain Eukaryota; kingdom Metazoa; phylum Chordata; class Actinopteri; order Osmeriformes; family Plecoglossidae; genus Plecoglossus; species Plecoglossus altivelis. The sequence continues at coordinate 8,434,209 of BROE01000006.1, read as the reverse complement.
TCATTAGATATTCTTGAGTATGAGTGTGTGTCTCTCTGCCTGTGTGTGTATATGTGTGTGTCTCTCTGCCTATGTCTCTGCCTGTGTTTGTATGTGTGTATGTCTCTTCCTGTATGTGTGTCTCTCTGCCTGTCCCTTTGCCTGAGTGTGTATGTTTGTATGTCTCTCTGCCTGTCTCTCTGCCTGTGTTTGTTTGTGTGTACGTCTCTCTTCCTGTGTGTGTGTGTGTCTCTCTCTCTCTCTTGCTGTGTGTGTGTGTCTCTGGCTGTCTCTCTGCCTGTGCGTGTATGTGTGTGTGTCTCTGCTTGTCTCTCTGCCTGTCTCTCTGCCGGCCAGTCTGGATACCTGCCAGCCAATGTGCCTGTTTGTCTGTTTGAATTTATGGTCTATCCGCCCATCTGTTTCTGTGAAGTTTCTGTGTGTACCGAAGCAGAACCAGTCGGTGAAGGCTGGGCTGTTCTGGGCCAGGTTCTGCTTGACCAGTCACTCAGAACCTACCTGATGGACCAGCATGGTTGCTGCTAAAATGTTCTGAGGCTTTCCTGTCATTTCTAGAGCTCCTTTTTAAACGCTACTGCAGAAACTCCTCCAATACACTCCTCCACTCCATTTCACAAACACACTTTTAATTGGAATGCTAATGATTTTAGTTTTCCTCGTGCCGGTAACCTAATGCACTTGTTTGTTTCAGTGGTTAAGTTCGACCCTGCACTGTGGCCCTTTGAATGATTTGAATCCTTTCCTCTGTCTTGGAAGCCATGTCACTGAGAATCCCTTTTACTCAGCTGTTACCAATCCTGTCAAGTCAAATGTGGGATTATCCCAGATAAGGATTATACATTGTGTAATGATACTAAAGACATGGTTTTAGGTGTTAGGTGGGGTGAAATGTGTAACAGCGGTAAAGAAAAGCAGTAAACTGCTTTGTCGTTCTCATCTTCACCACCAGGGGTCAGTCTTACTCCAAGTCTGTCTCAGGCATTTCATTTGGAGATACACAATTAGTTGAAAGTGTGGGTTTATATTCAACCTCTTTCTATGCTGGGTGAGTCATCTTCCAGAAGGGAATGCACATAAATTATTTGCTTTTTCATTTTGTTAGGTTTATGTAAGTACTGCATGTGTATAGCATATGTTAAAAGCTGTCATGCTAGGATAATGGGGGACTGAATGAATGTTGAATGTGCATGAACCTATGTATGAGATGTGTGAGTGTGTCTACAAAGTCACCCGTGTAGGTGCGAGTGTGGATGTGTGTGTGATTGAGGATAGTGGACAGGTCTGGTTTTGATGGATAGTGGAAACGAGGGCTAGTTTGACAGCTCCAGCATTGATGGAGGGAGGCAGGTGGAGGTGATAATAGTATCCCAGAAAGGGGATCTTTGAGAGGAGACGGGGAAGAAAACGTCTGGATACTCCAGCGGATGCTCTGAGGGGCCCCGAGACAGATGAGGGCCAGCTGGGGAGGACCTAATGAAGACAGAAACTTTAATAACAGCACTCTAGCCTACAGACACAAACACACGACCACAAGCAAATGCTTACGCACACACTAACCCATACAAACTCCAAACGCGCACAAACACACGGGTTATCAAGACCAGGAGTTGGAAAGACCAGTTGAAGTGGGGAGTCTGTCTCTGCTCTAGTCAGTCATGCATAACAGTGCAGCTCGCAGAGTGGAGGAGCGGAGAGCGCCATCTGTAAACACAGGACTGTGGGTCCTGTAGGCAAGGCAAGAGAGAGTGGGGTTAGGATGAGAAAGAGGAGAGAGGAAGAGAGAACAGAGAGAGGTCAAATGAGCAGGAGAGGCGGAAGTCGTAGAACTAGGAGAGACCGTCGAAAGGAAAGGAATCAAAGTGAAGCCAAAGAAAGATTGATTAAATTAAAGGCAGAAAGAGAGAGAGAGAGAGACTGCATGGAAGGGATTTTGGCTGGACTGTATGTGTGGGTACAATGAGGGAAACACGCCAAAGGCAGAGACATGAGAGGGTGGGAAAGAGAGTTAGTGAGGAGAGAGAGATAAAGATGAAGCTAGGACGGGAAGGAACCAACAAATGGACTGAAATCACGTTAACAGAAGAGAAACGACTGACAGTGAGAGAAGATGGATGATAATAGAAAGGAAAGCAGAAATGGCTGGTGCAGTTGGAAAGATATTAAGTGTTGGTCAGGTGAAGGAGATATGGAAGCCACTAGTATGATCAGAGGATTGAATAAGGAGAGAAGAGAGGACAAGCGAGAGAAGGTCAGAGAGGTTTAAAAAGGGGGGAGTGAGTGGTAGAGAGTCTCCTCTATAGTCACGCTAGTCAAGCACATCTGAATGTCTATTTGAAGTAAGGAGAGAGTGAAGGGGAAGTGGAGTAAAACAGAGTTTCAGTTCTCTGTAAAGATTAGCTATGGAGAAATGTATTACTTTTTTTGGTGCAGTGCTCACAATTCACAATTATATTGCTCTACTCGGCCATAGGAGTCAATCAATTGCAGGTGTTGCTCATTAGGAGCATTGGTAAATGCGCTCATCTGTTACCACGGAGACAGCTGAGATGCATGCAGAAAGCATGCAGGAAGCATTAATCTGAGTCGGTGTCTGTCTATGTGCCTATCTGTCTGTCCAAATCCCTTACCTGTGAAATAGCATGTAGAGAGAATGGGGGGAAAGAGGAGAGGTGCGTGGGGAAGGAGACTCTAACCTCATATTCAATCTAAAACTGGTGACTTAAAACAGCAGAGAGAGGCACACAGAGAAACAGAGAGACAGACAAGTAGGGAGACAGAGATACAGGTAGGTAGGTAGACAGGGATGCAGACAGGGAGAAGGACAGACAGGTAGAAAGACAGGTATAGAAACAAAAATATACTGTAGATACACTTAAAGGAAAGGGGCAGAAAGAGAGAAAGGTTGATGAATACGGAGAGAGACAGGGGGAGATAAAAACATAGAAGAGGAGAGGGGAGAGAGAGAGAGACAGAGAGAGAGACAGGGAGAGAGACAGAGAGAGAGATGGGAGCTACAGTGTGTGCTAGCAGGGCCTCCTGAGGCTGTAGATCCACTTGGGTCTGGCAGTGATTGGGTTTAGTCTGTTCCTGCAGAGCAGAGGTGAGTCACCACTCTCCCACACAGACATACTTGGGAGTGTGTGTGCGTGCATGTGTCTGTGACAGCAACAGAAATTAAATGTGTAAATGCACGAGTGCTTTTAAAAGCACATGCATGTTCACTGTGTGTGTGTGTGTGTGTGTGTGTGTGTTCGTCAGTGACAGTTTGCTGCCTCCCTGACAGCTTGTCCTGGGGGGGTTGTGGTTGGAGGGACCATGGCAGCAATAGGCATTGTCTCCCATCATTGGCTCTCCTCCAGCCCTCATTCACTCACACATTCACCCCCCCCCCCTCTATCCCCCCTTTTCTTTCTCCATCCTTGTCGTCCTCTCTCCCCTCTCTCTCTCTTAGGCTTCCACCTCCCTCTGGACTCATCCTTCTCTCCTTCCTTCCCTCCCTCTCGACTCGTCCTTCTCTCCCTCCCTTGCTCCCTGCTCTTCCTGGTTGTGGGGCCGTGAGGACTGGGAGTGTGAAAGCTCCTGCTGTGTGCTGTCTATAGGGCCTGATTTCTAATCACTGATGGTCTAAAACTTATACTGACCCACATGACAAGTGGACATTTGTATGGACTGGACATGGATGTAGTAGAGTATGGACATAGTATGCTGCAATATAGCTGTCTCTGGAGATGCAGGGTATCTGACATTTCACAGGATGTTAGTATTTGGTGTTTGGGGGTGAAGGGGAGAATATTAAGTGAACAGGAATATCCAGCGCCAACATAGCACTCTGCTGAAAGCACTTTGTTTGTTGTGTGGTTGGACAGTATAATTTGAGCTTGTTAGATGGGGTTCTTATAAACTAAATTGCTTCCGTTACCTGCTTTCTTGTTTTGTTAAAAAACAACTTTCTTCATAAAACCCAAAGACGGAAGTCCTGTTGGATTGAGGACTCCAGCAAGGTGTCTATTTCCAAAGCTTGATGATCGTTCCCACATTCTCCCCGCTACCCATACTTTACTGGAATGACGCAACTTCGCAGCAGCCAATAGGGAACCAGCCAAGCTTGACATTACCGCATGTTACATTCCACCGCTGCAGCCTTGGTATTGACATGGGGGTTAGCGATGACTTTAAAACCACGCCTTTAAAAACAGGTCCGTCAAGATGTACCTTCAGCTGGGAAACATGAAATCCATAAACATTAGCGCCCGGCGCTGTAGGCGAGCAAGGCTCTGCATGAATGTTCGTACACATGAGAAGACTCGCCTGCTTCAAGGAGAGATTAGCGTTTTAATAGATGGCAGGAGTGCTGCATGTCAAGTAGGAATCAATACTCACTGTTCCTATTGTTTAAATGAGCGTTTGATATTTTGACGGAAGTATGTATCCCTGTTGTTTTGTAGCTGGAGTGCTGCCGTGCAGTGCTGAAGAGGATCCTGCCTAACAAAGGCTCTTTAGGCGACTACTAGTCCGTGTCACAAGCACGCACACACATGTAGATCAAACACTCCGACACCATGCTGAAGGTTAAGTAGTGTTTTCCAGAGTTCTCTGAAAGTCAAGTTAACTTTGAGGAAATCCCACGAGACCACTCTGCTGAAGTCGTGTGTGTGTGTGAGTGTGTGTGTGTGTGTACATGTGTGCATTTGTGTGGGCACTCAGCTTTGAAAGAGGAGAACTATATATGGAGGATGTGTTATCCGCATCTCCCCCACTTCCCTGTCTCCCCTGCTTCAACTCCTCCCTCCCTCCAGCTCCTCCCTCCACCTCAAGCCCCTCCAGCTACTAGTCGGATATTTAAGCTTTACAGGATTTTCTTCTAAGTTGGTGTACATATTTTTTTAGCCCCATGCAGTGTTTGCCTGCTTGTCCCAAGCCCTCCTGGCCCAGAGATGAACAGTGTCTGGGTCACTGGCAGGAACAGAACTGCAGGGCATTTAACAATCAACTTTGCCTTTGTGCTGAACCAGACTAGACTGAACTTGTTCCTGAATTTACCAGCTGATTCACAGCTCGTCATTGTGATGCTTTTAAACAAATTGAGGCCTTTTTAATTCACTTTCTGCTGGGTGTGTGTGAGGTGTGTGAGATAGGTGTGTGTATTTGCATGTGTGTTTGTGTGCGTGCGTGCGTGTGTGTGTGTGTGCGTGTGTGTGTGTGTGTGTGTGTGTGTGTGTGTGTGTGTGTGTGTGTGTGTGTGAGTGAGTGAGCAGAGGATAACGTGTTTAAATTAGACATGACTCATCAGCTATTTCATCAGAACCAGCTCATAAACTCCACTACAGGAATGGATTTTCAGATTGTCAATGCAAGCCTTGTTTTTGTGTATGTGTGTGTGTGTGTGCATCTGTGCCTGTGTGTGTTTGTTTTACAGGGTGGAGGAGAGTTTCAAGACTTTGTTCTGGTCCATCTTTGGCCTGTCTGAGGTGATTTCGGTCGTGCTGAAGTATGACCATAAGTTCATAGAGAACATAGGCTATGTTCTCTACGGAGTCTACAACGTGACCATGGTGGTGGTTCTTCTAAACATGCTCATAGCCATGATCAACAGCTCCTACCAGGAGATAGAGGTTGGTAACACCACAACATTATGATTCCACAAACCATCTATGGTATATAGACAGTGTGCCAGTAGAACAGAATACAATTCTACACAATACAAAAATATGTAACATTTTAAACATTATGATGATAAGTAATGCGTATGACTATTTGTGTGATCTATATATGATGTGTGCATGTTTGTATACGTGTGTTTGTATGTATGTGTCAACGTGTGTTTGCTCAATCAATACCTAATACTCAACCAGCAAATTTGTCATCGACAAATAAGAGTCAGTTAGGAAGTTATCAGACGTAAGAGTGTGATCGAGTGAATGCGCTAATAACCTTCGCCACGTGTATTTAAGTGCGACTCTGTATATGTGTTCTGTGTGTGTGTGTGTGTGTGTGTGTGTGTGTGTAGGAGGACGCAGACGTGGAGTGGAAGTTTGCCAGGGCCAAGCTGTGGCTCTCCTACTTTGATGAGGGTCGTACTCTGCCCGCCCCCTTCAACCTGGTGCCCAGCCCTAAGTCCTTCTACTACCTGATCCTGCGCAGCAAAGCCTGCCTGGTACACCTCTGCAAGGCCAAGGGGCATCACCACGACAACGAGCTCGAGATGGGCATGCTCAACTCAAGACCAAAGGTTAGGAGGGAGAGGGTTGCAGGTGATGGGTGGGAACGATGGGGGAGTCAGAGAGAGAGAGAAAGGGAGACAGGAAGGCAGGGAGGGGAGGCTTCCTAAACGAAATGGACAATTGGTTTGCTTGTCCATGTTCAACTGGATAGCTAGTTCCTGTTCTGCTAGGACAAGCACTGTTCTTGTCCTAATGCCTATCCTGGTCCAGAGAAGAGAGCTAACTGTATGCTGCGTCTGAGGACTTGAGGATCTGTTGTTTAGTTATGGAGCCTCTCCAGTACCTACACAGTGCCGTCTGACAACAAGAAGAGTCGATTCAGAGGTAAGATAAGATAAGATAAGAGATCCTTTATTTGTCCCACAATGGGGAAATTCCACTGTTGCAACACACAGTTTTGGACAGGAATGAAGGAAATAGGTGCATGCAATAACAAAAGGATAAATAAACATGGTTGTAAAAAAATACAATATAAAGTGTAAAGTGCACACTCTTATTTACATTGTAAATGGTATCTAAAGTGGCTAAAGTGTATTGTTATATTATGTACAGTAAGTGACTACAGTGAGGTGAAAAGTCTATTTCTAGGTCCACTTTACATTCACTGTTCTGGTGGGAAAATGTCAAGTTGGAGACTGTCAGAGATAAACTCAGAGCTCATTGTTTGTGTGTGTGTGTGTGTTTGTTTGTGTTTGTACATATATAAGTTTGTGTGTGTGTGTCTGTATATGTGTGCTTGAATAAGCTCAACCATGTGTGTGTATTTTGTCTGGTTTTTAGGAGCCATAGCAGTTTGGTGCCATAGTTTTTGGAGCCATTCCAAAGACAATGCCAAGCTCTGCAAATAGCATATGTGTGTTTGTGTTGTTTCTTAAGTACAAGCACAGACGTACATGGATCCACAGGCGTGTGGGTGTACTTCTTGTGCCAAAAACAGAAACATGTAGGACTTCAACCACTGGAAGTAAACCTGCAGCAACAGAAGCAGGCCAATGACCCAGAGTACTACCTGCTCTATCCAGCCCACACTGTTATGACTGCACAGAGGAGGGGCAGGCAGACGAGTATACAGGAGTTCATGGTAGCAACACAGAGATCATTTGAAGGCACTGGGACTTGGTGGACTGTACTACGGTGGGGTGGCAGTTCTCACAGAGAGGTAGCAAAGTGTGGAGAATGTGTGAGGTGGTCTCAGTTTTTCATATGTTTAGGGTCAGATAGTTGGAGCCTGTGAGCTTTCTCTTATCCATCTGTCTGTCCATCCGTCTGTCTATCTGTCTGTCTCTTTCTCTCTCTCTCTCTCTCTCTCTCTCTCTCTCTCTCTCTCTCTCTCTCTCTCTCTCTCTCTCTCTCTCTCTCTCTCTGTCGTGGGTGCAGGTGGAACACTACAGGTCTCCCCGTGATGAGTTAATTTCCAAGAAGCCCATCAAACACCCCACCAGATATCAGGTAAGACATAGGCAGGCAGGGGGGGAACACGCAGGGAGCAAGGGGCGGAGGGGAACGGGCAGGGAGCAAGGGGGCGGGGGAGAACGGGCCGGGGGAACGGGCAGGGGGAACGGGCAGGGAGCAAGGGGCGGGGGGGAATGGGCCCGGGGGAACGGGCAGGGGGAACGGGCAGGGGGAACGGGCCGGGGGAACGGGCAGGAGGGAACGGGCCGGGGGGAACGGGCAGGGGGGAACGGGCAGGGATGGTGGTGGGGGAGAAAGAGGGGAGGACCGAAAGTGGAGGAGAAAGCAAAAGGAGAGGCTGAGGAAAAGAGCACAGTTAGAGACAGAAGAGGATATAGAAAGAGAGACAGAAGGGGAGGGGGGAGAAAGAGTGGGATGGAAAGACATAATGAGCTATTACAGTGAAGAAGACAGGTGCTTCTGTCCTTCACTTTCACCCAGGGGAAATAAACTGTCCTTTGTCATGAAAGCACTGTCAATTCTTCATTGTTTTTCTTCTTACACACACGTACTCGTATACATCCCCCACTCTCTCCAAATAGAGTGTTTGTGCGTCTACTGTAGTTCCCATTACACCTACAGGAATTGAATGACTGGACCTTCCCTATAGGCTGGGCATCAATACATAGCATTCACATAATGGCTCTGTCACAGTGAGAGGCTAGTAAAGCCCATCTGTGTTTGTGTGTGGGTGTCACATCACATCACTAATTGTGTTTTTCTCACCCTTTCCCTCTTGCTCATCTTTTTCTCTCGCTTCTGCTCTCTGTGTTCTCCACCCCATCTCTCTTCTCTGCTATCTTCACTCCATTGCTCTTTCTAACTCTCTCGTTTCTCTTTTGCTCTCCGTGTATTTTATTCTCGTCCTCTTCCCTGCACACGTCTCTTTCCTTTCCTCCTCTGTCTCTGTACCTCCACCATATCCTGTCCATCCTCTGCTCCTCCCTCTCCTCCCTCTCCTCCCTCTCCCTTCCTCTGGCAGAAGATCATGAAGCGCCTTATCAAGCGTTACGTGCTGAAAGCCCAGGTCGACAGAGAGAATGACGAAGTCAACGAAGGTGAAAATCAAATCTCACTTAATGTCGACGTTCGTGTGCGTGTCCGTTGCAAGGTAGCGTCACGCGATAAAGGCTGCGGCCTGGCTCCAGTGCGTGCATGTACGGCAGGCTGTACGCGTGTTTTCATGTTGGAGTGTGTGGGTTGTGTCTTTTCTGACATTCTGCGCAGTATTTCTCCTGTTACTTTTTAAAATGTGTGTGTGTATGTGGTATAGCTGTTTTTATTGGACAGCGGCAGTTGGAGGTAGGCAGGAAATGTGGGGGTAGAGACGTCTCTCTACCCCATTGGTCATTTTTGCAAGTCTTTTCGTCAAAGGACATGCAAAAATGACCCCAGCAGAAATAGAATCCAAGGCACTGCATTAGAGCTGTAGCCCCTAAGGTACACGATACCTGCTGAACCACCAGGGAAGCTGTATTTTATAAGAATGTTAGTTCACATAGAATGACAATATGTTTATGTTGAAATTAAGAGTTCTAACCATACAGGAGTACACACCCGTACAACGTTACAAATGTCCAATAAACGTCCAATAAACGTGAGTTTGAACTTGTGCGTGTGTTGCAGGTGAACTGAAGGAGATCAAGCAGGACATCTCCAGCCTGCGATATGAGCTGCTGGAGGAGAAGTCTCAGGCCTCGGGTGAGCTGGCAGACCTCATTCAGCAGCTCAGCAACAAGTTTGGCAAGAACACCAAGAGACAATGAGAGGGAGGAAAAGAAGTTGACGGGTGAGAATTGAAAGGCCGACTTGGAGGTCTTGACATCTTGAGTTCCTACAACTTCCGAGAGGGTGAGGGAGGGCGATCAAGACAGACAGACAGACAGACAGACAGAGAGCGAGACAGAGAGAATTAGGAACACGAATAGGAACTTAAAGACAGGAAGAAAGGCTCTGTGCAAGGGTTGGGGAGTGCCCAGTGGGGCTTTCAGCCACAGAGGAAGAGCAGTGCATCCTGGGGTAGAATCCCATGCACTGAAAGAGGCCCCCAACACACTCTGCCAAAAGATATCATCTCAACATCGCCACAGAGACATGGGCTGAGAAAGCGACAGAAAGAGAGAGAGAGAAGGGGGAGGTGTGTGTGTGTGTGTGGGTGTGGGTGTGTGTGGATGAAGCCAGGAGGAGGGGCTGAAAGAAATGTGGACTTGGTGACAAAAATAAAGAGAGAGCGTTGACGGAGATAGAGCGAGAAAGGCAGGGAGGACAAGGAAATTAAGAATCCAAGAAGCAAAACACTGTGACATGAGACAGAGACCAACAATCCTTTCTTGATTTGACATGGTGGTTCACATAAAACACACAAGATGCAGGGAAGGAGAGGGGAAGGAGGCTTCTTTACAGGAGTGCAGGGATGGGACTGGGGTCTGGGTGGTGTTGGGCCCACCTGGCATGGCACAACAAATCAGACACGAGGACAAATAAACAGGCCAACTAATTAACCCGTTGAACACTGTCCACGTGACACAGAGTAATGCAGCAACATACAATCCATCACCTCTTTGCTTCATTTGCAAACCGTTTGAACACACACACATACACAATCAGGGAATAGTGTGTATGCGTGTGTGAGGGGTGAAGTAGCATAAATAGTCCATTGAAATTCAATTATGATCCAGATCAACCAGACCACTCTTTAAGGGTTTTTAGAAAATGCAAGAATCCAATTGACTTCCATTCAAATGGTAGATTTGGATTCTGCTGCGTAATACTGTACATACCAGAGATATGAGGGCTATTGGAGGCTCTGCAGTCAAGTTAAGGCTTTAGAAATTAGCTATTCATTTCTTCAACTTTTCTTAAGCTCTGATTGGACAGGTCTTAATTTGGTGTACATTATCTCACTGTTGAACCTCTGGAACCAGAAACAAGTTACCAAACAGTCCTTTTAGAATAGAGCCGAACATTCCGGAACAAAGAATTCCAAACACAATGGACCAGATTCCCAATTAGTTTTAGGCAACATGGATATTGAGGTTAGGATTTTTTGAGGCTATATACACTAATTAAACTTGAAATAGGAAATGTGTGTGTGTGTGTGTGTGTGTGTGTGTGTGTGTGCGTGCGCGTGTGTGCGCGTGCGTGTGTGTGTACCAGGTTCTGAGAGAGAGAGAAAGAGAGAATATCCGCTGTTACCATGTTACCTGGTATGGTTGCACAAAACTGCATTTGTTCGGAAAAAAAACTATTTCCTTCACAACAAACTAGAGACTCATGATACTGTATTTTTCACTTGTATGGGGAAAATATTGATGGCAAATCTTGTATATTGTAATATTTTTGACCTTGTATTAAAATGACCAAATTGTTAACTTCATATTGAGTTCTCAGTTTTTGGTGTGGGATTCTAAAGGAGATCAACTAAAGAACGGTGTTGGAGGTTTGTCCTGTTTCGCAATGACAAGCACTGAAGCAGATCTGGCATACATCTGGCAGCATAGTCCCTTTGTGTGCACTTGCAAGGACAACAGCAGGAGGACAAATATAGGCACATGCACGCACAGCCCCTCAATTCTCTCTCTCTCACTCTCTCACTCTCTGTCTCTGTCTGTCTGTCTGTCTGTCTGTCTGTCTGTCTGTCTGTCTGTCTGTCTGTCTCTATCTCTGTGTGTGTCTCTCTCTTTGTCTGTCTCTTTCTCTGTCTCTCTGTCTCTCTCTCTCTTTTGTCTCTGTCTCTCTCTCTCTCTCTCTGTCTGTCTCTCTGTCTCTGTCTCTCTTTCTCTGATTGTCTATCTGTCTCTGTCTCTTTTTCTCTGTTTCACTTTCTCTGTCTCTCTGTCTCTGTCTGTCTATGTCTCTCTGTCTCTTTCTTTACTCTCTATCTCTTTAAACCCAGATGTATCCACCCCTCGACACTAGCTTGAAACCTCAAGTTGTAGCCACGTGTGCAGCTCCATTGCACACACAGATGCGTACAATTATTTATAATGAATCAATCATCGGTACATTTCACTCAATTTAACAATGTTACCTAGCAACCCTTAACACATAAACTACAGTTACTGCATTTCACATAATAGGAATGTGTGAGTGTGTGTACAAAGAGAACAGTGCGAATGACTTGTTTTATCAACCAGGGAAGCACCTGTGATCAGCATGTTGCAGTGTATACTGCCCGTGTCTAACAGTTCAGTCCTGTACATTCAGTCCTGAAATACGCTGTGTTGGTTCACCCTCCCAGTGTTTGCATGTGCAGCCATTGTTAAGTCTGGAGCATGGAATTCCAATAAAACCTGTTCTTTTCTGTCTGTAAATCTATAAAGAAGACATCTATAAACTTTCACAGTATTGAGGACCTTACATGGTATTTTCTTCATACGAAAGCAAGCACAGACAGACTTACAACCGGGACTCAAATAATCTCCATAGTATCAATAGTGGTCCATGGGAGATGTGAGTTCAGATATGGTAAGGGATGTAGGTAGCTCTCTATGATGACAACAACATCCTGTGTGTGTGTGTGTGTGTGTGTGTGTGTGTGTGTGTGTGTGTGTGTGTGTGTGTGAGAGAGAGAGAGAGAGAGAGAGAGAGAGAGAGAGAGAGTGACAGTGTGTGATTGTGGGTATACTGTATGTGTCTATGTTTGTGTGAAAAAGAGAAAGAAACTGCGTTTGTGCGCGTGTCCATGTCTGTGTACGTGAAGCACTTAACCTGACATCTCATCTAGAGTGTCATTTCATTCCTTGTGCCCGAGGGGAGGATCCGACTTTGCTCACTCTCTAACACCGCCTCCCTCCATTCATGCACTCCTTCATCTCTCTTCCATTTAGAGCGCTCTGCTCCAACTGTTTCCACGGAGCATCAAGCATGTAGGACTCCTGACACAGACAGATGATTCAGGAGGGAGATGATGGCCTTTACCAACTCACTGCCTCCAACAAACCTCTAGGTAAATTAACCTTTAACCTCACTAAACCAATCAGGGAAAGGCAGCAGGAGGAAACAAGGAAGCGGGGGGGGGGGGGGGAGTGTTGAAGAAGCAATTAGACGATGAAAGAGGAACAGATGTAGATGTGATGAAACTTATCAACATCCATTTGTCCCCATAGACAGCTGCGCACCTTCACACACAAACAATTTCCCAGGTATACAAGCAGATGGGGAAAATACACGTACACATGATCAAGTCATGTTCCTCATCGCCATCATTCTTAATGATAGTCCCTACCTTTCTCCTCTGCATCATGGGGAATATAAAAGGTGTGATGCTGAAAGAATGAGTTTGGCTCCTTTTTGACCTGCCACAGAGATCCGTTATTGACACAGGCACGCACACATACACACACAGAACTGACACATCAACCTCTTGTGGCACAAAGCCTATGTATGGCCTTGGTTATGTCCTGATACAGCAGGAGAATCATGATTTGTTGTTGGTCTCTCCAAAGAGTCACTCACACATGTGAATAACTCTTGCTTCTCCTTTCTCTCAGGCTTCCTCCCTCCTGTCCCTCCCCCCTTTCTCTCCCTTTCCTCCACTCTCTTTCTGCATTTGATGTCCGTCCATCTGTGAGTCTGTCTGCCATTCTTAGCTGTCTTTTTTATTTCTCTCTATCCTTCTCCCTCTCTCTCTCTCTTTCTGTGAGTCAGGGCTGGTGTTGGTGTGACCTGGCGACCCTGGAAGCAGTTCAGCAGTGTGTAATTAGCTGCTGCTTATCTCTGCTCTCCGCTCCACCCTGAGGAACGCCACAGCACAAGCACACACACACACACACACCAAGCAACCAGACCAATACACAATGTGATCACCTACAGGCATAGCCAAGGACTTTTCTGACTTGCTGTGCATTCATGTTTTGTGTTTTTGTAATAAGAGAGAAAGAGTGGCCTGTCATGGAAGCCATGGTGGAGCATGCTAATAAGACAGGTTTGGTCACGGACATTTCTTGTCTCCAGGGTCACCAGAACAAGAGAACGCTGTACTCTCCCTGCCTCACCCCTCTCCCCTTCTCCTCCCCCAAAAACAAACACTCTTGCCCTCTTCTCTGTCCCTGTCTCTTTTACTCTGTAATCACATTGCTAGTTCCTAGAGGACAAGTTGTGTTCTGCCCAAACCAGAATGCATAGTGAACAAACGCATTCGGAGTCGGAAATGTGTTGATACGGCTTTGTGGTTTCTGTTGGCCTTTGCCAACCTAAACGAGGAAGGATGAGACTAGACCAGTGACTGAACTGAACCTGACAGCTCTAGGGGAAAGATTTCCCATTGGCATTCCAAAAGCTTTTCTACAGTTGAACTATTTCTCTACAAACTCCTGCTTGAAGTATCGAATGCATTCTCACCGTTGAAAATCTTCTATGTTAAATTGTTTTTTAGTGAGTTTTTTTTAAAACAAGTATTTCAACCAAACAAATTGGTAACTCAAACCTACATTGGCTGGTATGAGAATTTAAAAAAACCTGAAAGTCTTCAGCATCTTGTTTTTTAAGTTGGTCACAACTGTTATTTTACTGTCTCGGTGTGATTTTAATGGAAAGGGAGCGTCTTTTTAACAGATGAGAAAATAACGTTTACTTTTCTGGCAAGATAATCAAGTGACTAATTACTTGGTGCTATCTTTGCCAGCATGGGCGTTTGATGTCCTTGGAGGAGGGGAAAAATCACATTTTGACAGCTGATGTTTCAGCTGCTGTGAAAGAGGAGGTGGAGAAAGGAAAAACAGAGACAATTACAGGGGAGATTTAAGCTGTACTGAGCCAGGGCCCAAGCACTAGCAGGTCTAGGAGGCTCATAGCCATGGCTCAGGGAGACAAGCTTTGTTTGTATCTAACTCTCATCATTGATTATGGTACTGGTGGTGTTTGTGATATACGCACGTATACTTTTTGCCTGGATCTGTGTCCATGCTTGTGTAGTGGACCCAAATATATGTTGAGTTTGTGTGTGTGCATGTGTGTGTGTGTGTATGCCATGTGCATGTACATGGTGTGTGTATGTGTTATCAGACCAGATGTGTTGTGTCTGCATTAGCCTGTTATCAGACTGTGTGTTTTGGGTCAGCCTGTGCTGTGGTGGGGGGGTGGGGGGGTGGGACGTTCAGTGCTGCCGGCCCAGGCTGCATTAGAGATGCTAGCCTCAGGACTCTGTGTACACAATACAGACGAGGAGCCTGGCCAGGTGTGCATACACACACACACACACACACACACAGGCTGACAGGAACCGGCACACATGTTTAGAAAGGGAGATAAAGAGGACGGCAGATTGTCACACACACACATAGACTAACAGCGACAGGGACAAACACACAAAGGTAGAAGGCACAGAGAAAAGAAGGCACACACTTACACATAAACACACACACTCACCCATAGTCTAGACATGCTGACAGACAGATAGTTAGAGAGAATCAGACAGGGACACCTGCCACTGATTTAAATCGTGTGTCTGTATTTGATAACAAGAGCTGCATCTGAAAGCAAGGGGACATTTTTGAGTCATGTACCCTCTCCCAATGCACCCTGCTCCTCCACCCAATAAATACAACAAAAACAAAGCAACACCCAATTCTCCAATCAGCCGGTGGCAACAGTGTGCATGTGTGTGTGCATGTGTGTGTGTGTGCATGTGTGCATGTGTGTGTGCATGTGTGTGTGCATGTGTGTGTGCACGTGTGTGTGCATGTTTGTGTGTGTGTGTGTGTGCATGTGGGTGTGTGTGGGTGTGCATGTGTGTGTGTTTAATCCCCCTTGACTTGCAAGACTCCCCGCTGGCTGTGTGAAGGCTCAGCCTTCAGAGCATGCCTGCACGAGTACACAGAGCTCTCTCAGGTCTCTTCTCTTTATGTCTCCAAGGTCTCGCAGGTCTCTCGCTCCCCATCTGTGCTCGCACACATAGCTTAGAGCATTGTGTGTTCTGTTATTCTCTTAAGTTGTGATTGTGGTTGTTTCTTTTATTGTGGTCTTCTTCTCATTGTATTCCTGCCTTAGTCAGGAAGGAAGAGCAGAGCAGAGGGGAGGAAGAGCAGTAGTTTGAGTTTGAGACTAAGACAACAAGAGCGGTACGGAGGCAGTGAGAGAAAGTGTGTGGAGAGCAGGGGGAAGAGAAAAAGAGAGAGGGGCAGGTGCAGAGAAAAAGAAGGAGGTAAAAGTGTAGAACAGAGGTGGGATAGAGAGAAAGAGAGAGGCAGAGCACTTGAAAGGAACAGAGAATCAGGCAGATTGGCAGGAGTCCTAATGAAGCAAGGTGCTTGATGATGAGACTGACAGCGCTGCACTCATAATCTAAATTCCATTGTCATGGGTTACCAGATAATATGCGATTAAAATTAGGTGTAGAATCAGGCCTCTGTGCAGACATGCTATAATATATGTAGCGCTATTTACCATTACCCTGATCACTTCTTTGGTAAAATAGACCAGCCGGTGCCCAGTACGACAGGCAAGCCTGTTGGCTAGCCTGCGTCAGGCGACGGCAGCGGAATTTCACAAATATGGGTGAGGTTGTCACCCAGCGGAATGCACTCAAACGCACTTGGACAGTCATGGCCGGAAAACTGGGTCATTCTCATTGGATGCTGCCAAGCGGCGATCTGTTGGTGTGTGCGTGTTTGTGTGAGGGGGGGGGGAGGGATAGTATACGAAGTCCCTCGGTAGAAGAGTGTCAATTTCAAAGGCAATTATAATCTTCTTAGTGGTCACAATGACTAAAAATATTTCCCTCCTCTCCAAGTTAGCATGACTCAGGGGTTTATGTGCATGTTTTAGGCCACGACAGAAAGATTTACCAGACAGAAACCACTGGTTTGTTTGCTAAGCTTCTTTATCATTTTACATAACTTTGCTCTGCCTATGTATGGTGCATTTCAATGTACATATGTTTCAAATACGTGTGCCTGCATTGGCTACCTATGGGGGGGGGGGGGTGTTACTACCACCTTGATGTCTTTGGTCTTTGGCCAACTCTCCATTGGCACCTAATGGATTCTGTGCAGGGGGGATTAAACTAAATCAAAGTAACCTACAAGCAACTTTGAACTCAATTCTGAAATCCTCTGAAATGGTCAAAAGAGAAATGACAGCAATAAAACCTCACTGTGTGTGTGTTTTGGCTGTTGTGGTATGCGATTTGTCCTTGCCATGTCAGCCTCCTGTTGCCATGAACAGGTGTGCATGAATATGAATCAACGTGCCAACCTTTTAAGGACTGGTGCTTCTTTATCATCTTGCTTTTTCTGGGGCTTATGAAGTAGGGAACAAAGTGTGCTCTATCATGAATAGCACATATACCATTTTATATAAGAACACCGCAAGTCTGACGAAAAAACAAAACAAATATAACATGTGAGATTGTGTTGCTATGCCTATGCACAAATGCACTTTAAGGACATACACACCGACACAGAAATGGGCTGGGAGCTAAGAAAGAAAATACATACTTTCAGGGATTAGTGTCTGCCTGGGGAAGTTAGGTTAGTGAGTAAGTCATAGAAGTAGAAATTCTAGAAAAAGGCAGATTCTACCAAGCATGTCGTCTGTTCCTTTAAATGCTTGTCTCCCCTCTGCTGTCTCTCTCATCACTCTTGAGACATTCCACACTGCCCTAAAAATGGCCTCAGTCACTTTCAAATGGGAAACCTGTTTGAAAACAAATCAGCGAGTAAGAGAGAAAAAGAGAGGGGCGAAAGAGACTGGGAGAGATACAAAGATAGGACTGAGAGAGAAAGAGAGGAGAGAGAGAAAGAAAAAAAGAAAGAAAGAGATGAAGAGAGAGAGACGCGGGCATGTCGCATGATATTCTTGACTTTTAACACTTCCCTGACCGATGACATCTCTCCGTCACGCGCGCAGAGCTCAGCGCAGCGCGCGTCCTTTCCTACCCCGCTCTCCTTTCCATAGCCTCGTATAACAATTCCGCTCACACATCGGCTACCAAGTGGAGAGGAGGACGTGTGCGACTTGGAGCAGCGGATGTTGGCGTCTTCCATTTTCAATCACGGTTACACCGTCCGTCCATCTTCCAAGCTGGATCAATATTCCCGTCGGGGATTTAGTTGGAGTTGACGGTTTAGCGCTCCAAAGCCGACACTTATCGATCTTTACTGGATATAAGAAGCAAGAGAAACCGGGTGTGTAGACGTGCTCTGGTCCACCTTTCCCGATCTTCGGTCCAGATTGAAACGTTCTCAAACCAACGGATTCGATGAGAAATACGTTTTGTGATGGTCTGGGTTAAGCGCTGACAACTAACCATGTTCATTGGATAAAATATTATTCAGATGTTCTGTGGTGCCACGATAGGAAGTCCATTTGAACCCGGATTCCAAACATCTGGAATTTCAGGGGTTTCATGACCTCAGTGGACAGAGTGAAAACTTCGTTTCAGATACTGTGACAATAATCCTACAGTCTCAGGTGATTGTCAGTAACTGAAAAGTATTTCACTGAATACAATTGTGAGAACACGTTCGTGGATTGAAGCATTCTGACGGCAGATGGTCTGTAGGCGCACCAGGTTTGTATCCAACAGCGCACTACCTCTCCAGAGCGCTTCCTCGCCGGGGCGAGATAGTGGGAGAGTCTGAGGCATGCGGACCGTTGGTTTCTCCTACCCTTCCTCACCTGCGGAGACTCTTCGCAGCCTCCCCAAAAGTAAGTAGCCTAGCAGATTCATTTTAAGATGTTATAGTTTCAATTAATGTGGAAACATCTGTTCAACTGCATTATTACGTCTGCAATTTTGAAGACTGATCTGTTCTCGTTATAAGTTTGATGTTTTCTGGAGATGCACTTTCTTCTGTTTTAGTACGGTCACAAAAGGACTGCCGTTGACACGCGCGGCCATGCTGAGGCAGATACTTCTAAATTCCACCGAAGCACCGGACTTTGACTTAATGATGGCCCAGACGCAAACACCTGCGTCCCTGAACGCATCTCATGGTTCGGTAAGCGTTGCTGCTTTGCTCAGACCAACGGGCCGGGGCGGTCTGCGGGAGGGCGAGTTAAACAAACCGGACCTGGCTACGTACGTGGTCATCTGCCTCCTGCTGTTCCTCCTGGTGCTACTCATTGTATTCTTCATCAACTGTCAGCTGCGGAACTCTTTCTTCGCCTCCATGCCCTATGACAGATCGCTGAGAGAGGCTAGGAGCTCATACAAGTAGGCCCGGTGGCCCCGTGGCCTAAGCCTACTTGCAGTTCCCCGGTTCTGGGCCGTTCAGTCCGGTCTGGTCCACGTTATATGGAATTGCTTGTGATGCATCATGAACTGGACTCAAATATTATTTCGTAGCAAATTGTTTGTTTGTAAAGTAGCCCATTATTATTTTGTATAACAAGTGTAATGACTTGTGCTTTAATGTGTAATGTGATCATGCAGCCACCAGTCTTATACCCATGTAAAACTATTATTAAACACAACACTTATCGACCAATAGCCTGCAACCTGAGGTATTCTTACAGATGCGTGACGGGATGATGATGAAGTTGATGATGATGAAGATGAAGTTGATGAAGAAGATGATGATGATGGCATTAACGTCGAGCAAGAAAAAGTCTGAAGAAGGTATTGATAAAAGCAGAGGACGCCATCCCCATAAGGGAATGATCTCTGTGACTGCAGCTGGAGCACTTCGACACGTCCTTTAAGTTTGCTGTCACAATTTATGGGGGTCATTTCTCCCAAGAGAAATTACTTTCAGATAACATAAATCTCACGCCTAATCGAATGCACGTCTGGGTCTGTGACCCTGATGGTCCGGATGATTTACTGAGGTGCACCCTAAAATAGACGTCCAGTCTGCGTGCGTGCGTGCGCGTGTCTGTTAATGTGTTTTCCCTTGTAAACTGCGGTGGGTAAAACAATTCTGGAATTTAAGCACGTGGCGCTGGACTGTTTCAATGAGTTGTGAGAATTATGCATTGTATTGAAGTGAGGATTAAAAATAATAATAATAATAATCGCGTGTATAAATCAGGCAGTCATCGACGTTGACTGCACATTTTGATAAGAAAAAAGTGTGTAGATTTGTGGGGGGTTTTCATCATTCTGTTATATTTCCACATATGGCAATTATCGTTTATTGAACATATGACCAAATTCTGCTGCGAGACTGTTTTGATAGTGGCATTTGTCACCAAGAGACATTATTTACCACTAGATGGAACCATAGGCTACGCATTAGTTTGTTTGACTTAAAGCTTTATGAAGATAACATGGATCCTCATACGAAAATAATAAGATGGCAACATCACGATATCTTCAGATCGCCTCATACAAAAGGCCTTTAGGCCTACTTCTATTTTTTCCAGTCCTCAGGACTGATTGGAGCAGAAAGAGAGAGAGAGAGAGAGGCACACTCCCTTCCAGTTTTCTACCGTTAATGTTGGCCTAGACAGAGTGCGGAGAGCAATCCACACTTCATGAGGATCAAAAGAATTGTTCAGACATCAGACGAAAGCAACAGGACCAAACCTCTCGAAGCACAATGGAGCGGTTCCACTGGTAGGGCATTTACATTGGCTTAAACGGAGATAGACAGGGCGAGTAGATGAGGAGTAGATGAAAGAAAGGCCCTAGTTAAATACGGTTGGAGGCCCTGTAGCTGAACCGCAGGGGTGGCAAGAGACACCAGCACCGTAACAAAGATGTATATTGTTTCAATTACACTATGCATTTTATATTCCACAAAAACATGATCCTCTTCGTCCTCTTCGTATTGGGAATTGTGAACATTTTGATTTTTATTATTACATGGCCAACAATTTACGTCGTCCGTTTGGCGTTGTCCGCCCCCTATTGGTCAAAGTGTCCAACTGCCACAGTTTCACATTGCACTTCTCAGCTAGTTCGGTACACAGTGGCAGCTGTAGATAGTTCAGAAACGATACCCCACGGCTGGTCGCCCCTGTGGGAACAAACCCCAGTGCATACTTTTCAGCTTAGATAGAAACACAATATTAATATTTAGGTGGAGGTGAGTGCGTACTTTCAGATTGAACAGGTTTATCACAGGGTGTAAATTCTGGAGATATTCTCTCAGAGGAAAGTCACAATGGATTCACACTCGGGAAATTCTGCTTCGGCTGCGGCTCCCAAAGGCGGCAAGGACAAGAAATCTAAGAAGAATTACGAAGATGGAGAGAAGAAAGAAAAGAAATTTGTACGTACTAACTTGCTATTTTATCCACCCAAATGTTGTACAATTTTGGTTTGTTTGGGAACTCTTGTCAATTCAGGCAAGCTAGAAAGTCACTATTTGTAAACTAGGCAGCCAAACTATTTAGCTAGCTCTAGCTATGTTAGCAGCTAGCTCCGCTCTGGTCTCAAGCTAACTTACTGGTACGAGGCTAAATCAACAAGTGGATGAACGCATCAATACTTTGCGGAAACTTTTAACAAGTGTCAGGAGAAATAAACAAATACAATGACTACGCCCGACATAAAGTCACTACACGCGTCATTTTATTTCTGAAATTGTTGCACTTTACGCCATTTACACAGATAATTAATTTAGTGAGTAACCCGAGCGCTTAAAGCTTTGATAGCTCTGATGCTAAAATTCGTAGGCAGCTCGGGTCAGCTTACTAGCTAGCCAGCCCGCTCTGTCTTTGGTTGACAAACGAGGAAGTAGGGTGCGGAAGTAGACACGCGTTTAGCTGGCAAATCTCGCAATTATGTATTGCATGTGTTAAGTTAAATAAACGTTCAGGTAATTGCATGTGTATGCATTGGCGACTTTGTAGTACGGCTGTCGGTGTCATTGCAGAGACACCCATCTGACTGTTCCTAATTATATCTGAGGCTGGATCAGATGAACTTTTTCGAGTTTAACACGATATGAACGACCCGAAATTGGATTTTCATAGCGGTCTTTGCAGAGTAGTAATGAAGCTCTCTGAATGATATCCCACTCTGCTGTTTTGAACTTTTGTTTTGAATACTATGAGTTGAGACGTTAGGTAGTGCCATCACCATACTGCAGACAGTGTGTGTCTATGGAGAGACGTGTGTGATTCAGGCAAGGTTGTGTTTGGAGTCAGCGTGGTTGTGAGTCATACTGGATGGCAACAAGATGTCTCGTAATTTAAGCCCTTGGCACATCCAGCAGCATCTGAAAACTGATATTTCATGGTCAAATGGTAACCATAGCTGCCCAAATACACACCTTGTCGACGGGCATAGATAGCTAACAGCTGATAGCAACCTCCTATGATACTGGACCAGTCACTGCCTGTCAACCATCAAACTCTTAGGGACTAAATTGATTTGCCTCTGCTTTTCCAGGGTGAAGCCAATATTCTACACCTCGAAAATTAGGGATAGACATGACCCTGCTTTTGAATGGTCTGATTATGGAAAGTTAATAATGGTAGTTGACTTAAGTATTTGAAGGGACTCACCCCCAAGAGACTGAGGTAACTTTGAGATAGACGGGTAGCTAGAGTGGAATGCACTGCAGTCCAAGGCAAGGTTATAAGTAAACAGCATGAGTCAGTGATAAAAAGTTCTTAAGTAAAGACATGTGCTCTGCTGTGTGTGTGTGCGCGTAAGTGAGAGTGAGAGAGAGGGAGAGTACTGTGCTGGGTGTGTAGGTGGTGGCTCTGTCCTTAATCTCAGCACTGCTTGCACTGCAATCTACAGTATTGCATTATTCCATTTCCAGTATTCCATTCCTCCTTCCTTTCCCCCTCCTTCTATACTTCACAAATATACTTCTGAAGTAGGAATCTTATGATGTTGGAGAGCAGGATAAGGTTAAAGCCTATTAGATGGAACGATGTATCAAATTTAGCATGTGATGTCAGATGATTCATCCATGATGTCTTCATCCTACCATGAACTTTCAACTCCTCCATTCATTCATCCACCCTCCAAACTTACACAGCAAGCTGTTGTGGGGCACCAAGCTCTACTGTGATAGAGAGCAAGAGAGATTACAAGTCAGTCTTTGAACACCTACGCTTGGTTCACAAGCTGTGACGCGTGTCTGGAGGTTGTAACCTCTACTTATGATCCCGTGGAATGTTACCACAGTGATCTTATGCTCCTTGCCTGTAACCACTCTGTGCACAGTCTACCTAGACAGCAGTTAACAGCCTTGGATAGCTAGATGGCCACAGATCAGTCACTGTTGTGATCTTCATTCACTCTATAATCCCTGCCAAGTCATCTTCTGCCAATGTGGCAGAGGTTCTGAGGCGGTTAAAGATTGAGTGTTTACATAGACTTTCACTGCTACGATGAGAAGGGCCACATACAGGCCAAAGTGGACTGCACCTCTCTCAAACCTTGGCCCTGTTCTAGCACTTGGTGGGAAGTGCTGAGTGAGTACTTGTAAAATCTGATGTGCTCTGTGTATTCTCCAGAATAGTGGAAATGACAAGCTGATTCAGCAGGGGAACATCGGTCATGTGTTCAGCGTTGTCTCGGTGGCGTGGTGGCCTCATCGGAGCTCTCCTCTGGTCGTCTACGCTCTCTGCTCCTCTGTGTCAGTCCAACCCTGTAGGGAGGCCCTGCCAGGCCCCACAGGTCATCGAATCAGCACTGTGGACACACCTCGAGCGGAAAATACATGTCCCAGCAAGCACCAGTGCGCCCACCTGCTGCTCGCTGTTTCCAGAAACCCATCAGAGGGCTGAGGTTGCAGATCGGATGTGTATAGGCCTGGTTAGCACGGACGCTCACGCAGAGAACACTTTAGTTCAGGCAGTGTGCATGATGTCCCGTGGGTGGTTTGGTGGCCTCTCTGTCTTTCTCTGTCATTCTTGCTTTCACCCTCTCTCCCTCCCTCTTTCTCTCTTGTTCTCTCCCTCTCTCTTGTCTGTTTGAGAGAGTGGATTGGTTGATGCACTGAGCACTGACTGGCTCTGACTGAATAAGAATGAGGGAGAGAGAAAGAGAAGAGAGGTGATCGAGGGAGAGTGGAGGAGATTAGCGGAGGAGATTCCACAGTGGATTAACGAGGAATGGACAGGGGTAATGACATGGCCACTATCACACTGTCACAAACGCACCATGTGGGGCCTGCAGCAAAAGCTTTCTTTAATGGTAATGGCTTCGTGTAAGCTGCTAGTAGGCCACATGGAGGACAGCCTTGGCCCTGTGCGTGGCTGTCCCCTCTTACCCCTCTCCCCCCTCTCCTCCCTCTCTCCTCCCTCTCTCCCCTCTCCTCTCAGGTGTTCCAGCAAGAGAATGCGACACATTCCCAGACTGCTGGCTTCACCTGTTCTGTTTGGCCAGAGGGAGCGGAGTGAGCAGAGCAGATTGTAATAAACATCTCAGTTCTGTGTTGAGACAAGCGTATGGAGGAATGCGGTCAGAAACTGTATCCAACGGAGACCAAGTAAGATAGAGAAAGAGAGAGAAGGGGGTGGGACAGAAAGAGGAGAGGGGAATAGAGAGGGAAAAGAGAGACAGAGAGCGAGAGAAAAACAAAGTACTTATCTCCCCACTTGTAGCACGACTCTGTGGTGTGTGACACATGTGGCTTGGCTTCTGCTGTGAGACGAGTGCCTGGGAGACAAGGAGAGCTGCTGCTCATTAAACCTCTTGGATTGACACAAGTGTTTGTCAGCGGTTGCTTGTCAACAAATGAGAAACTCCTGAAGAAAACTAAGCACCTGGCCTCAGCAGCAAG
>BROE01000006.1:8144899-8404899 GCA_036571765.1 Plecoglossus altivelis | reverse complement strand
CCGTTAGTCACGCTCACACGCTCACACACACAGCTCCCATTTCCGTCACACACAGTCCACATCTCTAAGCTCCACAATGCAGGCAAGTTCTGTTACCTGGGTATTAAGAGTGTTCGTGTACATACACCAAGGTCATATGGGCATAGATTTGTTACAGTCTGTAGTATTTCTACTACTTCCTGTTTTAGCTGCCAACAGGAAATGTTGTGTCACCTTTTGTACAAGCATGTCACCAACTACCAATACCCCTCCCTATGACATCACCAGTGCTGACAAGTTAGCCTGTCTCCATGGCAACTTGTAAGCACAGATATCAACACAGATTTGGTTACAAGATCATGTGCGGGTGCACACACACATACACACAATTGTCCTAGATTGGAGCTTAGAGAAGGGTTGTGATAAGAGAACCAGAGAAAGAGGGATGGGGGTTCTCTCCACTGTAGGGACTCCACAGTTAGGGTCAGTTTCACCTTTCAACCTCATGATGGATCTCCAAGAGCTAAACACTGTCTGCACTGTACTAGACGCCGGGACTAGAAGCTGCCTATCTGCCGTCAGTACCTTGTGTGTGTGTGCGTGTGCGTGTGCGTGTTAATGCGTACGTTGGTACCAGGTGATGTTAGGAGTTATATAGCACTTTTGTTTTAGCTGTGTATGTGACTTGCATCAGGGGTTTCTCTCCAGATCTTTCAAACTAGATAGAAAAGCATCATGCCCTGAGAACCTGTCTGCATCATCTCTCTCTGTTTTGTGCTCTTCTTCCCTCCCCCCTTTTCTCATTTTCTCTTTCACTGATGTACGCACACATGCAGTTCACAAACTCTGCTGTGTCCTGTGCGATTACCCCAAATTAATTGTGCCCCCTTCCCTCAAGCGACTGTTTCCTGGCCGTTAATTAGATGGCACCATGGCCATCAGCATGTTTTACATCAGCCCGTGTGTGGTGTGTGGTGTGTGTGGTGTGTGGTGTGTGGTGTGTGGTGTGTGTGTGTGTGTGTGTGTGTGTGTGTGTGTCAGTGGTGTAAGGGGATAGTACCTTGTGTGTAAAAGATCGTTATGTCAACCTTCACGGCAGGCCAGTGCCAATTATCCTGGTCACCACTGACTATAGAGAGACAGCACACCATTAGGAGAGAGAGCAAGACTTCCCAAGTCCTCTAAACTAAGTCTCTCTCATATACTCTCTCTCTCTATCTCTCTCTTTCTCTCCCTCTCTCTCTCACGCACACACACTACTTTATGTATTTATTTTACTACCTGTAACACTGTGACTTTAGCTTGAAGCAAAATGACAGTGCGTTTTTGTGTAAGCCAGCGAAATACTTTGGAGATATAAGTTGGACAAGGTAGGCCAGAATTTGCTAATAGAATGTTCCAGTGCTCTCTCCCTACAAATGAGCCCAGAGGTCAAAGTAAAGCGAGGTTCAGGTGAAGGATTTGAAGCCTCTTTACAGCTCGTCTCCTCACTGTTTACACAGCAGTGATGTTGCTGGCTTATGGAGGAGGAAGCGGATCCGTATGATGTTGTGTCAGTGCTACTGAACCTGCCTGGAGGATACGTTATTCCTCTGAACAATGACTGAAAAAGGCTTTGCATTTAGTGGCCCCTTTGTTTTGAATCTTTTTGAACAGATTTCAAACCACGAGGGAACAAAGTACCTGTTTGAAGGGCTTCTCCTGGAAGCAGCCTGAAAAGTTAGAAAATAACCATGAAGAGTTTGAGCGCGACTTTCAGAGAAAGGCAGGAGTGAGAGAGGAGATGAGATGTGGTTTGAGAGCGAGTTATAGTGCAAGAGGGCTGAAAGCGAGAGAGATGAGGTGGAGAATGAGAAGGGAGTCAGGGAGGTCGGACACAGTCACCCCGGCCCTGAACCAATCAGCCGTGGCGCCCTGGAGAGACGGGAGGATCAGGACAGGGAGGGAGGGCATAGAACCAAGATAGAGAGGGAAAGATGGAAAGAGTTTGCGGGACGTGATGTCTGGACAGATTAGGGATCAAAGGAAGGATGGATGATGAGATGAAGTGGTAAACAGACATGGAGAGAGACAAGTAGGGAGGGAGGGAGGCAAGGAGAAAGAGAGAGGGTTGGAGGGAGACAAGGAGAGGGAGGGAGACAAAGAGAGGGAGGGGGATAGGGAGGGAGACAAGGATAGAGGGAGGGAGACAAGGAGAGAGAGAGGGAGGAAGGGAGACAATGAGAGAGAAGGAGGGAGACAAGGAGAGAGAGAGGGAGGAAGGGAGACAATGAGAGAGAAGGAGGGAGACAAGGAGAGAGGGATGGAGGGAGACAAGGATAGAAAGAGAGAGGGAGGGAGACAAGGAGAGAGAGGGTAGGATCAGTGTTGTGATGTTCTACAATCTTACAAGCTTGTATTGTTTTGCACCTCGGATAACAAGTTCTCTTCTATTAAATTAGGGTGGAATTCTTATTACAGCCACACCACCAGTGTCCTTTGTTCAAACTCTGAATACGACTCATGTTGTGTCTGACGTCTTGTTTGAGTTAGTAAGATGGAGGGAGAGACTGGAAGAATTGGGATGGAGAGAGAAAGAGGACAAGGGAGTAATGGTTGTGATAGTAATGCAGAGATGCACCAGATGTCATGTGGGCAAAACTCACTGTGGAAGTCTGAGGATCGTGTCGGTGGGATAGTGGTTGTTAAGGCTCTGCTCTTTTAGTGTATGTCTGCGTGTGTCTTTGTGTCTGAGTGAGAGAGAGAAAGAGAAACAGAGTGAGTGAGAGAGAGAGAATCAGAAAGAGTGAGATCACCGGGTGACCTTGTGACCTTGTGACCAGGCAGTGACACCTCAAGCTTTGGTCCTTGAGAGTCCAGACATGTTGGAGTGTAGAACTGACTCATGTTTGTAACCTGCCGTCTGTCGTCCAGTTAATGTGTCATCTTTTTCACCACACATTCCTGTTGCAGTAATAGTGCTATCTACAATGGGCTTTTCTTAGGAAAAAGGGCGCAGTTTTCTCCATAACCTCATGCTGCTATTTCCTCCCTGTTGAAGTGATGTCACCACCTGGTACATGGTTCAGTTGTATATTACTTGGTGTAGCCTGACACCTGGTGGCGAACACATGCAATTAATCTAATCTAAAATATGATTACTTGATCAACTTTATTATTTTAAGCTTATATGCCTTTTGTCAAATGTATCACAAGTAACTACAAATAGCTGCCGTTGAGGTATGTAGCGACAAAAGGAAAACAGATTGATGATTTTAAAATGTGCCGGTTGTGTCTGTTAACACAACCGTGAAATGAATCTAAACGGATGAAGGTGATGTAGGTGCCAGACGTTTCCTTGCTCTCTCTCTCCTGATTTATATGATGATTAATGAACCACATAGACAAACCCTGGTCCTAGTCGATTCTACACGATTGATTTCTGTCTAATTGTTTCCCTCTTGTTTTCTCTCTCCCTCACTCCCTCCATCACACTCTTTTATTGGCCCGTCTCCCTCACTTTCTCCATCTTTCTGTCTTTGTCACCCGCCAAACGACCTCATCCTCCCTTCCATGTTTCCTCCCTTCCATTTCTTTGTATGTATTTCTCTCTCCTCCCTCCTGTTTTCCATCCCCTCTTTCCGTACAGAAACTCAAACGACTGATCCCCGATGAGGTAGGTTACGTGTCTGTATCCGAGGTCCAACCCGTGTGTGTGTATGTACGTGTGTGTGTGCGCATCTGGGAATCCAAACTTGACAGTGCCCATGCGACAGGGCCGTTAGCTTTGGTTTCACCATCACTAACAGCATCTGCCTCCCTGGCCCCCTTGGCCCCCCTGCCCCCTGGCCCCCTCAGCCCCTGCCCCCTGGCCCCCTCAGCCCCTGTCATGGCCGGGGAGGCTGGAGTGTGTTGGTTACCAGTCCTACCGAGACGTGTTCTCCCCCTGCTCATGCACAGGTCATGTCTGTTGACGTCTCTGTTTGGCCCAGTTAACACAGCACGCTTCCAAATATGTTACATACAGCATTGTGCACCGCTAAGTATGTATTATGTGACATACACGGTTAGCTTTGTAAACTGCTAAACAGGCTAACACTGTAAACTGTGAAATGTATTACATGCATTGCAAAAACAGTATACTTATATACGCACACTGCTAAAGCGTTCTAAAAGTGGCCTGCATGTAACATTGTTTATGGCAACAACAAAAACATATATCATTGTGCTATGCTAATCAAGTTCTGTGTAGCATTGTTGCTTTGTGCAGTGCTGTGTGACAAACGTTTAGCCTGGCAAAGGTCTAACTGTATGGAATGTAGTTTTGAATGCTGTTAACTGTGACGTTTAGCATTGTACACTGCTATGATGCGTAGCAGTCTACAAAGCAAATTATGCTAAAGTGCAGTGCTAACTATTGAAATGTAGAGACTAAAAACAGGGACGTCAATGGCAGACAGCTTTATCCCAAATCAAACCCTGTGAAGGAATTACTGACTGCTCACTGCAGATGTCAAAGCAACTCAGGTGTGATCACAATGGCTAACTGGGTCTCTAAACCCATCCGAGTGTCCTATCTGCCCAATGGCACTGGCTCTATCTGATGTAAAGGAGTTGATTTGGGATTGAAGCTTCCCCTGACCCTGCCAAAGAGCAGCAACAGCAGCAGACCTGACACTGGCTGTCTGCTGCCCTGACCTCTGTGTGACCCCTGTGACCTTCGCCCCCCAGCTGGAGCGCTTCACCAGCATGAGGATGAAGAAGGACAAGGAAAAGCCAGGGCCAGGCGGGGCCCAACGCCACTCCTCAGCTGCCAACTACGAAGTGTCGGGGCCAGGGGCCTCGCAGCATGACCTCCCTGAGGAGCTGGTGCTGGAGCTGTTTGAACAGATGCTGGTGAGGGGGGTGCAGGACTTGGAGAGGGGGAGGAGAGGGGAGAAGGAGACAGAGGAGAGAGGGAGGGGGGAAGGAGCTGCAGAGGGGAAGGAGAGGGGAGAAGGAGAGAGGGAGGGTGTTACAAGATGCAGAGGGGGAGGAGAGGGGGGAACAAGGCAGGGAGAGAAAAGAGAGGGGGGAAGGAGACAGAGAGAGGGAGGAGAGGGGGTAAGGAGATGCAGAGGGGGAGGAGAGGGGGAAAGGAGACAGGTAGGAGAGGGAGAAGGACACAGGGAGGAGAGGGGGGATGGACACAGGGAGATGAGGGGGGAGTGGGTCTGCAGGCGTGCATGTAGTCCTTTAGGGGCCTTCCTGAATTTCATCTGTTCTTTCGTATCTCAATCCTTCTTCCATATCTCTCTATCGCTCCCTCATTCTCTCCCCCCAGGTGGACATGAACCTGAACGAGGAGAAGCAGCAGCCTCTGAGGGCCAAGGACATCCACATCAAACGAGAGATGGTGTCCCAGTATCTCCACACCTCCAAAGCTGTGAGCTCCCCCCCCCCACAGAGCCCCCTGACCTAACCTGAGCCCTGTGTCAGTATGACCTGACTGACAGACTGTGTGTGTCTCTCAGGGCCAGAACCAAAAGGAGAGCTCCAAGTCAGCGGTGATGTATATTCAGGAGCTGAAGACTGAACCCAGGGATGCTCAGCTGCTGAGCTGCCTGGAGTCCCTCAGAGTGTCCCTCAACAACAACCCTGTCAGGTAATGCACGCACACGCACACACACACACACACACACACACACACACACACGTGAACACCATGGTTCACTAATGCCACTCTTTGTCCCTGTGTCTCAGCTGGGTGCAGAACTTTGGAAACGATGGGCTGGCTCTACTGCTCAACCTGCTGAGAAAACTACAGGAGGAGAAAGACCCGTAAGAGCTGGATCCTTCTTTACAACAACTAGCATAATAAGAACCACTACCACAACAACACCAGCCCCTCTTCCTCTTCTCCCTCCCTCCTCTGTCCTCAGGAACATGGGAGTCAAGTGTCAACACGAGATCATCCGCTGTCTCAAAGCGTTCATGAACAACAAGGTAGTTTCATGTACCCTGCCCATATCTCACAGTCACAGGAGTCACCTACACCTCTCACTCTGTCTGTCTGTCTGTCCTCCTAACCCAGCACGGTCTGAAAGACATGCTGAACTCAGACGAGGGGATCCCTCTGCTGGTCAGAGCCATCAACCCCAGGGTGCCTCACATGATGGTGGACGCCGTCAAGCTGCTGTCTGCCATCTCTATCCTGGAGCACCCCGAAAACCTGTGAGCCTCGCACAGAAAGAGACTGTGTGTGTGTGTGTGTGTGTGTGTGCGTGCGTGCGTGCGTGCGTGCGTGCGTGCGTGCGTGCGTGCGTGCGTGCGTGCGTGCGTGCGTGAGCAGGTGTTATGAACAAGGGTGGGCGTTGCAGTGGGTAGATGTGTTGGTGTGCATGATTTAGTAGCATTGATTAGTGTCATGCTAGTTAGCATGTGTGTGTGTCTCACCTCCCTGTGTCCAGTCATGAGAGAGTACTGGAGGCCATCACTGAGGAGGCTGAGACGCTGGACATGGAGAGGTTTCAGCCTCTGCTGTCAGGGATGAGCAAGTCCAACATCGCCCTCAAGGTATACGCATGCAACACAATCCTCACACACAAACATGCTCACCTCACCTGGATGTCCAGTGCTGACAGGCTGTGTGTTACAGGGAGGCTGCATGCAGCTCATCAACGCCCTGATCAGCAGAGGAGAAGAGCTGGACTTCAGGGTCCACATCCGCTCTGAGCTGCTTCGCCTGGGCCTTCGAGACCGTCTGACGGTGAGGCACGCACGCACGCACACACACACACACACACACACAATACAGTTGTGAAGCTGTATCTGCATTAGTTCTTTCTATCCCTCCCTCCCTCTCTCCCCCCCCCCCCCCCCTCTCTCTCTCTCTCCCCCCGCTCTGCAGGAGGTGAGGACCATAGAGAACGAGGAGCTCAGGGTGCAGCTGAATGTGTTTGATGATCAGGCGGAGGATGACTCAGAGGAGCTCAAGGCCCGGCTGGACGACATCCGCATCGAGATGGAATATCCTGTCACCTTTTGAGTCTAGACTGTATAGTCTAGTTTGTAGAGTCTAGTCTGTAGAGTCTAGTCTGTAGAGTCTAGTCTGTAGAGTCTAGACTGTAGAGTCTAGACTGTAGAGTCTAGACTGTAGAGTCTAGACTGTAGAGTCTAGTCTGTAGAGTCTAGTCTGTAGACCCAGCCAGAGATGGCTTCTGCAAACAGCTTGAACTGCCGTTGAGTTCTTCTAGATTGTGCCGCTTGACCTGCAGTTCTGTATCTCACCCCCAGGTGTCTCCAGGGTGCCACATTCAGCTTGAGTGATTGACAGTGTTAGGCTGTCTGTGTCTATTGCACAGTGTAAACTGTGTTTCCTCTAAAGGCCACTCTTTTTACTCAGTGTTGCCTTGTGTGTGAAGGATAGTCTGATCAGCTGCCATAATGTCCGGTTAAGAAGGTACCTTGTTTGGGTTTAGAAATCTGGATTCCATGCTGCATTGAGTGTTTGCAGCCACCAGGGGGCACCTGACACACCAGCATGTCCTGACACATATAAACACATCATTAGCACTGGCAGATCTATAGGACAGATTCATTTTTTTATGATCTTGGTTTAGCTTCAGTTTATGACGACTGGTAGCAACTAGGTTTCCATCCGGTTGCATTCCTTGACGGCGGCTGCGTCACTGACGTGACAGAGGTGTTCCAGATCCTGTTGAACACAGTGAAGGACTCCAAGGCAGAGCCCCACTTCCTGTCTCTGCTGCAGCACCTGCTGCTTGTCCGCAACGACTACATGGTCAGGTACAGGAGACACATCAACACACACACACGAATAAACAAGAACATGGACTCAACACACACAAACACACTCCGTCACACACACACGTGTGCCTGCTGTAGGTCTACAGGTGCAGGGTTATAGGCACATGACACATCAGCCCTGTAGTGACCTTTCAATGCTCCTTCCCTCTCCACCTCCTCTGCGTGTGACTCACGACTTTGACCAGGGGGCACCTTGTCCTGTGGGACCACCTCTGCTCTTCTCTCTCTGTTACTCTTTCTCTCCTACTCTGGTTTGGGCTCTCTCACTCCATTTCTCCCTCATCCCCCCCCCCAGTGCATCCTTCCAAAACGCCACAAAAAACAGTTAATACGTATGCAGAGGAGGCTGGCTCCATTTGAATAGAGAGGAGCACCTCCAGCCCTTATCACTGGCGCCATGCTAATGTCTCCCTTCGCCCCAGGGCTTTCACTGTGAAGCGAGGGATGAGGCGGAGGGGAGGAATATTAGAAGAGGAGAGAGGGGAGAAGTCAAGAGTTGTAGAAAATACTTATGCGCGCTCACACACACACACACATGCACGCACACACACGCACACACACACACACGGCACAGTTGACATGTCAGGCTTGTCGCCGGTCGCGTCTTTGCCATGTCGCTCCAAACAGGAAGGAAATGATTGCTGAAATAGTTTTCCAAGGTTGAGGGGGAGAGATGGGGATGGGGAGGGCAGGGGGGTGGAGGCGGCGTAGAGGAGGCAAGCAGGCAAAATTGATAGAGAGAGGCGGATGGAAGAGATTTGCTAGGCGCGAGAAGGAAATAACAGTGGCAGGAAGGCGAGATGGCGTATGTGGTGGATTAGTGGGTGACAGTGAGAGAAGGAAAGAGGTGAAAATAGCAAGAGAGAAGAAAACATGCATGTCAGTCTGTCTTCCAGTCCTGCAATTCTGCAGCACTGAATGAACCGAATATGGAAGGACACAACACAGACTAGTGTAGAGTTATCAGTCCTGACCCAAGTCAGTCTAAACCGTAAGCAGACTGGTCACATTCTGACTGCTCCCAGTGTTTCGCAGGTATTGCAAATGAAAGGTATTACCCTTCAATCCTCAACACCTTTCTTTCAAGCGGCCACTAGATGTCTCTCTCGCTCCACGGATAAAACTTAGGTGAAGAAAAAAAAAAGTTTTTTTTGAGAAGTGACAGAGATGGGGAGGAGGGGTAGAAAGATTGAGAGAGGAGAAATTGAGGGAGAGAAGTGACAAAGATGGGGTGCGGGAGGGAGAGAGAGAGAGAGAAAGAGAGAGGGAAAGAAAGAGAAAGGTGTTGCTGAGAGAGGGAGGGAGGGAGGGAGGGAGGGAGAGGGGGTGAGAGAGAGAGAGAGAGAGAATAAATAACATATTGAGTTCTGTGACTTGTGGAGCATCACACAGGGTCACAGAATCAGACACCTCCAAAATTGAGTGTCTGTGTGAAACCAACTAGATCAGACGAGGAAAACACACACGCACACAGACACACACGCTCAGACAGACAATCAATCTTTTTGACAAGAACACCCATACACGTTCTCGGACACCCCTTGACTCCATCAGAGAAAGGTTCGTCTCACAAACAAACACTGTTCTTAATCATTTGGCAATGTATTAATTTAGCAATCCAGCAACTCACGCAGCATTTGAACCTATAAGCTCTCGTATGCAGTGAGAGGCTGTATCCACTGAGCTCCTGTGTGTGTCTCTGTCTTGATGTCTGCAGGCCTCATTACTACAAGCTCATGGACGAGTGTGTCGCACAGATTGTTCTGCACAAGAACGGAGCTGATCCAGACTTCAAGTGTCGCAATCTCACTTTCGACATTGAGGGCTTGATAGGTATAGTTTTTTTTACGCACGCTCATACGCACGCTCATACGCACACTCACACGCTCATACGCTCATACGCACACTCACACGCACGCTCACACGCACGCTCACACGCTCATACACACGCACGCTCATACACATGCACGCTCATACGCACGCTCACACGCTCATACACACGCTCATACGCACGCTCACACGCTCATACACACGCACGCTCATACGCACGCTCATACGCACGCTCATACGCACGCTCATACGCACGTTCATACGCATGCACTCTGAAAGCAGGGCCATTCTATGGATGTTCTGCTGGTTTACCTTTCCAGTCTGCTTGACATATTTGAAGCTTGTATGAGAGTGAGAGTGAGAGTGTGTGTGCGCCTGCGTGCGTGCGTATGTGTGTGTGAGGCGTGTTCCGAATCCTGACAGTGATCCACTTGTTTGTGATTGCTGTGTAAAAACCTGTTAGAAAACGTGTTCCATTTTCACTTATTGAACGGGGGGGTAAACATACCAGGAGAGGCGTCCTGCCCACAGCCAGGCATGGTAGAGCTAGCAGACCAAGTCACTGCATAGGAGAGAGAGCACTAGGCCCACCTGGACTAGACTACACCCAGGCTAGACTCACACTCACAGTAGACACAGCCAAGATATGCCAGACCCCTTCAGACTAGAACTAAACTAGACTAGACTAGACCAGACCGTTACTGGGTCCAGGAGTTGAAGTTTCTGCTCTGTACTCCTACACGACCACTTTTTTGCTGCAGGAGGCTCTAATTGCACTGCTTCTATATGCGTCCTCAAGTAGAACTGACACACACACAGACACAGACACACACACACACACACACGCACATGCTGCCCTCCCTCAGACTGGCGTCATTACGGGTGGAAAGCAGCCCCATTCTGCCCTGCATGCATTATTTAGGGGGTTTCTTTGAACTTCGAAAATTCTCCGCTGCACACACTCATTCCTTCTCTCTCGCTATCTCTCTCTTTCCTCTTTTCTCTCTTCACTCTCACTTTTCAATTTCTCTCGCTCTCACTCTTTTTACCTCTCTTCCCCTCCCTCTTTCTCTCTCTTTCTCTGTCTCAGTCTCTCTCCCTCCACCACTTGTATAGCAACTTGTCCTATTTAGCCTGGCTCTGATGACAGTAGATCCTAGAAGAACACTAACACACACTAATGCTACATCTCGTTTCCTCACTTGGTCCATCTCTCTCTCTCTCTCTCTCTCTCTCTCTCTCTCTCTCTCTCTCTCTCTCTCTCTCTCTCTCTCTCTCTCTCTGTCTCTCTATCTCTCTGTCTCTCTGTCTCTCTGTCTCTGTCTCTGTCTCTGTCTGTCTGTCCTGTCTGCCCCCTCTCTCTGTCCTGTCTGTCCTGTCTGCCCCCTCTCTCTGTCCTGTCTGCCCCCTCTCTCTGTCCTCTCTCTCTGTCCTGTCTGCCCTCTCTTTCTCAATACCTCTTCTGCTGTAATAATCATCATAATCTTTTTCTTTCTCCATCCCTCATTCTGCCTCCCAGTGGCTTATGGGTAGGGGTCCAATGACTAGTGTCTCAGGAGTAGGGCTTGACCAATCAACCTGCAGATTTAGTCTCCTCGCCAGGCAAACTCTTCTCTGCACATGCTCTGTACCCCCCAAAGACCTCCAACCACCTGTCGCCACCAATCACATAATCAACGGCTCTCACCCACTGATCACACCTAGATTCTGTGGCCCCTCCCCCTCCACCTCCACCAACAAATGCTTCTGATAGGTCAGCCAGATGGTGCTATATTTCCATTAGGAATGTATTTTTCTTTTTAATCATCTCTTCCTTGATTGTGAAAGTGGCCTGGGATGATGGGAGGGAATGGGTCAAACAGATGAGGATGGTTGGGTTGGAGAAGTGGAGTAGGAAGAGGAGGGATGCAGAGAGGAGAGGGAAGAACCACTACGTCATGTTAGAGATGTTATCTGTTTGGAGATGAGGGGATTAGCCATGTACCTCGGTGCGTGTGCGTGTGTGCGTGTGCATGTGTGTGTGCGTGTGCGTGTGTGTGTGTGGAGGTGGGGACGGATGGCTGCGCCAGGTAGGAAGATAGACTCCTAGTGTAACAAGATGCCTTTGAAATCATCTGGCCCATCTCCACTTTAAGGAGGGTTGATAAAGCCAACTGGGACACACCAGCTAAAGGACAGTCTGTGCGTGTGCTGTGCGGTGCGTATGTGCGGTGCGTGTGCGGTGTGTATGCGGTGTATGTGTAATTAATTTTGCATAAATGCTTATTTAGGTTCTGTCTAACAAGAACCCTCTCTCTTCCTCCACCCCTCTCTCTCCCTCCACCCTTCTCTCTCCCTCCACCCCTCTCTCTCCCTCCATCTTTCTCACTCCCTCCACCCCTCACTCTACCTCCACCCCTCTCTCCCTCCACCTTTCTCTCTCTCCCTCCACCTTTCTCTCTCCCTCCACCCCTCTCTCTCCCTCCACCCCTCTCTCTCCCTCCATTCCTCTCCCTCCCTCTGCCCCTCTCTCTCCCTCCATTCCTCTCTCCCTCCACCCCTCTCTCTCTCTCCCTGCATTCCTCCTCGTGCAGATAACATGGTGGACCAGACTAAGGTGGAGACCAGTGAGGCTAAGGCCATAGAGCTGGAGAAGAAGGTAAAGTGAACACACACACACACACACACAGCCGTGGGAGGGTAATGAGATTCTCCCTGCTTGTCCCTGTCTGACACTCAGCCACTAAATGAGGAACAGAGGATGAGAGAGAATGAGTGCATACGTGTCTGACAGCTTCCTGATAGAGAAATACTCTCTGAGACCCCCACCCTCCTCCACACACACACAGACACACATGGACGCACAGAGACACACACACACACACACAGAAACACACGGACGCACAGAGACACACACACAGACACATACACAGAGACACACAGACACATACACACACTAAATGGCATGATTGCAGAGGCTTGCTACCCTGGTGTTTCAGTTCTGTTATGAGCCAGACAGGATAATTGCAACGAGTGAGCTGAAACTATCTTCCATCTCACAGGCAGACGCACGCTTACCTACTATGTACAAGCACACACATAGCCATTTGGGACACATTCTGATCTCCCACGACACACCGAGCCTGGTGCATGGTAGGGTAATTGCGTCCCTCTGGCTGTCAGGGATTAGGGATGAGGCTGTCAGGAAGCTGACAGAAAGAGGAGGGAATCCTGTGTGTCCTGATGACCCAGCTGTGTGTGTCTGTGTGTGTCTGTGTGTGTCTGTGTGTGTCTGTGTGTGTGTGTGTGTGTGTGTGTGTGTGTGTGTGTGTGTGTGTGTGTGTGTGTGTGTGTGTGTGTGTGTGTGTGTGTGTGTACGCACACCCGTGAGTGTAAGAAGATTTCACAGCCACTGTCATGGCCTTATGGATGTGTTTGTGGACTGTGAGTGGGAGCGTTTGTCAGACTGCCAACATCCCACTGGCCTCACCCGCGGGTGTCCTGGTTTTGTCTCCCAGCTCAACGCTGAGCTTACGGCCCGCCACGAGCTGCAGGCGGAGCTGAAGAAGCTGGAGAGTGACTACGAGCAGCGCGTCCAGGAGCTGAGCTCAGAGAAGGAGCTGCTGGGAAACGACAAGCTGGAAAGGGAGAAGGAGAACAACATTCTGCTGGGCCAGATCAACAAGCTGAAAGAGCAGGTACACACACACACACAACCCTGCTATACACACACATGACTCTGCTATATACACACATGACCCCGCTATATACACACATGACCCCGCTATACACACACATGACCCTGCTACACACACCCAGCTCAAGTATTCACACACACCCGGCCCAACTACATGTGCACAAACGTACCTGATTCAGTTACTTAAACACATGATACGCACACTCACACACACCCTAGTGGTTTGAATGTAGGCAAGTAGAGACATCTAATAGTGCCAGCCATCCATATCCAGGTAGGACATGTCTCCTTTAGCTCCTCCCTCATCCAGTAAGACAGCAGCATGAACAAGCTGCAGTGAAAGATTGTAGGAAGAGAGGGGAGACGACAGGAGAGACGAGAGCAAGGGACGAAGGAGAAAGAGGAGGAAGGAGAGGATGGTGTAGCTGTCAGTGTCCTGCTGGTTAACCATCTGTACCTGGTCTCAAACTGTCACCAGGGCCATGCACCACACACACACAGCCTGGACAGTCACTATGCATCATTGTATGCGCATGACAGTGTGTTTGTGTGGCAATATTATGCATAGTAGGGGATGTGGACCTCTTCAACACACAGGCTTACTCAGGCCCTGTTCCAGAGCAGGCCGACGCCAGCAAAATTCTCATCGCCCTTCACACACACACACACACACACACACACACACACACACACACACACACACACTCCTGAGTCCCAACATCAAGCAGCCATCAAACAGCATCTTTCACACAGTGCTGCGTCTCTTCCTCTACTGTTAGAGAGGGGTCTGGGTCCATCCGAGTGTTCCCACAGGTAGAGCAGGTCCCCCTGTCACGGAGCTCAGCCAGGGGCCCTTCATGTGGCAGCCACAAGGACAGACACACCCTCTGTTTGTCTGTCTGGCTGGCCGTCTCTCTGTCTGTCCTCCATCAGGCAGGCACATACTCATGTAGACCCATATACAAGTACTGAGAAATACACCACTTGGGCAGAAGTTATCCTTCGAGGCATGGATATCTTAGCTTTACTTTCTCATTTGTCATATTAGCTCTGAGCAAGCATGTGAATGTCATGCTGCCCACGCACACTTATCAAGTCATTCTGCTGTTCCAACTTCTCTCACTCGTCATTTGGTTCAGGCGTCAGTTGCGTAACTTTTTCTTCACTCTCTCCATCACTCTCTTTCTCCCCTGCTCCCTCTCTCTCCTACACCTTCTCTCTGTCTTTGTTGTCCTACTCTCTCCCTCTCCCTCTATCTCCCTTCCTCTCTCTTTCTCTCTGTCTCTCTGTCTCTCCGCAGATTGAGAAGCTGTCTAAGGACCTGGAGGAAGCCAAGACGCGAGTCATCACAGTGACCGTGCCTGTTCCCACCCCTGGCGTGCCCCCACCACCCAACCAAACTGGCCAACCTCCTCCGCCTCCCCCACCCCCTCTTCCTGGTCACCCCTCTGCCGGAGTCCCCGCCTCCACCTCCTCCCTCCTTCCCCTCACTCCCTCAGCTCCTCTCTCCCGCCCCACTCCCCCCCCCCTCCTCCCTTCATTGCCAGACACATGGCTCCTCCTCCTCCTACCCCACCGCCCCCTCTTCCAGGCATGGCCGCCCCCCCACCCGCTCCACCCCTGCCGGGCATGGGGGGTCCCCCTCCTCCCCCTCCTCCCCCTCCCCCCTCCTGGCATGCCTGGGATGCCCCCCCTCCCCCACCTACCCCCTGCATGCAGGATCCCCCCCCCTATATTCATAAAACACGGTCCACCTCCTCCAGGTTTTGCAGGCATCCCCCCCCCTCCGCCAGGTATGGGGGTCTGGACTGCCCCTGTGCCCCCCCCTCTGCCCTTTGGCCTGGAGCCCAAGAAGGACTACAAGCCTGAGGTGCAGCTGAAAAGAGCCAACTGGAGCAAGGTGACAGAGAGTGTTGTTACTTTGTAGGTTCTGGAAGATTTCAGTTAGAATTCCTCTCAACCCTTTCTGTGTTTGCATGAGTGTGTCTTAGCGGTAAAACTCTGACCCCATATAGCTGTGTGTGTGTGTGTCTGTGTGTCTGTGTGCATGCGCTCACGGCTCTTTCATGACTTTGTGCTTCATGTTCTCCTCCTCTATCTCATCTGCGATGGTTAAAACATCAAAACGGCCCTCTGTCTCTCTTTAGCCTAGAGCTACTGTTTAATGGCTGCCGTCAAGTTCATCAGCGTTTAGTCCCTCTCTCCCCTCTCTCTCTCTCTCTCTCTCTCTGTCTCTCTCTCTCTCTCTCTCCTCTGTGTTCCTACCACTCATACCCCTGCTTGGTGAGAGCCCTCTGACGAGGGTGTCACAGAAATTGCTTTTTAATAAGCCGGCTTCTTTTAACTGTGCTGGTGAAAGATAATTAAATTGCTGCTAGAAAGGACAGCATTCTTTTGTAATTTAAATTAACATTTTTTTCCCCTTCTCTCGGTCCTTCAGCCTCCTATACTCCCCACTCCCCTCACACACACACTATCCCTCTACCCCCCCCATCCCCAAGGCTTGCTGGGTAATGAAAGCCTCATATCTGTGAAGTAGCTCCCCCTCCTCTGATGCTCTCCCCCCTCTCTGTTTCACTTTCTCTCCCATCCCTCCCCTTGATGAGGAAACCAAAGCGAGAAAGAGGAGCGAGAGAAAAGTGAATTGTGCAGTGTTTAGTTGTGCTTGGAATGAAGAAAGAGTCCGACGGGTGCAGCAGCCAGACAAGGAAAAGGCTGAATAAGCGGAGGAAGGAAAGGAGCTAGGGAAGGAAGCAGGGCGCTTCCTCCCCCTCTCTTCTTCCTCTTACTCTCTGTGACAAGACCAGGGTGTGAATCCTCTTCCTTTTGTGTGAGAAAGATCATGGAAAATGACTGCCTCTTCCTCTCCTCAGTAGTCACCCCTTCTACTGTCCTTAAACGCACCCCCCCCCCCCCCCCCCCACCAGACAAATCTCCACCCAACCACTTTGTTCTCAATGATTTTTGTTCTTTTCGCCTTTCCTTCTCTCTTGGATGGATGGATGAATGATTTCGGTGCAGAATTGAATAGATGAAAGGCTGTCTCTAACTCCTGCTCTCTCCCACTCTGTCTCTCGCCCGCCCGCCTGCACCCTCTCTCTCTCAGATTGGGCCTGAGGATCTCTCAGAGAACAGTATCTGGACCAAAGCCAAGGAGGGTCGCTACGAGAGCAACGAACTCTTTGCCAAACTCACACTGGCCTTCTCCTCTCAGACCAAAAGTATGTGTTTGTGTTTGTTTGTGCACTTGTGCGCGTGCAATTGCTGCCCCTCCTTGCTTATTGATATTGATCTGTTATTGATCCATGATAACTGTGTTTTTTCCTTTCTCATCATCATATCCATTCCACTCATCCCTCAGGCTCCAAAGGTAAGAATCACGCACTCGTTCACCTTCCTCCTTTCCCACATCCAAACATTGCAGCAGCTCAGACAGTATTGTATGTATGTGAGAGAGCTGGTGGCATCCTGCTGTCTGAGAGAGCACTCCCAAGATGGGATCCTTAGGGATGTGCGGGTAGAGAGGGGGGTGGATGTGGGGGTAGAGAGAGGGGTGGATGTGGGGGTAGAGAGAGGGGTGGATGTGGGGGTAGAGAGAGGGGTGGAGTGGGGGTAGAGTAGCGGGGTGTGGGGATAGAGAGAGGGGTGGATGTGGGGATAGAGAGAGGGGTGGATGTGGGGATGAGAGAGAGGGGTGATGTGGGTAGAGAGAGGGTGGATTTGGGGATAGGAGCGAGGGTGTGTGGAGATAGAGAGAGGGGTGAAATGTTGGGGGTAGAGGAGAGGGGGTCGATATGGGAGAACGAGAGTGGGGTAGATATGGGGGGAGAGGGAGAGGGGTGGATGTTGGGGAGGTCACTGGTTGCCTGTGCTATGCACCTGTCGTGTGCTGGGAAATTGGGCAGATACATTGTGTAGCGTCACACACTGTAGGTGCGAGGTACCGACGAATGCTGTGAAAGTATGACGCGGTGAGGGTCGGCGTATGAGGCGTCGCATGCGGGTGGTGGCAGCTGTGTTTCGGTGAGTGGGCCCTACTAGGTGGGCCTGGTGAGTCATGCAAGTGTGTGGACCGTGTTAGCGTCGTGGTCACTTGTGGTTCGCCAAGTTGTATGGGAACTTCTTGCTCGGGTCTACTCATATTATTTTACATCCAGGAGGGGAATGGGCAACTGACGGACAACGTGGTTGTGTGGCGCGCAGCGGTGCATGTGTGTGCATTGCCACTCATGCAAGGGGCGTGTAGATGACGGCCGACTTCGAGCTTAGATGCAATCACAACTGTTCTGGCACAGTCCATCATACCTATACACCAGATGAAACACACGCGCGCACACACAGGTTGTTCGCTGTCCAAGTCAGTGAAATGTCAAGGTTGGCAGCTGTCCCACCTGTATGGTGTGCTCAAGGCTCGGCTGTCAGTCTGTGATTCGTTAGCAGGGGCCCAGCTCTCCCTTGTGATTGGTCGAGACACAGCTGTCCTATTTGATGTCCGATAACCTTTTCTGAAATCTGACTGTGAACGCTTGCTGGCCTTTTCATAGCCTTGTCTGTCTACCTCTGTGTGTGTGCGTGGGCGCGCGTGCGCAAGTATTTTGCTGTGGTGTGTACGGTGTTGAGAGATGTCTGGAAGGCATCTGCTAGGTGATTGTATGCAGGTATGGTTGTGCATGTGTTGCTGCATTCTCTTTGTATGGATGGGTCTTTATGTCCTCCCCAAACGTGTGTGTGTGTGTGTGTGTGTGTGTGAGAGAGAGAGAAGTGCACCGCGTTAAGCAGCCAGCCCTCGTTATGCATAATGACCCTTGAACCCTTCCATGGCATCCTCTTGGATGGAGCGCCCAAGGCCAGGTCACATCTTCACCACGACTCCTCCCTCCCGCCCTCCCTCCTTTTGGACCAGCTATTTCAACTGCACTCCTCCCCCTCTCCTGGACACCGCTAGCTGGATGTGACCTCTGACCCCTCTCTATCCTCCACTGTTGTCCACAAGCACAGCCAGCACACACACACATGAATGTTCTGGAAAGATCCCTGCACACATACATCCTCAGTCCCTCCAGGCAGGGTCGCAGGGTGATGACCTTCCAGACTCAGTGGCTGAGTCCAGCTCTGATAGGACGTGACGGGCCCTCTGGCTGGCTGGGCCTCTGCTGCTCTCTCTCATTCTCTCTCTTTATCGCTCTCTCTCATGCTCTCTCTATCGCTCTCTCTCATGCTCTCTCTCTTTATCGCTCTGTCTCAGTCTCTGTCTCGATCTCTCCATTTCTCTCTCCCCCCTCTTTCTCTCATTGTGTATGCAGTATATAAATATATTTACGGTACATTGTTTTTGTTTTATCATTACATTTGCGGTCAATGAAACGTGTGTGTGTGTGTGTGTGTGTGTGTATAGTTAGCATGCCAAATCAGTTCAGGGTCTATGTGCTAGCCTTGTTATCACAATATTCTCCCTGAAGTGTGTTTCGCTCTGTAATTTCAGCTTTTAATTTCCTTACCCCAGATCATTGTTGTCCACTTTCTCCTTTGATATGGAGTTGCCTCCGTCTCTCTCTCTTCCTGTCCCCTCCTCCACCCCTCCCCTCTTCCAGGCTGTTTTCCTCTTGTGTTTCTCTTTTTCCCGTGCTTCCGTTTCTAGCACACACCAGCACGCTGTTTGATAGCAGGGGCCTTTTGATGTCTGCACCTCAACCCAATTAGCAAAACAGAGAAAGGGATGGAGGGAGCGAAGGAGGAGAAGCAGAAAAGGAGGGATGAGATAGATGAGCGCAGGAAGACCAGAAGGACTTGGGGAAAGGGGGTGACTCATTTGAAGGAAGAGTGGGGAAAAGGGCCAGGAGCAAATGAATCCTCTTAATGTGAGGATGATGTTCTAGTCCCTCACTGTCTGTCCCCTCACTGTCTGTCCCCTCTGTCTGTTCTCTCTTAGCCTCTCCTAGCCCCTCACTGTCTGTCCCCTCACTGTCTGTCCTGTCACTGTCTGTCCCCTCACTGTCTGTCCCCTCACTGTCTGTCCCCTCACTGTCTGTCCCGTCACTGTCTGTCCCGTCACTGTCTGTCCCCTCACTGTCTGTCCCCTCACTGTCTGTCCCCTCACTATCTGTTTCCTCACCGTCTGTCGCCTCACTGTCTGTTGCCTCACTGTCTGTCGCCTCACTGTCTGTTGCCTCACTGTTTGTTCCCTCACTGTCTGTTCTCTCTCAGCCTCTCCTAGCCCCTCACTGTCCCTCTGTTCTTCTAGCTGACTCTGCTGCTCTTTCTCCTCTTCCTCTCCTTTTCTTTTCTCCTCTCCTATTTGCGGCCTCATTTCCGTCTCCGTGGAGATCGGTCTCTCCCCTACGGAGTGTGCTCGGAGACACCCAGCCAGACGGTGGGGGCGACGCCCCCTCACCTCTCCGCGTTGCTGCCTGTACAGCGACCTACTTCATTACCACAGCAACCAAGCCGCCATGGTTACCGTCCTACATCCCCCTGAGAGCAGTAGTCAAGCTGATCAGCACAGGACCCTAATATATGCTGTATATTTATAAACAGGC
Organism: Plecoglossus altivelis; assembly: GCA_036571765.1. Classification (NCBI taxonomy): domain Eukaryota; kingdom Metazoa; phylum Chordata; class Actinopteri; order Osmeriformes; family Plecoglossidae; genus Plecoglossus; species Plecoglossus altivelis. Next base: position 8,385,090 of record BROE01000006.1, on the reverse strand, counting down.
TGTGTGTGCGTGTGTTGGGCTGTGGGTGATCTTCAGCTTTTACACACCACTTATAATGAGCCTTTTCATCTCGTCGTGTTCTGCAAAAATCAATTTCCCATCCTGTATGTGTGTGTATCTGTGCATGTCCACTCTCTCTGTCTCGCTGTCTCTCTCTGTCTGCCTCTCTCTCTCTATCTCTCTCTCTCTGTCCCTCTCTGTTCTGTCTGTCTGTCTCTATCTCTCTCTTTCTGTCACTCTTCCTTTCCCTCTCTCTGTCTCTCTATCTCTCTGTCTTTCCCTCTCTCTCTCAAGCCAGAGTTATCTAGTGAGGGGAGCGTGCCCTTTCCTGGTTTTAATGATGTAGCCTCAACAGATCAGGTTCCACACACCACACTCACTCACTCCACCTTGCCTGCCCTCACCCCGCGAGCCAAAACAGCTCCTTATGAACTGCCCCTACTGTTCAACTTGGTTTCATACGCCTGCAAGAGCGTTCTGTCTGGAGGTCAAAGGTGAGCTGGTGGTCCACTAGTGTGTTTCCACAGGCAGGAGATGGAGATGTATGGAGCAGAGCGTAGACGTCTCCAATTACTCCAGTTTGACGTTCCTCTGGAGTTCTCCAGCGATGTGCTAGAACCCACCGGAGGAGAGCTAGGTGGAGAAGCTGTCTGTCAGCACGCCAGGCAGAATGGGTTTTTTTCTGTTCTCTCTCCCTCTCTCTCATCATGCTCTCTCGCTCTTACCAGCAGCTTGTTTGTTTTCTCTGTTATTCCCAATGGAGTCGTAAGGAAACATTTGTTCACGCGATAGTGTTGCAGCGATGGAAGCATGTGTGTGTATCTGTGTGTTTGTGGTTAGATCTTTGTGGTCTTCGACTGTCTCCAGTCCCTCAAGGCAGTTTGTAAAACCTGCTTCTAAATGAGGATTAGACATTCAGGCCAGAGTTTTACTTGTCTCGTAAATTTAGTGTGTGTTTGTTTTGATCTTTGCACGTGTTCAGGTTTCAAATGGGTGTGGAATAATCCTTGTGTTCTAAGAGTTGAACTGAAAGTGAGTGTGAGTGTGTGTGTGTGTGTGTGTGTGTGTGTGTGTGTGTGTGTGTGTGTGTGTGTGTGTGTGGGTGGGGGGTGAACACAGTGCTCAGGCTTGTTAATAAATCATGTTGTGTTCAAGGCCGGGGTGGGAAAGAGAGAGGGAGGTTAATGCACAGGTCACTAATGCTGGAGAAAAACACTTTTCTCCTTCACGCACTCCCTCTCTTTCTCTTTTTCTCTGTTTCTTCCCTTCATGTGGCCATTTCTCCACTAATGTCTTAAACCCTCCACATTTCCTCTCAAAGAAGCACTACAGTAAGTATTGCATTCCATCTCTGGTGTGTGTGTGTGCGTGTGTACGTGTGTACCTTTGTGCCACCCAGTTGTAGCTTATTTTTTGAGAAAGGGATCAGAGATAAGGAAAATGTATGCAGGTATATAGGATATATGCCTGTGTGTTTGTGTTTCTGTTCCCCAAGTCTGTAGATTATCTATTGCTAGCTTCTAAGCTCTACATTAGGGCTGTATTAGCCTGGCTCTGAACGCAGGCCGCTGTTCTTAAGCCACGATAGGCAGAGCGGGGGAAAAACACACAAAGAGCACTTCCTCATTCATGGGCTTGTTACGGCGATCCATCGCCTCACCAGCAGCGCTCATTCATCAGGCCCTTATCAGGCTGAAACACATCAGCGAGCTCGCCACGCTTCCTGCCAAACGCGAGGGCTTATACCCGCGCAACAAACGTACACGCGTGCACATGCGCACCGTACACATGGCCCGCGCGCACTTTAGTTCCATCTCTCCTCTCTGTCGTCCTCCTCCTCTCACTCCGGCTGTTTCTCATGCTAATGGAGCGTACCCTCCTCGCCGCCCGCCGCCGTCATCGTCCTCAACGCCACCACAGCAGCCGAGTTCCCACTGAGCGCTTAATCTCTCCTCGGAGATTATCCCGCTTTCCAGCGGCCGCACTCCTCTCCTCCTCCTCCTGTCTCTTCTCTTTCTGTTCCTCTCTATCTCTCTCTCTCTCTCTCTCTCTCTCTCTCTTCCTTTCCCCCTCTCTCTCTCTTCCTCTCTCTCTCTTCCTGTCTGTCCTGCTCTTGCTCCCTCGTTCTTTTGCTGGTGACCTTAGAGCCTGTCCCAGCACCCATCTAGACTCCCAGCATACTCACCCTCACAACAGCCAAGGCGTGTGCGTGTGCGCGTGAGTGCTCGCGTGGGTGCGCGCACACTTAATTAGCTGGATGGAGTAATGTGTTTGAAAGCTGGTTAGGGATGCTAAATACACACTGTGTACCATCCCCAGTGTCTCTTTCACAGAGCTAGGTCGCATTAGCATCTGGCTTTAGAAAGCCAGAACGCGAGGGATGGAGGGATGAAGGGAGAAAGAGATGTATGCACACCTCCACACCTCCGCCCACTCTCTTCCTCTATCTCTCAGCGCTCTGTCAGCGGCTGATTCTCTTCCGCCTCCTCCTGTCTTTCTGTAAACCTGTTTTTTCACTTCTGTGTGTGTGTCTGTTTGCGTGTGCGTGGTGTGTAAGTGTGTCATGAGTGTCTTAGTGACAGTGGGGCAGTTTTCAAGCGAGACAGTCGCTACGTGCGCATTTTCACATCCTATGTTTAGAAGCAAATGAATGGAAAAGGAACGAGGGATAGGAAGAGGAGGGGAGGGGGGGAAAGAGGAGAAGAAAGAGGCAGGAAGAGCGTGAGACAGAGGTGGCCTGCCCTGATGCCCCACCTGGCACTAGTGGCAGCCCTTCCCCTCCCAACGCCTCCACTGTTTTGATCTCATTATAAGCCTGTGCCCCTAGGGGTTAACGCACACACATACACACACAGCCTCGCCATCAACTTTGATGCCACCAATGGCAGGGAATAAGGAAGATAAATAAATAAATACAAATTGGAAAAAGAGAAGGAAATCTTCAAAGGGGATGATGACAAGATAGCAGCATCAGCCCTCCCTCCCTCCCTCCCTCCCTCCCTCCCTCCCTTGCCCCTCTTCTGCTGGGGCTCCCTGTTCTCTCTCTCCTCTCCCTCCCCTCCCTTCTCAGTGTTCCTCGCAGGTGGGAAAGAGAGGGCGAGAGGAGAAGAGCGAAAATACAGATAGATGGGAGAGGAAGAGCATGTTTGGACACAGCGTGCATTGTACCTCTTAGCAGTCCAGAACATTTAGCCTTCAGCCAATAGTGAAACTAGACCGTCTCCATAAGCGCTAAGGCGTTCTGGAACCAAACTGGTGAACCCACTCTCCTAGCCCCCAGTACGGTCTGAGCGCGTGCGTGCGTGCGTGCGCAGGGCAGCTCTACAACTCACTGCTTTGTGGCCCAGTGGCATTTAAGCCAGACGTGGTATTTACTGAGGTTGGTGTGGTAGGCCACGCACCGCTCTGACCTTAATTTGCAACCTTTAAAGAACTGGCCTTCCTGCGTGTGTGCCTTGTTTCACCCTCTTTTGTTACTACTTACCCTGTCTGTGTGTGTGTGTGTGTGTGTGTGTGTGTGTGTGTGTGTGTGTGTGTGTGTGTGTGTCCAGCCCTACTCCATTACTCAGTACCAGTGTGTGTGTCGTGTTCCAGATGAGACACACTGGTTCGCCCTGCAGGCACCTGCATTTTTCACCACGCTGATGCCCACCGCTCGCCTGCGCAGAATGGAAATGTGCTACCTTCCTCTGTCTCTCCCCCCTCCTCTCGGTCTCCCCCCTATCTCTCTCATTTCCTTTCCTCTTTCTACTCCCCTACCCCTTCATCACTCTCTCCTACCCCCCATTCCCCCCTCCCCTGGGTCCTAATCAAAGTGCTCGGCGTCTCCAGATTAGTACTTGAGAAAGTCCCTAAAGACATTTGTTCATTTTGTCCATTTTCAGGTACGCTCATTCCCGCCCCCGCCCCCGCTCCCTCCCCTTAAAGCTTTGAATTTTTAAACCTCCCTGCTGAATAAGAGATGTAGCCAGTCGTCACCAGGGAGTGATGGAGGGGCGGGGAGTGTGGGAGGGGGAGGGGGGGAGGGGGCAGGTTGTCCCTAACCACGCTTTTACATTTATCCCTAAAAACTTCACTCTGTCTGTTCAATAATGCATGACCATTTTCCCCCTCTACCTCTCCCCGTCCTTATCCTTCCCTTCATCTCTCCCCTCCCCATGCGATCATCACTCCGTCCACCAGGATCAACTAATGGGTGAACCTTGGCAACAGGAGCATGTGTGTGTGTGTTACATTCACACTGTCGAGTCTACCCCTGAGATCCATTTTGTTTTAGGACGTGTGTGCGTGTGTGTCGGCGCATGTCTCACACCTGGAGTGTGTTTCCATTATTCTTTCCAGCCCTTGTCAGCCTGAACAGCAATAATGTGACCATCTAAAGTGTGTTCAGTGTTAAACCCACAGAGAGGAAGAGGCTTTAATGGACACTGAATGAAGGATTGTGCACTTGCGTGCGCACGTGTGCCTGCATGCTGGTTTGGTAACAACACAGAGGAAAATTCACCACTATGTCTGGCAGGTAGGCAGAGAGAGGGATGAGCGGGGGGGTGAAAAGATGAAGAGCTGGAGGGGAAATGGATAGAAGGAATCGGGGGCAGATAGCCGCAGGGACGTTCTGAGAGATGTGGGGATGCAGAGAGGGATGGAGAGAGGGATAGTGAGAGGGACGGAGAGAGAGACAGTGAGAGGGATGGAGAGATTCAGGTTATGGTGACAGAGAGGAGTGGACTTTTTGACGATTGTGACAGAGAACAGAATGAATAAGAGGAGCTGTGATGGAATGAGGAAGAGGGAGAAGAGATGGTGGTTGAAGGAAGGATGAAGATAATGGAGGCAGACATGAGGAAGAAGTATAGGGGGAAAAGACAGAGAGAGAGGATGGCTGGCCAGGTTGAAGGATGTTGCTGTGACAGCTTCCTGCGTATGAATGTTCCTTTACATCTGAGACACTGCTAGCCTGTGGAACACACACACACTTTGACAGGCAGGGAGGTGTGTGTGTGTGTGTAGGTCTTTCATGTAAGAAAGGCACAGGGCAAGTTGGGACCAATGCCTGCTTCTCGCTGTCTCATACTGTCTGTGTCATCCTCTCGTTTCCCTCCTCTCTCTCCTGAGGAATGGGAGAATGGAGAGAGAAAGTGAGAGATGGAAGGCGCAGCTGGAGGAGAGCGTGTCACAGCAGGCATTTTAGCACCTCATCCTCCTGACAGCGTTTAGCTCTCCTCTGGCGCTGCCCTGTCCTCCTGCTCCATCAGCTCCCCCACTCTGACTCCACATCATCTATCCCTCTCTGACTCCACATCATCTCCCTCTCTGACTCCACATCATCTCTCCCTCTCTGACTCCACATCATCTCTCCCTCTCTGACTCCACATCATCTTCCTCTCTGACTCCACATCATCTCCCTCTCTGCCTCCACATCATCTCTCCCTCTCTGACTCCACATCATCTTCCTCTCTGACTCCACATCATCTTCCTCTCTGACTCCACATCAGCTCTTTCTCACTCTAGCTCTGCTTTAAGTAGTGTCTAGTCCCTGCTATGGCAGGTGTAGACAATGTTATTTTACAGTCTACCTTCTCTTCAGTCCCCATGATGTACCCCAAGCTGTCTGTCTGCCTTTCTGTCTGTCTGCTCCTTTCCTGGCCTCCTATCCTGTCTCTCTGGTCTCTTTGCTTGTCTGCCTGTGAGTCAGTGTTATTCTCCAGTTAGCCCCCCAGACCCCAGCTGGTTAATATTGCATTGCACTTACAGCAGCAGCACCACCCAGTGCACCTAACCCTGAAGTAGGCAGGAAGTCATGCTAATTCATCTTCCTCTCCTTCTCTCCATTGTATCATCATCACCACCACCTTCTCCTCCCTTTCCCTGTCCTCCTTTCCAGCCCCCCCCCCCCCCACCACCACCATACTTCATCACATCTCCTCCAGGTTCTTTCTCTCCCTCTCACTGACTTTCTACTTCCTTCTCATCCCTCTATCTCTTTCTTTCCTGCCACCCTCCATCTTTCCTGTCGTTCCATTGCTTTCTGAGTCCTTTGTTCAGATAGATCCTGTTACAGACAGTGCAGCCTGTGTTGGGTACCAGAAGGCTGCAGGAGACTGTACTGGGACCCAGTGTCTTGAACCTAGGAGACGTAGTAGCTCATGTGTGAGGAGGCTGTAGTCCTATCACTGACATCAGCTAGGTCCCTGTGCCCCCAGGGAGGGTTGGGTCACTGCCAGGCGGGCTGCGTGTGTGCGTGTGTGTGCGTGCGTGTGCGTGCGTGCGTGCGTGTGCAGTATTCCCATCAGGGTCCATAGTTAAACTGTGTGGAAAGTAATGTGACCAGGCCTCCTCTCCAAACAATAATTCATAAGATGTGTTGTGTGTGTGTGTGTGTGTCCTTTGCTCCTTGCGGAGCCACATTTCCGCCGTGTTCATTTCCCAACATTAGAGACAGATGATAGGCCAACCCTGTGGAGATTTGAGCAAAAAGTGTTCAGGTGACATAAAACCCGCGCACACAGACACAGAGTTATTGGGGCACGGAGTGAAATACTGACGTTGTCATGCCCTGCTCTGTTCGCTAATCCAGTTTAGGCGGATTAATTAGGAATTTACAGTGTAATGTTATCGGTGTGATTTGCCGGCTTTCTTTCTCTCCCACTCACACACACACACACACACACACACACACACACACACACACATCTCTTCACCAGAGTAAATTTAGGGTGAGGATTATACTGAACTAAGCAGAAAGCAAAGTAGTCTTCGTCTCACATTTTCTCTCTTTTCCTCCCCCTCTTTCATTCTTTTTACACTTCTTTCTCTCCAACACATGTATTATTCTTCACGAGTCTCTCTCTCTCTCTCTCTCATTTTCTCGGTGCATGAAGCATAGTCAGAACCCCTTTCTTCCAGCCCACCTTCTCTTTCACTCTCCCATCTCCTCTCTTCCCTCCATTACCCGCTCTTTTGAAGGGCTGCAGGCTTTCATTTTCTCACTCTTTCTGTCTGGGTTTCATTCCCCCACTTGCTCTCCCTGATGTTCCCTCTTTCATTCTCTCGCTCATTCTCTTTCTGTCTTTCGTTCAGTTCTCTCCCCCACCTTCTCTCCCCTGTTCCCGCTTTCAGTGTCTCTTGTCCTGTCTCTCATCCTGCCAGCTCTCTGTGTAAAGTCTCCCACTGTCATCCTGACGGCAGCCTTTTGTGTGTACCCTTTCTTGTTTGAGTAGGTGAATAGAGATGCAGGTGTGTTTGTGTGCATGTGCAACCATGTGTGTGTGTGTGTGTGTGGGGGGGGGGGTTACGTTTGGTTGTGTGTCTGTCTGGGGTTGTGTGTGAGTGTGAGAGAGTAAGATGTAATCACTGTGCATCATTTCCCAGACTGAATACATTCAGATGTTGCTGGAGTGGCTCCTTCTGTTCTCTTCCTTTCAAACTTCCCATCCTTCTCTGTCCCTGTGTGTGCGTGCGCGTGTGCGAGTGTGTGTGTTTGTCTGCACGTGCACCCATCCATTTTTAGAAACAACCTGTCACACAAACCTGGGGAAAACAGAGCCAGGCTGGCCACAGAACAACAGTGAGGCAGAGAGAGGAGATGAGAAGGAGGGATGACAGGGAGAAGTGGATAGGTAATATATACACAGGTGTGTGTGTGCGTGTGTATGTGTGTGTGTGAAGGGGGGGGTACACAGTGCACATGCAGCTGCCAAAAGCAGTGAGGTATGTGTGAGTGTTGAGAGAGTAGACAGTAATGATATTGTTTTTATTAATGTTCTATAAAAAATGTAGTGCGTGGCTGCTAAGGCTTTTAGTGCTTTTCCACCACTGTGCTGCAGTACGCCTGTCTCCCTCTTACATATGGAAACGCCTTCTAGCTGGCTCTTATTGAAATATTGGATTACTGTGTTCAGGCAGAAATGACAAGCCACACAGGGTTAGACGTCTTTACTGACCTATCTTGCTCTTATACTAGTAGGGCTGGAGTAAGGCTGGAGAATGTCTACAGTAGGCCTGAAGGAGGTCTACAGTAGGGCTGGAGAAGGTCTACAGTAGGCCTGAAGGAGGGCTACAGTAGGGCTGGAGAAGGTCTACAGTAGGGCGAGAGGATGCTTCCAGTAGGGCTGGCATGGCTGCTGTACAGCATGTCTAAGGCTTCACTCTGCCCCCAGGGTTTGCTGCAGTCCAGCCTGGCTGCCTGGCCCTGTGCTAGGATGATTCACACTGTGTGTGTGTGTGTGTGTGTGTGTGTGTGTGTGTGTGTGTTTTGGCCCACTGGGTCATGATAACAAGGGCAGTTGTGGCCTGTGGCCATTTCGCCCCAAACTCTTAATCAGCCCGCTAGTGCTGAAACGGAGAACCCTCTGCCCCCTGTCAACATTCACACATGCACACACGCATCCACTCACCAGAGGCACAAGCCTAATCAGCACAATCACCATCTCTCTCTCCTTTTCTCCCTCACTTTCTCCAAGTCTCTCTCTCACCCTCCTGCTCTCTCCTTGTATCATTCCATCTCTTCAGATGGCATGTCTCTGTGTCTGCCAGCCTCTCGTTCGCCCTATCTTTCCCTTCTCATCTTTCTCCTCTGCTCCTGCTGTCGTTATCTCTCTCCTTCTCTACGCTGGCTCCATCCACCAGCTGTAGATTACTTTGAGGATGTCTACTTCTCCCTCCATTCAGCTGCCTTTCTTTCTCTTTGTCCTTCTCTTTCTCTATCTCTCTCTTTCTCTCTCTCTCTCTCCCTCTCTCTTTCTCTCTCTATCTCCCTCTCTCTTTCTCTTTGTCTCTCTCCCTCTCACTTTCTCTCTCGTCCTCTCTTTCTCTCCCTCTCTTTACCTTCCTCTCTCTTTTTCTCTCTCTCTCACTCTTACTCTCTCTCCCTCTCTCTTTATCTCTCTCTCGCTCCCTCTCTTTCTCTCCTTCTCTCTCTCTCTGTCTCTCTCTCTCCTCCCCACTCCTCTCTTTGTCTCCATCTGACTGGTGGTTTTAATGCATTATGAAAATGGACTCGGGGTACGAACAAAAACAGGACGAGTTTGCTGTTTAATGTGACTTCTTTCACTCCTCATCCTCCTCAGCAGCCAGTTAGATTGTGTGTGTATGTGTGTGTATGGCAGCGTGGGTGTGTGTGTATGGCAGTGTGTGTGTATGGCAGCGTGCGTGTGTGTATGGCAGCGTGCGTGCGCCTAGCACTCGTATTGTGTTAACCCTCACAGCTCTCGTTCTGTTGCTTCCTTCCATTCAGTGCTGCAGTTTACTGTTACTCTGCTGTCCTGTCTCACGCTGCTGTCCTGTCTCACCCTGCTGTCCTGTCTCACGCTGCTGTCCTGTCTCACCCTGCTGTCCTGTCTCACGCTGCTGTCCTGTCTCACGCTGCTGTCCTGTCTCACGCAGCTGTCCTGTCTCACGCAGCTGTCCTGTCTCACGCAGCTGTCCTGTCTCACGCTGCTGTCCTGTCTCACGCTGCTGTCCTGTCTCACGCTGCTGTCCTGTCTCACTCTGCTGTCCTGTCTCACGCGGCTGTCCTGTCTCACGCTGCTGTCCTGTCCCACGCTGCTGTGGCGCTCGTGTGACAGTTAAACAGTATGAATTATAGAGGAGATGAAAGGAGAGCAAGTCCAACACATGTTTTACAGGTCGCCTCTTAACGGAGGAGGGGGGCGGAGGGTGCTTCTTATAGCAGCCTGAGTTAGAGTGTCAGAGGGACGGCAGACTCCAGGTAGGAGCGATGAGGGCCAGCAAGCAATAGAAGGTGGTAGGGTTAGAGAGTCAGGGAAGGAGGTGGGGTTAGAGAGTCAGGGAAGGAGGTGGGGTTAGAGAGTCAGGGAAGGAGGTGGGGTTAGAGAGTCATGGAAGGAGGTGGGGTTAGAGAGTCAGGGAAGGAGGTGGGGTTAGAGACAGGGAAGGAGGTGGGGTTAGAGACAGGGAAGGAGGTGGGGTTAGAGACAGGGAAGGAGAGAGAGATGATTGGATGTGTAGAGGTAAAGAGGGGAGGGATGAATCCAAAAGGTGAGAAGGTTTCTGTGGCATTTTGAAAAGGAGATTGAGCATTAATGAGGAATGGATGGAGGTGGAGAGAGAGAAGAAGAGAAGGATGGAAGGAGAGGGAGGGAGAGATGGGTGGGGGTGCCGTGGACTAGAAGTTAAGTTCTGCCAGATCCAGGAGTGTGACCGGGAGCTGAGCTCATCCTGTCTCTCTAAATCTCTCCATCTCTCAATCCTTCCCCTCCCCCTCCCTCCTCCTGCTTCCCACTGTGCTCATTTGTCTGAAGTTAAACCCCTTTATCTGGGGAGAGGAGATCATCACAGTTTGAGAGAACGTGAGAAAGACAGAAAGAGAGATACAAACTGTAGAGGAGTCACATGCCAGATACAGTGCCGGAGTTCAGTGTGGATGGCTGGTGTTCAGTGTGGATGGTTAGTGTTCAGTGTGGATGGTTAGTGTTCAGTGTGGATGGTTAGTGTTCAGTATGGATGGCTGGTGTTCAGTGTGGACGGCTGGTGTTCAGTGTGGACGGCTGGTGTTCAGTGTGGATGGCAGGTGTTCAGCGTGGATGGTTAGTGTTCAGTGTGGATGGCAGGTGTTCAGTGTGGATGGTTAGTGTTCAGTGTGGATAGCAGGTGTTCAGTGTGGATGGTTAGTGTTCAGTGTGGATGGTTAGTGTTCAGTATGGATGGCTGGTGTTCAGTATGGATGGTTAGTGTTCAGTATGGATGGCTGGTGTTCAGTATGGATGGTTAGTGTTCAGTATGGATGAGGCCTCAGCCACACTCTGCCTGCTGGGTCTGACTAAGGCGCACATGACAGATAACCAACAGTCTTGATTCATCTCCTCTGCTTTGAGAAGAAGCCCTGTCATTCTTCGCTTTAGCAGGTCTTGTGAAAGAAAATTCTGATGGCACTGTGTAGATATGAACAGTCATGAATGGCGGTTTCAATACAATTTATTTAGCTTGTACAAGTACACAAGATTAAACAAAGCGCTTTGTGATCAGTCATTACAGAGGACCTGATAGCCACAAGTCGTTCGTAAGAGTGATGTCGAACATCCCTTAAACATTACTTTAAATACACTTAGAACAAATGGTATTGCGTATGGTCAATCAATCAATGTAACAACCTCTGTGATTGGCCAACTCTACTCAGTGACAGCTTGAAACAATACATCTCCTTACCAATTGTCCCACAGTTCTTTAATGTGGCATCTCTCCCCAAAACGGTAGATAATAAAGCCACAAGTCGTTGACTGGTCAAATGGTCAATTGTCCTTTGTGTGGTCATCTTTAACAATACAGTTGCTTTAGACCAACTGTTTCTAGACTTAACGTCTCATAGTTAGGTGTTATAAAACTACAGGTGGCCTCTCTACCAAATGGAGTTAAATTAACATTCATTCTATCAAGCTTCTTAACCAAATGTAGACTTCTCTTGAAGCATATTTATTGTAACCATGTTCTACAATTCCAACACTGGCTGTAGTTGCTGAGCTCATCTTTCCTCCCTCTCTCACCTGCCTCATCTCTCCCTCCCTCCCTTTGTCTGCCTCCCTCAACCCTCCATCTGTCTCTCCCTCCATCCCTCCCTCTCTCCACCCTCATCCTTCTCTGTCCTCTCTATCCCTCATCTCTCATTCCATTTCCCTCATTCCTCCTTCAGAAAGCCCAGTAGTTATACCTATTGTCCCCATACTAAGCAGCAGTCTGCAGCGTGGCTCTGTCCTGGGCCTCCTGAGGGCTCCTATCTGCTGCTCTAGTCTGTCTTGGAGTGCTGCTGCTGCTCTACACACGGTGACCATGAGCAGGATGCAATACCCGTCTGTAGGCCAATCAGAACTCATCTTCCAGGTTGAGGATTGCAGGTTTTTTCTGAGGATGTGATCGTGTAAGAAGTTTAATGAACTTCTAAAGCTACGCACTTGACGACAATAGCCATTAAAAAAAGCTCTCTGTCGCTCTCTCCCTCTCTCTCTTCCTACCTCTCTCTTTTCCGATCTCTCTTACGCTCTCCAATCTTCCAAATCTTTTTCGCTCTCTCTCCGGTGTTTGTGAGTGGTTGCGCGTGTGTGTGGTGGTTATTCTGAGCGCGGCGGAATGCGCATGGGGCTTAATTGCGGTGTGCATGGAGACGAGTGTAATTAGCGAGGCGATCGGAACCCGGTGCCGGCTAACAACCACATCCTCCCCTCGCTTCTATTCTCACGCCTGTCGCCACGGCGACGGGCGAACTCCGCCATTGTTCCCCTGCTGTTCCCCAAGAACAAAGGAGGGAACTATTAGCTCGCTGAGAGAGGAGACGAGAGGCGGAAATGGAGGAGAGAGAGAGAGAGGGAGGGAGGGATGAGGGAGGGATGAGGGAGGGAGCATGTTTGAGAGGCAGGGGGTTGAAAATATAGTTGGAAAGTTTTTTTGAGAGAGAGAAAGAGATGGAAAGAACCCTCTAATTTAATTCTAAGAAACATGCCTATCCACTATACTTAGAGAATGTTCAATTTTTCTTTGATTCTTTAATCCTTTCTCTCTCTGTCCCTCTCTGGTTTTCTATTTCACTTTCTCAGTCCATTACAGCCTGAATTGAAGCAAATGTGTGTGCGTTCATGTGCTCAGTGTGTCCCTGCAATTGTGTGTGTGTGTGTGTAAGTGTATACATCTATATGTGTGTATGCAAGTGTGTGTGCGTGCTTTTGAGGGTCATTAGTTGCAGGCGTGGGTGTGTAATGCCCTGTCTGCCGAGCTGGCTGTCTGAATGTTAACAGATTGTTACGGAGGAGAGAAAGTGAATTTGGTTTCCTGAGGAAAATGGAGCAAATTACACTTTTATAGCCCTCTGCCACCATCCCTCGCTTGCGCCATTACTCACTGGAGAGAGAGAAAGAGAGGGAGGGAGGGAGAGATGGAGGGAGGGAGGGTGAGCGAGTGTAAGGGAGGTATGCAGGGGGTGGGTGGGGGGTGCAGTACTCGGCTGATGGTGTGATGGTAAAATTGTGTTTGGAGGAGAAATGCAGAGAGAGACAGAAAGGAAGGCAGTTAGAGAGATGAGCAGAGTACATGGGAGAGAGAACTTGATAGTGACATCTGACCTGTTCTGAGATGGCATGCTAGCTATTCTGTATTATACACACTGTACTGCTGTACTGCACACACTATTCTGTATTATGCACACTGTACTGCTGTACTGCACACACTATTCTGTATTATGCACACTGTACTGCTGTACTGCACACACTATTCTGTTGTAGTATACACACTGTACTGCTGTACTGCACACACTATTCTGTTGTATTATACATGCACATTTACTACAATACTCCACTATCCCTGCTATACTACTCTACTATCCCTGCTGCACTACTATACTAATCTGTTAGACCTGCTATACTGCTGTAATACACCTGCTTCACTACTGAATTACACCTGCTATACATCTGTAAGAAGCCACAATGTCTGCTATACTTCTGTTCTACTATACTTTACCTGCTATAATACTGTACTACTGTACTATACCTACTATACTACTGTTTGTATGTGTGTGTCGGAGAGAGAGCAAACGACTTAGGGTGTTCATTTGAACACAGTCCCTCACCAGAGTGAAACCACTGTCAAGGTTGGCTCAAGGGCAGGATTTTACAACTGCACACACACACACATACACACACACACACACACACACACACTCTCTCTCTCTCTCTCTCTCTCTCTCTCTCTCTCGCTCCCTCTCTCTCACAAACACGACTTGACCCTAAGCCTCTCCTCCCCTCCTGTGGGGAGATGGGCTGGATATCCATTCTGTACGTTGCTTCTCTGCTTCAAAGAATCCCAATTCTTCCTCCCTCATCTCTCCCTCCCCCAACTCTCTCTAGATCTCTCTCTCTCTACCTCCCTCTCTCTGCCTCTCTCTCTCTACCTCTCTCTCTCTCTACCCCTCTCTACCTCTTTCCTCCAACCTTCTCCCACTCTCCCTTCTCCTGACATCTGCTGTCAGACAGTCGTATCATTATGTCCCTGTAGGTTTCAGCTTACGATCCAACCCCATCTCTCTCTTTCTCGTTCTTACTCTTGCTCTCTCTCTGTCTCTTTGTCGCTCGCTCTCTGTCTCTCTGTCTCTCTCATTCTTCCTCCTCTCCTCCACTCTCTCACCTCCTTTCCTGTCTTGCTTGAGTCTCTGCATGCAGGCTATGTTCCATTCAGTTTACTTAATTTAATCACCCAGCCTCTCTTTTATACATGTCTCTCTCTCTCTCTCTCTCTCTCTCTCTCTCTCTGTCTCTCTCTATCTATCTCTGTCTCTCTCTCTCTCTCTCTCTCTCTCTCTCTCTCTTTTGTCCTCTTTCGTCTCTCTTTCCAGCTCCCTCTAAAGGTCAGTGCTGCCACCCTCCTCTCCCTCTCTCTTTCTTTTTCTCTATAAAGTTTTCTGCTGCACTCCGTTCCTTCCAAGGACTCTCTCTCTTTTAATTATACTCTGTGGGCCTTCTACCATGTCCCTATAGACATACACACACACTCTCTTTTAGTCACATGCACGAACACTACATATTTTTTGCCAATAGACTTTGATGCTCACTCTTATTCATCTTGTAATTTATTGGCTTTTTCATCAATTAATGAATGCAGCATCTGATTTCTAGAATACCTAAGAAGAGGGGAGGATAGTGGACCTTTTGATGTAGTTTTTACCTGTGTGTGTGTGCATGTGTGCGTGTGTATGTGTGTGTGTGTGTGTGCATGTGTGTCGATGCTAAGGTCCAGGAAGGTTGTCCTCTAGTCAGTCTCCGGACAATGGAGGAGACAAGAGGGCAGGGTTGTCATGGCGATTAGACTCCCAAGAGACCCTCTCTCGTTTACTGTCTCTTGTTTGGATTCCGGTCATGTCCTTTCTTCTTCTCTGTCTCTCTCTCTCTCTCTCTCTCTCTCTACCTATCAATTTATTGGTCTCTGTCCCTACCCCCCCCCCTCTCTCTCTCTCTCTCTCTCTCTCTCTCTCTGTCTTTCCCCTGCTCCCTCCCTCCTGTCCTTACCTCTTGCCCAGTCACTGAGGGAGAAAGGGAGGCAGATGAAGGAATTCTAATTTTATCATCGCAACTACCGAGCAGGGGAAGAGAGGGGAAGTGTCACTCGTCTGAGGAAATGAGATGTTGTGTCTGTGTGTGTGTGTGTGTGTGTGTATGTGTGTGTCTGGAGGAAAGAGCTGGGTGACAGCAAGACTGACATTCAGTTTCTCCTCTACTCTGCTGCTCTCCCCCACTGAGTAAGTGTGTGTGTGTGTGTGTGTGCGCGCACACACGCATGTACATATGTATAGGCGAGGTGTGTGAGGGTAAGACAGCATTTGTTTATTTATTTTTTCTAACCCCCACCATCCCAACCCCAGCTTTATCCCTGTCTACATTTTTCAAGTCAATCATCTGTCTCTCTCCTTTTCGCCGTCTCCCTCGCTCCAGTGTTGGAAATGTAATCAGGTTCGGGGCCTCGCCAGAGAGGGAGGAGTGGAGGAGAATGAGAGAGAGTTAGGACTGAACGTGGCAAAGAGAGAGAAAAAGGCATTTGTATGTGTACCCAATTACCGTTCCGCTGAGCCCAAAGTCACCTTCGCTGGGAACGGACGCTCTCAAAATAGCAACACGGTGTACTTTCAGCCCCTCCCCCTTACATGTGAGGGTGTGGGGGTGTGCCTAGCTGAGGAACAGATAGAATAATATCATGGTCTCTTCCTCCATCAGCTCTGGGCTTATTGTGTGTGTGTGTGTGTGTGTGCGTGCGTGCGGATCATGTGGGTGTGTGGAAAGTGGTTGTGTCGTGTGTGTGTTTTGCTCAGTTTCTGATTGTGCGAGCTGATTGAGTCTTGGCCCCATAGGGTTAGGCCCTGGGGTCTGCCTCTGATTGGGTGTGTTGATCTGAGAGTAGGTGGAAGACGTGTGCGTGCGTACGTGTGCGCACGCGCTCGCACACGCTCGCACATAGCACTCAGCAAGTTGGTGTCCCTATGTGTCATCTGTGTGTGTGTGTGTGTGTGTGTGTGTGTGTGTGTGTGTGTGTGTGTGTGTGTGTGTGTGTGTGTGTGTGTATGTGTGTGACCTCGTTAGCTCCGGCCTCGTTACGCCCTGCTTCTTAATTAAGAGACCAAGGCCTCAGAGCAGAACCCCCTCTGTTCCTACTGTCCGGAGGGGGAGGGGAGGGGGGGAGAGAGAGGGGCGGAGGGAGGGAGAGCGGAGGACAGCCAGTTTCGACAGAGGAAGAAGGGAGGGCAGAAGGAGAGAACAGGAGATGACAAACAGAGGATGGACAGCGGAGGTGGTCGAGGAGAGATGGAGGGATACATGATGACAGCAGGAGGGACGACCAGAGGAGGGGGAGAGAGAGGGAGGGATGGACAGGAAAGACAGAGCGAGGAAGAGTGAAGGAGAAGGATGGAGATGAAAGCATGAGAAGGACATTGAAGATGACTGAAATGGGGACAGAGGCGGCGAGGGCGAGGGAGGGAGAGAGGGAATTGGGAGAAAGATAGACAGATTTAGAAGAGGATCAGAGAATGAAAGACAAGGCTGGTACTCTTTGAAATCCACTCGCTCCCTTGTGCGCTTTTTGTGGCTCATATCCATAAAGTGTGTGTGTGTGTGTGTGTGTGTGTGTGCGTGTGAGAGAGATAGTGTGTGTGTGTGCGTAAGAGGTTCCATCCTCTCTTTACTCCGTCTGTGTGGTGTTTTACGCTCCGCCGCTTCTCATCTCCTGAAATCACTTCTGAGAAAGTGTGTGTGTGTGTGTGTGTGTGATGGAGTGGATTCACAGATAGTGTGTATCCTTGCACTGTAAGGATGGCCGTGTGTATATGATGATCCGTACCTATGCTATGTGTGTGCGTGTGTGTGTGTGTGTGTGTGTGTGTCATCAGTTAGATACAGGGTTAAATTTTAATAAAGCTGCCAGCTCTCAGTGGCTCCTCAGTGAGACTGAACACAGACTGACACACTCACTGAGCCGTGAGACAAAATGAGAGCAAGCCCACAGCTCTTCCTGTCTCTCTCTCTATCTCTTTCTCTCTCTCTCTCTCTCTCCCTCTCTCCCTCTCTCTCACTCCCTATCTATGTCTCTCTCTCTCTCTCTCTCTGTCTCTCTGTCTCTCTCTCTCTCTGTCTCTCTCTCTGTCTCTCTCTCTGTCTCTCTCTATCTATCTCTGTCTCTCTCTCTCCCTCTCTCTCACTCCCTATCTATGTCTCTCTCTCTCTCTCTCTCACTCCCTATCTATGTCTCTCTCTCTCTCACTCCCTATGTCTCTCTCCCTGTCTCTCTCCCTCCTCATATATCTCCCTCTCTCTATACATCTCCATCTCTCCCTATCTCTCTCTCTCCATCTCTTCATTCAGTTCTGTAATTCAACACAAGTATGGCGTGCTCATGCACACGCGCGCACACATAAACACAGCATACAAGAGCTGTGTGCGTTGGGATGAGGGGCTGGCACACAGACTCAGACACAGACTGGAAGGCAAGCACACACGCGTGTGTGTGACCAGTAAACCATCTTATAGGGGTGTTGTCTGGACCTCGCTGTGTTCTCCCTGATTGTTGTCTTCTTTCCAAACCCACTCTGTTGCTTGATTGAAAAGCCATCCTTCCACCCTGTGTGGGTCAGCAAGCACATGTCCAGATTAGGAGTTGGTGTGTGTGAGCACATGCTTGTGTGTGAGAGATTATGGCCAATTCCTTCGAGGGTGTTTAGCAGACAGATGTTTTCAGAGGGATTTACATGTTTCACTGTCTCTGTTTTGATGTCGTTCTCTTTCAGGGGGGGAAATTGAGACCCCTTCTGTAAATCTGGCTAACCTGTGGCCAGAGTCATTCTGGCAGCCACTTCTAACTCACTAACTGTGTGTGTGAGTGTGTGTGTGTGTGCGTGCGTGTGCGCGTGCGTGTGTGGGCAGGAGTGGACATTTTCGTCTTCATGGCCCTAGCAGACAAACCCAACAGGCTAATCCCTCTGATTAAGGCCAAGTCTCAGTAGAGCTGTCCTCCTCTTCACCTCTCTCTCTGTCTGTCTGTCTGTCTCTCTCTCTGTCTCTCTCTGTCTCTCTCTGTCTCTCTCTGTCTCTCTCTGTCTCTCTCTCTCTGTGTCTCTCTCTCTGAGTCTCTCTCCTTCTCTCTTTCTCTCTTTCTCTTTCTGTCTCTCTCTCTCCCCTTCTCTCTCTGTCCCTCTCTCTCTCTCCCTCTTTCTGTCTCTCTCTCGCTCTCTCTGTCTTTCCCTCTCTCTCCCCCACTCCCTCTCTCTTCCTTTCTCCCTCCCTCTCTCCCTCCCTCTCTATCTCTCTCCCTCCCTCTCTTCCTCCCTCTCTCCAGCCTTGTCTCCGTCCCTGTCATGTTTTCATCCATCCACCTCTTAACCTTTATCCTTTCCGTTTCTCACCTGGCTGTCTGTCTTTCTCTCTTCCTCATCCCTCATCTGTCTCTTCTTGTCTCTCTCTTGTCATCCTCCCATCCAGCCCTCCCTTTCCCTCTGTCCCCCTCTGTCCGTCTCCCGTCCGTCTCCCTCCCCTCTGTCCCCCTCCATCCCCCTCCCCTCTGTCCCCCCTCATCTGGCTCTCAGAAGTCCTGACATGTGAAGTCTTCTTCCTACACATCAAGCTCCAGCTAGTGCATCTCACCCAGTGTCTGTTTCAGTGTTTTTTCCAGTCTGTGCATCTGTGTTTGTGTCTGTGAGTCCATGCCTGTGTGTGTGTCTGTGAGTCCATGCCTTTGTGTGTGTGTCTGTGAGTCTGTGCCTGTGTGTGTGTGTCTGTGAGTCCATGCCTGTGTGTGTGTGTGTGTGTGTGTGTGTGTGTGTGTGTGTGTTTGTCTGTGAGTCCGTGCCTGTGTGTGTGTCTGTGAGTCCGTGTCTGTGTGTCTGTGTCCTGCAAGCAGTTGGTGACATTTGAAAGAGCTCCCCCTCCCTTGTCGTCTCCAGGCACAGCCCAAGGGCCCGTAGAACTGGCCTCCCACCCCTCCCTCACACTGTGTGGTGTGTGTGTGTGTGTGTGTGTGTGTGTGTGTGTGTGTGTGTGTGTGTGTGTGTGTGTGTGTGTGCGCGTGTGTTTGTGTGTGAGTGAGTGAGTGAGTGAGTGAGTGTGCGTGCACATGTGTGTGTGTGTGTTTGTGTGTGTGTGTGTGAGTGAGTGCGTGTGCGTGTGCGTGTGCGTGTGCGTGTGTGTGTGTGTGTGTGTGAGTGCCAGTCTGCTTTCCATCGTATGGGCATCTCACGATTGCTAATCAAGCCCGCCAGGCAAAGCCGAGGGAGGGGAGAGGATGGGAGGGGATCAGCAGTAGGGGGAGGCAGAGAGGGAGGGAAAGTGCTTTCCTTTGTCCTTCTCACTGGAGCAGAGATACAGACGAGCGGATGGATGGATGGATGGATGGATGGAGACAAGAGCAGAGTGTTGTCTCCACTCCTGTTGAGCTTTTCATTGTCCTCTGCCCCCCTGTTTTTATCTCTATATCTCCTTTCATCTTCCTCTCCCTGTCCTCCCCTCTCTTCTCAGGGGTCAGCTTCATTTCAACTACATTTTAATTCCACTACTGCATTCCACCAAATATCTTGAATAGCACCAAAGCAGCTCTCTCTCTGTCTATGTCTCTCTCTCTCCCTCCCTCCCTCTCTCTTTCTCTCTCTCTCTCTCTGTCTCTCTCTCTCTCTCCCCCTCTCTCTCTCTCTCTCTCTCTCTCCCTCTCTCTCTCTCTCTGTCTCTCACTCTCTCTCCATCCCTCCTTCTTATTCTTTCTCTCAGTCTCACATGCCCCCTCCATCTCAATCACCTTTCATTCTCAGTCATCCTCCTCCCTCTCGCCTCCCCTCCCCTTCTCTATGTAATCTCTCCATAAGGCAGTGATGAATATTTGAGAGTGACAGAAGTTCAAGGCCTCCCTTCCAGCGCTCCTCGGGGCATTATGTGTGTGTATTTGTGTGTGGGCGCGAGTGTGTATTTGTGTGTGTGTGTCTTGTGACGGAGTTCATAAAGCCCTAATCGGATACACGGAGATGTGGTTTGTACCATGTTATTGTGGTGAGGAAGTGTTGGCCAGTGAGTCAGTTCTTCCATCTCACCCCTAGAGGGAGACACAACATAGGGGCCAACGCAACATCAAGGACATCCACAGCCAGCATCACACTTTGCACCAACACGTGTGTGTGTGTGTGTTGAAGGTGTGTCAGCCCCCCCAACAGGTTTCTTTGGGTTTGTCAGAGCTCTCTAGGGTGTGAAGCAGGGTCTTGGAGAGAATGAGTCATAGGTGTGTGTGTGTGTGCACGCGTGCTTGCGCTCGTGCGTGTGGGGGTGCGTGCGGGGGTGTGTGTGTGTGCGTGTGTGTGAGGCTCAACGAGTCTGTGATTGTGTGCAGCTCAAGGTCACTCACAAAGTGAAGTGGATGAGAAGTGGACACATTTGCGCACGTAGCTCCCTCACTCGTTCACCCTCTTGCTGCCTCCCTCCCTCTTTTTTTACCCTTTCACTTTCTCGCCATCCCTCTCCTCAAGTCACCTTTGTTTGTGTGGTTTTATGGCCCCTTCTATCTCAACCTTCTACTGTCCTTCCTCTCCTGCCCGACACTTCCACATCCCTCATTCTGTAGCACCTCCATCGCCTCCTCTCTCTTTCTCTCTCTCTCTCTCTCTCTCTCTCTCCCACTCTCTCACTCTCTCTCTCTCTTTCTCTGCCTCTATATCTTTCCCTCTGTTTGTCATTCTCTTCCTGCCTCTCACCCTGTCTCTCTCTCTGCCTCTGTCTCTCTGCCTGTCTCTCTCTAGCCCTGTCTCTCTCCCTGTTTCTGTCTCTATGCCTGTCTCTCTCTAGTTCTCTCTCTCTCCCCATCTCTCTGTAGCACGTCTCTCTCTCTAGTCACGTCTCTCTCCCCGTCTCTCTCCTCCTGTCTCTCTCTCTCCCCGTCTCTCTCTCCCTGTCTCTCTCTCCCCGTCTCTTTCTCTCTCTCTGTCTCTCTCTATCCCTGTCTGTCTCTCCCGGTCTCTCTCTTTGTGCCCACCCTTTCTCTGCCCTCTCTGTTACCCCTCCCACTTACCCTCCCTTCTTCTCTCCCCTGCATCATTATTTTTCTCTCCATCATCTGTCCTTCCCCTCCCTCTCCATCTCTCCTTCCATCCCCCTTTTTCTCCTCCACTATTGTCCTCCTCCCCCTCCTCCTCTCTCTAGTAATTAGCAGGTGTAATTGCTGTTGTAAATCTTGGCTTTGTCTCAGGGAGGGAGCCTCATATAAGGCTGATTTAATAACCAGCGCCGGTGTGTGAGTGTTCCTGCTTCCCTCTACCTGCCTCCTGGTGTCTGTCTGGAAGGGAGGATATGTGAGGGAGGGGTTTGGGAGTGGGTGGGAGGGGAGTCTGTGTGTGTAGGTCAGTGAGGATGTGTGTGTCTGTGTACAGGGGGATGGAGAAGGGGGCTGTTATTTGTGTGTCTGAATAGGGGATTTATGAAGTATTTGTGTGGTTCAGGCAGTGCAAACAAGAGTTGAAGGTGAAGCTATGTCTGTGTGTCAGCTGGAGCACCTTATCAGCAATGCAGGCCGAGCTGCAGTCTGGGTGCGTGTGTGTGTGTTCGCGCACACACTTCATCAGTGATGCGTTATGTGTGTGTGTGTGTGTGTGCGTCATCATTACAGACCTTCATGGCCAGGGGAGCAGAGAGAGGTCAGCACGGCCCTGGGAGAATTGGCTCTCACACACACACATACACACACACACTCTGATAAACTCTCAGGGTCACTCTAAGTAAGTGTTGGAAGGAAATATATACGTTAAGGCAGGTGTATACTTGCTTAGCTCTGGTGTTCAGTGGATGCAGTACAGCTGTCCAGCCAGTGGAGGGCACTGTGGCTCCACACATCACTGTCCCACCACCCACATCTGTCTGCACTCTGCAACTTCACACTCACTCCACTGATTACATGAACGATGCATATATGTTAATGATTCAGAAGGAGTAGTTTTCAACAGACATTTTGGGATTGTGTCATGGTTGCGATTTTGTTTTAGAACCAACACATCTCCATACCCTGTGTCTCATTATTAGTCTTGTATTAAAAGGGGGGCTCTTATTTAAAGTCTCAAACTCACAATGTCCTTTCTAAGAGGAAGTTAGAAATTATATTTCAGCTGTTTTCAAGATTTTAACACATTTTCAAACAGTTAAGTGTTTAGTTTTAAGACTTCATGACTTTGATTGACAGACAGACAGACTGTAGATGCAGACTGTAGATGAACACTGTAGATGCAGACTGTAAATACAGTATGAATATTAAGTAAACTGCTCCGTAAGTAGCTGACATTGTGTATTATTAAAATGTTTAGTTATTTATGTACAATTACAAAAAATAGCCTTTTATTTACTGTCTCATCTAGAGTTTGGGTATTAAACAAATAATATGTATCATTAAAACTGTCTTTGATACACTTGAATGCTTGAGGATCTTGTTAAGGCATGTTAAGTATCTACTACAGGGGGTAGTGTTTCTGAGATTTTTATATCCTTCAGCAGCATGTGAGACCTGCTAATGCTGGGATTAGGTAGTGTTTTTGACATGTTTCTGTCCTTCAGTAGCATGTTATTCCTGCTGATGCTGGGGTTAGGTAGTGTTTCTGTCCTTCAGTAGCATGTTAGACCTGCTGATGCTGGGGTTAGGTAGTGTTTATGTCCTTCAGTAGCATGTTAGACCTGCTGATGCAGGGGTTAGGTAGTGTTTATGTCCTTCAGTAGCACGTTAGACCTGCTGATGCTGGGGTTAGGTAGTGTTTCTGTCCTTCAGTAGCACGTTAGACCTGCTGATGCTGGGGTTAGGTAGTGTTTCTGTCCTTCGGTAGCACGTTAGACCTGCTGATGCTGGGGTTAGGTAGTGAATACTATTGCTGCACTTGCACTCTCCATGCACCAGGGGAGCGCAAGTGAGCACTCTCTAAACCCCTCCCCCTGGCCCTCCCCCTCATCCTGGCCCGCCCACATCCTGCCTCCTTTCCCCTCCCCTCGGCCGCACCCAGCCATCTGGTGCTTCGCTCTCACACACACACACACACACACACACACACTGCCAGGAATCCTTTCTCCCTGCTTCCTTTCAGAAAAACAAACAGGATAAAGGGGCTCTTTCAGTCGGAGGTTACCGTGGAAACCCCCCTATTCTTTCTCTCTCAAAACACATGCACACACACTCTCTCACACACACAGACCTTGACGTAACGTGGACATTTAAAGTTTAAAGGGACCAAGTCATCAGCTGTTGTTCTGTCTGCCTCAGTTCTGTCCTTCTGGTCAAAGTTTAGACAAAGACCTCATACCCCCTCGTCTTCCCCCTTCCTGTCTCCACACCATGTGGTCCTCTGACAAACACACACTTTCAGCAGGACTTTGAAAATGGGCAGCACAAGACCTAAACTGGATTGAATTAGGTTTATAAAGTTCAATACGATGCCAACAAATGATTGAGGTTTGTGCATGTGTGTGGGTGGGAGTGACTTGAGCATTGTGAAAGGAGTTCTCTCAAACACCACACTCTCAAACGTGTGTCTGCGACCACGCAGGGCTGCTTCAGTGAAACCCAAAGCCCTCTCCTCAAACCCCAGGCTTTGGGGGGGAAACTCAGCACTCAAGAATGTCCAGTGGAAAAAGCTGGATGAAAGTTATATAAAGTTGAGGGTGCAGTCCTCCTCTGTAGCCAGTAGAGGGCCTGTCCCACTCCATAGACATACAATGGAGTCCGTCATCTGTAAGCTTTCAAGCTGTAAAAATAACCCTGGCCCACATTCAGGGAGTGGTAATGAGCAAATGACAGGGAGGAGAGGGCATGAAAGAGAAGAGCCTAGATGAAAGGAAAGAAAACAGAGTGTTTTTGATGTTGGCCTGTCTTAGATGGGCTTGTGTGGACCTGTGTGTTAATCTGGGTATTTGTACATCAACTCAAAGCAGAGGTTTTCTGTTACTTTGTCTCCTTCAACTTTCTGCTTGTGTCTCTCTCTTCCAGCCTGCTGACCCATCACCCCCTCAAACACGTTCTAGCCTTTTAAGGAGCGAGGGAGTGAGAGAGGAGTGTGGGGGAGGACAGGCGGGGGAGGGAAGGACAGTCTTTGGACTGGTGACTGATAAACAGTATCTTCTTTGTGCAAGCTCTCACACACACACACGCTCACAGAAACAGACTGAGGGTGCGTGATTTTGCCCTCTCTTCCTTAACACCACCTACTCTTTCCTGCTTAATTACAAGCAGAAGACATGAAGAATTGGAAGTATATTTGTTTTGCTGTGTTTCATGCCTATTGTTCTTACTCATAGCCACAGTCACACACACACAGTCTCTCACTCACCCGTATGTCAAAGTCAAACAGCTGTTGTAGAGGCAGGGGGCTTGGATGGTTTGGGAGAAGGAGAGGGGGGGAAGGGGGATCCTGGGGAAGGGGGGAGTGTTACCAGACATGAAGTGTGTGTGTGCGTGTGGTTGTAGTGTTCAGGAAGGGTGGAGTGTTAGCAGTTAATTGAAGTGTCACGGCTGTGTGTGGTTGTGGTGTTCAGGAAGGGGGGGAGTGTTACCAGTTATGAAGTGTGTGTGTGTGGTTGTGGTGTTCAGGAAGGGGGGGAGTGTTACCAGTTATAAAGTGTGTGTGTGGTTGTGGTTGTTCAGCGAAGGTGGTGGGGGAGTGTTACCAGATAGTAAGTGTGTGTGTGAGAGGGGGGTTCTTTTGTCTTTGTGCTGCAGAAGGTGGATCATCTTGTACTATAAAACTAAATGTTTATGTCTGTGAGCACTTCACATGTGTGGGTGAATACTGTGTGTGTGTGTGCGCACGTGCGTGTGTGCGCACGTGCGTGTGTGCGCACGTGCGTGTGTGTGTTCATGCTCTGTCAGCACCTCTCCTCCCCTGTCCCCCCACAGTGACTCAGTGTCATGTGTGCAGTGACTCTAGAGGCCACTAGGGGTGCCATAGGCTCACAAATGAGAGGTGTGTGTATTTGTGTGCGCGTGGGAACCAGTGAGCAGCCATTTTACACTGAGCACAGGACCCATTTTATGAATCACTGATGATGTCATCATAGCTGAGCCATTTATCCTGCTCCTCTCTAATTGGCTGGAGCCCAGCAGAGTCTTTAACTTGAACGCAGGAGCTCTCTCACACGCTCATGCATCATCACTCTCTGGCTCAATCTCACACACACAGACACACTGACCCAGTGACATGATGCTCAGGTCGTGGCCTGATTTACAGGATTATGTGATTTTGGATTATAATGTACTAGATTACAGCACTCCTAACCAAGTGCATTGTGCAGAGTCTTCTACTCTGGTGTGGTGTCTGTCCACCTGGTTTGATCTGCTGACAGTACTTCTTTTTTTTGTCTCTTTCCATTTCTTTGTCTATCCCTTCTGTCTTTCCTTCCTCATTCTCTCTCTCCTTCCTCCCTTTCTCATATATCTCTCTGTTATCTCTTCTGTCTGGGCTGTCTGTTCTGTCGGTATATTATATATATATATATATTATAGTATATGTATGTATGTATGTATGTATATATATATATATATATATATATATATATCTGTCTCTCGATCTCTCAATTGTGCTATGATGCTGTGCAGCATTACATTGTCCTTGTCCCTGAACATGTCCCTTCATCTCTCATGTCATTTGTTTGTGCACGACCTTGCAGCTGTGTGAGTGTGTGTGTTGTGTGAGTGTGTGTGTTGTGTGAGTGTGTGTGTGTGTGTTGTGTGAGTGTGTGTGTGTGTTGTGTCAGCATGAATATCCTGCTGTGCTTCCTGCTCTCCAGAGGAACATCTGAGTGTGAGACACAATGGTGTTTACAACTAGACAGGAGACATTATAGCATATATTTAGAAATGGCACTCTGGGTGAACGTATTGATCATACAGACACAGAGAGACAAAGATACACATGGAAATAGAAAGAGAGGCTGATGGCAAGTCAGTTAAAAGCTCAAATCTAGTCCAGTGACTGACTGACTTACTGACTGACTGACTGACTGACTGACTGACTGACTGAATGAACGATTGAGACACGCTGAGTGGACAGATGGATGGATGGATTGATAGAGGAAAGATACAGAGCTCATTAAGAGCAGTCTTCATTAAAAAGAGCTCCTCTCTCTCGTTCTCTCTCTTTCTCTCACTCACTCGCTCACTCTTACACACACAGACAATAGTCCACTTATTGCATGGATGGACTGTGTTTTACAGCTTGTCAGACTCTGTCTCTAACGAAGAGTGGACTGTTCCAGACTGCGCGCGTTTGTGCTTATTTGTGAGAGGGACACACAGATAATATGCTGCAGTAAACCAATACTACACATTGACAGAACAGGACTGAGGTGGAGGACTGTTGATGAAGAGGACAGAAAGGGTAACCAGGAAGTAAAAAGGGCTTTGTGGTTTTTGTAGTCACACTTTGCGTACGTGTCATGACCAATCCATGATCTCTACATCACTTTTCCTTCCCATTAAATGCCAGACAGAAATGCATCACAGAGACTAGGGGGGGGGGCAGAGGGACTAGAGAGAGAGACCTGAAAGGGGGAACAGACTGGGGGGTAAACATCAGTGTTGCTGTAAGGAAACGCAGCTATCCTTTAGGCTTCCTCTCATTCTGCGTTGGCGTCACTTAGAGGTGTGGCTGTGCTTGTCTGTCACCCAGAAGGGAAGCTAAATGGCCCTATAGTTTGTGTCTGAATGAGAGAGACACCAGTAGTATACTAAAGAGAGAGAGATGTGTGTGTTGACCACCCCAAGCGTCCACGTCCAACTTCATCCCCCACCATGTGTAGAATAACCCTATGAGACGTCATGTCCTCGCCTGTCCACTGGTGGAGGGATTTACCCACCATAAACACACACACGTACGCACACACAGACTTCCCTGCAGGACAGTGGGAGAGACAAAGGCCAGCCTTCCCTCTGTCACTTTCCATCTCCATCTTGTCCTCGCTCCGTCTGTCCACTTCTCTCTCTATCGCTCCCTCCGTCCATTTCTCTCGATCCATATCACACTTCCAGTCAGCTTTACATCCCCCTCAGTCCATCCCTGTCTCTCCTCTCTCTCCCCCACACACACTCTCTCTCTCTCTCCCACTCTCTGTCTCTCTTCCACTCTCTGTCTCTTTGGACATCAACCCCCTAACAGTAAACTTTCTGTCATCCCCCCCCTCAGCTAAGGTCCTGGAGGGAGAGGAGGTGAAGCAGGCCCAAAAGAAGAAGGTTAAGGAGTTAAAGGTTCTGGACGGCAAGTCCTCCCAAGCCCTATGTGAGTGTCCAGCACACACACACACACACACACACACACACTCTGACCGAGCCTGGAAGTCTTGTAAAACATTGAATTGCATCGTGTAGCTCACCTCAAGGGCCCCGTGTGCTCTGTGACTGTGTGTTGCAGCTATCTTCCTGGGCTCATTCCGTATGCCATATGTGGAGATCAAGAACGTCATCCTGGAGGTCAACGAGAAGGTTCTCACAGAGTCCATGGTTCAGGTAGGTACAGAGATACGTGTGTGAACCTGTCTGTGCATGTGTGTGTGTGTTATCTGATTATCGACCTGTGTGTGTGTGTGTGTATGTAGAACCTGATCAAGCAGCTGCCAGAGGAGGATCAGCTAAGCGTCCTGTCTGACATGAAGGATGACTATGACGACCTTGCAGAGGCTGAGCAGTTTGGAGTAGTGGTGAGGACACACACACACACACATCTCTAGATCTCTGGACAGTCCAAACACACACTGATGTAACCCCTCCCCCCCCCTCTGCTCCTCCCCAGATGAGCAGCGTGAAGCGTCTGAAGCCGCGTCTCACCTCCATCCTGTTCCGGCTGCAGTTTGACGAGCAGCTGAACAACATCAAGCCAGACGTGGTGTCTGTGACGGCAGCATGCGAGGAGCTGCGGCAGAGCCAGAACTTCTCCCAGCTGCTGGAGATCGTCCTGCTGGTGGGGAACTACATGAACGCAGGCTCCCGCAACGCCAAGGCCTTCGGCTTCAGCATCAGCTACCTCTGCAAGGTAGGAACACACATCTGGAGAACACACACACTGGGGTCAGGATGTGGGACACACGCTGTGTAACACACACACACCTCCCTAACTTTGACTTTACCTCTGTACAGTACTGTCACTGCCTGTCCACATAAACACACACACACACACACACATTCACCCTAACCATTACATCATCAGGATAAGACATGTACATACCCAGTCAATGCACATATGCACACACACACATACTTTTGGCTCGTGTCTTCCTCTGACTCCTCCCCTGTTATCCAATCAGCTGCGGGACACCAAGTCAGCTGACCAGAAGCAGACGCTACTGCACTTCTTGGCCGACGTGTGCCAGGAGCAGTACCCTCAGGTCATGACCTTCCCCGACGATCTCATCCACGTGGAGAAGGCCAGCCGAGGTAACCATGGCAACCATGCTGCCCTATCCAGCGCATGGTGACGTTTCCATCAGCGTGTCCTGCCGAGCTAGTTGCAGTTCATTCAGCTCTGTCTCTGTCCCCCTCCTCCTCTTCCCCTGCAGTGTCGGCAGAGATGCTGCAGAAGAACCTGGATCAGATGGGCAAGCAGCTGAAGAACCTGGAGAAGGAGCTGGAGACCTTCCCTCCTCCCCAGAGTGAGAAGGACCTCTTCAAGGAGAAGATGACCATATCCTCCTCCACAGCAACCCTTTATGAGCACAGACAAGGAATGCCAAGGCGTTATTCATCGTTCATGTTTGGATGTTTTGACTAAGAAATGTGGGTTTAGACAGGATGGAATGTGTGTGTGTGTGTATGGTGTGTAGAGTCCTTAACCTGGCTCACAGCTTTGTAGTAAGTGCGAGGGAGCAGTATGAGAAGCTGCAGCTGATGTACGCCAACATGGAGAAACAGTACAACGACCTGGGAGAGTTCTTCGTGTTCGACCCGCGCAAACTGTCCGTCGAGGAGGTGTTCGGAGACCTCAACAACTTCAAGAACATGTTCCAGGTGAAGGAAGGAGAGCCGTTGCACACACTCACCCCCACACACACACACACGCACCAATAAAAGCCTGTTCACCTGTCCATCCCAGTTAGTTTGGTGACAGGTGTTCCAGAGAGGCCAATCCCTCCGGAAGAGGAAACATTGTGTGTGACTCGCTCATGTCCTGGAGTGTAGACATGCCTCTCCACCTGCCCTCAGTGTTGACATTGCCCTCAGGGGAAACAGTCTGTGTGTGTGAGCGTTAACATGGCTTTGGATGCAGTGAGGTTCAGACAGGAATCTCCAGGTGTTCACATTCTTCTTTGACTTTAGTATTAAACATGTTATCTTGGCATAGGGCCATCTTGGTTTGCACAGTTATGCAAGCAGACGTCCACAAACACAAACATATAAATATCGTTAACGCTCGTACACAAATCGTGGTATTTTCCGTTCATACACTTATACAAACACTGTGTGTGTGTGTGTGTGGTTATCAGCAAGCGGTGAAGGAGAACCAGAAGAGGAGGGAGGCCGAGGAGAAGATGAGGAGGGCCAAGCTGGCCAAGGAGAAGGCTGAGAAGGAGAAGGAGGAGAAGCTCAAGAAGAACCAGCTGCTGGACATCAATTCAGGTCAGCGTATTGCTCTGTGTGTGTTCCCCACGCTGTCTCCCTCACAGTTTAAGTTTGTTGATATTGTCTGGCCTTCATACAGAGAAACACAGAGAGAGTTAAGAATGAGGGTCGACCCCTCTGCTTAGTCCTCTACCCCTCTGTTCTGTCCTCTACCCCTCTGTTCTGTCCTCTACCCCTCTGTTCTGTCCTCTACCCCTCTGCTCTGTCCTCTACCCCTCTGCTCTGTCCTCTACTGTTCTGTTCTGTCCTCTACCTCTCTGTTCTGTCCTCTACCTCTCTGTTGTGTCCTCTACCTCTCTGTTCTGTCCTCTACCCCTCTGCTCTGTCCTCTACCCCTCTGTTCTGTCCTCTACCCCTCTGCTCTGTCCTCTACCTCTCTGTTGTGTCCTCTACCCCTCTGCTCTGTCCTCTACCCCTCTGCTCTGTCCTCTACTGTTCTGTTCTGTCCTCTACCTCTCTGTTGTGTCCTCTACCTCTCTGCTCTGTCCTCTACCCCTCTGCTCTGTCCTCTACCCCTCTGTTCTGTCCTCTACCCCTCTGCTCTGTCCTCTACCTCTCTGTTCTGTCCTCTACCCATCTGCTCTGTCCTCTACCCCTCTGTTCTGTCCTCTACCCCTCTGCTCTGTCCTCTACCTCTCTGTTCTGTCCTCTACCCCTCTGCTCTGTCCTCTACCCCTCTGCTCTGTCCTCTACCTCTCTGTTCTGTCCTCTACCCCTCTGTTCTGTCCTCTACCCCTCTGTTCTGTCCTCTACCCCTCTGCTCTGTCCTCTACCCCTCTGTTCTGTCCTCTACCTCTCTGTTCTGTCCTCTACCCCTCTGTTGTGTCCTCTACCCCTCTGTTGTGTCCTCTACCTCTCTGTTCTGTCCTCTACTGTTCTGTTCTGTCCTCTACCTCTCTGTTCTGTCCTCTACCCCTCTGTTGTGTCCTCTACCCCTCTGTTCTGTCCTCTACTGTTCTGTTCTGTCCTCTACCCCTCTGTTCTGTCCTCTACCTCTCTGTTCTGTCCTCTACCCCTCTGCTCTGTCCTCTACTGTTCTGTTCTGTCCTCTACTGTTATGTTCTGTTCTCTACCCCTCTGTTCTGCCCTCACTAAAAGGAGGATTGGCTGTTCAAAAAGGAGAGCAGAGAAAATCTCCTCTCCAACATGCTCTCCTCTCCCTGTCTAAAGATGCTGCATCTGCTGTGGTGAAACAACTGGAGTTGCATCATCTCATCATATTTCACTCACACACACACACGCTCAAACTTTTTGTAAACACAAAGTACACACATACAGATACATACCATTTATTATTGCCACATACACAATATTTTCTTTCTCTCTCTGACCTACTTTCTGCACATTCCTCTTCTCTCTGGCTCCGAAATAGTATTCTCCTGGGACTCCACAGTTACACAGTCATCACAATTACTCTATGTGTGTGTGTGCCTGTGTGCCTGTGTGTGTGCCTGTGTCTTAGCCAGTCTCTCACTGCCCAGTACAGAAACTCATTACTCTGGTGTTCCAGCTGGCTCTACTCTCCTCTCCATTCTGTTCATCCTGTCGTTCCTGCCATCCCCCCTGTTCTCCTGTTTCCATGGTTCTTATAGACGTAGACTAGGGCCACACTAGGATCATATAAACTGTGTGTGTAACAGTAAGCTGGCCTCTTTCTAAAGAGGAGACTAGAAAGTGAGCTGGTCAAGTTTCATGGTCAACTACTTTAGAGACATGCTCTTGAAGGGTTGCATATGTGTAGGAAGGGGGGGTGGGGTGGGAGGAGAAGGGGGGCTGGAGGGGTTATTTACATACAGGTGGAGGATTTGACTGCACTCATAGCTTGGAGGTTTTGAACGTGCCCTATTCAAATGCACAAGAACAGCCTCTACACAGGCAAATCCTCACACACACACCTGGTCTGTGTAAACAGCCACGTAAGGGGAAAAAACCAAACTGCTCTCTTCAAGATGTCGTTTTCCCTTTTACACACACACGCGCGCGCGCACACACACACGTACACACACCCTCAAGAGCAGCTGCTTCTCACACTCACACATTCTCTTTCTCTTACTGTTTTCAGTCTGTCTGTCGTTCTTTCTCACTCTCTCACACTCACATTCTCTCACAGACTTAGTTGAATTCCACAAGGTTGCTGTGTTTGGAGAGCATGGCCTTGTCATTCCCATACGGACAACAGTATTCTCACTCCAACCCCCCCCTCCCCCTCCCTCCACAGACACACACACTGTTAATATATAACATTGCTACTATCATTGCAGTATGCCTTAAAGCCCTCCCCACTGGTCAGACCAGTACCCTGTTCTGCCTCTAGGGGTCATTGCTGGGTGAAGAGAGAGTCTGGGTGTGTGCACTCTTGTCAGTGTGGGAGGAGAAACTTGTTTGGATGTTGTGCAGGCATATAGCCACCAGAGGTGCTGTGGCTCCACCATGGTTGCCTTTGGAGTGTGTGTGTGTGAGAGAGAGGGGAGGGACAGGACGGGAGAGAGACAGGGAGAGGAAGGTAGAGAGACATCGAAAGACAGGGGGAGAGAGAGCGAGAGCAAGGAGCGAGCGAGAGAAGAGAAAGAGATGTGGGGGAGGGGGGAGAATAGAGGGGAACAGATGTCCCACGGCTTAGACCATGTTGCTGTTCGGAGGGGGGGGAGAGGGGGGGGCAGGAGGGAGGTGTGTGTGTGTGAGGTGGGTATGAGGGGAGGTTAGGGCAGTAGCAGGGCAGTGGCTGTGTGAGCAGGAGCAGGAAGCTAGGAAGCATACACTGTGCCACTAGGAACGCTCTTGGCTTGCTAGTGAGTCCATGTGCGTCAGCCTGCTGGAGTACTGCTCACAGTGTTTGTTAATGTTTGGCCAACAGGGGTGCTCTTGCACCGTGGATGGAGACTGAAACTTGTGTGTGGGTGAGTGTGTCAGTGGCCAGGTTTCTTAAGGACATCTTTAAAAACACCCTCTAAGGTTGATACACTGATTAACCTAGTTTAAGGTCTTAACTCAGTTGGCCAAGCTATATTGAGGATTTGTGTGTGTGTGTCTGTCATCTCCCCAACCCAACATGAATTAACGCTCACTAATAATCCCAAATGATCCATGCTGTTTGAACCCTACTCACTACTCGGAAAAGCAGAAGCAACATCAATTATCACATTGTAAAAAGAGCTCTGGAGAGTCAATAGAGTTTATTCATCAGACGTTGTGCCCTAAAGCAAGGGTAGTACCAGTATAGCTCTGCACACATCATCAACTTGCTTCACACCCTACACACTCACACTCACACACACACACACACACACACACACACACACACACACACACACACACACACACTGATGTTGGTTTACCCCCTGGTCACTGGGACAAGCGTAGGCATGCTTCAGAAAGAGCTCACCCCTTGTCTCACTGCTGTCTGCAACCATCATTCTAATAGTTTCCCTCACACATGGATGTGTGTGTGTGTGTGTGTGTGTGTGTGTGAGAGAGAGAGAGAGCGAGAGAGAGAGAGAGAGAGAGAGAGAGAGAGAGAGAGAGTAAAGCAGATGTATGATACTGATGAGTGCCCATGGGCTGTATTTTGTTTTGTTAAGGGAGAAAACCTTCCACATGACTGTCGTATGAGTGAGTCTGTGAGTGAGTAAGTGCAGTTTCGTGTGGACACCAGTGAGGGGTGTGTGTGAGCCGTGCTGAGGCTTGTGAGTGTGTGTGCGTGCGTGTGTGTGTGTGTGTGTCAGACTTTCTCTGACGTGACAGGCAAGACCAGGGCCATCTGCCACCAGACTTATAGTGGGATTATCCTGGGAGTGAATGAGAGTGTGTGAGTGTGTGTAGTGGGTAGGTGGGGGGGGGGAGGGGGGCTACAAGGGGGAGGTGAAGACATAAACCTCTAACCCCTCTCCCTCTCCCCCCTCCCATGCCCGCTCCTTTCCTGGTTCAAAGTGGATATAATTAAAGCCATCTGCATGAGCAGGACGCCGCTGAGTCTCCCTCCCTCCCCCCTAACAAACACTCTCAAGCTGCCACTGAAGACTCCCTGCCTCTGTTCCACACCCACACATGGTGCTGTTATAGGTGGAGATGGACAGAAACGCACACATTTTCATAAGACCGCATCTTGCAACGTATAGATTCACATGAAAGGAGTATCCTCAACAAAAGCATGACAGCTTGTTGCTCGTTGCTCTTGTGTGTGTGTGCTTGTATAACATATTACATAGTCGATGTTCTTCTATATCTTGCTCTAGGCAGCTGAAATAGGTCACTGCCCATCCAGGCTAATGTAGGGTCATGTGACTAGTGACTTCCTCCCTGAATGTGTGAGTGGTTGAATGGGTGAGTGAGTGTTGTCAGTAGGAGGCACAATGTGGCCAGTTAATCCTCCTCTGTGATAGGTCATGTGACAGGTCATGTGATGGCATGCTGGGTGCTGATAGTGTTGTGTTGTGTGTGTGCAGAGGGCGATGAGACGGGCATCATGGACGGCCTGTTGGAGGCGCTGCAGTCTGGAGCTGCCTTCAGGAGGAAGAGGGGACCACGGCAAGCAGGTAGAGGACACTCACACGCTCAGTCATTTACACTTTGATGTGACATCTGTCTAGCCAATTCTCACATACACAGATATGCAGTACTTCTTCCTGTTTTTCTCAAGTTTGTCCACCAAACCACCAGTCCTTCACAGAAACACTTATCCCCTCTGACTGGTGTGCCATCTGCCAGGCCACTCTCAGGCGTGGCACCAGCGTGGCACCAGCGTGGCACCAGTGGGTTGAGGTGCACAGGGCAGTCTTTTTTTCATGAGGTTCTGGAGCTATTCCTTTAGACCGTGTGTGTGTTAGAGAGAGGGAGAGGGAGAGAGAGTGCGAGTGTGTCTGTGGGATTGTGTACCGTGGTGTATTATGTGCTGTGTGTGTTTATCGATTTTCACTCAGACCTGTTCTCCACAGTAAGTCCATTGGAACACCCACATAATCTGGTTAGCACTTCACTCTGCCTCACTGGCCTACTGGCCCATTGAGTTACACTCACTTCAGCTGCAGTGTCTCTCTCATACATACACACACACACATGTACATGTAATCCATATGCAATTCAGCATGTTCACAATGTTCTGCTTGTACAGAGGGAGAGAAATTTGACTCTGCACTCTAGGTGCGTGCGTGCATACCCGTGTGTGTGTGTGTGTGTGTGTCGTGGAGTATTCACACATAAGAGGGGATGTAGGAGAGTGTGTGTAACCCAACCCCTCTCCCAATGGAAGCCAGATGTGGAGTGGTGAACTGGAGGGGATATCTGGAAGAATTCAGTGCCAGCCTGGTGACGCTGCCCCCTTACTTTCTCCTATTTCTTCTTCTGTTTCTTCTCTTTGTTTTGTTCTCTCTCTCTCTCTCACTCTCACTCTCACTCTCTCTCTCTCTCTCTCTCTCTCTCTCTGTCTCTCTCTCTCTCTCTCTCTCGTTTTTTCTCTCATTCTATCTCCTGTCTCTGTCTTCTGTCTCTTTGTCTTTTGTCTCCCTCGTTTTCTCTCGCCTCCTTCTCTCTCGCATTTCCCCCCCCGCCTCTTGTGCTTTTCCCTTTTGTCCATCTCCATCTGTGTACTCCCTCGGGTTCTCCTCTGGGTGTGTGGATGTGTGCTTGTCTGGCCTTAGTGTGTGTGTGTGTGTGTGTGTGTGTGTGTGTGTGTGTGTGTGTGTGTTTGTAGTTCAGCAGCCTGGCTGGGCTGTAAACCCAGGGTCAGTGAGGAAGTGTGGAGCTTCTCTCTGGGGTCCTGTTACTCCTGACACAGGCGTTCTCCAGGGACACCTATAACCTCCTTATGTGCTGCGGGCCAAATGCCCCGCCAAGCCGCTAAGCTCATCAGCACTCAATGGGGTGAAGCCAACTCCCATGCCAGGGACAGAGAGAGAGGTAGGTAGAAGGAGGAATCAGAGAGAGAGAGAGAGGTAGCAGAGGACCAGAGAGAGAGAGAGAGGAAGGGAGGGTGAGGAAGATGAGGAAGAAGGAAACAAAGAGAGAGAGAGAGGAAGCATAGGACCAGAGAGAGAGAGGAAGCAGAGGACCAGAGAGAGAGAGATAGCAGAGGACCAGAGAGAGAGAGAGAGATAGGCCAACACAGCCAGAATCAGTCACCCTGAACTGTGCTACATGGTCTCACACTCCTAACAGGAAGAGCATGAATGTGTTGTGTGTTGAAGGGAAGAAAATGTTCCATGAGTGCTTCCTGTTCTCCTCCTTGTTTCTGCCTCATCTCTCATGCTTACGCTAAAATTAGTTGTTTTTTTTTCCCTCAGTTCTTCACCCTCGCAATGACTGTTTGTGTGTGTGTGGTTGACTAAGAAGTCTTCTTTTAACTGGCAGAGAGGAAAAAGTCACATCCTGAATCCTTGTGAAATGACCAACAGACAAGGCTGGGATCCAAAGGACTGGGCAGAGATTTGGTGTTCACCACAAACACACACCCTCATACAGTACAGATACCACTAAATATGTATCCATCTGTTTAGCGCGCACACACACACACACACGCACACACACAGTTTACGGATGTAATAGTGTAGCAGTTGTTGTGTCAAAGTCCTCTAATTGAATCATGAGCCACAGGTCTTGGAGAGGAGAAGGAGGGTGTGTGTGGGAGGAGAGTGCTTGAGACCTCTGACCTATGAGGCTCCTAGTCTGGTCCCTCTGTGGGGGGAGGAGGGGTGGGGGGGGCAACTGCCCCGGTCCTGTCTCATCTGCACCACATGGCTGCATACCAAACTTGGGCACACAGGCCTGCATAGCAATACACAGACACATTTCTGTCCATGCCTTTACACACACACACACACACACACACACACTTTCTGCAGTGCTGACAGTCATTGGCTTGTTACAAAACTTACCTACCAAAATACACAACGTCTTAAGGCAAAGTAACTAAACACTTTTTTTTTTGTTCACTCCTTAGTATCATTCTCCCTCGTAACCATTCCACCAGTGCTGCATGCTACAGGCTGAACGACCACTAAAGGACCATCTGCTAGGCTACGACCCTACCCCATAGAGCCAATCACAATAAAGAGGGAACACAAAGGGCCAATCACAATAGAGAGAGGCATAAACAGCAGGCTGTGACAATGGAGACACGCTCGCACCCCAGACATGCCCCTCACAGTAGGGCTTACACACACACACACACACACACACACTCCGTATCAATACAAACACACCCATACACCACTCAAGTATGGTCCATAGGAGCTGTCTGTCTCAAACCCATCACCTTGCCTCCCCGCCATTCTCTCACACACTCCTCAGAGGCTAAACTCAGACGTCCAAGAAGACATCAGAGCTGGTTCTTCTTCTGTGGTTAGGGTTAGCCTTGCGCTACGCCCTACAGCCTGAGGAGGGCGCTGTGAGGCCTGAGGAAGAGCAGGGGTCTGTGTGTGGCTCTCTGTAAACACCATAGCATCAAGTCAACATCCTCCACCACTCATTACTGGGCCAACTAGATACAAATTACCCTGCGTCTTTCCGTCTTGTGTTCTCACACACACAGGCTTACAGGCACTGTGATTTTCTTCATCAGGCTATAGTTATGGAGAATCCAGTGGTGTAATGTCAACCAGATGACACTCCCACCAAATATGTGTCCTTGGAAGAGTTTGTGTAGTGTACATGCACACACACAAACACGCATACACACACACACTTGTAAACAGCGCCAATCACAGGCAGGAGTGTTTAGAGGCTCCCTGGTCTAGACAACTTATTTCCTGTTTGGGAGTTCTGCCAAAACTCCTTGCCTGGCTTACCTCTAAGCTCTGATTGGTCCTTCGGTGACATTGTTCTTCCTGTTGGGGGCAGGGACGCTGGTTACCCGAGGGGCACTGCATTGACATGATTGGTTTTGGTCAATCAATACTTCCTGGTCATCTGACCTTGTCTCTCAGCCTTGTATTTGGCTTAGATTTGACATTGCTAACTAGCATCCTAGTTCTCGTGCTCAGTGGAAGTTCCTCCTAGCGTCCAGCAGGGGGAGAACGCTGGAGATTCTCTGTTTGGCAGGAGAATTGATCTGCAGAAGAGAGAAGGGAGGAGAGCAGGGATGAGGAGAGCAGGGATGAGGAGAGATGGAGGAGGGTGAAGGGGAGGAGAACAGGGATGAGGAGAGATGGAGGAGAGCAGGGATGAGGAGAGATGGATGAGAGAAGGGTGCAGGAGCTGTTGAGGTGACAGCTTTCTCTGGAGACTGTTTCCTGCTGGGTCTCTGGGTTCGACCTTGTGCCTCTTGCCCTCTTTATCAGAGTCATTTACATAATGTCTAATTAACTGCGTGTGTTTGGTGGTGCGGTGTTAGACAGAGAGAGCTGTCTGTATGGAACACACCCTGGGGGTGGCTTATATCGTGGTACCGATAACATCACTGCTGTGTGTGTGAGAGTACAGCTCTAAGCTGGATGTCTGAGTTAGTGAAATGAATATGAGTCAAGTTTCTATGACCTATAACCTCCTCCTCTCTCCTCCTCTTCCTCCCTCCTCTTCAGACTCCGTGCTCTCACTGTCAGAGCTAGTACTGGAAACCTGCTCGGTAACCTGTGTGTGTGTGTGTGTGTCTGCCTGTGCGTGTGTGTGTGTTACTTTTACTATGTCTTGAG
The DNA here is from genome assembly GCA_036571765.1 of Plecoglossus altivelis. Taxonomy (NCBI): domain Eukaryota; kingdom Metazoa; phylum Chordata; class Actinopteri; order Osmeriformes; family Plecoglossidae; genus Plecoglossus; species Plecoglossus altivelis. The sequence goes on along the minus strand of BROE01000006.1, from coordinate 8,346,886 downwards.
CTATGTGCCAGCTGGTTTTGCATGTAAGGTTAGTTTGCATGCATTGATCATGCCTGTTTGCATCTGAGAACAGCAGTGGTGACAGAGTGCAAAAACTATCCACAAACACACACAATCTCCCACTGACCTATATAATTCATAATGGACACAGCACTGCATCTTCTCACCCACACACTAGAGTAAAGAGGAGGGAGAGAGAGGGGGAGGCAGGCAGGTTCACTCAAGTGCGTGTGGGCGCAGACGAAGCAAGGAGCTAAGCAGGTAGAACGATAAGTACCACTGTCCTCAGGGTACAATCTGTCACACTCTATATCCCCCTCCCTCTCTCTCCTTAACTGTATGTCTCTCTCCCTCCCTCTCTCCCTGCCTCTCTCCCTTTGGCCGTATAGATGTCTCTCTCCCTCCCTCTCTCCCCTTGGCTGTATGTTTGTATGTCTCTCTCCCTCCCTCTCTCCTCTTGCCTGTATGTATGTCTCCCTCCCTCCCTCCCTCTCCCCTTGGCTGTGTGTATGTCTCTCTCTCCTCTATCCCCTTGGCTTTGTGGATGTCTCTATCCCCTTGGCTGTATGTATGTCTCTCCCTCCCTCTCTCCCCCTTGGCTGTATGTATGTCTCTCTCCCTGCTTCTTTCCCCTTGGCTGTATGTATGTCTCTCTCCCTGCTTCTCTCCCCTTGGCTGTATGGATGTCTCTCTCCGTTCCCTCTCTGGATGTCTCTCCCTCTCTCCCGCCTGGTTTCCTTCCCTACCTCACTTTATCCATGTGCCACCAGCTCTTTCATCCATCTTCCCTCTGCATGAATCATCTCCCTCATTTCAGCATCACATCTTGTCTGACCCTGCCCTTCACTTCGTTCCAGACTCCCCCCTAGCGCTCTCTACTCCTCCCTCTCTCCATCCCTTCCTCCCTGGCTGTCACAATCACAGCAGAGTTGACAGACAAGTCTGACACACCATCCACTGGGCTCCACATCTCACACTGATCTTCACGCACATAAATGTGTGCACGCGTGTGTTCGTGTTTGTGTCAACCTGCGCGCGTGTGTGTGAGAAATCCAAGGAGAAACGCCCTCTCCAAATACATGCCCGTGCATGTGTGTGCTCTGTTGAACGCTGGTTTTTCCGCGTGTGTGTGTGTAACCAGCAGCCTATGAGTTCATACAGATGGATATGAGGCATCATGTGCTCATGTGTTGATGTGTGCAGTGAGGGGATTGGTCTCCGCTCTTCAAGGTTACGCCCCGCCGTCTAACTGCAATGTCCCCACACGTCTGTGTGACGCATGTTCCTGTCAACTCATACATGCTTCCTCTTAGACTGCATGGCATCATCGAACATCCACCTGTATCTGAGCACTAAACTTCCTTTTGTCTCTTTATTTCCTCCTCTCCCCCTCCTCTACCTCTCCTTCTCAGCCAATCGGAGAGCTGGAAATGCAGTGACGGCTATTCTGGCCAAAGAGTTGATGCAAGAGGACGCGCCCCCCTCGTTCAAGCCACCCAATAAGAAAGCCAAGCTGCCTGAGCAGTCCCCCCTGGAGGGGGCGGAGTCTCTGGAGGACCTGTTGGAGGACAGCCCTTCTCTCTAGACAGCGTGCTGTTCTTAAGCACAGATCCAAGACCGGCCCAGCTGATCTGCACCACCCGCCTGTAATCCTGGAGGGCGGGCATTAAACTGGTCTGAGATCAGTGATTAAAGTGTGACTCCTGTCTGTCATTGGCTCAGTCTATGGAGGCCTCTGCGATACTCTGCCCCTTCTCCTCAGTGGGACCAACTGGATCTTGGGGACGTGGACCAATACGTGAGGGCGGGGCTCTCTCTGTTGACAACCTTCATGTGTCCTGCACTGGCTTTTGTCCCCAAACCCTCCACTGCCATAAGAACTTCCCCAGTCCTGCCTCAGCATCACACTCATCCACAGCGCTCTGTCTTTCCATGTTTCCTCTCTCCAGTTCTCTGTCTATGCAGTGTATCTTGTCCTATCCACATGTTGAAAGATTCCAAAGCCTGTACGTGTGGAGGGATCCCAGATCAGTCCTTACAGCCCGGGAGCTCCTGAGCCCAGTACTGAATGTCCTGCTGTACCACCCAGGGAGCATGGAACCTTCCAGATCACACGCTCCTTTTCCTCTCCCCCCAGTCCTTTGGGATTGGCTCAAGACTCTGTCCAACATTAGCTACTGTAGATTCGATTCTGTACGTACATGTTTATGTTTCTCTTAACTGCATGTTTGATCAATCAACAAGTGCCAATTCAATTCTAGACTGTACTGAACTCTGCTTTATCCAACAGTAATTTGATGCCAGGCTGGTGTTGACTAAAGCCGTCATAACTGGTTCTGATGCACTTTCAGCTGTGTGCGAGGTTGGGTTTGTTAAAGGGTGCGTGGTGTTCACATGTTGAGTGTGCGGGTGTGTCACATGAGGGTTTTGGCTTCGGCTCACTGGTCAGAACGCCAAGCAAGTAGCTAGGCGCCAATAAGTTCTGGGATCTGTCATTAGAACAGCACCACTGGAAGGGTGTCGCCACAGCAACCTCAGCCTGGGAACTGTGTGTGTCAGTTTGTCTGTCTGTCTGTCTGTCTGTCTGTCTGTCTGTCTGTCTGTCTGTCTGTGTGTGTGTGTGTGCGCGCGCCGCCATTTCAAATTACTGTTTGGTACTGCTCCTGTCATAAATACTATACTTCATAAACAGAGCTGTGGTGTTTTTGCCAAGGCTAATGCACGCTGGAACATAGCCTCACAACTGCTGAGATAAGAGTGTGTGTGTGTGCAGGGGGGGGGGCATGTCTGTGATTGTCTATGAGTGTATATGGGGGAGGGCGTGTCGGTGAGTGTGTGTGTGTGTGTGTGTGTGTGTGTGTGTGTGTGTGACCACCCCTCTAGACTACAACATTGGTTGTAGAATGTCTGGCCTTGCTCTTTTATATTCAGTAGCCATCAGCAAATGTTGCCACAACATCAGTATACAACAAGAACAATAGGATATCCTGTCAGTCACTCCATGCAGTGCTGATCTATGCAAACAAGATACTGGAAAACCGAACCCGTGATCTCAAGTAAGTCTCAAGTCCTACAATAACCTGGCTTCCACGTGACTTTACACTGTGAAGATCCAAGCTGAATTGTCTTTTGTTTTGATAAGGATATTTGCCATGGTAACACATCAGACTTGACTTTGCAGCTGTGTAATTCGAATGACTTGGCTAAGTTTTATTCACACCTGGTCACCTAAGAGCTGTCGGAATAGAATGTTATTTACTCAAATGCATTTATAGTCATTTTTAACTCTTCGGAGGCTGTGTCCTATCCCACCAACTGCAACATTGTGTCAACCTTCAGACAACGTTTTCTGTGGGCGGGCTGTATCACATGGCTCTATTATTTAAGTTGTCTTTTCAAAGATGTTGAGTTGAGGTTGAGAGGAAACATCACTGGAAAAAAAAACGTTTTTTTCCTGGACCATTTATTTTTTTGATTCTATTTTTAAAGAGCTTATTTTCTACGCGGATTTTTACTCTTGATTATTTTAACGTGTGTAAAGTCTTGTTTTGTCTGAGAGATATCACTGGCCACATTGTGTATATTGAATAATTGTGTTGTTGTTCAATGGGTTCACTAGTGATGCAAAACCATTAAAATGTCTTTAATTAGCTGATTGTCCAGGCGTGATCTTTTTGTTCACCATATGTCTCTTATGTAACTGTGTTCTTGCACATCTTATGTACTTCATCCATACTACATGTTCATGATTCTCTTCAATTATGATTGTTATGGCAGACTTGGTCTGTGTGTGAGAGATGTCAAACCCAGATCTCATATTCAGGTTCTGTGCCAGAGGAAATTCCATCCCGTCTCTTGGGGTTACAGAGCGTTACAGAGACTAGTGAAGTTTGAGACGGTGTCTCCTTCCCAATGTACCAAGCTCGGTACACATCCATATGTACCGTCCAGATGTAAGTCCAGACCCAGCTGCGTTTAGGACAGAACATACTTGCATCTTACCATCAACCGTTTCCACCATATTCTTTCTCCTCTTGTTGTGGTGATGTAGCAGCTGTCCTGGTTCGGGTGCCTGGTGGAGAGTTTTCCACTGAGAGCAGCCAACGTTCCACAGAGTGTCTCCGGGATAGGGACTGGAAGAGCCCCAGACTCTGTGTGTGTGTGTGTGTGTGTGTGTGTGTGTGTGTGTGTGTGTGTGTGTGTGTGTGTGTGTGTGTGTGTGTGTGAGTGCGAAAGCGCCTGTGTGTGAGAGTTTTTTTTATGTGTTTTTAATTCACTTTCCATCTTTACTGTTCATTTTGCGTCTGTCTTCCTCGGTCCCTCATCTCCTGTGATGACTGAAGAGCTCATCATTACAGGTTAGGAAGTACAGCTGGTTTGTGATTACTGCCAGTTTAGATGAAGCACACTAGTCTGAATTGGGTTCAAATGATGGTTGTCCAGTAAACAGATCAGGACACCTCCTACTTACTGGGCGCATCGAAATGCTCTGAATTGACTTCCTCACTTTCTTGTTTCATCTCCCTCTTTCCATCCTTTCCTCGCACTCGCTGGTCTGAAGATACAACAGGCGTTAAGAAGGATCAGCTCTTTATCTAGATTTATAAAGACACTGTAAAACTCACTTCTTCTTTTTCTCTCTGTTGACCCTGAATCTAACACTGCCCTCACCCAACTGTCCCTCCTCCTCCTGTCTACTATCTCTCACCTACCTTCACATTACCCCCTCTCGTTAACACTGGTGTGGATTTGACTAAGGAGCTCTGTTCCCCTTTCATCCTCACTTAATAGGGCTGCCATGACCGGACACACATGAGCGAGCTGTGTGAAGCCAGAGGCCAGCAAGTACTGCTGGATGGACCACAAAAGACTCTGTGTGTGTGTGTGTGTGTGTGTGTGTGTGTGTGTGTGTCATTCATCCTCTATCCTTTGAAGACAGATATAACCATCCAGTCATACGCTCAGCATCTGAATCGATTTAAGCGCAACCCACAGTTGGACTGGCTGGTGTGTGTGTGTGTGTGTTCATGTGTCATTGTTTGTGCGTGTTTGTGTGCGCCAGCTCCTTTCCAAACTAAGTGCGTGTGAGCGCGTGCGTGTGAGGCGTGTGCGTGTGGGTGCGTGCGTGTGGGCGCGTGCGTGTGAGCCATGCTGGGTGTGGTCAGGCTTGGCGCATTAGTGAGGTTGGGGGTTGGTGTGTGGAGACAGACGGAGGGTGTCACTCAGAAGCTCCCTTAACTAACTTAGGCTTGAACGTTAGGGATGAATACTTTCCACACAATCCTACATCTACTCCCACCACTGACACAGGAAGGATTGATAAATAGATCATATATTTCTTTTCAAATCTGTTCATAAAGCACTGCTTGGATAGATAATTGGACCATAAACTCCTGGTAGACAGGCAGACGCACGCACCTTTCAAGTGGAGTCATTTAAGCATCTGCCCCTCGATGACCTTTGAGCCCAGAAGTCTATAAACCCTAACCCTCTTCTACCCTCCTCTACCAACCCTCAGTCTGTCCTCTCCTCTACCGCTGTTCAACCCAGATGAGGTCACCTTGTCCTCTCTTGCAAAGTTGTAATAAATCTGTGCATGTGTGCCATGATTTTTGGAAATGGAAAGAAACAAGGTGTGTCACTGGAAGAAAAGCTGCAGGGCGTGACATAACAGGACGAGCATGGACAGAGAGAGAGAGAGAGAGGTATTCTAAAGGCTGGACGAATTGATTGGGAAACAGCCTTCGGGAGAAGGAGCATAATGAAGTGATTAGCTGTGTAACAAAGGAGATGTGAGTATTAATGAAAGAGTCAAAGGAGACTGGATAGTTACAGCTTTAGCGCACTGTGAGAGCTGTGTGTGTTTCTTTGGATGCACGCAATCAAGCATGTTCTTAAGTAGGTATATATTTAGTGTGTTTCTATGAATACATTCCATTTGCGAGTGGCTGTTTTGTTCTAATGAAAGGGTGCCAATAGACATCTATTCTATTGTGTACCCATGCAAAGCTCATGTTCAGCTTGTGCTGACTCTACTTATTGAAGTTATGTGGATTTGTTTTTAAACATACCAACCCGAACCCCTATTCAGCTCAAGTAATTATCCAGATGGTCTGTGTCTCATTAGTAGAAGTTAAGACTCTCTCTCCTGCCTTGCTCTCCTCAGTGCCTTAACTCTCTCATTAAGAAGTTGTTTGTGGAGTAGGGAGTATGTCTATGCACGTGGGTGGGACAGGGGAAGGGGTTGTGTATGTGTACAACGTAGAAAGGAGGTCGTGGACAAAGCGGCAGAGGGCGTGTAATTGGCTCAAACTCAGCCAGACAACACAATGACATCTGCATTGATACCGTAATGGGCTCCCAGGAGCATGTGACCAATCACAAAGCAGATAGCCCTTTCTCAGGGCATCCGATTGGCTCCCAAGAGGGAGACGTTGGTCTCCAGGTAGCAGAGTGAACCCTGGAGAATATTCACCCTGGGAGAATGTGACCTCACACATATTGAGAGATGCAAATAGAATGTTTTTCTATGTCATGTTCTTCGCCCACCCTCCACCTAACCTATCCTTGAACACCTTTTTCCACTCATACTTATCTGACTCTGTCCTTCCATCCCTCTCCCTGCTCCTACATGGCTGTGAACGTGTTTGGCTGTTAGGAGCTAGAGAATTGCCAGCAGCCAGTTTGAAACACACATTAGTCTTTCTTCTGGCTGCATGGCTTAGAACAAGCCCACATATCTCTTTTCCCTCCCTATCTCTGTAGAGCTCTTTCTAACTCGCTTTCTTTATTCCCTTCTTTCTCTCTTCCTCACTCTTTCTGAGAACTGGGAAATAAAGCCTGAGTTTGTTTAAAATGTCTACTCCTCACTTTCGCCTTTCACCCTGCGGGAACACTTTCCTCTGGCACCAAAGGTTTTACAAAGAACCACTCCAGGACACCATTCCAGTTTTAAAAGAAAAAGAGTAGGGCGATGTGTTTGGATCTCTCTCTCTCTCCCTCTCTCTCCCTCTCTCTCTCTTTCTCTCTCTCTCTCCCTCTCTCTCTCTCTCTCTCTCTCTCCCTCTCTCTCTCTCTCCCACTCTCTCTCTCTCCCACTCTCTGTCTGAATCTGTGTGCATCTCATATCTTCATGATATCCCTCTGATTAGATTATCCACTTGCTTGTTCAACAGGTTCCACATTACACACAATTAACACACAATTAGCACGGACCATAGAGTGGCCAGATCTCCTCTACCACAGCACAGAATACGTCTCCATCTATATCCTGGCCCACATTCTACACTCACCTGGCGAGACAGGGCATATCAGTCCACCAAGCGTCAACCAGACAGACATTTAATATATATCCTCCTTGTAGGCTATATAGAAGTATATTATACCGTCACAAGAATACACCAAAATCATAGTGTTCGCTTCAACTGATTTCTACAGTTATTTCATCATAGCCATTTCTCGAAGACTTGAAATGAGAACATTTTAGTAACATTTTGGGAACAAGAATAGGATGCATTAACTTGATAATAGCTGCATATCCTTTTTGACTGAAGCGGCCGCTGTGATTTAGACTGCAGGCGTAGAGGAGAAAAGCCAACAGTTATATAAAAGCCGTCCTCCTGGGACTCTCCCCAGGGACACGCAGGAACAGCGTCGGCATGGCCTACATCTGACCACGAACTTACGAGACTCGACTCAAGGCCCTATAAAGACTTCAAGTATTTAATGCCATACATTCTACTGCAGTGCAGTGTTCCAGATCTGACATCTTTAAATCCACTCCACTCTCCAGTTTACGCATTTGCATTCCTCCTAATCTGTGATGTCACAGCTCATCCCTAAGGATCATTTCTTCTGATGTTTTTTTTTTCTTCTTTCTGATGCCAGCTGTGTCAGTATCTCTGTGCTGTGACTGCCAGTGCGTCCGTGTTTCTGTCTGCTGGGACTGTGTCTGGGAGAGGAGATGAGGGAGCCAGTCCCTGTGCAGCAGGGCTGAACTGAGGACACATGCCACCAGAATATCAATAAGGCCTGAGGGTCACACAGCCACACATAGCTGTCTGCCACACACGAAGGCTTGATCCACACACACACATACTGTGACACTGTGCCAGCAGCAACACAAAGATATCACATTGGTATTCCATTCAAATGTATTTGATTTATGTTTTGTTTGATTGCTTTTCTTATCATTTCTGTCTTGTGATTAGCTCAAGCAAACATTTGATAGCGATGATGACGGCCATGGTGTTGTGTCCGGCAATGGCTGATATCTCATGATGAAGATGAAGATGAAGAGGATTGTAGAGCATGGTGGAGCCGAGATGACGCATGTGTGGGAGGCCCCGGGGCCCTTCTGTCTACTCTGGTCAGACTTCCAGTCTCAAGGCCCTGCAGACCCTGACCTATATCACCCAGGATCTCACCATGCTCTGTGACTGTGTGTGTGTGTGTGTGTGTCTCTGTGTATGAGCGTGTGTATATGTGGGAGTGCACGAGTGTGTGTTCATGTGCCTGTGTTTGTGTGTCTGTATGTGTTTGTGATAGGTAGCAAGTGTAAGAGGGAGAGACCCTTACTCCTGCCCTCTATCTGTCCAGACTGCATGATGGAGATGAGGGAGGAATCCGTTGATTGACCCACATTAGCTGATTCTGCAGCAGGGTGATTTCCTTAGGGGGTCATACATTCTACCAGCAATGGGACAAGGGTGTGTGTGATGCAGAGAAAAGATTCAGAGTAATATATATATATATATATGTATATATGTATATATGTATATATTGGTATTCCATTCAAATGTATTTGATTTATGTTTTGTTTGATTGCTTTTCTTATCATTTCTGTCTTGTGATTAGCTCAAGCAAACATTTGATAGCGATGATGACGGCCATGGTGTTGTGTCCGGCAATGGCTGATATCTCATGATGAAGATGAAGATGAAGAGGATTGTAGAGCATGGTGGAGCCGAGATGACGCATGTGTGGGAGGCCCCGGGGCCCTTCTGTCTACTCTGGTCAGACTTCCAGTCTCAAGGCCCTGCAGACCCTGACCTATATCACCCAGGATCTCACCATGCTCTGTGACTGTGTGTGTTTGTCTCCGTTGTTCTGACTGTGTATATGTGGGAGTGCACGAGTGTGTGTTCATGTGCCTGTGTTTGTGTGTTGTGTGTGTTTGTGATAGGTAGCAAGTGTAAGAGGGAGAGACCCTTACTCCTGCCCTCTATCTGTCCAGACTGCATGATGGAGATGAGGGAGGAATCCGTTGATTGACCCACATTAGCTGATTCTGCAGCAGGGTGATTTCCTTAGGGGGTCATACATTCTACCAGCAAATGGACAACGTTGTGTGATGCAGACGAAAAGACTCAGAAGTAATATATATATATATATAATATTATATAAATAATATAAAATATATATATATAATATTATATATATTATATATATAACTCTGAATCATCTATAGAGAAAAGGAGAATATTTTATTAAGGAATATAAGGAATATATATATATATATGGGCTATACAGGTCCCAAGGCTATGTGAGGATATGGGGGCTAGATGACCAGCTGCATATCCACTACGACATAAAGGGGTTAATAAGTGCGGAAGCTCACTCACAGAGCCAGGTTTGTCACTCATACCCCCATCACAACAGATAAGAAGCTGCCATTTTGAGATCCTACATTGGTTCTCGATGTGTGTGTCTGTGTGATTCTCTGTTGTGTGTGTGTGTGTTGAAGAGTACTGTCACTGTGTAACATTATGGCTGAATTATTTTGTGTTAGTATGCTTAGTGTATTCTAGCTGTTTCTTAGTCTCATCCAAGTTTTCTCTCTCTCTTACACACACACACTGGTCCTCACATCCCTGTTCTCTCTCCACATTAACATTCTGGCAAGCTCAAGTCAAAGCGCTTAGCCTCCTCAGAACTGCCGAGACTGGGATGAAAGAGGAGCGAGGAAAGAAGGGATGACGAGAGGAGAGAACGTGTCAGTATTTCAAGGCAGGGAGTGATGGAGGATGAAGAGGATTTGAAGGACAGTGAAGGGTTTCACAGCGGTGGCTGTCAAGATTAAGAATCTTGGAAATAAACGGAATTTCACATTGTAGGCTGTAGAACATACTGCACTAATGTCATGTTTGAAAAATATGTTAATTCATAGTTTGCTTTTCCTTTGGGAGTAGATTAGAGGAGCTAAGGGCAGAGGCATTTTCGCACAGCAAGCCCCAAAATATACCCACGCAGTCAAGGGCCTATTAACAGCAATGACATCACCACTTTGGGTCAGTAACCATGGCTACAAATGTCTCACGCAAGAGAACATCCACACCCTCGTTCTTTCGCTTTTATCACCTTCCCCTCTCACTGTCTCTCTTTCCCCACCTTTCTTTTTCCTCTCTCACCTCTTCCATAGCTTCCTTTTTAAAGCTTTCTCTCTCTCTCTCTCTCTCTCTCTCTCTCTCTCTCCCTTCTTGTCTCTCCTCTCTCTCCCTATCTTTCTTCTCTTATAAACAAAAGCCAGATAATGTCTGACGAAGGAACACAGGAATAACAGGACCTGAGACAGGAATGCCATCAGGTCACTCTGGACTTCAGAGGGCTGAATGCAAGAACGGAGGGAGAGAGGACCAGAAAGAAAGGATCACAAAGTGATTATATACAGGATTCGTATTATGAATACAGTATATACAGAGAGAGAGACAGAGAGATATAAAGCACCAAAAGCCTAATGTGTTTTCAGAGTCATGTAGGCATTATGTGTGAATGTATGGTTGACAAAGAGAAAATGCTTTAAAAATCAATGTAAATGTGAAAGGGCAGATATAATGTGATTTTTTATGTTGATTTGACATGAAATCAGAAATAACGGGGTCACTGAGAGGAGCTATTAAACTAGAATGGGACCATGAATATGAATAGGGATCAATGACAGGAGAATGGAGCATAGCCAGGATCAAGAAACGGAAATGGGGTATTTAACACATGTGTGTGTGTGCTGTGTCTGGTTGTGTGCTGTGTGTGTGTGTGGTGTTGTGTGTGTGTGTTTGTTGTGGTTTCTTGTGCTTGTGTGGTTGTGTGGTGTGAGGTGGGTTGGGGGGGGTAGAGAGACAACGGGAGCTTAAGTGCTGCATTGGAGCCATTCACCAGCTGAAGGACAGTGGAAGCAGCTTCCAGGCTTCCAGTGCTGAGAGAGAACTGAGCTGAGAGATCACAGACCTGCTGGGGACAGAGAGACCTGCTTGCAATTTCAATCTCACCTTGTTTCTGCCTCACATTTCCTCCTCATTTCCTCACACAAGCTCAACTACCAGTCTACCACTGGGAGTGTGTATGTCTCTCTCATCATCTCTCTCTGTTGGATGTATCAAAGCTGACAGACAGGTGCTGGTCCTGTGTGATCATCCTCCCTGGGTGATGTCTCTCTCTCTCTCTCTCTCTCTCTCTCTCTCCCTCCCTCCCTCTCCCTCTTCCCCTCTGTCTCTCCCCCCCTTCCTCTCCCCCTCTCCCTTTCCAAAGTATTGAAAAATGGGAAAGGAGGCTTGGGGATATGGATGGCGATGGTAGCCATGGAAACTGAGGCTGCGGCTCTCAGTGGACAACATCATTGGTGGCTGTTCAGCAGGGTGCAGACACATGAATATTTGAGCTTTATGAACACTGACAGACACCACTGACACACAGATTCCCTCACTATTGCTTGGAAAACGATAGGAAATATGGAAAAGGACGGGGAAAAATGATGGATCACGGCACAGTGGACAAATACAATGTCTACTATATTTCCATCATTTCATTTGAGAAACAAAGAGAAGGAAAAAAAGAAAGATTTTTTCATGTTGTTAAGGAATGTGGATTAGCTTCTAACACAAACGAGACAGGAGAAGGAACAGGATAGAGAGAGAAAAGACTGGGAGCGACGGATGGAGTGCAGGAGGTAGAGAGAGGAGGGCTGAGAGAGGGAGCCAGCAGGAGCGATGTCAAGCTTTTGTGCGCAGTAAACTAGGGCAGCGGTGCTGTCTTGACTGTGCAGAGCTTTCTTCCGCTCTTTTGCTCCATTTTTTACTTTCTTCCCTTCTCTTCCTCCCTTCATTCTGTGGAAGATTCTGCAGCATCTTCTAATTAATCCTCCCAGCTGGATGTCTGTTTTCTCCTCTGACTTAAGGATGGAACACACACGCTCTATCTCTCTCTCTCTCTCTCTCTCTATCTCTCTCTCTCCCTCCCTCTCTCTCTCTCTCTCTCTCTATCTTTCATCTTCCCTCCCACACATTCCACCGCCTCTCACTTGCTCTTGCTTTCACGTTCTCACACTCCCTCTCTCTATTTTCACTACACACACAAACACAGGCACACACACAAAAACAAACAAAAGAGGCATAAAAACAGGACAGAGACCAAGATTCAGGCAGATCTCTAAACATGCCGGTGAACTGGGAGATAAGTCAATCAGGCACATATAGCTGGTAGCACCTGACTGCAATGCGTCAGTGACGTTACAAAATCGTGTCCCACCTGCTGGCTCTACAGCTAGATGTCAACGGAAAGTTTGTCATTCCTTTCCATTCCTGTCATCCTTTGCCAGGATAGGTACTTCTCACAACTCCAGAATCCTGCCCCTTGGAGCACCCCTCCGTTCTGTTGTTTTGAACACCTGTCCCCTGAGCTTCCTCCCCTTGCCAGCCTGGTTCAACCCTGCAGTCAAGTAACATTCACCCCACGTCAGGCGCGAGTGACAGCCCCTGTCTGACAGATCTAACGTGTTTTCATACTTGCTAGCCTCTTCGCAATCCTGTTCAATAAAAGAATTACCTACAAAAGGCACTCTCAAAGTAAACGTCCTTCTTGATATGCATGTGTACATTGTTTGTCAACTCCCATTTAGAAATAGTTGTTGGCATCACATTTTTTGTCAGCTCGGCAACATCTTTATTGATTGCAAATGTACTTCAAATAAAATGATTTTCATTGATAAAGCTAGCTCAAGATACAACTTGAAATAATGCTACCCATTAGTATGGGTTAGCTAGGCTAGCTCTACCTTGGGGGAGCAGGATGCATGTTTTCTTGGAGCCACCTGATTGGCTTTAGAAGGCTGTGGACAAGGCATGGAAGCTCCTATTGGGTTGAATGAGGTGTCAATCGAAAGGTCAGAGTGGAGGTGGCCATGACCAATTGAAAGTGAGTGACTGCAATGTTCATTTGGCAAGTCAAGTGCAACAAGAGGCTATTTTCTGAACATATTGTTATGTTGTTTTAGATTAAATACATGTATGTGGTTAGATAGTTAGAACCTTTGGGAATGTAACCAGACCATCATTGGGAAACTCAGAACCTTTTTTCGGTGAGTAGAACGTTTTCACTTTTTGCTTTGTTTACACCTGGTGGTCGGACAAGGACTTTGATTGCACCGGCTGTTGCGACTCAATCTTAAAATGCTTTATATCAATAGAATTGTAAAATATGTAGCTTTCCAAAAGTATATGGCTTTGCTTTAACAAGATACAACCTGCCGGCGGGCAGGTGGAACATGAAGTTCAAAGATTCCTTGAAAGTCAACAAGCACATGCCATGCCATGCGAGCAGTAGTTAGGGGTCAGATCTGAGAAGTGGTGCGTGAGTACGCTTTGGGTTGTGTTTTGGAGCGTGTAAGCTCTCGGAAATGTACTGTTTAGATATGATGCTGTCTCTGAGACTGTTTAGAAACGTTGATGTCTAAAGCGCTTTAATGCTATAATTTAGCATGAAACTCAATTCTGAAAGTATTTTTTATATTTAATATCCTCTTCAAAGTGTGTATCATACCCATTTTGTTCCAGTGTGTCAGACAACCTGGCTATCTGGCTAGCATCTGAAGCTACTTTTACATCCAGTATAGATTTAGCTAGCTCTGCATCATCTATCCAAGCTTTAGTAGCCTTTAGCAACAGGCCACTGCATATCTTTAGCCCATTCATCTTTTCTCAGTTGTTTTGTCAGAATTGCTCAAACCCTGACTGTCTTCAAATCTGATATTTTAGTTAAGGGGTGCTTTGGTTCGAGGTAGGAATGGGGGAGGGGAGTCAATGGCAAACGCTTATTTTCCTCAAATATCTGTGCAACAGCTGCTCCATTTCCTCGGCAACACCTGTCGCCATGGTACGAAGACGTCGACATGCCTCTGTGTCAAAGTGTGCGTGTCTAAAGCGCTCTGCATTCACAGGCCACAAGGGTGTGAGAACTGCCCACAACACACACACACAGTACACACACACACTCTCTGACTCACATTGGTTTTCCCCCAGACTTAAAGTCACAGGGTAGAGAACATGATTTTTGAAGTCAACATCAATCCCTTTACTCCTTCATATAACACAATGTTAACACACAGAACAGGGGATGAGAGTTTGTGTGTGTGTGTATGTGTGTGTGTGTGTGTGTGTGTGTGTGTGTGTGTGTGTGTGTGTGTGTGTGTGTGTGTGTACGCGCGCGTGCGTGCATGCATGTGTGCGTGGCAGTGGGTCCTGTGTGTGCGTGATCTCTGATTACGGATATCCTTTCTATTGAAAGCGCATCACTGAGGGACCATGGCCAGTGTCCCTAATCCTGTGGGCCTGATTGCTTCCTTTGTTGTTCTCTTCCTTTGTCTTTTTCATTCTCTCTCTCTCTCTCTCTCTCTCTCTCTCTCTCTCTCACTGTCTCTGTCTCTCTCACTGTCTCTGTCTCTCTCACTGTCTCTGTCTCTCTCTCTCGTACCTTTTCCGCTGCTTCGCTACTTTTCCCTCCAACGGGGAGAAGGGCGGAATGTGGGCGTTTCCATGGCAACGGCAGAGGTGGAGAAAATGGATTTGCTGTTCCTGCTCTGACTTCTGATGGCGTGGCTGATGATCAGAGAGAGAAAGAGAGAGACTGCAGGGAGAGCTGGAATGGAAGGGGTGGGTGACATACTTGACCTCTGGGTCAAAGGAGGACTCTCACACACTTGTAAAATAGACCTCTTTTGACCTAAATATGAGCAAGGTAACGTGCTCTCCTGATTTGCAATAGCTTCCCATCCTCCCAGCTGAGAAAGCAAGCTCGGGGTGCTGTGGGCTCTTGGCAGCGGAGACAAGGAGAGGGGCTTTTCAGATGGGAAAGAAAAGAGAATTTGCCGCAGTGAAAGAGGGCATTGTGTGAACCCCCTTCCATTGGGCCATGCTACATCTCTCTGCCTCAGCTGAGTTAGGCCAGGGTATTATGGGAAGGCTCTTCAACCTGGCATAGTTACCCCAGCTATGCTGTGGCTATGGTGCCAATGCCTCTCATTGAATGTCTTCCACTAGGCTGTCAGAGGACAACCTCTCTGTGTGTGGAGTTCAGCGTCAGCCATCTTGTATACTCTATCCCCTCTTCTCAAGAGACTCAAGAAACATGTACTCATGATCATGATTGATAGAGTGAAATATGTCAACAAATTTCAACCTGTTAATCAGTGTAACCTCTGTGAGTGTAAATTAGTGTGTTGGAATAGTGTGTTGGAATAGTGTGTGTAATGTGTGAGTAGGCGTGTTTTTGTTTTGGAGGTTCCGTATGTGTTTTGGAACACTTTGTCTCCAAACTGCTCTCCTGCATTTGTGCCTGGATGCGAACATGAGAAACAGATGCTGCATTTTACCTCTTAATTTTTCATGAATCATCCAAAAGCCAGGTCTTTCTCTCTCTCTCTCTCTCTCTCTGTCTATGTCTCTCTCTCTCTAGCTTTCTCTCTCTGTCATAGCTCTCCCTCTCTCGCTCGCTTTCTCTCTCTCTCTCTCTCTCTCTCTCTCTCTCGCTTTCTCTCTCTCATGGCTCTCCCTCTCTCTCTCTTGCTTTCTGTCTCTCATCCTCCCTCTCTCTCCACTGCCAGTCTTGTTTATCTAATGGCCCAGAGTGCAGAGATTAACCAAGCACTCTGTTTTCCCATAACTTTGAAAATGCGATTTTTAAAATAACGTTGGATTATTTTGCTACCTTTCTCTACTTGCAGTATCAAGTCTGAGAGCCATTTCCACCTTTTTACACTGATGTTTCTTCCATTGGAGGCATTGTATAGACAAACCTGAATCACAGACATAGTCATAACATAGGCAACATTTTATCCAGAATCCAGCCATGTATACATATCCTAGACATTGTCCCGTTCTGATGTAATGTGTCTGTCTGGAGTTGTGGCTGGTGTGAGCCATATTCTAGAGCTCTGCTGTATCCTGCTCTATCCTGCATCAGTGGAACAGCTGCAGGGAGAGAAGGAGGTAAAGAGGGAGTGGAGGGGAGAAGGGGGTTTTCCTCCCCCAACCCTCAACCTCCTAGACTGCCAAAGCTCTAACAGCAGAATTAAGAGCTTCAGAAGGCGCGGAAAACAGACTTCCTGTCCCGCCACATGCAAGATGTGACATAATATCCTGTTCCTCAGTAATGGGATATGATGGCTGCCCCCTGAAATACGATCTTCCATTCCTCTTTCTTTAGCTGCCAGAGGACAATTTTTGTACTGTGTCTGTCATCACCCAAAAAAGACATTGAATAACCATCATTTAACTACAGGGACCTTGAAACTAAACTGGCATATAATGAATCTCTGCACTGCACTTAACGAAACATACTGTATGTTTATAGACTATGGCATCATGTGTGCATGAGTCTTCTGGGTGTTTCCTCAGCATGTGACAGTGTCTATGTGATATCCGCTCACAATGTCTGACTAATGTTACCACACAAAGACAGTCTGTTGTCAAGGTTACTGTCTAACCAAGCCCGGGTTCTCCCGATTAGTCTTCTAAATGGCTGCACATGCCAGTGTGTGTCTGTGTGCGCATGTGGTCTGATGTGGTGAGTAAGTGTTGCCTGCATCTCTTTGTGTGTGTATCCGATTGGTGGGGAATGTGCTTAATTCAGCAAGATGGGTAGAGGGGATCGTAAAAGAACAATCCTCCTGTTCTGCTTTATCTCCCCTCTGGCGGTGCATTACTTCCTGTGACATGGCACAGGAAGCAGGAAGTTAATGCCATGTGGTGACCATGAGAAAAATGATGGTAGAAAAAAGGGTGTGTTTTTTTGTAACAAATTTCCAACCATGGGCTGAAATCCATATGTAAACCTCTGTATTTTATAACAATAATTGCTCAATTATCAATATTTCCAAGACTAGGTAATAGGTGAGCTTAAAGTGACTCATCACAGTATCTTGTGTACATTGCTGGGTTTGACAAACAGCAATGTACTGTGTTGATATTCTACAGCATGTTTTACCCAGCATGCTGGTGGGCAGAGCAAATGTAGATGACACACACACATACTATAGCCCAAAGAACACTCGGAGGACTGGGGCCCACGTTGCCCTGGCAACAACACATTACAGAGGAAAGAGGGGAAAGAGGCGGCTCTTGTGTTCATGAGCGCTGAAACTAAGATGATGACAGAATCCTATGCAAGATCCTTGTGTGGCAGCTGGTTGATTTCACAATATACTTTTACCCTGTATTAAAGTTTCAGTGCTATTACATTGGATAGCAGAAAAATCTTAACCAATTTTATGAATATGACCTTTAGTTGAAATAAATATGGTTAACTGCAATTCCTTTGCGCAAGGAAACGTGTGGATCTCCATGGTGTAGCCATTCTTAGAACAGATGTGTGACTTACTCCCACATGTAACTCAACCCCTGACTCACTGTGTCCTCCAGGTCCGTACTTCCTTCCCCCCGTCGCTCTGTTGCATCACAGCTGATTCCCTTTTGTTTGGTTTTGTCAGGGGATATTTATAGTCCCGTGTTTCTGCGGATGTGGAACCTCTTGTGGAAGCCTCTGGATTCTAGGCCTGTGTGCTCCCTGAAGAGCTAACACACAGTCCTGCTGATGTAAGAGGTAGGGGGGGGGGAGGCAATTAGTTCTTGATAAAAGACGAGGTGTTTCAAACAAGGGCTGAAAAAGGAACTTCTCCATTTTGTCCCCAGTTCATATTTAACAGTAGAGTGTTTGTAGTTTCCTCTAGTGCTGTGTAAAAACTCTGTTTACCTGTGGGACCAACTATTCAGATGATGGCAGCCAGAAAATAGTGCTTCGTAATGTCCATGGAATTAACTTTATCTACTTCGTCTCATTCCACCGAAGTTTAAATAATTTAACAAGCACAATACTCTTTCATAATCATCTGGGTACGTATTGCATAATGAGTGATCACATTCTCTTTGAAGCATTATGTAGGAAGTTAACATATACTGTATATTCCTGCTGATGAAAAGGAAACAGTGTCGTTCCTCGTCTCGTCTCGTCTTTTCGTTTCATCACAGCCTCCTCTGCATCCATCCCTCCTGTCTCCCAGTCAGGGAGAACTCTTCAAAGGGACGTGGGAGGGAAGCATTAGGCTCTGGGATGGTGTCAGAGCACTGATGAAGGCTTGCTGCTGAATGTGGGTCAGTGACATGAACAGTCGGATCATCCCTGTATCCTATAACTATAGTACCAATAGAACGGCTGACTCCAACAAGAACAACCGCTTTGGCTAAAGAGTTTGAACAGCCAAGCTCAGATAGTCATTTAAACTGTACATTTATTCTTGTTTGAAATGGTGATGCAAGGATTTGAAAGAGTTTGGATCCCTTGTAACGTTGGTGAATAGTAAGATTCCCGTGGTTTACGAGACCTCTGGAATGTCTTGGAATATCACCTCAGATCACACAAAGTTCCTATCAGTGAATAATAAGGCAGACACAGGATTTTGAATGATTTCAGAACTTTTATTTGAAATGTCAGTGTTCAAGAGAAAATAAAACAGCAATATAAATATTAGCATAAAAATCAGAGAATAACACAGGAGAAGGGGTTGCGTGGGGTCTAAGCATTTCATAAGAAAGATATTACAGCAGGATAGAATATTAGTCCAGCGGTTGGCGGTTGGACATACGCACATATATCATATTTATAATCATTTGTTCATATGGACAGAGAGAAAGAGAGAGGCATTCTTTCACAAATGCACTTCACAGAAAAATAACATAATTCAGATTACAGAAGGATAGGAACATTTTCAGTATATCTTTTTGTTTCATTTCATTACAGGGTGATAAAATGGAGAGAAAGAGATAGAGAAAAAATAAACACAAAAATATGCGCAACACATACCACAGGTTAACTAGTCTACGTGTGTCACTCTTTTACTTATCGTCTAAAGTTATTGTCTTAATTTTCTTATTTACACTGAGTAAGAGTTAGTTGGCTTTCATGGTGCTTAGGTACTACATTGCAACACAAACTGTTGAAGAACATTTCAGATATTTGCTTTTTCATTTTTTTCGAAGTGGTTTTCTCTTTTTTTTTCTTGAAAAACAAATGCAACACATTCCAGTAGTAAGCCACGCCTTTTGGAAGGGGGACTTTTATTTTGTAAATGGTAGACGTGGTCCATACTATACAAACAACTGGCTCATACTGTACCATCGACAGGACTTTTACTTTGTGTTTATTTACAGTGGGGAAGAGCCATCCCAGGACCAGGGAGCAGAGTGGTGGAGTGAAGGGTACAGTCTGAGGTTGGCATTCAGAGACTGGATTTCAACTGAGGGTTCCTGAGGGGAGCTGATATCCCCTCCCACCTCTCTCTGACTGAAGTGGTATATCCAACTTGGACACAGACGGATGTGCTTGGCTCTGTCAACCTCTAACTTGGGTCAGTGCATTAGAGGACGTTAGGGTCCAGGAATGGATGGATCTACAATGGGGCCTCTGTACATTCAATGGGTAGAGCCATGGTCGTTTCCCCCTCCCCCCATGTTGCGAATGAGTCTGATGTCACCCCAGACCGTGTAGCCATCATCCACCCTCGCTATCCCCCTCCACCATCCTGCAGACTGTCTCTCCATGCAGTGGAGTCCTGATGGACCCGGACGGCAGAATATGGAAAAACACTTTTACATCTTGAACAACTCCTCTAGCCTACAAAGTCATCGAAAACAAAGAGAACAAATGTTCTACCTTCTCACTTTTAAGAAATATAACCAGAACTTCAGGACGGCTTACAGGGAGACACCCAGAGAGGCCTAAAGATGTGTCCTGACTCCTAACTCAAACTCAACTTAGTCTGTTAATGATCTACAAGTTCCCTACTTCTAATCCTAAGTGATTAACCACTTGTATCATGTCATCTTCTGAATAACAACAGTGCATCTTCTTGTTTGGCTCTCTGAGTGGGATAGTGAGAGGAGGGAGGGGGGGGGGCACAAGCCGGTCGGGAGGAGTCGGAATGTGGGGGAGATAGAGTCCTCTGTGCCCATCTGTGGCCCTTCAGGAAGGGCAGTGCCTGCACTGTAAGGCACCTGCACAGACGACAGACTGTTGATGGGATAAAATGCTGCCCCGACCCCCCGACCCCACCCCATATACCTCCCCCTCAAGGAGTTCATGCTCAGGTCATAGAAAATCACTTGAGATTATCAACGAATATAGTATACTATGCTTACACAAAAATAGTGTTTCTTTCCCCACACTATTGTGTCAGGTTAATACTACTGGTGCATTAGCCGGTGTGGTATTCATGGGTAAGGAGGCAAGGTTAGGGTCTCTCCTAGCAAAACTAACATCAATGCATAGTTTGAACTTATACGGTAGCTGAGGATTTTTTTTTTCTTTTACCTATGGGGAACATGCAAGAGTGTGTGTGATACCTGTGTCATAGCCTCACATTTGTCTGAGCTAAGGAGCATTATAGGGCGGATCCTTCTGGAGCCTGACAATGACATTCTAGAATACATCAACAACAATCTATTTATTTTCCAACTCAGGGAAAATAGGGAATTGTAAATCTTACATATGACACGTTTATGAATACATCACCAGGATCAGCCTTGTTGTCCCAGCAAGGTCTCTTCTTAGTCCACCTCTTGTATTATGGGAGTCTCAAAGCACTGATTCACTCAAATCAAACCCCCCATGGCCCTGGCCACTTCTGACTGACCAACAGAGTGGCAATACATCTTCATGAGATAAACCATCTTGTACAACTGTTTCTGATTAGCCTCCATAATGAAAACCATCAACTATTTACTGTTTGCTTTTCCACCTTCAGCACCTTCATATTCTTAATGGCCCTCAAGACAGACTTCACAAAATCTACCATATTACCAAGGATAACTGACCGGAAAAACATCCGGATCAGGATGATACAGTACATAGTAAAGGAGGCTTGGAGACTGTGAGGGGGGGGGTTGAATTTGAGTCCCGATCAGGGATGGGGTGGGTGGTGGGCGGGTCAATCAATCTACTTCTTCCATCCTACTTCTTCTCCTTCTTGGTGGACTTCTTCTTGGAGGCCGGGGTCTGGGCAGCCTTGGGGGGCTCCACCTGGGCCTGGGCCTGAGGAGGGGGCAGGGCCTGCTGGGCAGCAGCCTGCTGGAGCTGCTGCTGCTGCTGCTGGAGCTGCTGCTGGAGCAGCTGCTGCTGGGGGTTGGAGGTCAGCGTGGCCGTGCTGCCCGGGATGTACACGTTCTGCCGGTAGTCGGGCACGTGCTGGAGGGTGAACTGGGGGCTGTAGCGGGTGCTCAGGCCCATGGTGCCCGGTCCGAGGGTGGCGGTCGCCTCGCTCACTTCTGGGGGGAAGAGGGAGAGAGCGGGGGAGGGGGAGGAGACGGGCGTGGAACGCATTAGTGGGGCGTTTTGGTGAAGCGCCATCAACATGTAGTCAGTACAATACAAAGAGGTATTCTAAAGACAAGCTACGCCAGGAAATCTGCAAACATGGAAAATTAAGACAAAAAACAGCGTTCAGAGTTTTTGATGTGATAGTTATATAATGGTAATTCAATAGAGGTCAATTACGCCTGGCAGAAAGAGGGAATGCGGAAAGAATGAAAGAGAGAAGGGGTGGGGGTTGTTATAAAATTCTGGATAAACTCCTAGTCCTTTGTGCTTTGCCAGTGACTGCATTTATGTCTGAATCCATGTGCATGTATGTACCCGTATGTGTTTTTCTGACTGTGCGGATGACGTAGCTGCCTAGCTCATGATCCCCTCCCAGCCCCTGCATTGCAGCCCTACAAACACACATCCAGCACAGACACTCCCACACACACACTCCCCTCCCCTGCCCTGACACTCTGCTCCTCGTACATGCAGCTGTATACACAGCCTACACACACCTGCTGTATAACACGATGACAGGCTTCTCTCAGGCATTGTCTCACAGGAAATCCCATAGGCACATATCCTATTATTATTGGGTGTCTGTGATATATTTCAAATGTTTGACGCGTTATATCTGTTTGACAAACCCTTATCTTTCCTTAGAATCTCAGCTAAGCCCTACGTTTAGCTAAGCCCTTACGTACGTTTTTTTTTACTTAAGTAAAAAAAAAAATGTGTATATGCTTGTCCTGGTGGAAGGAGGGCTGTGTATGTATAGACAGAGAGACAGAGAGACAGAGAGACAGAGAGACAGAGAGACAGAGAGACAGAGAGACAGAGAGACAGAGAGACAGAGAGACAGAGAGAGACAGGGAAAGACGAAACATGTCATCAGTGGAAACAACAATGGAAACAATGACTTGAGTCGATGTGGCAACAAATCTCAGCGACTCTTCCCAGACACTGTTTGTCGGTGTGTGAGTGCTGGTTACTTGTTTAGGTTGGGGAGACCATGCTCTCAAGGACAACTTGATAAGCGAATCGCTATGTTAGAAAAATTATTTAGGCAATTCACACAATCTACAATAACAGCCCATATAGTCACTCTGTTTGTGACAGAGGCAGAGGCAGAGAGTGTAAGAAATGCAGCAAGGGAAACTGATGTCACGGGCTACTTAATCATCTGTTCTGTGTGTGTGTCTGGGAGGAGGGGTGGGGAAGGCGTGTGTGTGTGTGTGTGTGTGTGTGCCCTCTAGCTTTCACAGCAGGCTCACAGTGTTCTGACCTGTGTACAATGCAAACACCAACCCTCTGCCATATTATTGCATGAAACACGTAGAGTGGAAATGTCCAATCCTATACACTGCGGGTAGATTTTTCTCACTGTGTGTGTGTGTGTGTGTGTGTGTGTGTGAGCGCGTGTGCGCATGCGTGTGTGTGTGTGCATTTACAGGCCCAGTACAAAGAGCCATGGAAACATCAATGAGGACAGAGAGGGCTTTATCAATGAGTCTGGCCTTATGCCCTCAAGCCAAACAGGAACATACCCTGACCTTTCCACTCCTCCCATCCCCTCTTACACCCTTCCCTCCATTTTGCAGCCCAACTACGAAAAGAAGGATGGATGGAGGGAGGGACTTCAAGACTGGGGTGGATGATTTAAGAGTGGTAAAGAGAACAGAGCTTGTGATTGGCTACCCTGAAGTTCCTAGGTTTGAGTGTCAACGTGTGAAGTCAACAGTAATGTCATATGTTCAGTGAAATTCTGTTGAATGAAAATCGATTGATTTGAATTGAAAGCCTACATGACTAAAAAGATAAATGGATTGGGATGGAAAGAAGTGAAGGCGTTGACTCGCGGAGGGAGGGAGGGACTCACCGTTGGCTGCGGCCATCAGGGCTTGGAGCTGCTCAGCCTCGGTAGGGGGGTTGGGCCAGGGTCCGGTTCCCATGGCAACCTCAGGTCCACCGACCGCCCTATGGTAAAGGAAGGAGGAAGAAAGAGAGAGAACCCATCAACAACCCACAACCGACAACCTCCTTTCAGAACAACCGTTCTGAAATGAGGGGTTGTAATGCCTGTTGTTAACAGTGAGCTCCTGAGGAGAAGGTTGGTGCTTTATGCTTGGAGGTCAAGGGATCTGCTCCCAGCCAATCACTGGCAGGACAGAGTAGGATGTGTACTATGTACATACAAGGGTGTGGCTTCCAGGCAAATAACACACACAAACGTTGACATGCACATTGTTGTATACACCTAAACTGTTGTGTGATTACCACATCCACCCCATGTTGAATCTGATAAAACATTAATGGCACCAGATTAAAGGGAACAGATGTCTGAATGCTATTCACACACGCATTTGCAAATACACACAAACATGCACGCACGCATACACGCGCATAGCCACAAGCACACAAATGAGGGAGTTGAGCATTTCCATCTGGGCAGAATTCATGTTCAAAGACTTGTTTGTTAAAGGCTGCCATTTACATGAGAGGAGAACAAAGAGACAAACAGACCTGCTCTTTATTATGCTCACCTAAACACACACACAACATTTAGGTTCAACTGTTTTTGCCTTGTCTGGATCACTTTTCCAGAGGTACCAGATCTGACAAATCAAGTCCATACAATTCTGATGTTAAAAATGTTGACAAATCCAGTTTTCTGTTCCTTAGTTAGTGCTGACTGTAATAACATCGTCAAATGATCAATCAACCAAGGTGGACACTGGAATGACACTGTTCTAGAATCCAACACACATGAACACACACATACACCTGGGTAACTGGAGTGGACCCTGACACTACAATTTCCTAACAACCTTGAGTAACTAAACTGTGTGAGTGTGTGGTCATAACCATTTCAGTACCACCCCCAACCAACTGAATCAGCGGATAGTTGGCCCCACACGGTTATGGATAAAAGGTTTGGCTCCTTGACTAACCCCTGGGGGGGTGGGTGGAAGGATTGGCACATGAGGGGTTAAAGGGACGCCAGGGTCGTAGGTCCCACTTCCTTACTTAAACGAGCTGCAGTAAAAGGAACAAGATGGACGTGTGTGTGTGTGTGTAAGATGGCTGCTGTAAAAGGGAAGTGAATTCTCCTTCTTTGGTCTCTCTTTGAATCCAATTAAACCCCTCCAGACATGGTCGTTCAGATCGGGACAGTGACCAGGAGAGAGAGAAAGACAGAGAAAGATAATGCGAGGGGGAGGGAGAGGGGGGGCAGGCTTAGTGAAGAATGCCTAAAATGTCTTCTAAAATCAAAAGTGGCTTTTATAAATGTGCCAGAATACAATTGATTAAAAAAAATTTTTTTTAACGTGAACAGTGTCTGAGAACCAGCCTGATGAGTTATGAGTGGGTCAGTGGAGCCAGGTCAGCCATCTTGTGTCTTCCGCACAGATAAGGGGATGCCTCGTTTGTTCCTAATTAGCGGCACCCTGCACTTATCACATCCTGTGGTTGTTCTAAGCACTTCCTGTGGTCAGGTTTATCACTTCCTGTGGGCTGGAAGGCTGTCTTGGTTGCTAGCCGAGCATTAACTACACGTTAACATGTAGGAGGAACCCCAGCTTGTGTTGACACCCCTGTTCTGCACTCCCAGGGTTCTTCAGGCCTGTACTGGAGCTCTCTGTGGAAACACTAAGGTGTTTCTACTGTCACTTGAGTTACAGTGACTGTCCTCATCTTTTGGACCTAAGATTCACTTTAATCTTCAGCCTTCAACCAAGACTCTGTATGAACTGTGGGCTATTTTGTGTTCAGCCTTTTTTTACAAAATCTCTTCATAACATTTAGATTATTCAGATTTCCTGTCACTGACAGTCTTTGAACTGTTTGTTTGTTTCACTACAATGTTGTTTTCAGTAATTCTATCTCTACATCCTACATCTCTATCAATATCTTGCAAACCAAGGCCTGCTGTGTCTATCCATTCAGATGGCTCCTGTCCATCACCGGTCAAGGAGAAGTTGTGTCTGCTGCGTAGCAAGGCCAGAGTCAGACCCCACAGAGACACCACATGGTGTCATGAGCTTAGAAGACTCCTGCATTGCTTTCTCTGACATGCATCAAAGGGATCCCCCTCACAGAACCAAACATTTACACACAGAGGAAATACTGTTCAAAGACTCATGACCATGCTTAAGTCCATCACACAATGCAGATTAAGACAACTCATTTGAGAAAAAACTAAACTAAACCCACTAAAAGACGACTTGTTTAACACACCATGGAAAGTTGAGTGCACACAGGGGAGCCAATCATATTTCTCCATCAAGCTGTTACTAGGTCAGTGGGGCCAATAGCGTGCCTTTGTATTAGCTAGTAAGTCTGAACTACAGAAACAAGCACATCTAAACACAACACTGTGCACTACCTACACTAGCCATGGTTACACTTTGCCTTCAATCACTGGCCTCAAATCAGATCTTACAACAATAAAGATAGTGTAAGCATTGACAAGAGACTGTCAAAACTGATCCCCATCCAGTCTTTCAAGGCACAGCATAACCACAGCGTCTCTAAACACACAAGGTGATACCTTCTCCCCTGGTTGGGCGTCCATCGTATGTGTGTGGCATGCTTGAAGGGGCTGGAAAGATACATGGGTTAAAATGGCCTCAGCATGTCAACGTCTTGTCACACTCCTCATGTCTACAGCTGAAGAACTCTGCACCTCCATTTTCTATGTAAAAATACCATGGAGTCTGGGACTTCCATCAGATGTCCTGAGGGGAAGCTCAAATCCCCTTTCTTTTGCTCACAAATGAATTGAGGCCAATGTATCCATAGCCTCGGTGGTATTACCAAATAACCTTCTCTGGTGTTTTGGTTCACTCTCGGAAATATGCGTGCGTGAGCCTAAAAGCCCAATGGGTAAGAGAAACAGAAGGGGGAAGGATTTTTCCCCCTCCTGAGTGGCCCGGTCTTTGACTCACAGAATGTTTTGTGTAACGTGTTATGGAAACTGTTGCGTCGTGAACAACTCCAGTTTCGCATAGAGACCAAACGATCTGTGAACTGGTCACACACACACACCCTCTACATCTAAATGAAACTGCCGAATGTGCACAGCATGACTATACATTTCATGTATTCAATCAACCTGATTTCTGAGAGAGAGCAAGAGAGAGAGAGAGAGACAAAGAGACAGAGAGAGACAGAGAGAGGTAGCTGGTCCTTGTGTGCTTCTATACACACCCCTCCCCCAGTCTTCACTAGTACTGAGTGATGGGACACAGGCACAGGGAAAGACGTGGAGGGAGGAAGCCAGGATGAGAGATGTGTAAAGAGCATTAGCCATTTTGTGGAGTATGGAGCTGCCTTGAAACAGGCAAAAATACTCGAATCATCGAAATAATCTAATTTGAAATACAAAATAGCCAGACGCTGATAATGAGATTGAGATTCGAAGTACGAGTCGTGTCCTGACTAATTCTTATGAATGCCCTTCAGCTGTGAAGGAGAGCTGATGTCATTACCGAGGAACAATCTGAGCCAACAAGCAGAGAAAGCTGGGTATTCTTATGGCAAGATCCTTCATTCCCTGACATCTATCATATCTCCTTTGCTCTCTCTCTCTCTCTTTCTCTTCATCCCCCCCCCCCTCTCTCTCTCTCTGATATACTTAGTAGTGTAAAGATAGGTCTTTGGTCATGAGTGCACTCCTCAGTGGGTGGTATGTTTACGGTGTGTGTGTCTACTCACCCACTAGGTCCGGGTCTCTGTCCCTGGTTGAAACGCCAGTCATTGTTAGGAGGTTTTTGCTGTAAAAGAGAAGGAAAAAACAACGTTACATTTTTTCTTCCGTTAGTCTGCCTTCTCTGTGCAGGCGTCAACATAACGTTTAGGCTGTGAGTCAGTTCTTCGATGATCATGTGTGTCTGCGTCACTCACTGTGTGTGTGTGTGTGTGTGTGTGCGTGCGTGTGCGCGTGCGTGCGTGGATGGACTCCAGACTACCAAGGAGACTGAATCCAAGGATACACACGATGACAACTGTCTGGGAGCTCTGGGAAGACATTTTGTTCCGAAACCCACTGCGTATAAGAGGTCACTGAGGCGCACAGGCACACACGCACCGAATCAGCCAAACACGTGCTAATGCATGCTACCACTGCGCACCACTGAGTAACCACTTCTCATTAGGAAGCGAAAACAACAACAAAAAACTGTTCAAGCCAAACTAAATCAAACTAAAAGAATGGGCTTGTGCACTACAAGAGAAGGATGTGTGCCCTGATTGGACAGAAGCTCCTCTGATGATTCCTGAGATACTACAGAGAACAGAGAGCATTTGCAAAATGGCCGCCTTTGTTTTTCTGATCCAGAAACATTTTAGGGACACACTCTGTGTATAAAAATAAAGTGACACTCACACCCACTCGCTGATCACTGTAGATAAGTTACTGCAGACAAGTTACACTAGCAGAATCAATACGATCATTACAGACCTGCCCAAGGTCTTTGTGCACAATCGGCTATTGTTGGCGGAGATAGGGCTTTTAGCATCTGGGCTAATTGAGTGACTGTATAATCCACAGCGCTCTCATAAAGACCTGATTGTGTTTAGTTTGGAGAATCTGGAGTAGATGGTGGGAAATCAATCCAGTCTGAATATAGCTACTGTTTGTTATTTTACTAGCACATCCCAAAGAGAAAAAGCCTTCAGACATTGAGATGAGAGTCATGGTAGAGATACCATGTTCTCTTTCCACTCAGTCATTCTTCCTTTTCTCTTTCTGTGAGGAATTCTTGTACCTTGTATTTTCTCAATCTCTCTCACCCCTTTCACACTTTCAAACCAATTCTTTAGTGTATCTTCAATTCCAACTCTCGCCTTTTTTCTCAAATCCCCTGTTCTCTATGTACTTCAGTACCACTTCTCCACGCTCTTCCTCCTGATTCCTCCTCTCTCTCTTGCTCTTCACAGTCCCTCCCTTCACCCTTTTCTCCCTCCCTGTGTAATGAAGCGGTTCAGTGAATGGAGCCTTGGCGCGGTTCCAGGCCCCAGACTTCTGCCTCCTAATAGACACTGGAGCTCCCCAGAGATACAACAGCAGGCCAACATGCTGCAATATTAAAAGCTCTGTTCTACCGCTGAGACACGGCGGAGGGTCAGAAGGGAGGGAGACGAGGAAGAGGGAGAGGGAAGAGAGAGAAGGAAGGTAGAGTGGGAGGGGAGGAGGGAAAGAGGGAGGCCAACAGGAACCCAAAGCTATCCTGTTACAACAACACCCACCGTGTCTGGCTGCAGTTCACATCGCACCCGACCAAAGAAGGCCGACAAGGTTACATTTCAGCCAAGCCCCGAGGTGCTCTCACTCAGAACTCCCTCAAACACAATAAGACAGCACCTCCAATCTGTACACTCATTTTCCTCCCCTTCAGAGCTATCCAGGCATTTTCAGATGAACTGAGAAGAAGTTGGAAACAGACTTTGATGGTTGAGTGATTGCATCCCCCTGTAAATGTGTCTTTACAAAACACACACTAACAAAATGACTGCTCTCTTTTTCAACTATCATTATCCTTTCTAAATATGAGAATCGTGTCTTGAAGATGTGGAGAGATGTGGGCGGAGAGGAAATCTAATTTGCTCCATGACGCAGGGAGCATTTTGTTTCAAGTAGACAGAGCAGAATGGCTTACTGACGGACGTGCTGTGTGTATTGGCGGGCAGTGGGAATGATGTGCGTGTCTGTGAGATGGGGGAGAAGAGAAAAGAGAAAAAGGGATTTTTCGTCTTTGTAAGTGTCCATGGAGAGGCCCAGCATTCCAACTGTGTGACGCTCTGACCAGACACACACACACACACATTTCTAGAGGTCAGTCCCAAGGTCAATTCCACCACAGGCATGTGGAATAAAGGGTAACAGACAGTGTATTGACACTGATGCTCCATGCCGGGACATCTGGGAAGACGCCCCGCACTACCTACACTGTGGTGTCTTCACACCCAAAAAGGTTTGTTCACAAAAACTCTTTTGTACCATCAAAAGACCAACTCAATAAAGAAGAACCACTGGGAGAGCTCCTACTGTAACAGACATGGAGCAGGGCTGAAAGAACTCCTCTGGAACCAGTTTATCTGAAATCAGACCAGAGCCTATTAGACTCCAGACTGCTTACCAGGCCTTCTGCATTGACCTTGAAGGTCCCAACCCAGAGTCTTACCAACCTACCAGCTTCTAACACGCTTACCATGATCACAGAGAAGGACATTGGAACTTGTATCTTGAATAAGCCAGGAAATTACAATGTGGCAAAATGCCATGAACAGGCCCAGAGCCGTAACATACAGTCAATGGGATTGTGGGTTTGACCAATGAGAGTGAAAACTGTGTGTGTGCGTGTGTGTCCTGGGCCTCAGAAAGGAGAAGCTGCTAATCACCTCAGACCTACATATGGGCCCCATCGGGAACTCTGTGTGTGTGTGTGTGTGTGTGTCTGTGTGTGTGTGTGTGTGTGTGTGTTGGAAGAGGGAAAGCACATCTGGTCTAGTGGATCAATGGGCTGTTAACCCTTCAAGCCCCACCAAGGAAATGTGAATGAGGGATATTTCAATAACCGTTTCCCACCAAAGCACACACATATACTCACTGTATTCACAGCAGCTGGCCTAATAATCTGGTAGATTTGAGGAAGTCTCTCTCACACATATAGACAAGCACACACAAGCACACCCACATAGTCAATATCCTGTGTCCCTTCCCCCAAATCACACACACAGAGCTACTACTGATTTAGACAAAACCATGGATAGAGTGCACCTGGTGGTCTTTATCTCAAAAGAGGAAGTAATTCCTATCTTGGTCTTTCAACAGCCTCTTACACACACGTGCACACACAGACTCCCATCCAGTGCTCTCCCACACAACCTTACTTTCAACTGTGTGGATGAATAGGGTCAAATTGAATTACCCTCACAGTTTCTCCATGACACAATCGTAGAACATAGAACAGGGTAGAACCTGCCAAAAGATGTTGACATTACCGACAGAAGATTCTGACAATGTCATTGAACTATAGAATACATGTGCCGATTTATTGTGTGTAAACATTGCTATTCACAAACTGCTAAACGCGTCACTGTGTCTAATGGACTGTGACATCACACCCACATGGCCTTTCATCAAAACACCCATTAGCTCCCCAATGAGCTGATACCCTGAGCATAATTTTTATTTCTTAGCCATTCAGCGATTTCAACACAAGCATTACTGTGTTCCAGAGAAGGTCTCTACAGAAAGACCATGTAGGTGCAGTGTTGCAAAGCCCTTGTGAATAAGGAGTGTGACTGGAGGACACTGGGCGATCAGACTTACAAAGGGACAGTTGGACCCTGAGGCCCTGCTAAGATTACACACTGCTAGAAGGCTCTGAGCGCCTGACAGCTCCCTGTTGTGTACATGCACACACACACACACCCACAGAGGCTGATTGCGATCTTTCTGGGGCTCCAGCCCATTAGTGGATGGTCCTTATGTCGCTGCCACGCACGTGCGTTAAGCCTTTTCCTCAACTCCATCTCTGTCTCCCTCCCTCCCTCTCTCTGTGTCACACGTGTCACTGGAACAGGGAGACAGATGGTCCCCTGACAACTCCAGGGACAACGCGATTCAGAAAAAGGGGGAGAGAGATGAAAGAAAAAGAGAGAGGAGCTATGGACATAATAAAACCAAGTCATGACATGAAACAGAGACCTACACCAAAATGACTCATGTGTTGTGAAGAGAAAATATCATGTTAGCCATGCCACCAAGTAAGTCCTGCTTTTCAGCTTCCTTTTAGAGAAAAAAGACTGGAAGCGTAGAAGCACAATCCCTGACTTTATAGAGATTAACTTAAAAAGAGTGGAGAGAAGGAGGGAACATGTGCATTCTCCTCACATGAATCATCAAGCGCTGGAGCACTAGTCAACCATCTTGAAACCTGATAAGACTCTCACACAGACAGCTAGTGAAGACCACTATACTTTCTCCCTCTCTCTCCCTCTCTCTCTCTCTGTCTTTCTGTAAACATAGACACATGCATTCTATCCACACCCCAGCAGCACATAGTAGAATGGTATTCCTACCAAGTGTTTTTGGAATGCCTGAGCAAGGCTGCGGCTAAAAGAACACACTCATGGGGCGAGGTCACAGTCGGTCATGTGACCTAGAAAAAATTGAACCAATTGGCAGGGTTGAGGGGACAACAGGAAGTCAGAGGTCGCAACAGGAAGTCAGAGGTTAGGACGTGACCCCTGGAATTCCTGTTTTTCAGCCACCGCTTTATTCTTTGACTCTTTCTCCCCCTTCTCTTCTTTTCCTTCCTTGACCCTCTTCCTCTCCCTCACACCCATCCTCTCTTCCTCCCATGTCTTCTCCCTCCCCCTCTCCTGCTTCCCTCATCCTGTTCTCCTCTTCCTATTCACCGGGATCTATTTTCATCTGTCCTCTCCATCTGTCAAACTACCCCAATACTCCCCTCACTCTTTTCCATCCATCCCACTCAACCACCCAGTCCTCCGCCTTCTCCATTACTCTCGGCTGCCAAATCTCCTTATCTCAATCTCTCTCTCTCCATCCATCTTATCTATTTGTAAAACACTCATTCCCTGATTCTGAAAGCCAGAGAGAGAAAAAGAGAGAGAGACTACATCCAGTAGCCTTGGGTCAGATTAAATATTTAATCTTTCTTCATTTCCTCTCTGCAGTGGAGACGACACTTTTTTAAGTGCAAACTCACCACATGTGAAGAGAGGTATTACGCTTAGGAAAAATGCTGCATAGATACGTGACTCAGACAATCTGGGTCAGAATGTAAATGCACGCATTGGTATGTCAGTACAGTTCTGCAACTAGGTTCTGATCCTTAAGCTGCCATGCAAGATAACATTATTTACTGTGTATACCGACGGCTGATGTTTCGCTAGATTCAGTAGGTAAATTAAACTGCCCACAAACCTCACTGGTTCAAAAACGTCTATTTTTATGGTGGTAGAGTAATCCCAAAAAGCCCTTGCAGCCCCTGCCCCGCAGCCCTCACCTCATTGGCTGAGTTCATAAGGTGCTTCCTGTTGAGCGTCATGCTGAGTGTGTTATTGTGACTCAGCATGGGTGTCTTGACGAACACAAAGTCGCTCCGACTGGAGAGGGTGGAGTAGCAGGGTCTGTAGGTGCGTGTGTTGGGCTCCTGAGACCCCCCCACCACCTCCATGTAGCGGATGGGCCCGTCCGTGTTGAGCTGAAGGTGGAGGTCTTTGCTGGATCTCTGGTGGTAGGCCCGGTGGGGGCGATGGCGCTCGTAGCAGCAGCAGGAGCCTCCCCCAGTCTCGCGGTGGCGGAGACAGCGCACCATGAGGATGATGAAGGTGACGAAGGACACAAAGGACACGGACGCCAGGGAGATGATGAGGTACAGCGTGATGTCCGTCATGCCACCGCGGCGCGAGACGATCGACGTCTTGCGGGAGTCGGAGGCCTTCTCACCTCCGCCCGCCCCCTTCTCCTCCACCGTTATCTTGATGTCCACCGTGGTGGAGAGTGGAGGCTCGCCGTTGTCCTGGATGACCACGATGATGTCATAAGCCAAGCCCGCCTCCTCCTCAGCCAGCTTACGTGCCGTGCGGAGCTCACCAGTGTGGGGGGTGATGCGGAACAGCCCGGCATTAGGACCTGGGGTGATGGAGTAGAAGAGCCATGCATTATGGCCACTGTCAGGGTCCACCCCGACCAGCTTGTTGATAAGATATCCAGGCTCGGCCGACTGGGGCACGCTGAACTGCAGTCCTGCGTCCTTGAGCAAGGGAGGGTGGATCATGATGGGGACGTTGTCGTTCTGGTCCACCACAAACACATGCACGGTGACGTTAGCAGTCCGAGGAGGGACGCCGGCGTCTCGTGCTTGCACCTCAATGCGGAAGGCGTTGAGTTGTTCGTGGTCTAGGGAGAGCATGCTGTAGATCTGTCCGCTGTCAGGGTTGATGTACACGTAGGAGGACACTGAAGATCCCTGCACCAGGCTGGGGAGGATGGAGTAGGAGATGCGAGCGTTGTCCCCCACGTCCGGGTCAGAGGCCATCACCACAGCGATGGGGGTGCTGGGGACGTTGTTTTCAGGTATGTCCACCGAGTAGGAGGGCTGGGAAAAGGAAGGAGCATTGTCGTTGACGTCCGACAGCTTAACCTTGAAGGTTGTCTGCGACGAAAGGGGCGGGGAGCCACCATCCAACGCCATGATGACCACCGTGTACTCTGGGATGTTCTCACGATCCAAGTTGCCATCGGTGATGAGGTTGTAGTGCTCACCGAAGGCGGAGTTTAGTTTAAATGGCAGCCCTTGCTGTACCTTTAACGTCACTTCACCGTTCTTACCGGAGTCTAGGTCCCGGGCGCTTATGAGAGCGATGACAGTGCCTGGAGCTGCATCCTCTCTGATGTCACTGGTCACTGATGTCAATGTCACCTCCGGGGTGTTGTCATTGACATCAGTGATGTCCACTATAACGTTACAAGATCCCTCCATGGCAGGGGTTCCTCCATCCCTGGCCTGCACTGTGATGTGATAAACATTAGCTGCCTCGTAATCCACGTCACCGTTCACACTGATCTCCCCGGTTTTAGAATTCACACTGAAAAGCTTGAGTACGCGATCCGGCGTGTATTTACTAAAAAGGAACGATATCTCTCCGTTCATACCGTTATCAGCGTCCGTCGCATTCAATTTCGTTACTAAAGTGCCCGGTGCTACATTCTCCAACAGGTTGACTCTCGTCACCGGTTCGTCAAAGACAGGTGCATTGTCATTCACGTCTAGAATTTTTATGAGCAGAAGGGTTGAGCCTGATTTCTCCGGCTGTCCCCCGTCTACCGCAGTAAGCAACAGGCGAAACGAGGCCTGCTTTTCCCTATCCAGCGCTTTCTCCAACACCACCTCGGGAAATTTACTACCGTCACTTTTCGTTTCCACATTCAACACAAAACAGTCGTTCGGTGCAAGGTGATAAGTACGCAAAGAGTTGATACCCACGTCTGGGTCGTGCGCACTCTCCAATCGGAAGCGGGTTCCCGGTGCTGCTGCTTCAGATATTTCCAAGGAAATGTTCTTGTTTGAAAACTGCGGAGCATTGTCATTCACGTCTACGATTTCCACTACAACACGATATATCCGTAGAGGATTCTCAAGTACAATCTCAAGATGTAACGAACATGTTAAACTAAGTTCGCACATGTGTTCTCTGTCAATAGGCTGCCTAATGACCAAATCACCGGTCGCCTGGTTTACCTCAAAGTACTGTGCATTAGATTCCGAAACGACGCGTAATTTTCTTTGAATTATACTTTGAATGGTTAGACCCAAATCCTTAGCGATGTTCCCGACGACGGAGTCCGGTTTCAGTTCCTCCGAAATGGAATAACTGAGCTGGGCGGACGCACTCGAGAGGCACGCCAGAGAAAAACACAGTCTCAGCACGGGCCACCCTCCGGAGCGCTTCCCCTGTCTGCGTTCCATTGTGAGAGTGATGCCCCAGGACGGGCGATGGAAAAGTTTTACGTCCTTCTCTTACCATAACCTATCCATATTCCCATTAAAACGACGTTACCAGGCCATCGGTAAACACTTCCGTTTGAGAAAAAGAGCGATGGGAAGTTTAGAAGTAATCATGACGTCCCAGTTCCATGTGGAAAATAGAAGAGAAAAAAGTTCAGCTCCGGTTCCTCTGCTAAAACTCTCAACTCTGGCTCCTCCGCTCCGTTCCCCACATGGGCGGGGTCAGACCACAAAGGCTCGTCCCCTATTGGCGCAGATTTCTGAGAAGTTCCCCCATGCAACAGACTCGCTGAGCACTGAATGAAACTTTTCAGACGCACATTTCACTGTCAAGAAAGCTAGATATGCGTGCCTACAGGCTTCCCCCCCAACCCCAACTCTTGGAAAGAACTAGGGAATACCGGAACTGCAACAGAAGAAGTAAGCATAGGCTAAATATAGATTGTATGTTGCCGACTGTTAAACATTGCGTGTGCTTTCAGAGAGCGAATAAAGTTTTTAGCACGATAGAACATTGCATCCATTTCTTGCTTTGTGTCATGCTTTTGTTGCAAATTTATTTATAAAGGAGATAGAAAGGTATTTTGTCCAACTGCTATGATGAAGCTACCCGCAAGGCGGCATAGTTTCCGAAATAATTCAATCCCCATCCCCCCAACCCAAACCCTTCTAGCGACCGACATGTCCAGGTATGCAGCGACTTTTTTTTGGCGAGGATGCAGTCATTTGCCTGGATGAAGCGACATACTGTTGTGTGCGCCACCTAGTCTAACGGACCAGTCACATCCTGCTGATTTAGATTTAAATGTAAGCCTATACTATGACATAATGGACCCATACTAAGCCATAGCAAGACATGGACCTTGGAAGAAGATTGTTCAAGGCTGTTGGTGTCAATGACAATGAAAATAATTTTCCAATAATATAATTTGAATGATAAAACATTGGTATCAGCGTGATATTAAAATGAATTCCTGTAGAGTTATTGCCCAAAAGTGTAGGCCTGTATGACTGAATTAATTAAAAAAAATGTATATGCCAATAAATGAGTGAACGAATGAAGTAATGAGCTTTCCAACAGATGAATTGATAAACAAAGACAGAAAGTAGGAGTTAGTAAAGGAAAGGAAAGTAGTCAGTACCTTTGTTTGGTATACTGTGACTGAACTTGGTTTGAATGTACAAATACAGGATTCTAACTGCAATAACGGCACATAACGACTCAATGTCTGTGACCTCACAATAAGTGTAAAGACTGTTGCGCGCCATGGTTCAAGTTCAAGTCTCTGCTCACCTGCTGGCTCTCAAAAGTCCAGGCGCTGTCAGGTAAAGACGCGTCTAGGACGTTGATCATCTCCTTAAAGTCAGTGGTGCTGCTGGGCTTAACGAAGGTGAAATCACTGAACTCTGACATGGGAGAGAGGCAGGACCTGAACGACTGACTCTGAGACAACATGTCCCCTCCCAGGACCTCCACGTACTTAATAGGCCCATCACTGTTGAGCTGGATCTGCAGGTTTCTGTTGGGGTTCGTGTAGCCGTCATAGTCAGACCGTCTCATGCAGCAACTACCGCTGCTCTTGCTGCTTTTAACACACCTCACAGTTAAGATGACAAAAGTCAGCACAGACAGAACAGAAACCGAGGCCAGAGAGAGGATCAGATAGAGGGTGATTCTACCGTTTTTCTTAGTGGGCTCAGGTGCTTTCTGGCGGAGGTCTAAGATGGGCTCATGTAACCCATCCTCTATCATTACAGCCACCGTGACCGTGGTTGACTGGACCGGCTCCCCGTCATCCTTGATCTCTATTAGCAGCCTCTGAGAGGAGTCATCCTGCTCGAACACAGCACGTTTAGTCCTCACTTCCCCCGTGTAAAGATTGACACTGAACAGAGACCCATCTGTGGCCTCCGCCAGCTTATAGGAGATCCAGGCATTGTGGCCTGAGTCTGCGTCCACAGCTGTCACCTTGGTAACCAGGTGGCCTGCTTTAGCGGAGCGGGGCATCTTCTGATGAGAGAGCGAGCCCAGGGCAGCAGAGGGGTAAATAACAGCAGGGGCATTGTCATTTTGATCCAGGATAAAAACATGAACAGTGGCATTGCTGCTCAAAGATGGAGAGCCGTGGTCCTTTGCCTGCACCTGAATCTGAAACACCTTGAGTTTCTCATAGTCAAAAGAGTGCATGCTGTAGATGCTGCCGTTATCAGAGTTCATGTACACATAGGAGGACACAGCCACATCCTGCACCTTGGAGTCCAGGATGGAGTAAGAGATCTTGGCATTGTCTCCTAAATCCAGGTCTGTTGCAGATATCGAGTAGAGTATTGAGCCTGGCAATCCATTCTCTTTCAAATACACATTATATGAGGGATGGCTAAATTTAGGAGGGTTGTCGTTTACATCAGTGATACTAACAGGTATTGTTTTTTTAGTGCTGAGGGGAGGAGAGCCTGAGTCAGTGGCTGTTATCTCTATATTATACTCTGAGAAACTCTCTCGGTCCAGAGCTTCACTTGTGACCAGTGCGTAATTATTGGAAAATGAGGGTTTCAGAGTGAAAGGGTAACCCTTGGGGAGTTGTAACGTTACTTTACCGTTATCCCCAGAGTCAGGGTCCCGAGCATTCAAAAGGGCAACGACCGTTCCTCTTGGTGCATCTTCGCGCACAGGACTTGGCTGAGAGGTGAGAACTATTTCTGGTTGGTTGTCATTAACGTCTATAACATCTACCTGCACACGACAATGTCCCTCCATTTCAGGTAGGCCTTTGTCTTTGGCAGTTATATCGATAAGATAGGATGCTACGCTCTCGTAATTTAATTCGCCCTTCAAAAACATTTCTCCTGTTGAGCGATCAATTTCAAACGTTGATAAAATATTTTCGGATGTTCGTGGTCCAAAAAAGAACTCAATTTTACCATTAAGTCCGTCATCAGCATCGGTGGCCTTGGGCTTGATTATAAACATGCCTTTTACGCTATCTTCTCTTAATGAGACTTTATACGTATTCTTATCGAACACTGGAAAATTATCATTAATGTCCAAAACAGTAATAGTTATCTGGGTGGTCCCTGATCTGACTGGGTTACCCCCGTCTAACGCTGTCAATAGAAGCTGATGGACAGCTTTCTTTTCTCTGTCTAGTTGCTTCTCTAAAACGAGCTCGGGGACATTCTTTCCATCGTCAATTTCTTTCATTTTCAAAGTGAAACATTCATTTTTACTCAGAGTATAGGATTTAATTGAATTACTTCCCACATCGGGATCCTCTGCACTCTCCAAAGGAAACCGGGTTCCCACTGCAGCTAATTCTACTATTTTCAAACTCAATTCCTTGGTTAAAAAGCTAGGGGCATTATCATTAATATCTCGTAATTCCACCTCAATACGATGTAATTGTAAGGGATTCTCAATGACAACTTGCAGTGGTAATAAGCAGGTCGGGCTTTGTTCACATAAAGTCTCTCTGTCTATTCTCTCATTAACGACCAGCTCGCCTTTTCCCGCATCCACTCTGAAATACTGCTTACCAGCCTCGGAGGCGACACGTAGTTTACGGTCAAAAATTTCAGACAGTCCCAAGCCCAGATCTTTAGCTAGGTTCCCTACAACAGAACCCTGTTTCAGTTCCTCAGAAATGGTATAGCGAGTCTGTCCGTCAGTTGTACTCCACAAGAGAAAGAAAAGATGCCACCAAAGAGACAGCCACCTCCAGTCTCGGTATCCCATTCTCTTTGTCATCCCTTATCAGTTACAACACAATTCGCCGAAATTTCCTCCAAATAGATGTTCATATCAAATTCCAAGTCAAGAAATTGGTAACATTTCCTTCTTCATTTTCTAAATGTATTTGCCAAAAGAAAGGTTGTAACTGCGACTTGATATTCCATCATCGTGTGTATACGAACATCTCTCTCCTCCAGTCCTGATCATTGTAGGGTTACGCTGCTTCGGCAGGGGGGAGGGAGTAGATCTCTTTGTACAGTTTGGCATCCTATTGGCGCACAGCTCCCATCTTTAACACCCAATAGAGGTTAGAAAGAACGTGCTCTTAAAGCTACAGCAGCCTGTAAGGTTTTATGAACTTGCACAATATTGGCATAGAAACACACATTTGCAGTGTAGAAATTCAGCTATACTTCCAAATGTTATCAAGTTTTTGGATGTGCACTTTTGCCAAACCACAATTTCATTTCAATAAATATTGTTGTACGTATAGCAATTGGAAGGGATCTCTATTCAGGGTCTGTGGCATGCTCAGCTAAACAAACAGACATTCAAAAACCTCGTTGTGGCTTTATGGGGAGTCGCTGTCCACATGTGTGGTGCTGAAAGGATTAACTCCTACAAATCTGAGTCCATACTTTCAGCTGGCACTGCATATATCAAAGGGATCACATTCAGTGGTAAAATATGTGCCTATTGGAATTATATGAACTTATACACAACTCCACAAAGCAGAAAATTAGAAAATGAATTTAAACACAATTTACAGGAACACAACCAAAAAGGTTGCTGTGTGTTGTTGACTGAGTGATGTAACATGAGAACATCATTTACATATTGTCCCCCTTGTCACGGATGACAGGTTACATCAAACATGTTAAAGTTTGAGTGTTTAAAAAATTAAAAATGTATATCAAAATGTATGTATCACGTCATTAATGTGACACTTTATATAGGCTAAATGTGATACAGGTAAATCCTCAATGTTCTACGTCACCAATGTTTTTTCTCTGCTCACCTGCTGGCTCTCAAAAGTCCAGGCGCTGTCAGGTAAAGACGCGTCTAGGACGTTGATCATCTCCTTAAAGTCAGTGGTGCTGCTGGGCTTAACGAAGGTGAAATCACTGAACTCTGACATGGGAGAGAGGCAGGACCTGAACGACTGACTCTGAGACAACATGTCCCCTCCCAGGACCTCCACGTACTTAATAGGCCCGTCACTGTTGAGCTGGATCTGCAGGTTTCTGTTGGGGTTCGTGTAGCCGTCATAGTCAGACCGTCTCATGCAGCAACTACCGCTGCTCTTGCTGCTTTTAACACACCTCACAGTTAAGATGACAAAAGTCAGCACAGACAGAACAGAAACCGAGGCCAGAGAGAGAATCAGATAGAGGGTGATTCTACCGTTTTTCTTAGTGGGCTCAGGTGCTTTCTGGCGGAGGTCTAAGATGGGCTCATGTAACCCATCCTCTATCATTACAGCCACCGTGACCGTGGTTGACTGGACCGGCTCCCCGTCATCCTTGATCTCTATTAGCAGCCTCTGAGAGGAGTCATCCTGCTCTGACACAGCGCGTTTAGTCCTCACCTCCCCCGTGTACAGATTGACGCTGAACAGAGATGCGTCTGTGGCCTCCGCCAGTCTATAGGCAACCCAGGCGTTATGGCCCGAGTCAGCGTCCACTGCCGTTACTTTGGTGACGAGGTGGCCTGCTTTCGCTAACCGGGGCATCTTCTGGTGGGAAACTGAGCCCATGACAGCGGAGGGGAAGATAACAGAAGGAGCATTGTCGTTTTGGTCCAGAATAAAAACATGAACAGTGACGTTGCTACTCAGAGAAGGAGAGCCGTGGTCCTTTGCCTGCACCTGAATCTGAAACACCTTGAGTTTCTCATAGTCAAAAGAGTGCATGCTGTAGATGCTGCCGTTATCAGAGTTCATGTACACATAGGAGGACACAGCCACATCCTGCACCTTGGAGTCCAGGATGGAGTAAGAGATCTTGGCATTGTCTCCTAAATCTGGATCCGTAGCTGACACTGAACATAATATTTTACCAGGTGAATAATTCTCTTTCACATAGACTGTGTAGGCAGGTTGAGAAAACCTTGGTGGATGATCATTTACGTCTGAAATGTCCACAATAATTTCCTTGATTGCTGTCAGTGGTGGTGAACCTGCATCAGAGGCCATTATCTTGATGTTGTACCGAGGATTCTTCTCCCTATCGAGTTTGGAATCAGTCACTAGCGCATAATGATCAGAAAAAGACGGCTTCAATTTAAAGGGGCAATCTGTCGGCAAACTTAAACTAGTTTTACCATTGTTGCCCGAATCTATGTCTTTTGCATTAATTAAAGCGACCACGCTGCCTATGGGAGAGTCCTCTCTTATTGGCGTTGACAGGGAAGTTAGGATAATCTCAGGAGAATTGTCATTTACGTCTTGAATCTGCACCTGCACAGTGGTATGGCTTTGCATTTTAGGTGTTCCCTTGTCAGACGCCCTAACGTCAAAATCATATTTATTACACAATTCGTAGTCAACTACGCCGTTAACAGATATGGCACCGCTCTCTGTATGAATATGAAATGTTTTGATGACACTTTCTGGGGTATCCTCAGCAAATGAGTACACGACTTCGCCGTTCTCCCCGTCGTCGATATCAACAGCTTTCACCTTCAAAACCACAGTCCCTCTTTCCACGTCTTCTCTGACAGGGACTTCGTAAAGCAGTTTCTCAAACTGTGGAGCATTATCGTTAATGTCTAGAACATGAATAGTGATCTCTGTCGTTCCTGAACGAACAGGATTCCCTCCGTCTGTGGCAGTGAGAATGAGTTTATGCTCTAGCAGTTTCTCTCTGTCTAGCTGTTTCTGTAACACCAACTCTGGAACTTTAAGTCCGCCTTTGCTGTTTTTTACGTTTAATGCAAAATGTTCATTTTGACTTAGTTTGTAGGATTTTAACGCATTTGTGCCAACATCGGGATCCGCGGCTGCTTTCAGGGGAAACCGCGTTCCAGAAACAGTGGATTCAGCAATATCTAAAACATGCTCTGTCTTGGCAAAGACTGGCCCATTATCATTGATATCCTGTATTTCTACTTCCACACGAAACAACTGTAACGGCTCGTCAATTATTACTTGCAAAGGTAAAATACAGCTTGCGCCTTGTCCACATAAAGCCTCTCTGTCTATTCTCTCGTTGACGACCAGCTCGCCTTTTCCCGCATCCACTCTGAAATACTGCTTACCAGCCTCGGAGGCGACACGTAGTTTACGGTCGAACATTTCAGATAGTCCCAAGCCCAGATCTTTAGCTAGGTTCCCTACAACAGAACCCTGTTTCAGTTCCTCAGAAATGGTATAGCGAGTCTGTCCGTCAGTTGTACTCCACAAGAGAAAGAAAAGATGCCACCAAAGAGGCAGCCACCTCCAGTCTCGGTATCCCATTCTCTTTGTCATCCCTTATCAGTTACAACTCTATTTCTCCAGCTGTATTTTCTTCAAAAAGAAGTTCAAATCAAATTCCAAGATCTAAAAACATATTTCCTCGTCATTTTCCAATGTGTTTACTTGATTAAAGGATGTAACTGCCATTTGATATTCCATTTTGGTGTGTCTATACGCATCTCTCTCCTCCAGCTCTGAGCATTGTAGGGTTACGGTGCTGTGGCTGGGGGAGGGAGTAGATCTCTTTGTACAGTTCTGCAACCTATTGGTGCAGAGCTTCCATCTGTAACACCCTATAAGGGGTAGAGTGAACGTGCTCTTAAAGCCACAGCTACCCCTAAGCTCTCATTATGTGACAAAAGAAATGTTGGATAGAAAAACAACCATTTACAGTGTAATTTGTCATCTTGATTTCCTAAGGGAGGTGTAATTGGCAATTCAATCATTCCAGACTACATTTTGTTTGCTCAAAGTTGTGTGGCAAATGACAGTGGGAGGGAGCTCTATCCAGGGTCTGTCTGAATATTAGGTACTAAAGTATGGTCTTTTGCTGACCCCTCTGTGGTCTACACAGAGTCGCTGTCCGCATGGATGGTGCTGAAAGGATAAACCCCCACAAAGCTGAGTCTAGACTTTACAACTGTTGACTGATTAATGGAAATTTAGATAGACATCAAACTATTGTGACACTTGCTACAGAAGAGAGTTTACATCACAACATTTAGAGTTTGAGTGAGAAAAAATGATACCTTAACTGAATGTGAAGGTACATTTCTTGTATAATATGTCATATGTATATTAATCAAACCATGGGATGTGACACTTTCAGTAAATGTGATCAAGGTTAAGATAAATCCCAGCATATTCAGATTTATAGCTTTATATTTCTCCTCACCTGCTGGCTCTCAAATGTCCAGGCGCTGTCAGGTAAAGACGCGTCTAGGACGTTGATCATCTCCTTAAAGTCAGTGGTGCTGCTGGGCTTAACGAAGGTGAAATCACTGAACTCTGACATGGGAGAGAGGCAGGACCTGAACGACTGACTCTGAGACAACATGTCCCCTCCCAGGACCTCCACGTACTTAATAGGCCCGTCACTGTTGAGCTGGATCTGCAGGTTTCTGTTGGGGTTCGTGTAGCCGTCATAGTCAGACCGTCTCATGCAGCAACTACCGCTGCTCTTGCTGCTTTTAACACACCTCACAGTTAAGATGACAAAAGTCAGCACAGACAGAACAGAAACCGAGGCCAGAGAGAGGATCAGATAGAGGGTG
The DNA here is from genome assembly GCA_036571765.1 of Plecoglossus altivelis. NCBI lineage: Eukaryota > Metazoa > Chordata > Actinopteri > Osmeriformes > Plecoglossidae > Plecoglossus > Plecoglossus altivelis. The sequence continues at coordinate 8,303,263 of BROE01000006.1, read as the reverse complement.
ATTCTACCATTTTTCTTAGTGGGCTCAGGTGCTTTCTGGCGGAGGTCTAAGATGGGCTCATGTAACCCGTCCTCTATCATTACAGCCACCGTGACCGTGGTTGACTGGACCGGCTCCCCGTCATCTTTGATCTCTATTAGCAGCCTCTGAGAGGAGTCATCCTGCTCGAACACAGCACGTTTAGTCCTCACTTCCCCCGTGTAAAGATTGACACTGAACAGAGACGCATCTGTGGCCTCCGCCAGCTTATAGGAGATCCAGGCATTGTGGCCCGAGTCTGCGTCCACAGCTGTCACCTTGGTAACCAGGTGGCCTGCTTTAGCGGAGCGGGGCATCTTCTGATGAGAGAGCGAGCCCAGGGCAGCAGAGGGGTAAATAACAGCGGGGGCATTGTCATTTTGATCCAGGATAAAAACATGAACAGTGGCGTTGCTGCTCAAAGATGGAGAGCCGTGGTCCTTTGCCTGCACCTGAATCTGAAACACCTTGAGTTTCTCATAGTCAAAAGAGTGCATGCTGTAGATGCTGCCGTTATCAGAGTTCATGTACACATAGGAGGACGCAGCCACATCCTGCACCTTGGAGTCCAGGATGGAGTAAGAGATCTTGGCATTGTCTCCTAAATCTGGATCCGTAGCTGACACTGAACATAATATTTTACCAGGTGAATAATTCTCTTTCACATAGACTGGGTAGGCAGGTTGAGAAAACCTTGGTGGATGATCATTTACATCTGCAATGTCCACAATAATTTCCTTGATTGCTGTCAGTGGTGGTGAACCTGCATCAGAGGCCATTATTCTAATTCTGTACTGGGGATTCACTTCTCTGTCTAACTTAGAATTAGTCACTAGTGTATAATGGTCAGAAAATGACTGTTTTAATTTAAAGGGACAATCTGTCAGCAAACTTAAACTAATTTTACCATTGTTGCCTGAATCTATGTCTTTTGCATTAACTAAAGCGACTACGCTGCCTATGGGCGAGTCCTCTCTTACAGGACTAGATAGGGAAGTTAGGATAATCTCAGGCGAGTTATCGTTTACGTCTTGTATTTGCACCTGTACTGTACACTGTCCATCCATCGCGGGTGTTCCTTTATCACTCGCTCTGATGTCAAAATCATATTTACTGCATTGTTCAAAGTCCAATAAATTATCAACCAATATGTCACCAGTCTCAGGATTTATGGAAAATATGTTTAAGACAGTTTCGGATGTACCCTCAGCAAATGAATAAAAGACTTCACCGTTCTCTCCTTCGTCAAAATCGACAGCTTTAACTGTCAAAATAATTGTTCCTTTCTGCACATCTTCTTTTACGGGAATTTCATACAGTGCCTTTTGAAATTGTGGGGGGTTATCATTATTATCCAGGACATTTATTGTAATCTCTGTTGTTCCTGATCGGACAGGGTTGCCTCCGTCTAAAGCAGTCAGTATTACTTTATGAGCTGGCTGCTTTTCTCTATCCAACAGTTTTTGTAACACCAACTCTGGTATTTTTATTCCGTCTTTGTTTGTTTTCACGTTCAAAGCAAAGTGCTCATTCTGATTTAATTTATACGATTTCAATGCATTTGTGCCTACATCGGGATCTGTTGCACCTTTTAATGTAAACCGTCTTCCAACAGCCGTGGATTCTGCCAAATTCAAAACATTCTCGAACTTAGCAAAGACAGGTCCATTGTCATTTATGTCCTGTATTTCCACTTCTACACGAAACAACTGTAACGGCTCGTCGATTATTACTTGCAAAGGTAAAATACAGCTTGCGCCTTGTCCGCATAAAGTCTCTCTGTCTATTCTCTCGTTGACGACCAGCTCGCCTTTTCCCGCATCCACTCTGAAATACTGCTTACCAGCCTCGGAGGCGACACGTAGTTTACGGTCGAACATTTCAGATAGTCCCAAGCCCAGATCTTTAGCTAGGTTCCCTACAACATAACCCTGTTTCAGTTCCTCAGAAATGGTATAGCGAGTCTGTCCGTCAGTTGTACTCCACAAGAGAAAGAAAAGATGCCACCAAAGAGGCAGCCACCTCCAGTCTCGGTATCCCATTCTCTTTGTCATCCCTTATCCGTTACAAAGCAATTCGCCCAAATATATTTTTATCCGGAAAGAGTTTCATATCAAATTTCGAGACAAAAACGAGCATATTTCCTTTGTTATTTTCCAAAAGTGTTTGTTAGAATAAAGGTTGTAACTACGATTTGATATTCCATCATTGTGCATGCATCTCTCTCTCCTCCAGTGTAAGAGCATTGGAGGGTTACGCTGCTGTGGCTGGGGGAGGGAGCAGATCCCTTTGTACACTTGTACATCCTATTGGTGCACAGTTCTCATTTATGACACCCAATAAGGGGTAGAGAAAACGATGCTCTTAAAGCCACAGCTACCTGTAAGTTAACATCAGTTTGCAAAGAGAGACTAAAGAAACATACTGTTTCAATTCAGTTAGTAGCCACACTTCTAAATGGAAGGAGATTATTTTGAAATAAATGAACCTGATTAAAGTATGATTGTTCAAAGTGTTGATATATGTAACAGTGTGGAAATGACTTCCATCCAAGGTCTGTAAATGCCAGGGTAAAAGAAAAGTCATGTATTAACCTCTCTATGTGTCTAACACAGGGCCACTGTCCACATCAATGGTGCTGAAAAATAAAAGCCCTCAAAGTTGTCCACTTTAAATAGGAATTATGGATGTCAAATACTAACTACAAAACAGAGCATAAAAGTAATAACAAATGAAATATCCCTGACCACTACAGTCTTTTGCTGAAGTACACGTAGGGTGCTGAATTTAGTTTAGGAAGTGCAGGTTGGAAAGAGAACAACTTTAACAAATCACCTAAAATGGCAAAAAGGATTGGATAAGGTTTTGATGTAATGATAGTAACTGAGCCAATGGAAACTGCCCGTTGTTATGTCACAGTTGGGAACAACAGTTTCCATCATATAGGTACGAGTACGAAAAAAAGACAGTGTTCAATGACATTAACTAAATCTGTGTGTTGGCAACATCATCTGTTCCATGTCGTACAATACCCTCGGTAAAAGTGATGAAAATTGTAAAAAGCAAAGCTGAAATGGTCAGCATCACAATACTTTTTACTCTGCTCACCTGCTGGCTTTCAAAAGTCCAGGCGCTGTCAGGTAAAGACGCGTCTAGGACGTTGATCATCTCCTTAAAGTCAGTGGTGCTGCTGGGCTTAACGAAGGTGAAATCACTGAACTCTGACATGGGAGAGAGGCAGGACCTGAACGACTGACTCTGAGACAACATGTCCCCTCCCAGGACCTCCACGTACTTAATAGGCCCGTCACTGTTGAGCTGGATCTGCAGGTTTCTGTTGGGGTTCGTGTAGCCGTCATAGTCAGACCGTCTCATGCAGCAACTACCGCTGCTCTTGCTGCTTTTAACACACCTCACAGTTAAGATGACAAAAGTCAGCACAGACAGAACAGAAACCGAGGCCAGAGAGAGAATCAGATAGAGGGTGATTCTACCGTTTTTCTTAGTGGGCTCAGGTGCTTTCTGGCGGAGGTCTAAGATGGGCTCATGTAACCCGTCCTCTATCAGTACAGCCATCGTGACCGTGGTTGACTGGACCGGCTCCCCGTCATCTTTGATCTCTATTAGCAGCCTCTGAGAGGAGTCATCCTGCTCGAACACAGCACGTTTAGTCCTCACTTCCCCCGTGTAAAGATTGACACTGAACAGAGACGCATCTGTGGCCTCCGCCAGCTTATAGGAGATCCAGGCATTGTGGCCCGAGTCTGCGTCCACAGCTGTCACCTTGGTAACCAGGTGGCCTGCTTTAGCGGAGCGGGGCATCTTCTGATGAGAGAGCGAGCCCAGGGCAGCAGAGGGGTAAATAACAGCAGGGGCATTGTCATTTTGATCCAGGATAAAAACATGAACAGTGGCGTTGCTGCTCAAAGATGGAGAGCCGTGGTCCTTTGCCTGCACCTGAATCTGAAACACCTTGAGTTTCTCATAGTCAAAAGAGTGCATGCTGTAGATGCTGCCGTTATCAGAGTTCATGTACACATAGGAGGACACAGCCACATCCTGCACCTTGGAGTCCAGTATGGAATAAGAGATCTTGGCATTGTCTCCTAAATCCAGGTCTGTTGCAGATATCGAGTAGAGTATTGAGCCTGGCAATCCATTCTCTTTCAAATACACATTATATGAGGGATGGCTAAATTTAGGAGGGTTGTCGTTTACATCAGTGATACTAACAGGTATAGTTTTTTTAGTGCTGAGGGGAGGAGAGCCTGAGTCAGTGGCTGTTATCTCTATATTATACTCTGAGAAACTCTCTCGGTCCAGAGCTTCACTTGTGACCAGTGCGTAATTATTGGAAAATGAGGGTTTCAGAGTGAAAGGGTAACCCTTGGGGAGTTGTAACGTTACTTTACCGTTATCCCCTGAGTCAAGGTCACGAGCACTCAAAAGGGCAACGACCGTTCCTCTTTGTGCATCTTCGCGCACAGAGCTTGGCTGCGAGGTGAGAACTATTTCTGGGGCATTATCATTAACGTCTACTACATCTACTTGCACTCGACAATGTCCTTCCATTTCAGGTGTTCCTTTATCTTTCGCACGAATATCAATACGATATGAGGCATCCCTCTCATAGTCGAGTTCACCACTCAAAAACATTTCACCAGTCAGTGCATCAATTTCAAACATTGACAGCACATACTCAGGTGTGCGCTTTCCAAAGGAATATACTATGTCTCCATTTGAACCTTCGTCTGCATCTGTTGCTTTCAATTTCAAAACAGATGTACTTTTAGAGCCATTTTCTCTGATATTGACTTTGTACACAGCCTTTTCAAAAACAGGAATATTGTCATTATTATCCAGAACGGTTATAGTAATTTGAGAAGTCCCGGATTTGACCGGGTTTCCTCCGTCTAGTGCTGTTAGTAAAAGCTTATGGGTAGCTTTTTTCTCCCTGTCCAGCGGCTTCTCTAAAACCAATTCAGGAACCCTCCTCCCATCCTCAATTTCTTTTACTTTTAAACTGAAACACTCGTCTTTGCTGAGAGTGTAAGATTTTAGTGCACTGCTGCCAACATCAGCATCTTCTGCGCTTTCCAAAGGGAAACGCACACCGACAACGGTGGATTCTGCTATTTCTAACGTTATCTCATTGGTGGTGAAAGTAGGGGAATTGTCATTTATGTCTCTTACTTCCACCTCAATACGATGTAATTGTAAGGGATTCTCAATGACAATTTGCAGCGGTAATAAGCAGCTCGGGCTTTGTCCACATAAAGTCTCTCTGTCTATTCTCTCATTAACGACCAGCTCGCCTTTTCCCGCATCCACTCTGAAATACTGCTTACCAGCCTCGGAGGCGACGCGCAATTTACGGTCAAAAATCTCAGACAGTCCCAAGCCCAGATCTTTAGCTAGGTTCCCCACGACAGAACCTTGTTTCAGTTCCTCCGGGATGGTATAACGAGTCTGTCCGTCAGTTGTGCTCCACAAGAGGAAGAAAAGATGCCACCAAAGCAACCCCTGGCACTTAGGCAGTCTGTTCCACATCCTTACACGACGAGAAAACCAAAACCGTTAGAATTTACGCATGAAAAAATATGTTCTTCGCGATAACGGATATCTAATGATTGCACCTTTCATTTTTTACAATGATGGAGGCGCTTTGTGTCGGTATGCACATCTAGCTTCCTTCTCTAACTGTGCATTATAGGGTTACGGTGCTGTGGCTGAGGGGAGAGAGTAGATCTCTTTGTACAGTTTTGCATACTACTGGTGCACAGTGGCAGCTCTATTCCACCAATAACAGCTTGGAAAACGCTTAAAGACACAGCCACACAGCGGGCGCCTCCAGAGATTAGTGTCTTATTAGCCTATAGCTTAAATGTTTCAACTTGAACATTATATTGCATTATTATTGTAGCTGACATTGTTATTTACTTATCATTCCAAGCACCATTGAAGTCACCATAACATCAATTACAATTATCTTCATCTACATGAAATCATGTCTAACCATTTTATATTAATATCAACCTATCAAGAAGAACAAATACATTAAATTACGAATTTCCCTACGACAAAAGATAGCTTGTTTTAGAGATCTTTTTTCAATAAAGACCTTTGTACAATATTACTGGTCTGTGGTGCAGGTGTTAAGAAGAGAGGCTCTTTGTTGCCGTCCAGTGGTAAGACACAGCAAGTGCAGTGTACACACGTCACTAGAGCGCCCCACGTGGATCCGAGAAACACTCTCAGCACAAGCCAGTGTAAAAATACCCGTATTGAGGTCTGTAGAGCACGTTCAAAGGGGCGGTGGGGTGGGGCGCATTCTCTATGTACTCCACCTCCGCCTCTCTCTCTCTCTCTCTCTCTTCTCTTAAGCTTAACCTCTATGTCTCTCTCATCCTCACAGTTGCAAACACACAAAGTCGTGCACAGAGAGACCCGCACGCACAATTGATTCCATCACGTAATTTGACTATCAGAACCTGACAGTGGAACATCCTTGCGGTACTATGTAATCATGTGATGCACAGGCACAGCCACCAATCAACGTCAATCTATAGCGGTGCATGATTATGTCTGAATATTATATCTGCCTAGTAACGTAAGCAAACCAGTCAGATTTGATTAAACATCGAAGCATTGATTCTAAAAAGAACCAAAAAACTGTGCAATGTTATGATTCGAAGAGCAGTAATTTTAGATAATATAGGTAATATCAAATTAGTAGAACTGAGCGATTCAAAGGGCAGAGAGAGAGAGAAAGAGAAGCGGGCGAGACGAGCGCTGCGCCATGAAGCTCTGGATTCAGATTTCAGCACCACACGAGTGAACAGCGCCACACAGGCGGCTAGCTCATGCTGCTGCATGTTAGAAAAAACAAAAAGAGCAGCCGCGTGGTCTGTCGGCAAACAAAGCCAAGCTTAGCAAAACAAAGCATCTCCCTTCACATCGCTCTGTTTGCATATAATTACATACACAGACCTGACTCATAGTATACACAAATAACCTGCAAGTGAAACCCTGCATTTCTGTTCCACACTGTTTCACAATATATGAGGAACGTTTTGTTGTTCAGTAGGCCTAACTGAAGTAACACTTCATCCTGCCCTGTGCAAACACACCCTGTATAGAGAAGTCAGGGATGCTCAATACAACGGCACTGTGGTCATCTACAGTATCCCCATAGGCCAATTTGACACCCAGACTCAGACACATTGAGGTCACATGCTATTGTGTTTTTGGTTCCAGCCCCTTTGTATAGATACATGGGTTTCTTGACATATGTGCATGTGGTCTATGTGTTGTCATGTTGTCTTGTCAGTCAGTCAGTATCCCTGGACATACTGTATATTGAAGGACTATGTGACTTATGCTAGTTGTCCATGTGTCTATTAATCTGTCCGGTTGTCATATAAATCAGTCAGCCACAGCCAGTGAGTCAATCAGTCAGTTATGTATAAGTCACCCAGACTGTCAGCTGACCAGACAGCCATTCATTCAGTCACAACTCTTAATGAATGTGTCCAGTGCATGCTCTTGACAGTGTAGTCATGATAAAAGGGAGTATCTCTTACCTTGATTGGAGGAAGGGGAACAGGAGTGACATCAGCAGAGGAGGGTGGACATGGAGGAGAAAAACAAAAGAAGAAGAGATGTTGGTTAGTGTGGTGGTTTGCATGCCAAGTTTGACTCTGGACACATCAGACCCAATACTTACCGTCTAAGACATGTTGATTATGCTGAGTTCAACACAAGCGTGTTTAGACATGTAAATGGAACTTGAGGACGTTGCTCTGTGCTTGTTTGTGTGAGTCGTGTGTGCATGTATTGTGTTGAGGTATTTCGGAGTCAAGTATGAAAGCAAAAAAGTAACAATTTCTTGAATCAATGAAATGTAAAAAGGGTATTTGTGTAGTGTGTGAGGGATTTAGAGAGTGAATGATAGAGTGACGGGAAAATAGACTAAACACAGGGTATAAGAGTAGTATAATGAATTTAAAAAGTGTGCAGCCTAAGCTGCAAAACCAGTCTTGCAGAACTCAGATCTACAGAATCCAGACCTACAGAATCCAGACCATTAGAAACAGAATACTAGAATTTGTCAGAACATTCCTCTGCAGCATGCAAAACTACACTACCCATAAAGCAACAGCAGGGGGACTTGAGGCGATGCCCAAGGATAGGATATGTGTTATTAATGAGCTCAGTGTGGGACTGTGGATTCAGCAAGGCAGAACAAAGCAAAAACTGCAGAACAGACCAGCATAATAGATGAAGATCCCTCATTGGTATATGTACTGCAGGATTCAGAGGATGTTTGTGTGCTTGGTAATTATATGGATGAATTATGATTATATTGCTTTAAGTACTTTGAAAATGCACACAGTAATAAAGCAAATGATATTGAACAAAATGGAAGCTGCTACTGTGTTCTTTTGAATACAACCTAGTCTGTAACAAGATCATCATTTCAACCATTTCCTAATCTGTGAAAACAAGCAGGAAGGCCAGTATTCATCTGACACAGAGAGGTAAAAAAAATCCCCACCCCCACACCCCAACACTCTCCCTCTTCTCCCACCTATCAGACTTGGAGGCTGAGAACAGTGCACCCAAACAGGGGTGTCTTCCTGCCCTCCTATCAGCCACAACTGCTTGTATCTGCTACTGCCCCCCTATGGCTCAATCAATAATGGTACAGTCCTGCTAGTGAGTCAGCTTGTTGCTGTGGCAACACATCCTACCTCTCTTCCAGGGAGCTGGCTGTGATGAAAAAATATCTCGATTGAAAACAGCAGAGGGGAAGAAGGAGAGGAAAGAACAAGAGGAGGAAAAGGAGATGATATGTTGGTGCCGGATGTGTACGAGTAATAGTATATCTCATGCAAATCTGATCATTTCATAGTACATATTTTCTTCCCACTGACAGTAATAGTAATGTAGCATTAAATGTCATTTAGAAATGAGAGATAAAATGTTATCTGACTGGAGAAACATACTGATTTGATGTCTGCTGCTCATCAAGAGAGACAGTTTAGCTGTGGCAAACACAGACACATACGTAGGGTTAATTTTGGACCCAAATACGTATCATGGCACATAAAAAGGACAAACTGTTCAAATTGGTCTCTCCCTCCCTCCCTCTCTCTCCCCCTCTCTCTCCCTCTCTTTCTCTCTCTCTCTCATCTGCAGCAGAATGGTGCAGCTGAATAGTGGGGAAGGGAGGGGGGGGGGCAAAGAAGGAACGAGATCAGGAGGAAAGAGACAAGGACAGGCTAGATCTTCAGTGTGAGAAGGAGAAAGTACAACCACTGAGAGTCCTTTGACACACACACACATCCTCCTTATTATAAAAGGTCTTCTTTAAAAACAATCAAACCAATAACACCAATCAATTTGCCATTCATCATCGTGCTAACTCTGAAAGTCACACAGAACACACACCCTAGTACCAAGTCTTTTTCCTCCAGTGTGTGGTGGGGTTCAGCCCCAGGCCTTGACTCAATTAGTCACTTGACCTGTTTTCAGATCACAGCAAAATGACCGTGATAAGACCAAACGGTCAGCTGGCTCAGCGACAGAAGAGACAATATATCCAACAAAGAAGTGTTTGTATATGAATGTGTATTTTTGTTCTTGTTTCTAATGGTGATATTTTGTGTATGTATGTGTACGTACGTATTTGTTTACATGTGAATGTGTAAGTATGTGTGTTTGTATCTAACCCAAGTCTGCACTTGGCCCACTGTCCCTCTGCCCTAAATAATCTGTGGTGTAATCCCTTTCAGGGGATAAGTATGTTCAGAGTCACAAGGCTTTGGTACTGGAATTAATATCGTATAAAACAGTGCCCATTTGAATGCTTCATTTCCTGTGCCTTGGTATCTGGGTGAGATATAGTTACCTGTCAGTTACAGTTGCTAGTGTCATGTCCAGAGCAGCAAGTATATTGGTATGCTAACCACTAACCACTTTCACTACAGGGAAGTGCTTACAGTATGGGCACATATAGCACATGGGTTTTGAGTGCAGATACTGGGACACATTCAAATAATCTATCCATGGGATAGAAGCAAACGTCTGACCACACTTTATACTACAAAGGGAACAACATACTCTCAAACGAACATCTTAGACTGTAACCAGATCAGCATGCGCAAACACACATATACACACACACACACACACACACACACACACACAGTGACGACGCTACTGAGCAGTCTAACATGCTGTTCTGAAAACACACACTAATACACTGACAGCTGCTCTCCAGACGGCTGGGCAGACCAGGAAGGAAGTACAGTAGATAAACAATGGCCTAGGGGATGTGGGGGAGCGGCTTCAAATGATAGCACTGTGGAAAGACACATGTTTGGGAAACTACAGGTATGTTGCTTGATGCTAGATCCAAAATGGCAGCACATAACAGCTAACAGCTTCAAAGCAGGAAAAGATAATTACAGGTTTTCATTTCTCAGGTGTCCCAAAACAAAAGATTCACTTTTTAATAAGTAGAACATTGCTCTGTAGTTTGAACATCTAAACACACTTAAGTGTCAACTGGACCAAACCAATCAAGGGCAGAAAGAAGGGTGCATCAGATGTCTGGGGTCTCTGGCCCCTGCAGAGACACTGTAGGGAACCGGATATACTACCGCCTGTAAAAGCTTTCCTGTCTAACAAGCCTGAGAACGTTCCTTGATGGTTAAACCACAGGCTTAACAGATAAAACGAACCCAGATGTGGGACATTAATAATGAAAGTTCCTGAGTTTACCAGATTGACGCAGTAAAACCTAAGGTTGTGAGTGGTGTTGATGAGAGGGAACAGTCTCTGTACTCCAAAAGCGCAAAGACGATTGTAAAAAGAAAAGTCGGCCCATATGTTTTTGTAAGATCTGTCACTCACAAAGCAAATGTATTTAATCACAACTCATTCAAACTGGCAGATAATTTACTATAGGATGACCATCTAAAGAATGTCCACAGAGAGCCTTAGCTGACCAAACAGTTTCAACATGTGGTGTCCCTCCACACAGTAGGACAGTAAGTCTTTCCTCAATCACAATTTATGAGATGACCTAACCCCTCACCGCTCCCCCCACTCCTTGGTAAATACTACGACCTGGGGGTGGACATTAAGGGGGATAGGCATGGTAATGACCTCTTCTAAGGGGGAAGCAAGTGAAAGTGGGGAATTGTTTCTCTTTCTCTCTGTGTCAATCCCACGGTGCGCATTCACTGCAATACATTAGTTCTACATATGTTCCTGATATATACGTCACTGACTGTATTACATTACGTGTATACATTAACATCGCCAAGATGTTCCACATATTGTCAGTTAGACTTGTCTCATCTCTCTTGACTGTCATTCAGGCCTCACACACCGCATTCTGTTCCCCAGTCAATCACTGACGTTGTTTACATAATCCTCCTCTCCACATCGGAACACTTCTGACAACAAAGAGAGGCTGTGGTTCAAAATGGCTGCCATGCATCACTAACACAGCCAGGGAGCAGCACATGTGGAGTGGAGAGGAGGCCAGCAACCACAAGTCTCCCCCTCCTCTCCCCCCTCTCTTTCTCTCTTTCTCTTTCTCTCTCTCTCTCTCTCTCTCTCTCTCTCTCCCTCTCTCTAATTCTCAGACTCCCTCCCTGCAAGCAGCTGTCCCCTCCTCTCCTCACACTTTCTCCATTCTTTCCATCCCCCTTTCTGCAAGTCAAGCCATATCTATCCCTCCTTTTTTATGATTACCCATCTTTCTCTGTCCTACAGCATCTCTGACTATCTTTTACTCCATCTTTCTCTGTGAGCGTATAGCTCAGCGCCAGGAATATCACAGCAGCGTGTGAGGGAGGGAACTAGGTCAGTGATAAATAGTGCACAGTGTGTGTAGGAGAGCAAGGGAGCGAGGGATGTGGGTGGAAACAGACTGCAGTGATGCTGTTCTACCGCAGCAGTCCAGCCCTGCTTCTCCTACATGTTCCAGACCTATCATCACAATTATTTACATGCATGTTGTACGGTATCAATGATATGCATATTAGGAAGTAATTATCCTTCCAATATGGCATTCTCAACATCTCTGTGATGCCATTTCTATAGATGCAAGGCATTGTTTACATGATATGTAGCTTCAACTATGCAGAAAAGGACATGTAGGTTTAAAGATCACAATCTCAATCATTACTATTACCAGCACTCAACATACATATTGGGGAAAAACACAAATCCTGGTGCTTTACATGTTTTATCATATCATGATTGTTATGGGTTTATGATATTAAATTAAGTGTATTTTAGCCTAAGCACTGGCACTAAATTAAAGTAAGCTAAGAAAAAGGTTAGCTCACCTGATTAGATAGCTACAATATGATTGGCCAAATCGGAGCTATGGTAAAAGAGCAAAAACATGGCTCACCTCTGACATCACATCCTCCATGCCCTTGCTTGGCCTTGGCAACGTCATGGTGCCATTCATGTCAACACTCAATGTGCTTTGGCTGAAAGGCCTTGCGTATTTAATGTCACTCTTTCTCGAATCAGTCGTTCCACATACTTCGTAATTATACACATGCTTCAATGTATTTGTTCCTCCTACGTCAGCGTAAAGGGGCGGGTAGTACGGAATGACCGGAAGATTCCCGTTTGATTTATAGAACATACGCTCACGTCTCCACCTGTAGCATTTCACTGACAGGATGGCTATGATAGACATGATGAACAGAAATGAAACTACAGCCAAAGCCAAGACTAAGTAAAAAGTCAGGTTGTCATTGTATTCCTTGTCGTGCGTAAAGTCAGTGAACTCCGAGAGCACTTCAGGGAAGCTGTCTGCCACCGCCACGTTCACATTGACTGTAGCTGAACGAGAGGGCTGCCCGTTGTCCTCCACGACAACAGTGAGTCTTTGTTTCATTGCATCTTTATCAGTCACTTGGCGAACAGTTCTTATTTCCCCATTCTGTAAGCCCACTTCAAACAGCGCCCTGTCTGTGGCTTTCTGCAGTTTATAGGAGAGCCAGGCATTCTGTCCAGAGTCCACATCAACAGCCACCACTTTAGTGACCAGATAGCCCACATCTGCTGAACGAGGCACCATTTCAGCCACCAGGGAGCCGCCAGTCTGGACTGGGTACAGAACCTGAGGTGCGTTGTCGTTCTGGTCTTGGATCAATATTTTCACAGTCACATTGCTACTGAGTGGAGGGGAGCCTCCATCCTGCGCTTTTACGTCAATTTGGAACTCCTTGATTTGCTCATAATCAAAAGAGCGCACAGCTAGAATCTCTCCACTCTCTACATTCACTGAAATATAAGATGAGGCTGGAACTCCATTCACTTGATTGTTTTCGAGAAAATAGGAAATGCGCGCGTTGATATGGGTGTCTCTGTCGCTAGCTTTAACAGAGAAGATTGATGTGCCAGGCGAGTTATTTTCACGTATATAGGCTGTGTAAGATTGCTTTGGATACAGTGGGGCGTTATCATTGACGTCTGATATTCTCAGAGTTAGTGTCTTGTTGGTGGAAAAAGAGGGAGACCCCTCATCTGTGGCCGTGATTGTTATGTTATACTCAGGAGCTGTTTCGCGGTCTAAAACTTCATCAGACACTAAACTATAGAAATTTGAAGACGAAGACTTTATCCGGAATGGTAAATCTCGACCGATTGAACATTTAACTTGTCCATTTTTTCCGGAATCTAAATCTTTGACGTTAAACATTGCTATAACAGTCTCTGGTGGTGAATCTTCAGGGATGGGATTGGAGAAAGAAATTATGCTAATAAGGGGGGCGTTGTCGTTGACGTCAGTCATTTCAATGAGCACCTTACTGGTGTCTGTCAAACCCCCTTTGTCTTTCGCCTCGATATTTACTTCATACTGTTTCCATTTCTCAAAGTCAAGTTCGCCATTAACGGTAATTTCCCCTGAAAATGGGTCAATATTAAACAAATCTGATGCGCTATCGGTACTTTGAGAAAACGAATAGGTTACTTCACCATTTGATCCTTGATCGGCGTCAGTTGCACTTACACCTATGACTATAGTGCCCTTAGACGTATTTTCAGGTAATGTTGCACTGTAAACAGACTGGCTAAATGCAGGTGCATTGTCGTTAGCATCTAAGACAATAACGTTAATTTTCACGGATCCAGATTTATGAGGGCTACCGCCGTCATATGCAGTTAAGGTTAACATATGCTCCTCAACCTTCTCTCTGTCAAGGGCTGTTTGAAGCACCATTTCAACATATTTTGTACCATCGGGACGAGATAGTGTATTCAATTTTAAATTATCACTCGGCTTTAGGGTGTATGTTTGGAGTGTATTCAACGCAACATCCGGATCTTTAGCACTGTCTAATGAGAATCTAGCACCAGGTGCTGCAGATTCACTGATTTTAAACTGTATTTCCTTCTTCGCAAACAAAGGAGCATTATCATTAATATCCAATATTTCCACGTCAATTCGATGCAGCTCCATTGGGTTTTCTAGTATAATTTGGAAATGCAAAGAACAGGGTGACATTTGGCCGCAGAGCTCCTCTCTGTCTATCCTTTCCTTTACCACCAACGTCCCTTCCTCTGTATTCAGACCGATGTACTCACTGCTGTCCTCGGTAAAAATCCGAGCTCGGCCAGATTTCAATCTCTTAACATCCAGCCCTAGATCCTGAACAATATTCCCCACGAGTGAACCCTTCGCCATTTCTTCGTTAATGGAATAACGAATCTGTCCAAAAGCTATCTCAGTAACAAAGAAGAGAAACATCAGCTGTCCTGGCCATCTCCAGGTCTGGGACGCGATGCTCCCAGAGCCACGACGACAAAAATGCATGTCTCTTTGTCAACCGTGGTGTGAAAGAAAACAAGAATATCTCCGCAATAGATTAAAAATGATTCTATTAAAATCCCCTGCCAAATAGTTGCGCTACGGTTGGGTAGCTAGCTCTGGAAGGTATAGAGGAAGAAAAGCGCTGCGCTTTTGTGCGGAGGGGAGGAGAGGATCAGCCTTAACATGAGCTATTATCCTCGCACTAAACAACAGCGGCACTTACAGTCCGAAAACAATACTGCAAAAATGTAGTCGTAGTATGGAAGATCGCGAAACAAAAAAACAAACAAACAAAATACGATATTTAAAATACTCATTAACTGTAAGGAATTGACCAGTGTCAAATATCACAGGGAAGTGACATCTGGAAACTTGTATGACATCAACAAGTTACAATATAAACACAGTATAAATAAATCAGGTGCAGGAAACCAATTTTCTCACCAGGCTACCCCATCAGAATATGTATGTGTACCACTGTGTACCAGAAGAATGATTGGAAGACCCTGACTGGAAGTATTTACATACGTATTTTATATCACTAGTCTTGGAGTCAATTGTCCTACAACGTCATAATTAAACAAGTCCTGAAGTACCTGTCCCTCCTACGTCATCGTAAAGGGGCAGGTATTATGTAATGTACGGGGAGATTGCCATCTGATTTTAGATACACTCAGTGTGCGAACACTGAATACATAGTTTCAAATGGCTGAACCAATGGGCTGACATCAAAATACATTTACTAACCTCCAGTGGAGAATCTGGTTCATCTAAGATGCTCTTTTCACTTTGTATCCGCTGCATGGTTCCTGTCAAGCTGGGGTCCATTATCAGGACGTTCTGACTACCGGGTCTGGCGAACTTACAGTCACTCTTTCTCGAGTCAGTCGTCCTGCACACCTCGTAGTTGTACACGTGCTGCAGAGTTCCCGTTCCCAAAGTGTCTGCGTAACGCGGTGGATAATACGGAATCACCGGGAGATTGGAATGATAAAGGATACGAGATTGTCTCCATCTGTATATTTTCACTGATATAATAACTACTAGACACGTAATGAACAGAAATGAAACTACAGCCAAAGCTAAGACTAAGTAAAAAGTCAGGTTGTCATTGTATTCCTTGTCGTGCGTAAAGTCAGTGAACTCCGAGAGCACTTCAGGGAAGCTGTCCGCCACCGCCACGTTCACATTGACTGTAGCTGAACGAGAGGGCTGCCCGTTGTCCTCCACTACAACAGTCAGTCTTTGTTTCACTGCATCTTTATCAGTCACTTGGCGAACAGTTCTTATTTCCCCATTCTGTAAGCCCACTTCAAACAGCGCCCTGTCTGTGGCCTTCTGCAGTTTATAGGAGAGCCAGGCATTCTGTCCAGAGTCCACATCAACAGCCACCACTTTAGTGACCAGATAGCCCACATCTGCTGAACGAGGCACCATTTCAGCCACCAGAGAGCCACCAGTCTGGACTGGGTACAGAACCTGAGGTGCGTTATCGTTCTGATCTTGGATCATCATTTTCACAGTCACATTGCTACTGAGTGGAGGGGAGCCTCCATCCTGCGCTTTTACGCGAAACTGGAAGTCCTTGATTTGCTCGTAGTCAAAAGAGCGCACTGCATGCACGACTCCACTATCAGCACTGATGGACACGTATGAGGAGACGGAAACTCCGTTAACCGAGGAGTCCTCCAGTATGTAAGAAACACGAGCATTCTGGTTCCAGTCAGCGTCTCTAGCTTTCACTGTGAATATAGAGAGACCCGGTGTGTTGTTTTCTATGATGTAGGCCTCATATGAGCTCCTCTCAAAAACAGGCGCATTGTCATTTACATCTGATATCTGTAAGGTGAGAGTGACGCTGCTGAAGAGAGAGGGCACGCCCTCATCAGAACACGTGACACTGATGTTGTACTCGGACGCTTTCTCTCGGTCCAATTCACTATCTGTTACTAAACTAAAGAAACCATTTAATGCTGATTTCATTTCAAAAGGAATATTATCGTTAATTGAGCACTGGATTTTACCATTCTCCCCGGAGTCTGGATCTTGAATATTTACCATTGTTACTACAGTACCAAGTTTGGCATCCTCAGATATCACATTTGACTTGGACATTATATTGATAGTGGGCATGTTATCATTCATATCAACTACATCGATAATTAATTTGCATGAATCTGTCAGTCCCCCATCATCACTTGCTCGTAAATCAATTTGAAAATGATGTGCTTTTTCGAAATCAATTGTCCCTATTACACTGATTTCTCCACTCTCATCATTAATCTCAAACAATCCCCGGGCATTTTCTTGAGTATTCGTAATTGAGTAAGTTATTTTACCGTTTGAACCATGGTCCGCATCTGAAGCACTAACTGTAGTAACAATTGTTCCTTTTGGGGCATTTTCTGTTACTGTAGCTTTATACACAGGCTGAGTAAAAACAGGCGCATTGTCGTTGGCGTCTAATACGGTGATGAGTATCTGCATTGTTCCAGACATCTGCGGCTCTCCTCCATCTATGGCTGTTAGTACTAACGATACTTGCTCCTGCTTCTCTCGATCAAGGGGTTTCTGTAAAACCATTTCAACATTCTTATTGCCACCCGCTTGATTATTTAATTTAAGAGCGAAATGATCCATAGGTTGAAGCAAATAGCTCTGAAGACCATTAATACCAACATCAAGATCGGTTGCCTTCTCTAATCCGAATTTTGCCCCACTTACTGCAGATTCACTTATTTTGAACTTGACTTCTTTTTTATCAAAAAACGGAGCGTTATCATTAATATCTGTAATCTCCACTGTGATTCGATAAAATTCCATTGGATTTTCCAAAATAATCTGAAAATGTAGAGCGCAAGGCGTCGTTTGTCCGCAGAGCGCTTCACGGTCTATTCTCTCTTTGATGAGGAGGACTCCCCTTTCCTTATTCAGCTCGATGTATTCTGTGCTGTCTCCAGTATAAATACGAGCTTTACCCGATTTCAGTCTCTTTATATCTAATCCTAAATCCTGCGCTATGTTACCAATTACAGAACCTTTCAACATTTCTTCGGGAATAGAATAACTGACCTGCGCGTGTACCGAGCCGAGAGAAAGGACCGAGATGAACAACAGTATCTGCCGCGTCATTGTACTATCCGAAAATGTCTCTTGTACCAATAAACCAAAAAGTGTGATTATCCGTAAACCAACGTCTAATATCCCAGAAGGTTATGGTGGCAAATATTAAAATCAAACGACTTCAGCATGCCTAATACAGCAACCGAATCGGTTCTTCCTTGTATCACTATCCAGTGTTCTCGGCAAATCGGACTGTACGCTCTGATGCGTTTTTTTCTCCAATATAGGTGATGGAGGAGGTACTGCAGGCTACCAGGCCGAACTGCACAACACTGATCAACAGCGTCCCACTGAGTCCAATTGAAGTGATCGCGGATACGCACTGATTTGAGATCTATTCAAATGTAGCGAATTCACACTATTCACGATTTTCTAAAGGATAAACTCGCTGAATAATCTGATATGGTCACCAACCCAGTGTTTAATAATGATACAGGTAGTTCACAGTAATAAACTAAAAACAACCTAACTCAAAACAAAAAATGCACACAAACATCAAATGACAGCACTATCGACAATACTAAACCTACCAGTGTAGTCACACAGAGTCAACAAACACACTAATAGAGCGTCCAACACGATATGAACATGACATCATCCCGATCATGAATAATTTATTGATTTGAGTGCTAACCTCAAGTGGAGAGTCTGGTTCGTCTAAAATGTTTTTTTCACTCTGTATCCGCTGTATGGTTCCTGTCAAGCTGGGGTCCATTATAAGAACGTTCTGACTACCCGGTCTGGCGAATTTACAGTCACTCTTTCTAGAGTCAGTCGTCCTGCACACCTCGTAATTATACACGTGCTGCAGAGTTCCCGTCCCCAAAGTGTCTGCGTAACGCGGTGGATAATACGGAATCACAGGAAGATTGGAGTGATAGAGGATACGAGACTGCCTCCATCTGTATATTTTCACAGATATAATAACCACCAAACACGTGATGAAAAGAAATGAAACTACAGCCAAAGCCAAGACTAAATAAAAAGTCAGGTTGTCATTGTACTCCTTGTCGTGCGTAAAGTCAGTGAACTCCGAGAGCACTTCAGGGAAGCTGTCCGCCACCACCACGTTCACATTGACTGTAGCTGAACGAGACGGCTGCCCGTTGTCCTCCACTACAACAGTTGGATAATACGGAATCACCGGGAGATTTGAATGATAGAGGATGCGAGATTGTCTCCATCTGTATATTTTCACTGATATAATAACTACTAAGCACGTGATGAAAAGAAATGAAACTACAGCCAAAGCCAAGACTAAGTAAAAAGTCAAGTTGTCATTGTATTCCTTGTCGTGCGTAAAGTCAGTGAACTCCGAGAGCACTTCAGGGAAGCTGTCTGCCACCGCCACGTTCACATTGACTGTAGCTGAACGAGAGGGCTGCCCGTTGTCCTCCACTACAACAGTCAGCCTTTGTTTCACTGCATCTTTGTCGGTCACTTGGCGAACAGTTCTTATTTCCCCATTCTGTAAGCCCACTTCAAACAGCGCCCTGTCTGTGGCTTTCTGCAGTTTATAGGAGAGCCAGGCATTCTGTCCAGAGTCCACATCAACAGCCACCACTTTAGTGACCAGATAGCCCACATCTGCTGAACGAGGCACCATTTCAGCCACCAGAGAGCCTCCAGTCTGGACTGGGTACAGAACCTGAGGCGCGTTGTCATTTTGGTCCTGGATCAATATTTTCACAGTCACATTGCTACTGAGAGGAGGGGAGCCTCCATCCTGCGCTTTTACGCGAAACTGGAAGTCCTTGATCTGCTCGTAGTCAAAAGAGCGCACTGCATGGACGACTCCACTATCAGCACTGATGGACACATATGAGGAGACGGACACTCCGTTAACAGACGAGTCCTCCAGTATGTAAGAAACACGAGCATTCTGGTTCCAGTCAGCGTCTCTTGCTTTCACTGTGAATATAGAAAGGCCCGGTGTGTTGTTTTCTATTATATAAGCCTCATATGAGCTCCTCTCAAAGTCAGGCGCGTTGTCATTTACATCTGATATCTGTAAGGTGAGAGTGACGCTGCTGAAGAGAGAGGGTACGCCCTCATCAGAACACGTGACACTGATGTTGTACTCAGACGCTTTCTCTCGGTCCAATTCACTATCCGTTACTAAACTAAAGAAACCATTTAATGCTGATTTCATTTCAAAAGGAATATTATCGTTAATTGAGCACTGGACTTTACCATTCTCCCCAGAGTCTGGATCTTGAATATTTACCATTGTTACTACAGTACCATGTTTGGCATCCTCAGATATCACATTTGACTTGGACATTATATTGATAGTGGGAATGTTATCATTCATGTCAACTACATCGATAATTAATTTACATGAATCTGTCAGACCTCCATCATCACTTGCTCGTAAATCGATTTGGAAATGGTGGGCCTTTTCATAATCAATTACACCTACCACTTTGACTTCGCCACTTTCAGCATTAATCTCAAACAATCCCCTGGCATTTTTTTGAGAATTCGTAATTGAGTAAGTTATTTTGCCATAAGAACCATGGTCCGCATCTGAAGCACTAACTGTAGTAACAATTGTTCCTTTTGGGGCATTTTCTGTTACTGTAGCTTTATACACAGGCTGAGTAAAAACAGGCGCATTGTCGTTGGCGTCTAATACGGTGATGAGTATTTGCATTGTTCCAGACATCTGCGGCTCGCCTCCATCGATGGCTGTTAGTACTAACGATATATGCTCCTGTTTCTCTCGATCTAAGGGTTTATTTAAAACCATTTCAACATTCTTATTTTCACCTGTTTGACTATTTAATTCAAGAGCAAAATGATCTGTAGGTTGAAGCAAATAGCTCTGAAGACCATTAATACCAACATCAAGATCGGTTGCCTTCTCTAATGCGAATTTTGCCCCACTTACTGCAGATTCACTAATTTTGAACTTGACTTCTTTTGTATCAAAAAATGGAGGGTTATCATTAATGTCTGTAATTTCAACTGTAATACTATAAAATTCCATTGGGTTTTCTAGAATGATTTGAAAATGTAGAGCGCAAGGCGTCGTCTCACCGCACAAGGCTTCACGGTCTATTCTCTCTTTGATAAGGAGGACTCCCCTTTCTTTATTCAGCTCGATGTATTCAGCACTGTCTCCAGTATAGATACGAGCTTTACCTGATTTCAGTCTCTTTATATCTAAACCTAAATCCTGCGCTATGTTACCAATTACAGAACCTTTTAACATTTCTTCGGGAATAGAATAACTGACCTGCGCTTGCACGGAGCCGAGAGAAAGGACCAAGATGAACAACAGTATCTGCCGCGCCATTGTACTATCCGAAAATGTCTCTTGTACCAAGAAACCAAAACGTGTCATTATCCACAAACCAACGTCTAATATCCCAGAAGGTTATGGTGGCAAATATTAAAAACAAACGACTTCAGCATGACTAATACAGCAACCGAATCGGTTCTTCCTTGTATCACTATCCAGTGTCCTCGGCAAATCGGACTGTACGCTCTGATGCGTTTCTTTCTCCAATATAAGTGATGGAGGAGGTACTACAAGCGACCAGGCCGAACTGCACAACACTGATCAACAGCGTCCCACTGAGTCAAATGTACTGAATTACACTCACGTTTCTAAAAGGATAAACCTGAATTGAACGGTGGACCACCATTTAATTTTAGGGTTAAACATTAAGTTATAAAATATAACAAAAATGCAATAATGACGTTCGAAATACTAAATCAGTAACAATAGAAGCGTCAAACACATAACAAGATCCTGTCGGCTTTAGCGTTCCTCGTATAATTATTCTGATTTGGCGTTACTAACCTCAAGTGGAGAGTCTGGTTCGTCTAAAATGTTTTTTTCACTCTGTATCCGCTGCAAGGTTGCTGTCAAGCTGGGGTCCATTATCAGGACGTTCTGACTACCAGGTCTGGCGAACTTACAGTCACTCTTTCTGGAATCAGTCGTCCTGCACACCTCGTAATTGTACACGTGCTGCAGAGTTCCCGTTCCCAACGTGTCTGCGTAACGCGGTGGATAATACGGAATCACAGGAAGATTGGAGTGATAGAGGATACGAGACTGCCTCCATCTGTATATTTTCACAGATATAATAACCACCAAACACGTGATGAAAAGAAATGAAACTACAGCCAAAGCCAAGACTAAATAAAAAGTCAGGTTGTCATTGTACTCCTTGTCGTGCGTAAAGTCAGTGAACTCCGAGAGCACTTCAGGGAAGCTGTCCGCCACCACCACGTTCACATTGACTGTAGCTGAACGAGACGGCTGCCCGTTGTCCTCCACTACAACAGTCAGCCTTTGTTTCACTGCATCTTTATCAGTCACTTGGCGAACAGTTCTAATTTCCCCATTCTGTAAGCCCACTTCAAACAGCGCCCCGTCTGTGGCTTTCTGCAGTTTATAGGAGAGCCAGGCATTCTGTCCTGAGTCCACATCAACAGCCACAACTTTAGTGACCAGATAGCCCACGTCTGCTGAACGAGGCACCATTTCAGCTACCTGAGAGCCACCAGTTTGGACTGGGTAGAGAACCTGAGGTGCGTTGTCGTTCTGGTCTTGGATGAAGATATTAACAGTAACATTGCTACTGAGTGGAGGGGAGCCTCCATCCTGCGCTTTTACACGAAACTGGAAGTCCTTGATCTGCTCGTAGTCAAAAGAGCGCACTGCATGGACGACTCCACTATCAGCACTAACGGACACGTATGAGGAGACGGACACTCCGTTAACCGAGGAGTCCTCCAGTATGTAAGAAACACGAGCATTCTGGTTCCAGTCAGCGTCTCTTGCTTTCACTGTGAATATAGAAAGGCCCGGTGTGTTGTTTTCTATGATATAGGCCTCATATGAGGTCTTCTCAAAGTCAGGAGCGTTGTCATTTACATCGGATATCTGTAAGGTGAGAGTGACGCTGCTGGAGAGAGACGGCACGCCCTCATCAGAACACGTGACACTGATGTTATACTCAGACGCTCTCTCTCGGTCCAATTCACTGTCCGTTACTAAGCTAAAGAAGTTAATGGAAGTTGATTTCATCAGAAAAGGAATGTTTTCGTTTATGGAACACTTAACTTTTCCATTTTCACTCGAGTCTGGGTCATGTATATTAATCATTGTTACAACAGTGTCAAGTTTGGAATTTTCGGATATAACATTTGATTTCGATAATATATTGATCGTGGGTTTGTTATCATTAATGTCAACCACATCT
Organism: Plecoglossus altivelis; assembly: GCA_036571765.1. Lineage (NCBI taxonomy): Eukaryota > Metazoa > Chordata > Actinopteri > Osmeriformes > Plecoglossidae > Plecoglossus > Plecoglossus altivelis. The sequence continues at coordinate 8,280,046 of BROE01000006.1, read as the reverse complement.
ATAATTAATTTACACGAATCTGTCAGCCCTCCGTCATCACTTGCTCGTATATCAATTTGGAAATTATGAGCTTTTTCGAAATCAATTGTCCCAATTACTCTGATTTCTCCACTCTCATCATTAATCTCAAACAATCCCCGGGCATTTTCTTGAATATTCGTAATTGAATAAGTTATTTTACCATATGAACCATGATCCGCATCTGAAGCACTAACTGTAGTAACAATTGTACCTTTTGGGGCATTTTCTGTTACTGTAGCTTTATACACAGGCTGAGTAAAAACAGGCGCATTGTCGTTGGCGTCTAATACGGTGATGAGTATGTGCATTGTTCCAGACATCTGCGGCTCGCCTCCATCTATGGCTGTTAGAACTAACGATACTTGCTCCTGCTTCTCTCGATCAAGGGGTTTCTGTAAAACCATTTCAACATTCTTATTGCCACCTATTTGGCTATTTAATTTAAGAGCAAAATGATCCGTAGGTTGAAGCAAATAGCTCTGAAGACCATTAATACCAACATCAAGATCGGTTGCCTTCTCTAATGCGAATTTTGCCCCACTTACTGCAGATTCACTAATTTTGAATTTGACTTGGTTTTTATCAAAGGTTGGAGGGTTGTCGTTAATGTCTGTTATCTCAATTGTGATACTGTACAATTCCATTGGATTTTCCAAAATAATTTGAAAATGTAGAGCGCAAGGCGTCGTTTGACCGCAAAGCGCTTCACGGTCTATTCTCTCTTTGATAAGGAGGACTCCCCTTTCTTTATTTAGCTCGATGTATTCTGTGCTGTCTCCAGAAAATATACGAGCTTTACCCGATTTCAGCCTTTTAATATCTAATCCCAAATCCTGCGCTATGTTACCGACTGAAGAACCTTTCGCCATTTCCTCGGGAACGGAATAACTGACCTGCCCTTGCACTGTACCGAGAGAGAGGATCGAGATAAACAACAGTACTTGCCATGTCATTGTTTGAGTCGACATATTCTCGTACACCATCAAATTTCATAACAAAACTACAAAAATTAAATTGATTATAATCCATAAACCAATGTGTAATATCCCATCAGCATGTCACGGTAAATAGTCAACGCCAACGTATCGACCAAAAACCGTATAATTCCTTTTCCTCTTCGCCTCTATCTTCTGTTCAGTGTAACACAGACAGAGTGTATGTTCTAGTGTGTCTTTTCTCTAATATAGATGACGAACAGAAAGGGGAGGTTGGTGGGGGTTTCGCTGCCAACCTCCTTGACAGCTTCAACACACTGATCAACAGCGTCGCACCGAGACCAATACGTGGAATTACATACATGGCTTTCACCAACCTCCTCAAATATATAGAATAATAGACTTGTTACAATCATAATGTTACACAATAATACTGTGACAGTCGCTTAGCATTTACTAGCAAGATTTGGCTACATGTTTAGTAAGGAAAGCAACGTAATAAATAATTCCAAGTAGCCTACAGTGCCTTGTTCACTGCTTCCAAACAGTTATAAATGAAGCAAAATACAACATCATAAATAACTACATGTACCTCCACATTTATGAAATACTAAACTACCCACACTGCCGTAGGCTACGGTGTCGCTGTCCAAACTCGTAGTGCTGAAATGGTAGTGCTCTGCTGAAATGTCTTACTTAATCGTAAGGTGACATGTATTATGAGGTGCTATAAAATAAAGTCTCATTAATAATAAGTCCCAAACGACCGAAGAGAAACCGAAATCACTTTAAAACAGTTGAAGAACTCTTACCATTTCGGTGAATCAACGCAATTTAATCAATTTGACTAACCTCCAGTGGAGAGTCTGGTTCATCTAGGAGGCTCTTTTCACTCTGTATCCGCTGCATGGTTGCTGTTAAATTAGGGTCCATTATCAGGACGTTCTGACTACCGGGTCTGGCGAACTTACAGTCACTCTTTCTGGAATCAGTCGTCCTGCACACCTCGTAGTTGTACACGTGCTGCAGAGTTCCCGTTCCCAAAGTGTCTGCGTAACGCGGTGGATAATACGGAATCACCGGGAGATTGGAATGATAAAGGATACGAGATTGTCTCCATCTGTATATTTTCACTGATATAATAACCACTAAACAAGTGATAAACAGAAACGAAACTACAGCCAAAGCCAAGACTAAGTAAAAAGTCAAGTTGTCATTGTATTCCTTGTCGTGCGTAAAGTCAGTGAACTCCGAGAGCACTTCAGGGAAGCTGTCCGCCACCGCCACGTTCACATTGACTGTAGCTGAACGAGAGGGCTGCCCGTTGTCCTCCACTACAACAGTGAGTCTTTGTTTCACTGCATCTTTATCGGTCACTTGGCGAACAGTTCTAATTTCCCCATTCTGTAAGCCCACTTCAAACAGCGCCCTGTCTGTGGCTTTCTGAAGTTTATAGGAGAGCCAGGCATTCTGTCCAGAGTCCACATCAACAGCCACCACTTTAGTGACCAGATAGCCCACATCTGCTGAACGAGGCACCATTTCAGCCACCAGGGAGCCGCCAGTCTGGACTGGGTAGAGAACCTGAGGTGCGTTGTCGTTCTGATCTTGGATCATCATTTTCACAGTCACATTGCTACTGAGTGGAGGGGAGCCTCCGTCCTGCGCTTTTACGTGAAACTGGAAGTCCTTGATCTGCTCATAGTCAAAAGAGCGCACTGCATGGACGACTCCACTATCAGCACTGACGGACACAAATGAGGAGATTGCCACTCCGTTAACTGCGGAGTCCTCCAGTATGTAAGAAACACGAGCATTCTGGTTCCAGTCAGGGTCTCTTGCTTTCACTGTGAATATTGAGAGACCCGGTGTGTTGTTTTCTATGATGTAGGCCTCATATGAGGTCTTCTCAAAAACAGGCGCGTTGTCATTCACATCTGATATCTGTAAGGTGAGAGTGACGCTGCTAGAGAGCGAGGGCACGCCCTCATCAGAACACGTGACACTAATGTTGTACTCAGACGCTGTCTCTCGGTCCAATTCACTCTCTGTTATTAAACTGTAGAAATTATTTGATGTAGACTTCATTATAAATGGAATATTGTCGTTCATGAAACATTGAACTTTTCCATTCTCACCAGAGTCAGGGTCTTGGACATTAATCATCGTTACGACAGTTTCTTGTTTGGCATCTTCGGCTATCACGTTGGATTTTGACATTATATTGATCATAGGCTTGTTATCATTCATATCAATGACATCAACAATTAGTTTACACGAATCTGTGAGTCCTCCTTCATCGCTTGCGCGTAAATTAATCTGAAAATTCCGAACCTTTTCATAATCGACGTTACCAATCAACCTAACCTCACCCGTCTCCTCGTTCACATCAAACATGCCTCGAGTATGCTCTTGAGTGTTTCTGATTGAATACGTTATCCTACTGTTCGTCCCATGGTCTGCATCTACTGCACTGACCACGCTAATCAGTGCACCTTTTGGAGCGTTCTCTGTTACTGTAGCTTTATACACAGCCTGAGTAAAAACAGGCGCATTGTCGTTGACGTCTAATACGGTGATGAGTATCTGCATTGTTCCAGACATCTGCGGCTCTCCTCCATCTATGGCTGTTAATACTAACGATATATGCTCCTGCTTCTCTCGATCTAAGGGTTTTTGTAAAATCATTTCGACGCTCTTGCTACCATCAGCTTGGTTGTGCGATTTAAGTATAAAATTATCCGTTGGTTTAAGCACATAGCTTTGTAGGCCGTTAATGCTAACATCAAGGTCTGTAGCCCTTTCCAAATCAAATTTAGCTCCACTAACAGCAGATTCACTAATTTTGAATTTTACTTCACTTTTTTCAAAAATAGGAGGATTGTCATTGATGTCTATAATCTCAATTGTGATACTGTAAAATTCCATGGGATTTTCTAAAATAATCTGAAAATGTAGAGCGCAAGGCGTCGTCTGCCCGCAGAGCGCTTCACGGTCTATTCTCTCTTTGATAAGGAGGACTCCCCTTTCTTTATTCAGCTCGATGTATTCAGTGCTGTCTCCAGTATAAATACGAGCTTTACCTGATTTCAGTCTCTTTATGTCTAATCCTAAATCCTGCGCTATGTTACCTACTATTGAGCCTTTCACCATTTCTTCGGGGATGGAATAACTGACCTGTCCGTGCACTGAACCGAGAGAGAGGACCAAGACGAACAACAGTGCTTGCCGTATCATTGTTCTGTCCGATATATTTTCCCCTAAACTATAAATCCAAAAAGTGTGAATATCCGTAAACAGTCCTGCAACATTCCATTCGTCTTCAGTTCCAAAGTGAAGGTAGAATAACTCCAATATAGACGATCATGTAACAAAAGAACTGTATGTCGATAAATCGGTCGTAATGCTTGATGTCTGTTGCCCGAACTGAGCACTCTGCGCCCTGCTCTTTCTCTCTAATATATTGAGGTAATGGGGGTGGTACTGGTACAATTCTGTTGCAACTCACTGGCCGACAGCGGCCCATAGAGTTAGTTAGTATGAACTACATTTGATGTCTAAATAGTTTAGTAAAGTATCAGAAGGAAATCCGATGAGTTGAAGGTATATTGTGACGTCACAGCAACCACTGAGGGTCCATAAATCAAGTTTCTATTTCACAGTGTATTAAGTCAACGTCAGTGTCTCTAAATCATTCGGAGCATCCACAATCACCTACAACTTCCATAATGTAACATGTTTGATTTCAACAAGAAAAGCACATATAGATACACAAATAGACACGAGAGAAATAGAGAGAGAGAAGAAAGAAAGAGAGAAGGAAATATGCTGAAACGGTGCTCTAACATGTGCGTAGGCTGATGATTTTGAATGATTGATCAAATAGGTTAACGCTGAAAAACATTTACTAACCTCCAGTGGAGAGTCTGGTTCGTCTAAAATGTTTTTTTCACTCTGTATCCGCTGCATGGTCGCTGTTAAATTAGGGTCCATTATCAGGACGTTCTGACTACCGGGTCTGACGAACTTACAGTCACTCTTTCTGGAATCAGTCGTCCTGCACACCTCGTAGTTGTACACGTGCTGAAGAGTTCCCGTTCCTAAAGTGTCTGCGTAACGCGGTGGATAATACGGAATCACTGGGAGATTAGAATGATAGAGGATACGAGACTGCCTCCATCTGTATATTTTCACTGATATAATAACCACCAAACACGTGATGAACAGAAATGAAACTACAGCCAAAGCTAAGACTAAGTAAAAAGTCATGTTGTCATTGTATTCCTTGTCGTGCGTAAAGTCAGTGAACTCCGAGAGCACTTCAGGGAAGCTGTCCGCCACCGCCACATTCACATTGACCGTAGCTGAACGAGAGGGCTGCCCGTTGTCCTCCACTACAACAGTCAGCCTTTGTTTCACTGCATCTTTATCAGTCACTTGGCGAACAGTTCTTATTTCCCCATTCTGTAAGCCCACTTCAAACAGCGCCCTGTCTGTGGCTTTCTGCAGTTTATAGGAGAGCCAGGCATTCTGTCCAGAGTCCACATCAACAGCCACCACTTTAGTGACCAGATAGCCTACATCTGCTGAACGAGGCACCATTTCAGCCACCAAGGAGCCGCCAGTCTGGACTGGGTACAGAACCTGAGGTGCGTTGTCGTTCTGATCTTGGATCAATATTTTCACAGTCACATTGCTACTGAGTGGAGGGGAGCCTCCATCCTGCGCTTTTACGCGAAACTGGAAGTCCTTGATCTGCTCGTAATCAAAAGAGCGCACTGCATGGACGACTCCACTATCAGCACTGATGGACACGTATGAGGAGATTGCCACTCCGTTAACCAAGGAGTCCTCCAGTATGTAAGAAACACGAGCATTCTGGTTCCAGTCAGCATCTCTTGCTTTCACTGTGAATATAGAGAGACCCGGTGTGTTGTTTTCTATGATGTAGGCCTCATATGAGCTCCTCTCAAAAACAGGCGCGTTGTCATTCACATCTGATATCTGTAAGGTGAGAGTGACGCTGCTAGAGAGTGAGGGCACGCCCTCATCAGAACACGTGACAGTAATGTTGTACTCAGACGCTCTCTCTCGGTCCAATTCACTGTCTGTTACTAAGCTGAAAAAGTTAATTGAGGTGGTTTTAATTAAAAAAGGAATGTTTTCGTTTATGGAACACTGGACTTCGCCATTCTCACCAGAGTCAGGGTCTTGTATATTTATCATGGTTACGACCGTATCTGTTTTTGCGTCTTCGGATATTACACTTGATTTTGATATTACATTGATACTAGGTGTATTGTCATTTATATCCGCAACATCGATAATTACTTTGCACGAATCAGTCAGTCCACCATCATCGCTTGCGCGTAAATTGATTTGGAAATGTTTTGACTTCTCATAATCAACGCTTCCTATCACTGTAAGTACACCGCTGTCCTCGTTTACAACAAACGTGTTACGGACACGATCCAACGTGTTTGTAATTGAATAAGTTATTTTACCGTTGGAACCATGGTCCGCATCTGAAGCGCTAACTGTAGTAACAATTGCACCTTTTGGGGCATTTTCTGTTACTGTAGCTTTATAAACAGGCTGAGTAAAAACAGGCGCATTGTCGTTGACGTCTAATACGGTGATGAGTATCTGCATTGTTCCAGACATCTGCGGCTCTCCTCCATCTATGGCTGTTAGTACTAATGCTAACTGCTCTTGTTTCTCTCGATCTAGGGGTTTATTTAAAACCATTTCAACATTCTTATTGCCATCTGCTTGGCCATGCAATTTAAGTATAAAATTATCCGTTGGATTGAGCAAATAGTTTTGAAGACCATTATTTCCTACATCAAGATCCATAGCCCTTTCCAATACAAATTTAGCCCCACCGACTGCAGATTCACTAATTTTGAATTTCACTTCACTTTTATCAAAGGTTGGAGGGTTATCATTAATGTCGGTTATCTCAACAATAATACTGTACAACTCCATAGGATTCTCTAAAATAATCTGAAAATGTAGAGCGCAAGGCGTCATCTCACCGCACAAGGCTTCACGGTCTATTCTCTCTTTGATAAGGAGGACTCCCCTTTCTTTATTCAGCTCGATGTATTCTGTGCTGTCTCCAGTATAAATACGAGCTTTGCCTGATTTCAGTCTCTTTATGTCTAATCCTAAATCCTGCGCTATGTTACCTACTATCGAACCTTTCACCATTTCTTCGGGGATAGAATAACTGACCTGTCCGTGCACTGAACCGAGAGAGAGGACCAAGATGAACAACAGTGCTTGCCGTATCATTGTTCTGTCCGATATATTTTCCCCTAAACTATAAATCCAAAAATTGTAAATATCCGAAAACAGTCTTGCAACATTCCATTCGTCTTCAGTTCCAACGTTAAAGTAGAATAACTCCAATATAGACAATTATGTAACAAAAGAACTGCATGTCGAAAAATTGGTCGTAATGCTTGAGGTTTGTTTCCCGAACTGAGCGCTCTGCGCGCTGCTCTTTCTCTCTAATATATTGAGGTAATGGGGGTGGTACTGTTTCAAATCTGTTGCAACTCACTGGCCGACAGCGGCCCATAGAGTTCGTTATCACGAACTACATTTGATGTCTAAATAGTTTAGTAAAGTATCAGATGAAAATCCGATGAGATGAGGGCATATTGTGACGTCACAGTAACCACTGAGGTTCCATAAATAAAGTTTCTATTTGTATTAAGTCAACGTCAGTGTCTCTAAGTTACTAGGAGCATCCAGTCAAATTTAAGATGAAAAATGATCAGAATTACCTACATATTCCATAATGTAACATGTTTGATTTCAACAACAAAGACCACGTATAGAGACATACATAGAGTAGAGAGATAGAGACGAAAGAAATAATGAAATGTGCTGAAACAGTGTCATAACCTGTGCGAAGCCTGCTGATTTTGAAATATTGATCAAATAGATTAACTCTGAAATACATTTACTAACCTCAAGTGGAGAATCTGGTTCGTCTAAAATGCTCTTTTCACTCTGTATCCGCTGCATGGTCGCTGTTAAATTAGGGTCCATTATCAGGACGTTCTGACTACCGGGTCTGGCGAACTTACAGTCACTCTTTCTGGAGTCAGTCGTCCTGCACACCTCGTAATTGTACACGTGCTGCAGAGTTCCTGTTCCCAAAGTGTCTGCGTAACGCGGTGGATAATATGGAATCACCGGGAGATTAGAGTGATAGAGGATGCGGGACTGTCTCCATCTGTATATTTTTGCTGATATGATAACCACTAAACACGTGATGAACAGAAATGAAACTACAGCCAAAGCTAAGACTAAATAAAAAGTCAAGTTGTCATTGTATTCCTTGTCGTGCGTAAAATCAGTGAACTCCGAGAGCACTTCAGGGAAGCTGTCCGCCACCGCCACGTTCACATTGACTGTAGCTGAACGAGAGGGCTGCCCGTTGTCCTCCACTACAACAGTCAGCCTTTGTTTCACTGCATCTTTATCAGTCACTTGGCGAACAGTTCTTATTTCCCCATTCTGTAAGCCCACTTCAAACAGCGCCCTGTCTGTGGCTTTCTGCAGTTTATAGGAGAGCCAGGCATTCTGTCCAGAGTCCACATCAACAGCCACCACTTTAGTGACCAGATAGCCCACATCTGCTGAACGAGGCACCATTTCAGCCACCAGAGAGCCGCCAGTCTGGACTGGGTACAGAACCTGAGGCGCGTTGTCGTTCTGATCTTGGATCATTATTTTCACAGTCACGTTGCTACTGAGTGGAGGGGAGCCTCCATCCTGCGCTTTTACGCGAAACTGGAAGTCCTTGATCTGCTCATAGTCAAAAGAGCGCACTGCATGGACGACTCCACTATCAGCACTGATGGACACATATGAGGAGACAGATACTCCGTTAACCGAGGAGTCCTCCAGTATGTAAGAAACACGAGCATTCTGGTTCCAGTCAGCGTCTCTTGCTTTCACTGTGAATATAGAGAGACCCGGTGTGTTGTTTTCTATGATATAGGCCTCGTATGAGCTCCTCTCAAAAACAGGCGCGTTGTCATTCACATCTGATATCTGTAAGGTGAGAGTGACGCTGCTGGAGAGAGAGGGCACGCCCTCATCAGAACACGTGACAGTAATGTTGTACTCAGACGCTCTCTCTCGGTCCAATTCACTGTCTGTTACTAAGCTGAAAAAATTAATTGAGGTGGTTTTAATTAAAAAAGGAATGTTGTCGTTTATGGAACACTGGACTTTGCCATTCTCACCAGAGTCTGGGTCTTGTATATTTATCATGGTTACGACCGTATCTGTTTTAGCGTCTTCGGATATTACATTTGATTTTGATATTACATTGATACTAGGTGTATTGTCATTTATATCCGCAACATCGATAATTACTTTGCACGAATCAGTCAGTCCACCATCATCGCTTGCGCGTAAATTGATTTGGAAATGTTTTGACTTCTCATAGTCAACGCCTCCTATCACTGTAAGTACACCACTGTCCTCGTTTACAGCAAACGTGTTACGGACATGATCCAATGTGTTTGTAATAGAATACGTTATTTTACCGTTTGAACCATGGTCTGCATCTGAAGCACTAACTGTAGTAACAATTGTACCTTTTGGGGCATTTTCTGTTACTGTAGCTTTATACACAGGCTGAGTAAAAACAGGCGCATTGTCGTTGGCGTCTAATACGGTGATGAGTATCTGCATTGTTCCAGACATCTGCGGCTCTCCTCCATCTATGGCTGTTAGTACTAACGATATCTGCTCTTGTTTCTCTCGATCTAGGGGTTTATTTAAAACCATTTCAACATTCTTATTGCCATCTGCTTGGCCATGCAATTTAAGAGCAAAATTATTCGTTGGATTTAGCAAATAGTTTTGAAGACCATTATTTCCAACATCAAGATCCATAGCCCTTTCCAATACAAATTTTGCCCCACCGACTGCAGACTCACTAATTCTGAATCTCACTTCACTTTTATCAAAGGTTGGAGGGTTATCATTAATGTCGGTTATCTCAACCATAATACTGTACAACTCCATCGGGTTTTCTAAAATAATCTGAAAATGTAGAGCACAAGGCGTCGTCTGTCCGCAGAGCGCTTCACGGTCTATTCTCTCTTTGATAAGGAGGACTCCCCTTTCTTTATTCAGCTCGATGTATTCTGTGCTGTCTCCTGTATAAATACGAGCTTTACCTGATTTCAGTCTCTTTATGTCTAAACCTAAATCCTGAGCTATGTTACCTACTAGAGAGCCTTTCACCATTTCCTCGGATATCGAGTAACTGACTTGACCAAACACTGAACCGAGAGAGAGGACCAAGATGAACAACAGTACTTGCCGTGTCATTGTTTTCTTTCGATATTTTCCTAAAAATGTAAATCCTTGAAAAGCGATATTACAATCAATAAACCGTTATGCTATATTCCACTCGTTTTCAATTCCAACGTCTAAGTAGAAAAATCCAATAGACAAATGTCTAACAAAAGAGTAGACTCTCCATTTCTCCGTCGTTACTGACGTCTGCTACCCGGTCTGTGCGCTCTGCGTCATGCTCTTTCTCTCTAATGTATCGATGTAACGGGGGAGGTACTGGAGCAAATCTCCTAACACTACAACACACTGGCCAACAGCGGCCCATAGAGTTCGAGCTCAATAATTACATGTTTAGATCATTTATGCGAATGACAAATTGTGAGCTGTAGGAACGTTTTGAAGTCAAGGCATTTATAAGGTCGTCCTTATATAAAGCCTCTACACGAAATGTCGATAAAGACCAGGTTTCTGTTATCAAATCACAAACAGTAACGCATGATATTCCTGTTGAATTCTGAGGAGATTACGTCACACAATGTGGCAGGTACGAAAATATACGAATACTTATAAGAAAGAGGACACAGAGAGAAACAACTCCAAAGAGTGTGGTGTCTCACTGTCGGCGTTTCCAGAAATGAAAGATGGTATTGCTGTACATTAACACAGCGTGTAACTTTACTTTGAATAGACTGACCTATTTACCAGTGAACATACTCAAAGTTGTTTTGATTAATCATAACAATGGGCTAAGGTTTAATTAATCGACTAACCTCCAGTGGTGAATCTGGTTCGTCTAAGATGCTCTTTTCACTCTGTATCCGCTGCATGGTTCCTGTCAAGCTGGGGTCCATTATCAAGACGTTCTGACTACCGGGTCTGGCGAACTTACAGTCACTCTTTCTGGAGTCAGTCGTCCTGCACACCTCGTAATTGTACACGTGCTGCAGAGTTCCCGTTCCCAAAGTGTCTGCGTAACGCGGTGGATAATACGGAATCACCGGGAGATTGGAGTGATAAAGAATACGAGACTGTCTCCATCTGTATATTTTCACTGATATGATAACCACCAAACACGTGATGAACAGAAATGAAACTACAGCCAAAGCCAAGACTAAGTAAAAAGTCAGGTTGTCATTGTATTCCTTGTCGTGCGTAAAGTCAGTGAACTCCGAGAGCACTTCAGGGAAGCTGTCTGCCACCGCCACGTTCACATTGACTGTAGCTGAACGAGAGGGCTGCCCGTTGTCCTCCACTACAACAGTCAGCCTTTGTTTCACTGCATCTTTATCAGTCACTTGGCGAACAGTTCTTATTTCCCCATTCTGTGAGCCCACTTCAAACAGCGCCCTGTCTGTGGCTTTCTGCAGTTTATAGGAGAGCCAGGCATTCTGTCCAGAGTCCACATCAACAGCCACCACTTTAGTGACCAGATAGCCCACGTCTGCTGAACGAGGCACCATCTCAGCCACCAAAGAGCCACCAGTCTGGACTGGGTACAGAACCTGAGGTGCGTTGTCGTTCTGATCGTGGATCAATATTTTCACAGTCACATTACTACTGAGTGGAGGGGAGCCTCCATCCTGCGCTTTTACACGAAACTGGAAGTCCTTGATCTGCTCATAGTCAAAAGAGCGCACTGCATGCACGACTCCACTATCAGCACTGATGGAGACATAAGAGGAGACGGATACTCCGTTAACCAACGAGTCCTCCAGTATGTAAGAAACACGAGCATTCTGGTTCCAGTCAGCGTCTCTTGCTTTCACTGTGAATATAGATAGACCCGGTGTGTTGTTTTCTATGATGTAGGCCTCATATGAAGTCTTCTCAAAAGCAGGCGCGTTGTCATTCACATCTGATATCTTTAAGGTGAGAGTGACGCTGCTGGAGAGCGAGGGCACGCCCTCATCAGAACACGTGACAGTGATGTTGTACTCAGACGCTCTCTCTCGGTCCAATTCACTATCTGTTACTAAGCTGAAAAAGTTAATTGAGGTAGATCTAATCATAAATGGAACATTTTCGTTTATTGCGCATTGCACTTTTCCATTTTCATTGGAGTCTGAGTCTTGAATATTTATCATCGTCACAACTGTTCCTGTTTTAATATCCTCAGATATTACACTTGATTTTGACATAACATTTATCGCTGGTATGTTGTCATTTGTGTCAACGACTTCCAGAAATATTTGACAAGAATCGGTTAGTCCTCCATCATCACTAGCCTGCACGTGTATTTGATATTGGCGTGATTTTTCATAATCAACATTTCCTATTAATGTCACTTCGCCACTGTCCTTGTTCATTTCAAACAATTCTGAGACGTCATCTAGAGAGTTAGACAGGCTATAGGCTATTTTACCATTAGAGCCTTCATCAGAATCAATCGCACTAACTTTAATTAGAACTGTGCCTTTTATCGAGTTTTCTTTAAGGGTCGCTTTATAAACAGCTTGCGTAAATACAGGAGCATTGTCATTAACATCAAGAACAGTTACATGAATCTGTACGGTGCCAGACAGTTGCGGCTCACCACCATCTTTAGCAGTCAAAACTAAAGATAAATGTTCTTGGCTTTCTCTATCTAATGGTTTCTGTAGGATCATTTCGACAATTTTGCCTCCATCAGGCTGATTCTTTAATTTCAAGATAAACGGATCAGAAGGTTTCAGTGAATAGCTTTGTAGGCCATTAATGCCTACATCAAGGTCCGTTGCCTTCTCTAAAACGAATTTTGCTCCTAAAACCGCAGATTCGCTGATTCTGAATTTTATTTCATTATTTTTGAAAACAGGGGCATTGTCGTTTGTGTCAGTTATTTCAATAGTGATGCTATAAAATTCCATTGGGTTCTCTAAAATAATCTGAAAATGTAGAGCACAAGGCGTCGTCTGTCTGCAGAGCGCTTCACGATCTATTCTTTCTTTGATAAGGAGGACTCCCCTTTCTTTATTCAGCTCGATGTATTCTGTGCTGTCTCCAGTATAAATACGGGCTTTACCTGATTTCAGTCTCTTTATATCTAATCCTAAATCCTGCGCTATGTTGCCGACTAAAGAACCTTTCACCATTTCCTCAGGAACAGAATAGGTGACCTGCCCGTACACTGAACAGAGAGAGAGGACCGAAATGAACAACAGTACTTGCCGTGTCATTGTTCTGTCCGATATGATCCCCTAAAACATAAATCCAACAAAAGCTTGACTATCCGCAAACAGTTCTCAAGTATTCAGTTAGTTTTGAATGATAAATACAAGTAGAACAACGTCAATAGGCACAACTGTTTAACAAAGGAATCGCACGTCGATGTATCCGTTGTTCTGACGTCTAGTGCCCGGTCTGTGGACTATGCATTCTGCTCTTGCTCTCTAATATACCGAGGGAATGGGGGAGGTAATGTTCCAGATCTGGTACGACACTACAACACCCTGGCCAACAGCGGCCCATAGAGTTTGTTATCAAGTATTACATTGTTAGTTAAGCATCATAATAAAACAATGACTTGAAATGTGACTTGTACCGTAGCCATGGAGATTGCCAAAAATAAAGTCTCTATATCGCAATGTGTAATAAGGCAACGTCACTGTCTCCAAAATATGATCTACAATTCCAGTGCAACATTCAGGAGATTGACTTACATAGCTCAGTTAATATAAAATTAGAGTCAAATTCTACCATGATTGGAAAAAAGAAAAATGACACGCAGTAAGAGAAAAAAAAGAACGAGGGAGATGCGTAAGGAAACAAAGAAAGGTGTAATGTGTTCACTGTGTTGACAGGAAGTAAAATCGATTCAATGTCCATGAACATGCATTTACTGAAACCGCGCTGTAATAATTTTGCTATTATGCAGTGTGCAAACCTGATTAAATAGTTTTGAATTATTAAACTGATGGGCTAGAACACTGAAATACATTTACTAACCTCCAGTGGTGAATCTGGTTCATCAGTCGAAAGCACCAGAGCTGCCTTTCATCTAGCAGTAGTCACAAGCTGTGCGCCTCATGCTCATTCCTCGTCACCGCTGATGCAGGATACCATTATCAAGATCTCTTCTGAATTACAGCCACTACCGCGATTCTGCATCGCTGATAAGTCTAAAAGAGTCACTACATACTGCGAAGTCTGAGTCGTCCATGCGAACATCCTCGCACAATTAGTGTTCATCGAACTGCATGGTATCCACCAATCAGATGTTCCCTATAGTAGTCCCTGCGTATAGAACTAGCGATACGAGTAGAGATCGGCTTATGGATACACTCGGGAGAGATATCTGGAGATGGATATGAGGAGACTACACATGACGTGCATCCTCTGTCTTGTATATGATCTTTCACGAGAGAGGAATACATAGAACTGAACAAGGACCCGAGATGACAGCGTGAGTACAGGAATTATTAGAGCGTATGAAGATGAGTGTGATAGTACCTACATGGTGCACAAAAGAGCTTTCCCATTAACTTAATAGTAACTATCAGCGATCATGTATGAATTAAGACCTTGTCATTCTTCTCTGCCAACGTGTGCGTGAATAGTGCTAGCAGTAGTGTAGTAGGCTCTCGGTTTGTGCGGAGCAATCCAAACTTACGGCGAGATAGCTTCGAACTCGCCCCTGATCAACCGCCGAACGTTCACATTGATGTCATGCTTAACTGGACTGTACCCGAGCCCAGGGCTTGATGAAAGCCATAGACACACACAAACATACACACACACACATCCACATCACACCTGGGCTGCTCCCTCGCACCTTTCCTCTACTACAACACAGTGAGCCTTTTTTGTCACTGCAAATCTCTTTATCAGGCACTTCTCAGCGATCGACGTTACTCACAAACAAGTTCAAATTTTCCGCCAAATTCCCCTGTTAAGCGTAACATCCCCAGCTTCAAAGTAACGCTGCAATACTTGCCTTCAACATTACCATGATGTCGAAGCTAGAGCTCTAACAATCCCAAGTTGTAGCAGTTCCGCGTGAGAGCCAGCATTACTAGCCAGCTCTGGTCTGTGTAGCAGTCCACAGCCAACCAGCACCCCTTTAGCTGACTCATGAGTGAGCTGCCTTCACTATCTGACTGACCAGAGTCCTCCAGTATGTAAGAAACACGAGCATTCTGGTTCCAGTCAGCGTCTTTTGCTTTCACTGTGAATATAGAGAGACCCGGTGTGTTGTTTTCTATTATGTAGGCCTCATATGAGCTCCTCTCAAAAACAGGCGCGTTGTCATTCACATCTGATATCTGTAAGGTGAGAGTGACGCTGCTGGAGAGCGAGGGCACGCCCTCATCAGAACACGTGACACTGATGTTGTACTCAGATGCTCTCTCTCGGTCCAATTCACTGTCGGTCACTAAACTATAAAATCCATTAGACGTAGACGTTATTGCAAAAGGAATATGTTCACTTAAAACACAACCAACCACTCCGTTATTATCAGAGTCGGGATCGTGAACACTCATCACAGCTATAACAGTCTGAGACGGGGAGTCCTCTGGAACAGACCGTGACGTTGACATTAAATCAATCAAAGGCATATTATCGTTCACGTCTATGATGTCTACCAATAACTTGCTGGAATCTGAAAGTCCACCCTGATCCTTAGCTTCTATATCTATTTCGTAATGTGTTGATACTTCATAATCAACCTGCCCTATCAGACGGACTTCACCATTAGTTTCGTCAATTTTAAACAATTCCTGAATTCCTTCGGTACTTGATATGGAGTAGGTGATCAAACCATTAGATCCATGATCAATATCTCTCGCATTAACTGTAGTTAATACTGTGCCTCTGGGGGAGTTTTCAATCAGACTAGCTTTGTATATTGCTTGAGTAAAAGTGGGAGCATTGTCGTTGACATCAAGCACAGTGACGTGTATCTGCACTGTTCCAGACAGCTGTGGCTCGCCACCATCCACTGCTGTTAATACCAGAGAAATCTGCTCCTGTTTTTCTCTATCCAAAGGCTTTTGTAAAATCATCTCTACCTTTTTACTTCCATCCACTTGATTTTGTAATTTCAATACAAAATTGTCTGTGGGATGAAGAGCATAGCTCTGAAGTCCATTGACTCCTATATCAGAATCGACAGCTCTCTCTAGGACGAATTTTGCCCCAATAACAGCTGATTCACTTATTTCAAATTTCATAGCATCTTTTTTGAAAACAGGAGCATTGTCATTAATGTCGGTTATTGCTATTGTGACTCGATAAAATTCTATAGGATTCTCTAAAAGTATTTGCAAATGTAGAGCACAAGGCGTCGTCTGTCTACACAGCGCCTCACGGTCTATTCTCTCTTTGATTAGAAGGACTCCCCTTTCTTTATTCAGCTCGATGTACTCGATGCTATTTCCTACGTGTACACGAGCTTTTCCTGTTTTTAATCGTTTGATGTCTAAACCCAAATCCTGCGCTATGTTACCGACTAAAGAACCTTTCGCCATTTCTTCAGGAATAGAATAACTGACCTGCCCGAACACTGCACCGAGAGAGAGGACCGAGATGAACAACAGTAGACCTACTTGCCGTTTCATTGTTCTGTTCGACATCAAATTGGAGGTACGAAACAACAAAGGCATCATAATCCGCTAGAAATTCAGTTATGTTCAGATTAATATTCAGAAAGAAATATACACGAAAAACGAAGCAACCTTATCCAACGAAATAAAGTAATACCGGTTTTGTATCTCAGTACTCCGTCTCTATAAGACGGACTGTGCTCTATGCGAGCAGTTCTTTCTGTATCGTATAACGTCGTGAAGAGGGAGGTACTGCAGCAACTCACCTCCAGTGCAACCCACTGGCCAACAGCGGCCCTCGGAGTCCAATGTATTACACTACACATCAAGTTGTCAAGGGCTGTCGTAAACACGATTCATTTTTTGTCCAAACGCAAGAAAAATTGTTGGAAAACTGATAAAGATATTGATGGCCAAGTTAAAGATAATTATATTTTCTTGGTGTTGGGAATTGACACATTTTTACACTAAATTGATGTCACCAGTGCTCTTTACCTCATTACAATTCCATTATGAGACTAGGGGTATCATATTGTGTGTGTGTATGTTTGCGTGAGTGTGTATAGGATGGGAGTGGGGGATATGCATGCAAAGGTTGTTGTGTTTTTGTTGTTGTTTTTTAAGGCAGTTGTTGTACAAAACACGAAAAAAGTATGCTACACGATTCAAAAATGTATTTTTTCCCAGAGGAAAAAACACATGTGTTTCTAAGGCGCCAATTTCTCGTTAACTCACCTCTAACGGAAGATCTGGTTCATCTAAGATGCTCTTTTCACTCTGTATCCGCGGCATGGTTCCTGTTAAGCTGGGGTCCATTATCAGGACGTTCTGACTACCGGGTCTGGCGAACTTACAGTCACTCTTTCTGGAATCAGTCGTCCTGCACACCTCGTAATTGTACACGTGCTGCAGAGTTCCTGTTCCCAAAGTGTCTGCGTAACGCGGTGGATAATACGGAATCACCGGGAGATTAGAATGATAGAGGACACGAGACTGTCTCCATCTGTATATTTTCACTGATATAATAACCACCAAACACGTGATGAACAGAAATGAAACTACAGCCAAAGCCAAGACTAAGTAAAAAGTCAGGTTGTCATTGTATTCCTTGTCGTGCGTAAAGTCAGTGAACTCCGAGAGCACTTCAGGGAAGCTGTCCGCCACCGCCACGTTCACATTGACTGTAGCTGAACGAGAGGGCTGCCCGTTGTCCTCCACTACAACAGTCAGCCTTTGTTTCACTGCATCTTTATCAGTCACTTGGCGAACAGTTCTTATTTCCCCATTCTGTAAGCCCACTTCAAACAGCGCCCTGTCTGTGGCTTTCTGCAGTTTATAGGAGAGCCAGGCATTCTGTCCAGAGTCCACATCAACAGCCACCACTTTAGTGACCAGATAGCCCACATCTGCTGAACGAGGCACCATTTCAGCTACCAGGGAGCCGCCAGTCTGGACTGGGTACAGAACCTGAGGTGCGTTGTCGTTCTGATCTTGGATCATTATTTTCACAGTCACGTTGCTACTGAGTGGAGGGGAGCCTCCATCCTGCGCTTTTACGCGAAACTGGAAGTCCTTGATCTGCTCGTAGTCAAAAGAGCGCACTGCATGGACGACTCCACTATCAGCACTGATGGACACGTATGAGGAGACAGATACTCCGTTAACCGAAGAGTCCTCCAGTATATAAGAAACACGAGCATTCTGGTTCCAGTCAGCGTCTCTTGCTTTCACTGTGAATATAGAGAGACTCGGTTTGTTGTTTTCTATGATGTAGGCCTCATATGAGCTCCTCTCAAAGACAGGTGGGTTGTCATTCACATCTGATATCTGTAAGGTGAGAGTGACGCTGCTGGAGAGTGAGGGCACGCCCTCATCAGAACACGTGACAGTGATATTATACTCAGACTCTCTCTCTCGGTCCAATTCACTGTCTGTCACTAAACTGTAGAACCCGTTCAGTGATGATTTGATTGTAAATGGGATGTTTTCATTTATTCCACAATGAACTTGGCCGTTAACGTCCGAGTCTGGGTCTTGAACGCTCATCATGGCAATCACTGTATTTTGCAGGGAGTCCTCCGTTATACTATTTGATTTTGAAATTATATTGATAACGGGTCTGTTATCATTGACGTCAATAACGTCAAGGATGATCTTGCTAGAGTCTGATAGTCCTCCATTATCTATGGCTTCAATGTCAATTTGATATTGCTTGTTTTTTTCAAAATCAAGTTGACCAATTACAGTAACTTCTCCGTTATTTTGATCAATATCAAAAAGTTCCGTTAATGTATACATGCTTTTTGGAATGCGGTAGGACAGTACTCCGTTTAAACCTTTATCTGCATCAGTTGCACTGACCGTTGTGACTCTTGTTTCTTTAGACACATTCTCTAATATGCTTGCCTTATACGTTGCTTGCGTAAAAACCGGGGCATTGTCGTTTGCATCTAATACTGTAATGCGTATTTGCACTGATCCAGACAATCGGGGGTCGCCTCCATCAATTGCTATTAATACTAAAGACATATGCTCTTGTTTTTCTCGATCTAAAGGTTTTTGTAAAACCATCTCGACCTTTTTACTTCCATCTGCCTGATTGTGTAATTTGAGAACGAAATTGTCCGTGGGTGTCAAGGAGTAGCTTTGGAGACCATTGGTACCGATATCAAAATCCATAGCTCTCTCTAAAAGGAACTTCGATCCTGGCACTGCAGATTCGCTTATTTCAAAACGCATTTCACTGTTTGTAAAACTTGGAGCATTATCGTTTACGTCTTTAACCTCCACTGTTACTCTAAATAATTCCATTGGAATGTCTAGAATGACTTGAAAATGTAGAGCGCAAGGCGTCGTCTGTCCGCAGAGTGCTTCACGGTCTATTCTCTCTTTGATAAGGAGGACTCCCCTTTCTTTATTCAGCTCGATGTATTCTGTGCTGTCTCCAGTATAAATACGAGCTTTACCTGATTTCAGTCTCTTTATATCTAATCCTAAATCCTGCGCTATGTTACCGACTAAAGAACCTTTCACCATTTCTTCAGGAATAGAATAACTGACCTGCCCGTGAACTGAACTAAGAGAGAGGACCGAGATAAATAACAGTACTTGCCGTGTCATTGTTCTTTCCAAAATCTCCTCTGTTACAAAGAAATATATAATAATCCACAATATAACCGTGTGTAATCTCGTATTTTCCAGAGTATGTCACTGACGCGAAATACGTTCTGAAACGGATATACAGACTAACAAAAGAAGTGCAGCTCCTTGTTTGTACGTAATGCGGACTGTGCGTTTCTACTCCTGTCTCTGAAATATATCTCTGTGGGGGAGGTACTGCTGTACGTTTGCTCTCCAAACAAAACACACTGGCCAACAGCGGCCCTATGAGTTCAATTCACAGAACTACATTCCAGAGTCATTTCAAATCTTCAATTTTGACATGAATTATCCAGCCAAGGCCAAACTTGCATTGTCTGTCATAATTTCACACTATTGCAACAACAACAGCAAAGTATTGGTGAAATGTAATAATAGCTTCATCGTCATATATTATCTAATTAAGGCAAATGTTTCATTGATGTGGTATTAAACGTATTCAAAATAAAAGAGCAGATGATCAAGGCTATTTTTAAGTAAAAGTTCCATAAACGTGGACTCCTAAAAAATCAAATATCCTCGCGTTATTATGCAATGTTCTGTAAAATAACAGACTAACAATAGATAATTACCACTTGTAAGTGTGAATAAGTCAGAACAGTTCATAAAGAGTAGGGTGTTTCAAGCTGTGGCGAAGTATGTCGCTGTCCATTGATGTGGTGCTGAAATAGCAACCCCAAAACTAGAGCTTGAGGCTACTATATTTGCAGAAAGGATAAAATAAAAAACAGTGGTATGAACAGTCACAGCACACTAACCTCCAGTGGGGAGTCTGGTTCATCCAGGAGGTTCTTTTCACTCTGTATCCGCTGCATGGTTCCTGTCAAGCTGGGGTCCATTATAAGAACGTTCTGACTACCGGGTCTGGCGAACTTACAGTCACTCTTTCTGGAGTCAGTCGTCCTGCACACCTCGTAGTTGTACACGTGTTGCATAGTTCCCGTTCCCAAAGAGTCTGCGTAACGCGGTGGATAATATGGAATCACCGGGAGATTAGAATGATAGAGGATGCGAGACTGTCTCCATCTGTATATTTTCACAGATATAATAACCACCAAACACGTGATGAACAGAAATGAAACTACAGCCAAAGCCATGACTAAGTAAAAAGTCATGTTGTCATTGTATTCCTTGTCGTGCGTAAAGTCAGTGAACTCCGAGAGCACTTCAGGGAAGCTGTCCGCCACCGCCACGTTCACATTGACTGTAGCTGAACGAGAGGGCTGACCGTTGTCCTCCAGCTATCACCATTCACCACAAGAGTTAATTCAGCATTCGTCACTGTGCTTCTGTTCACTGTCTGACGCGGCGTGTTGATACCTCGAGTTATCAGCATTCTGACCAGCGAACGGAATATAGTTACTTTGATTTCCATCGTAAAGCACTCTCTTACAAAAACAAGAAGCACTCCTGTCGTGTGTCTCTTTTCGTTAAGCAGGATCTTTGTATTAGAGAGCACGGAGCATTCTGTCCGAGTCCACAATCAACAGCCACCACTCGTACAGTCGAGTCTCACCAGGATAGTTGACCTCCGAACATCCCTGCTTGAACGATTGGGCCGGGCGACACATCTACAAGCCAAGCGCAGAGAGACACAGCCAGTCCTAGTGTAACACGTAGAAGCTAAAGAGAAAGAGGCTACGAGAGACACTGAAGAGTGTGTCTGATTGTCAATTTGTGCACTTGCCTCAATGTCATATTTTCACAGTCAAAGCCACTCCTACATGTAGTAGGGTCAGCCCGAGAGTGTACTGTAGCAGTGCCATCTTCTGACGCAAACTATATATCTACTAGAAAGCTGATACGTTCCCCTCTGAACTCGGCTCTACTAAAAGTCACATAGTACAAGAAGTGTAGGCGACAAGCCCTCACATTTAGCATTATGGTACACACGACATCGCATCTCAAATTCTATGCGACTAGCTTATCAAAAATGAGGAGAAAACTCTATAAACAGGACATTACTATCCCTGTTAACCTTCTAGGGATTCTTTACCTTGTACTAGTAAGTGTAAACAAAACGGACTGTAGCATTCTTAGGTATCGCAGTCGGTAAGTTCCGGCACGTGCTACTTAGCTGATACTTCTTCTTTGTGGCACTTGTCTGGAAATTTCTGAGTGACAAGATCCGACGAGCTCTCCTCGATAGCGTACTATATTCCTCTCCAAATGATGTAGGCCTCATATGAGCTCCTCTCAAAAATAGGCGCGTTGTCATTCACATCTGATATCTGTAAGGTGAGAGTGACGCTGCTAGAGAGCGAGGGCACGCCCTCATCAGAACACGTGACACTGATGTTGTACTCAGACGCTCTCTCTCGGTCCAATTCACTGTCGGTCACTAAACTATAAAATCCATTAGACGTAGACGTTATTGCAAAAGGAATATGTTCACTTAAAACACAACCAACCACTCCGTTATTATCAGAGTCGGGATCGTGAACACTCATCACAGCTATAACAGTCTGAGAGGGGGAGTCCTCTGGAACAGACCGTGACGTTGACATTAAATCAATCAAAGGCATATTATCGTTCACGTCTATGATGTCTACCATTAACTTGCTGGAATCTGAAAGTCCACCCTGATCCTTAGCTTCTATATCTATTTCGTAATGTGTTGATACTTCATAATCCACCTCCCCTATCAAACGGACTCCACCATTAGTTTCGTCAATTTCAAACAATTTCTGAATACCTTTGGTCCTTGATATAGAGTACGTAATCAAACCATTAGATCCATGATCAATATCTCTCGCATTAACTGTAGTTAATAATGTGCCCCTCGGGGAGTTTTCAATCAGACTAGCTTTGTATATCGCTTGAGTAAAAGTAGGAGCATTGTCATTGGCATCAAGCACAGTGACGTGTATCTGCACTGTCCCAGACAGCTGTGGTTCGCCACCATCCACTGCTGTTAATACCAGAGAAATTTGCTCCTGTTTCTCTCTATCCAAAGGCTTTTGTAAAATCATCTCTACCTTTTTACTTCCATCCACTTGATTTTGTAATTTCAAAACAAAATTGTCTGTGGGATGAAGAGCATAGCTCTGAAGTCCATTGACTCCTATATCAGAATCGACCGCTCGCTCCAGGACGAATTTTGCCCCAATAACAGCTGATTCACTAATTTCAAATTTCATAGCATTTTTGTCGAAAACAGGAGCATTGTCATTAATGTCGGTTATTGCTATTGTGACTCGATAAAATTCTATGGGATTCTCTAAAAGTATTTGCAAATGTAGAGCACAAGGCGTCGTCTGTCTACACAGCGCCTCACGGTCTATTCTCTCTTTGATTAGAAGGACTCCCCTTTCTTTATTCAGCTCGATGTACTCGATGCTATTTCCTACGTGTACACGAGCTTTTCCTGTTTTTAATCGTTTGATGTCTAAACCCAAATCCTGCGCTATGTTACCGACTAAAGAACCTTTCGCCATTTCTTCAGGAATAGAATAACTGACCTGTCCGAACACTGAACCGAGAGAGAGGACCGAGATGAACAACAGTAGACCTACTTGCCGTTTCATTGTTCTCTTCGACATCAAATTAAAGGTACAGATGAAAAAATAGCGTTATAATCCGCAAAACAATCAATCAGTGATATGTTGATTAATACACAGAACGATATCACACACGAAAAACAAAACAATACGATTCAAGGAAACAAAGTAGGCTATTCCTGGATTGGTGTCTCAGTACTCCGTCTCTACTACCAAGACTGTGGGCTGTGCGAGCAGCTCTTTCTGTATCTCAGATCGTCGAAAAGAGGGGAGGTACTGCAGCAACTCACCTCTATTGCTACCCACTGGCCAACAGCGGCCCTCAGAGTCCAATGCATTAAATTACACATCAAATTACCAGGGGCTACAGTAAACACGATAACATTTGTATTTGTTTAAACGCAATAACAATTGCTAGAAAATGCACGTACAGATTAATGGCCAAGTTATAGATTGCATATTTTCGTGTCGCTTTGAAGTGCCAGGATTTTGTAACAGAAAATTAATGTCATCAGTGTTCTCTCTTCATAAAAATACCATAATGATCAAACAGGAAGGAGCTTGTTTTGTATGCGCAAGTGTTTGTGTGATCGTGGGGTTGGGAGTTATTCATGCGATGTTTATGGTCTTTATTTAAAAGCATTTGTTTTGCTTAAAAAAAGAATACTGCATGATCCTAAAGTGTGTTGTTATCTCAGAGAGGAAATACATATTGAGGTCGTTGGGTTAAATTATTTTAAGAGCGTTCCCGAGACTAGCACACTCCAATTATTTTAGTGCTGAATGGTTTGGAGGTATGCTACAGTTATAATAAATACTGTGCATCATGTTTTCAAGACCCCGCAATTCAATGTACTTAAAAAAAAACTCACCTCTACTGGAGAGTCTGGTTCATCTAAAATGCTCTTTTCACTCTGTATCCGCTGCATGGTTCCTGTCAAGCTGGGGTCCATTATCAGGACGTTCTGACTACCGGGTCTGGCGAACTTACAGTCACTCTTTCTGGAGTCAGTCGTCCTGCACACCTCGTAATTGTAAACGTGCTGCAGAGTTCCCGTCCCCAAAGTGTCTGCGTAACGCGGTGGATAATACGGAATCACCGGGAGATTGGAATGATAGAGGATGCGAGACTGTCTCCATCTGTATATTTTCACTGATATAATAACCACCAAGCACGTGATGAACAGAAATGAAACTACAGCCAAAGCTAAGACTAAGTAAAAAGTCATGTTGTCATTGTATTCCTTGTCGTGCGTAAAGTCAGTGAACTCCGAGAGCACTTCAGGGAAGCTGTCCGCCACCGCCACGTTCACATTGACTGTAGCTGAACGAGACGGCTGCCCGTTGTCCTCCACTACAACAGTGAGTCTTTGCTTCACTGCATCTTTATCAGTCACTTGGCGAACAGTTCTTATTTCCCCATTCTGTAAGCCCACTTCAAACAGCGCCCTGTCTGTGGCTTTCTGCAGTTTATAGGAGAGCCAGGCATTCTGTCCAGAGTCCACATCAACAGCCACCACTTTAGTGACCAGATAGCCCACATCTGCTGAACGAGGCACCATTTCAGCCACCAGAGAGCCTCCAGTCTGGACTGGGTACAGAACCTGAGGCGCGTTGTCATTTTGGTCCTGGATCAATATTTTCACAGTCACATTGCTACTGAGAGGAGGGGAGCCTCCATCCTGCGCTTTTACGCGAAACTGGAAGTCCTTGATCTGCTCGTAGTCAAAAGAGCGCACTGCATGGACGACTCCACTATCAGCACTGATGGACACATATGAGGTGACGGACACTCCGTTAACAGACGAGTCCTCCAGTATGTAAGAAACACGAGCATTCTGGTTCCAGTCAGCGTCTCTTGCTTTCACTGTGAATATAGAGAGACCCGGTGTGTTGTTTTCTATGATGTAGGCCTCATATGAGCTCCTCTCAAAAACAGGCGCGTTGTCATTCACATCGGATATCTGTAAGGTGAGAGTGACGCTGCTGGAGAGTGAGGGCACGCCCTCATCAGAACACGTGACACTGATGTTGTACTCAGACGCTCTCTCTCGGTCCAATTCACTGTCGGTTACTAAGCTAAAGAAGTTAATTGAGGTTGTTTTCATCATAAAAGGAATGTTTTCGTTTATTGAACACTTAACTTGACCATTTTCACCAGCGTCTGGGTCTTGTATATTAATCATCGTTACGACTGTATCTGTTTGGGCATTTTCGGCTATTATATTTGATCTAGATATAATGTTTATGATAGGTTCATTGTCGTTAACATCAACAATATCAACTATTACTTTGCTTGAATCAGTCAGTCCACCATCATCGCTTGCGCGTAGATGGATTTGGAAATGTTTTGATTTTTCATAATCAATGTTTCCTATTACTGTCAGCTCACCATTTTCCTCATTTACTTTAAATGTTTTTCGGACATCATCTAACATGTTTGTGATTGAGTAAGTTATTTTACCATATGAACCATGGTCCGCATCTGAAGCACTAACTGTAGTAACAATTGTACCTTTTGGGGCATTTTCTGTTACTGTAGCTTTATACACTGGCTGAGTAAAAACAGGCGCATTGTCGTTGGCGTCTAATACGGTGATGAGTATCAGCATTGTTCCAGACATCTGCGGCTCTCCTCCATCGATGGCTGTTAGAACTAACGATATATGCTCCTGTTTCTCTCGATCTAGGGGTTTCTGTAAAACCATTTCAACATTCTTATTACCATCTGCCTGGTTATGCAATTTAAGGGCAAAATTATCAGTCGGATTGAGCAAATAGTTTTGAAGACCATTATTACCAACATCAAGATCCATAGCCCTTTCCAATACAAATTTGGCTCCACTGACTGCAGACTCGCTAATTTTGAATTTCACTTCACTTTTCCCAAAAGAGGGAGGGTTATCATTAACATCGGTTATCTCAACCGTAATACTGTACAATTCCATGGGATTCTCTAATATAATCTGAAAATGTAGAGCACAAGGCGTCGTCTGTCCGCAGAGCGCTTCACGGTCTATTCTCTCTTTGATAAGGAGGACTCCCCTTTCTTTATTCAGCTCGATGTATTCTGTGCTGTCTCCAGTATAAATACGAGCTTTACCTGATTTCAGTCTCTTTATGTCTAAACCTAAATCCTGCGCTATGTTACCAACCACAGAGCCTTTCACCATTTCCTCGGCAACTGAGTAACTGACCTGCCCGTGCACTGAACCGAGAGAGAGGACCGAGAAGAACAAAAGTACTTGCCGTGTCATTGTTATATCCAATATGTTTTCACTTGAAATACATACACAACAAAAACTACGATTATCCTCAAATAATCGGACAATATTCCATTCGTTACTGTTGCCAAAATCCAAGTAGAAAAACTCCAAGTTAGACAAGTCTCTAACAAAAGCTTAGAACCTCCATTTTACCATCGTTCCTGATCTCTGTTTCCCGGACTATGCGATCTGCGTCTTACTCCTTCTCTCTAATATATTGTGGGGATGGGGGAGGTACTGTTACAATCTAGTAGCCCATGGCAATACCACACACTGTCCAACAGCGGCCCGTAGAGTTCACAGTCAAGAATTGCATTTATGTCTCAATATTTTTAAATATCGGAATTAAAAACAAAGAGTTGAAGGGACAATATGAATGCACTGTAGACACGTTGACATATTTCAAAACGCCTCTGTCATGTATGGTGTAATAAGACAATGCCTTCAAATCATACGATATAATGTCCAAAAGGAATGTTAGCACATTCAGGCAATTGATTTAAATTATCTAACAATACATCAATATAGTGTAACATATGCTTGAATGAAAAACACTACTGGCAGAAAGAGAGAGAGAGAGAAACAGAGAGAATAATAACAATGTTTTCAAGGACTAAATCAACATGTCACGCACCATGAACATATTGCTGAAACTATTTGCCAGATAAAATAATATTGGCTGATATGGGAAGGCTTATTCAATTCTGTTGAACAAGCTTACCCTGAATTAATTTTACGCACCTCAAGCGGTGAATCTGGTTCGTCTAAGATGCTCTTTTCACTCTGTATCCTCTGCATGGTTCCTGTCAAGCTGGGGTCCATTATCAGGACGTTCTGACTACCGGGTCTGGCGAACTTACAGTCACTCTTTCTGGAGTCAGTCGTCCTGCACACCTCGTAATTGTACACGTGCTGCAGAGTTCCCGTTCCCAAAGTGTCTGCGTAACGTGGTGGATAATATGGAATCACTGGGAGATTGGAATGGTAAAGGATACGAGATTGTCTCCATCTGTATATTTTCACTGATATAATAACAACCAAGCACGTGATGAAAAGAAATGAAACTACAGCCAAAGCCAAGACTAAGTAAAATGTCATGTTGTCATTGTATTCCTTGTCGTGCGTAAAGTCAGTGAACTCCGAGAGCACTTCAGGGAAGCTGTCCGCCACCGCCACGTTCACATTGACTGTAGCTGAACGAGAGGGCTGCCCGTTGTCCTCCACTACAACAGTCAGTCTTTGTTTCACTGCATCTTTATCAGTCACTTGGCGAACAGTTCTTATTTCCCCATTCTGTAAGCCCACTTCAAACAGCGCCCTGTCTGTGGCTTTCTGCAGTTTATAGGAGAGCCAGGCATTTTGTCCAGAGTCCACATCGACAGCCACCACTTTAGTGACCAGATAGCCCACATCTGCTGAACGAGGCACCATTTCAGCTACCAGGGAGCCGCCAGTCTGGACTGGGTAGAGAACCTGAGGTGCGTTGTCGTTCTGGTCTTGGATCATTATTTTCACAGTCACATTGCTACTGAGTGGAGGGGAGCCTCCATCCTGCGCTTTTACGCGAAACTGGAAGTCCTTGATCTGCTCGTAGTCAAAAGAGCGCACTGCATGCACGACTCCACTATCAGCACTAACAGACACAAATGAGGAGACGGACACTCCATTAACCGAGGAGTCCTCCAGTATGTAAGAAACACGAGCATTCTGGTTCCAGTCAGCGTCTCTTGCTTTCACTGTGAATATAGAGAGACCCGGTGTGTTGTTTTCTATGATGTAGGCCTCATATGAGCTCCTCTCAAAAACAGGCGCGTTGTCATTCACATCGGATATCTGTAAGGTGAGAGTGACGCTGCTGGAGAGCGAGGGTACGCCCTCATCAGAACACGTGACACTGATGTTGTACTCAGACGCTGTCTCTCGGTCCAATTCACTATCTGTCACTAAACTGAAGAAGTCATTAGCTGTTGATTTCATAACAAAAGGAATGTTTTCATTGATGGAACACTGAACTTTACCATTATCTCCCGAATCTAAATCTTGAATGTTAATCATTGTTACCACAGTACCATGTTTGGCATCTTCGGCTATGACGTTCGACTTTGACATTATGTTTATTTCAGGTTTGTTATCATTAACGTCAACGACGTCGACCATTACCTTACATGAATCAGTTAGACCCCCATCATCACTTGCACGTAAATTGATTTGGAAATTTTGTGTTTTTTCATAATCAACATTACCTATTAATTTGATCTCGCCACTCTCTACATTAACCTCAAACATTTTTCTGATGTCGTCTAAGGTATTAGTAATGGAGTATGTTATTTTACCGTTAGCACCATGATCAACATCTGTAGCCTTTATTACAGTCACAACTGTTGCTTTTTGGACATTTTCTGTCACTGTAGCTTTATACACAGGCTGAGTAAAAACAGGCGCATTGTCGTTGGCGTCTAATACGGTGATGAGTATCTGCATTGTTCCAGTCATCTGCGGCTCTCCTCCATCTATGGCTGTTAGAACTAACAACAACTGATCCTGCTTTTCTCTATCCAAGGGTTTCTGTAAAACCATCTCAACATGTCTGTTACCATCAGCATGATCATGCATTTTTAACGAAAAATGATCAGGAGGTTGTAAAAAATAGCTTTTAAGGCCATTGACACCTACATCCTGATCCATTGCTCTCTCCAACACAAATTTTGCTCCGATTACTGCTGACTCACTTATCTTAAATTTAACTTCACTTTTCTCAAAGGTCGGAGGATTATCATTAATATCCGTGATTTCAAGTGTAATACTATAAAATTCCATGGGGTTTTCAAGAATAATCTGAAAATGCAGAGCGCAAGGCGTCGTTTGTCCGCAGAGCGCTTCACGGTCTATTCTCTCTTTGATAAGGAGGACTCCCCTTTCTTTATTCAGCTCGATGTATTCAGCGCTGTCTCGAGTATAAATTCTAGATTTACCTGATTTCAGTCTCTTTATATCTAAACCTAAATCATGGGCTATATTACCGACTAAAGAACCTTTCTCCATCTCTTCAGGAATAGAATAGCTGACCTGCCCGTGTACTGAACCGAGAGAAAGGACCGATAAGAACACCATTACTTGCCGTGCCATTGTTTTGTTCGATATAATCTTGTAAAATATAAATCCAAACGAAAACAGATTATCCAAAATGCCTTGTGCAATATTCCGTTTGTTTTCGGTGCCAACATGAAAGTAGAGAAACTCAAAGATGTACCATTTATATCAAAAGAGTCGCACCTAGGTTTCTCCGCGACGGTAATGATGTCTGTTACTCGTTCTATAAACTATGGGTCCTTCTCTTTCTCTCTATTATGTCGCTATAATGGGGGCGGTCCTGCTGCACACCATCGGTATGGAAGCAAAATACTGGCCAATAGCGGCCCGTAGAGTCCGTTATAAATAAGTGCAAGTATAAAAATATTTGCATTGGAATACAACTTAGTTGAAGGCACATTAAACATAACGTAGTCAGAAAGAAAAAAGGTATCTAAAGATAAGATTATTTGCATTGTAGCCAGGAATGATTGAAAGTATCGCTGACCATTAATACTGTGCCTCTTGAGTTCAAATGAGCTATTTTCCTTGGAGCAAAGCACGATCAAATGGCTTTGGATGGTCACATATATATCCTAAGGCTCAATCATCATTACTCACCTCTAGTGGAGAATCTGGTTCGTCTAAGATGCTCTTTTCACTCTGCATCCTCTGCATGGTTCCTGTCAAGCTGGGGTCCATTATCAGGACGTTCTGACTACCGGGTCTGGCGAACTTACAGTCACTCTTTCTGGAGTCAGTCGTCCTGCACACCTCGTAATTGTACACGTGCTGCAGAGTTCCCGTTCCCAAAGTGTCTGCGTAACGCGGTGGATAATACGGAATCACTGGGAGATTGGAATGATAAAGGATGCGAGATTGTCTCCATCTGTATATTTTCACTGATATAATAACTACTAAGCACGTGATGAAAAGAAATGAAACTACAGCCAAAGCCAAGACTAAGTAAAAAGTCAGGTTGTCATTGTATTCCTTGTCGTGCGTAAAGTCAGTGAACTCCGAGAGCACTTCAGGGAAGCTGTCCGCCACTGCCACGTTCACATTGACTGTAGCTGAACGAGAGGGCTGCCCGTTGTCCTCCACTACAACAGTGAGTCTTTGTTTCACTGCATCTTTATCAGTCACTTGGCGAACAGTTCTTATTTCCCCATTCTGTAAGCCCACTTCAAACAGCGCCCTGTCTGTGGCTTTCTGCAGTTTATAGGAGAGCCAGGCATTCTGTCCAGAGTCCACATCAACAGCCACCACTTTAGTGACCAGATAGCCCACATCTGCTGAACGAGGCACCATTTCAGCCACCAGAGAGCCGCCAGTCTGGACTGGGTAGAGAACCTGAGGTGCGTTGTCGTTCTGATCTTGGATCATCATTCTCACAGTCACATTGCTACTGAGTGGAGGGGAGCCTCCATCCTGCGCTTTTACGCGGAACTGGAAGTCCTTGATCTGCTCGTAATCAAAAGAGCGCACTGCATGGACGACTCCACTATCAGCACTGATGGACACATATGAGGAGACAGATACTCCATTAACCGAGGAGTCCTCCAGTATATAAGAAACACGAGCATTCTGGTTCCAGTCGGCGTCTCTTGCTTTCACTGTGAATATAGAGAGACCCGGTGTGTTGTTTTCTATTATATAAGCCTCATATGAGCTCCTCTCAAAAACAGGCGCGTTGTCATTCACATCTGATATCTGTAAGGTGAGAGTGACGCTGCTGGAGAGCGAGGGCACGCCCTCATCAGAACACGTGACACTGATGTTGTACTCAGACGCTTTCTCTCGGTCCAATTCATTGTCAGTTATTAAGCTATAGAATCCGTTAGAGGTAGACTTTATAGCAAACGGAATATGTTCA
The DNA here is from genome assembly GCA_036571765.1 of Plecoglossus altivelis. NCBI lineage: Eukaryota > Metazoa > Chordata > Actinopteri > Osmeriformes > Plecoglossidae > Plecoglossus > Plecoglossus altivelis. The sequence goes on along the minus strand of BROE01000006.1, from coordinate 8,248,366 downwards.
CTTAAAACACAACCAACCACTCCGTTATTATCAGAGTCTGGATCGTGAACACTCATCACAGCTATAACAGTTTGAGAGGGGGAGTCCTCTGGAACAGACCGTGACGTTGACATTAAATCAATCAAAGGCACATTATCGTTCACGTCTATGATTTCTACTATTAATTTGCTGGAATCTGAAAGTCCACCCTGATCCTTAGCTTCTATATCTATCTGATAGTGTTTAGATTTTTCATAATCCACCTCGCCTTTCAACCGAACTTCACCGTTACTCTCATTAATTTCAAAATGATTTAATGTACCAACGTTGCTACTTGATATGAAATAAGTCACTAAGCCATATGATCCATTATCTATGTCTGATGCACTAACTGTTGTTAATATTGTACCAGTAGGGGAGTTTTCAATCAATCTCGCCGTATATATTGCCTGCGTAAAAACTGGAGCATTGTCGTTGGCATCAAGCACGGTTACGAGTATCTGGACAGTTCCAGACATCTGCGGCTCACCACCGTCAGACGCGGTTAACAACAGGTTAATGTGCTCCTGCTTCTCGCGGTCTAGATGCTTCTGTAAGACCATCTTGACTTTTTTACTTCCATCTGCCTGGTCTTGTAATTTCAATACAAAATTATCTGTTGGGTTAAGAGAGTAGCCTTGGAGTCCGTTTACTCCAATGTCAAAATCGTACGCGCCCTCGAGTATGAATTTAGCTCCTATCGTTGCCGACTCGCTTATTTCGAATTTCATCTTATCTTTATGGAAAAAGGGGGCATTGTCATTTATATCCGTGATCTCGATTGTGACACGGTAAAATTCGATTGGATTTTCTAGAATTATTTGGAAATGTAGAGCGCAAGGCGTTGTCTGTTCACAGAGCGTTTCACGGTCTATTTTATCTTTAATAAGAAGGACTCCCCTTTCTTTGCTCAGTTCGATGTAGTCTGCATTGTTTCCTACATGTAATCGTGCTCTCCCTGATTTCAGTCTCTTTATATCTAAACCTAAATCCTGAGCTATGTTACCTACTAAAGAGCCTTTCGTCATTTCTTCAGGAATAGAATAGCTGACCTGTCCGTGCACCAAACCGAGAGAGAGGACCGAGATTAACAACATTACTTGCCGTTCCATTGTTCCATCCGTAATGTCCTATGTTTAAAATAAAGCTATAAGGATCCACAACAAAATCGAGTACAATCCAGTATTTCCCAGTGTCGATCATCAACGAGAAATATAGGTTCTAAAACGAATGATTGTATTTAACAAAATAATTGCGGAACCTTGTTTCTGTTCTCTACGTAAACGGAATGTGTGTTTCTGCTCATTGTCTCTCTAATATATCAATTTGGTGTGGGAGGTCGTGTTTCAAATCTTCTCTGCAAACGCAACACACTAGCCAACAGCGGCACTATGAGTTCAATTGAATGAATTACATATCAGTCACACAGACAAATCCAGTTCCTCAGGGATTACGTGAATTACTTAAGCGATGCAACTTTGATTGTAATACGTCATAATTTGGCATGGAACTTAATCGTACCCACACCAGCGAGTATTAACTAAATCTGAAAAATATGACTTAGAAATACTTTGGATCCAATTCTCAAATAACACGAGTTGACAGGCAAACCAATTATTTAACGTGGACGTCAAGTCAAAGTGTACTATAAATCGAATTTCCATAATACACATGCAAGTGATACATAAAAAAATAAACAATTTCATATGATCATAGGAACAGATGCACGATAGAGTGACATGGTACGCTTCATAGGGTGATGGCTAAGCAACAAATGGCTGCAGCTAACTATGGCGCTGTCCATAGTGCTTAGTGCTGAAAATGAAACTGAAAAAAATTGGTTTGAAGCTGATATGGTACAAGACATTATTATAACGAGAATTTACAGCATACTAACATCCAATAAAAACAGTTTCTTTTCGGTGTTGTCAGGAGTAAATCAACGTATCTATGACCATGATTACATTGCTAACACGTTTTTCGCTATATAGTTCTGTTTACGGGTCAAGGAAGATTCATTAAGTTCCGCTGAACAATCATAAGTATGGACTGCAGCTGAATTAAATTTACTAACCTCAAGTGGAGAGTCTGGTTCGTCAAGAAGGTGCTTTTCTCTCTGTATCCGCTGCATAGTTCCTGTCAAGTTGGGGTCCATTATAAGAACGTTCTGACTACCCGGTCTGGCGAATTTACAGTCACTCTTTCTAGAGTCAGTTGTCGAGCACACCTCGTAATTATACACGTGCTGCAGAGTTCCCGTCCCCAAAGTGTCTGCGTAACGCGGTGGATAATATGGAATCACCGGGAGGTTAGAATGATAGAGGACACGAGACTGTCTCCATCTGTATATTTTCACTGATATAATAACTACTAAACACGTGATGAACAGAAATGAAACTACAGCCAAAGCCAAGACTAAGTAAAAAGTCAGGTTGTCATTGTATTCCTTGTCGTGCGTAAAGTCAGTGAACTCCGAGAGCACTTCAGGGAAGCTGTCCGCCACCGCCACGTTCACATTGACTGTAGCTGAACGAGAGGGCTGCCCGTTGTCCTCCACTACAACAGTCAGTCTTTGTTTCACTGCATCTTTATCTGTCACTTGGCGAACAGTTCTTATTTCCCCATTCTGTAAGCCCACTTCAAACAGCGCCCTGTCTGTGGCTTTCTGCAGTTTATAGGAGAGCCAGGCATTCTGTCCAGAGTCCACATCGACAGCCACCACTTTAGTGACCAGATAGCCCACATCTGCTGAACGAGGCACCATTTCAGCCACCAGAGAGCCGCCAGTCTGGACTGGGTAGAGAACCTGAGGTGCGTTGTCGTTCTGGTCTTGGATCATTATTTTCACAGTCACATTGCTACTGAGTGGAGGGGAGCCTCCATCCTGCGCTTTTACGCGAAACTGGAAGTCCTTGATCTGCTCATAGTCAAAAGAGCGCACTGCATGGACGACTCCACTATCAGCACTAACTGACACATATGAGGAGACGGATACTCCATTAACCAAGGTGTCCTCCAGTATGTAAGAAACACGAGCATTCTGGTTCCAGTCGGCGTCTCTTGCTCTCACTGTGAATATAGAGAGACCTGGTGTGTTGTTTTCTATGATGTAGGCCTCATATGAGCTCCTCTCAAAGTCAGGCGCGTTGTCATTCACATCTGATATCTGTAAGGTGAGAGTGACGCTGCTGGAGAGTGAGGGCACGCCCTCATCAGAACACGTGACACTGATGTTATACTCAGACGCTCTCTCTCGGTCCAATTCACTGTCGGTTACTAAGCTAAAGAAATTATTCGAGGAGGATTTCATCGTAAAAGGAATGTTGTCATCAATAGTGCAAATGACCTTTCCATTTTCACCCGAGTCTGGATCTTGCACATTTATAATAGTCACAACAGTACCGGATTGAGCATTTTCTGATACGGCATTTGTTTTCGACATAATTTTAATAGTAGGGCTATTATCATTCACATCCACTACCTCAACTAAAATCTTACACGAATCTGTCAGCCCACCATCATCACTTGCTTGTACATGTATTTCATATTTTTGAGCCCTCTCATAGTCTATATTTCCAGATAGTGAAACCATACCACTTTCTTCATGTATCTCAAACATGTCCGAAACATCATCCAATGTATTCGTCATTGAATATGACATCCGACCATTTGACCCTTGGTCAGCATCAGTGGCGCTTACTGTACTTAGTACTGTGCCTCGTGGTGCGTTCTCTTTTGTTAAAGCTTTGTAAATTTCCTGTGTAAATACAGGTGCATTGTCATTGACGTCTAGGACAGTTATCTTAATCTGCATAGTCCCTGTCAATTGCGGCTCGCCTCCATCCATAGCCGTGAGAGTTAAAGAGAGATACTCCTGACTCTCTCGGTCGAGAGGTTTTTGCAAAACCATCTCCACCTTTTTGCCACCTTCCGGTTGATTTTGTAATTTTAAAATGAAGTTATCTTTGGGTATTAAAACATAACTTTTTATACCATTCATCCCATTATCTAAATCCATCGCTCTCTCCAATACAAATTTAGCTCCAACCACTGCCGATTCACTGATTTTAAATATAATTTCATCTTTCTTAAAACTAGGCGCATTATCGTTGATGTCATTGATCTCTATGGTAACACTGAAAAATTCTATGGGATCTTCAAGAGTTATTTGAAGATGCAGAGCGCAAGGCGTCGTCTGCCCGCAGAGCGCTTCACGGTCTATTCTCTCTTTGATAAGAAGGACTCCCCTTTCTTTATTCAGCTCGATGTATTCTGTGCTGTCTCCAGTATAAATACGAGCTTTACCTGACTTCAATCTATGCACATCCAAACCTAAATCCTGCGCTATGCTACCAACTAAAGAGCCTTTCACCATTTCCTCGGGAATAGAGTAACTGACCTGCCCGTGCACTGAATCAAGAGAGAGGACCAAGATGAACAATAGCATTTGGCGTGTCATTGTTCTGTCCGTCATTTCTTCTGTTCGATTAATCAACAGTTTATAATCCTCTCCGAAGTCTACGGTCCATCTGTATCCATTGCCACAAAAATAAATGAATATATGTCTAAAATGCTGAAATATTGAACAAAAAAGGCGCTTCTAAGAGGCTGTGGTGTGCTGTCTCTGTTACCCGGACTGTGTGAACTGCTTAGTTCCTTCCCTCGGTTCTACGGAGATGGGGGAGGTACTGTTGTCAACCTGCCCTGCAACTGCAACAACTGGTCAACAGCGTCCCTCACAGTTGGTGTTACTGAACTGCACTTATCTTACAAGGAAACAGCAAAAAGAAAGAAAGCTGCACTAGTCATGTGGAAAGCAAATTCAGTCGTCTATCCGTTTATTCAAAAACACCTAAATGTTCCATACAACCTTAAATAAAACAACAATAATAACAATAATGAATCTAAGTGCTTGTAAATAAATTACAAACCAATTAAAATATACTGAGGTTGTCCATAAAGTAACCTTTCAATCACCATTAAACATCCTTCAAAAAGCTTTGCAAGTTAACCCTACTTTATTCATGGTTTAACGTAGTGTAAACAGTTTACATGATGGGCATATGTAAACATGAATTTCTGATAATTATGCGAAACAAAAAATGCAAAATAAGACAAAGGATTTCTGCTGCTCTGGTCACCTAAAATGTTGCTGTCCACATCCAAGGGGGTTAAACTGCATAATCAGAAATATTCAATTTTCAAATCTCAACCAACTCCCTCACATTCCAGAGGTTGAGGATGCATAGATGAGGTGGGCAGGGTAAAAGAGTCCCCCCCCCCCTTCATAAACTATCAGCAATGAATTACTGCACACTAACCTCTAGTGGAGAGTCTGGTTCATCCAGGAGGTTCTTTTCTCTCTGTATCCGCTGCATGGTTCCTGTCAAGTTGGGGTCCATTATAAGAACGTTCTGACTACCCGGTCTGGCGAATTTACAGTCACTCTTTCTAGAGTCAGTCGTCCTGCACACCTCGTAATTATACACGTGTTGCAGGGTCCCCGTCCCCAAAGTGTCTGCGTAACGTGGTGGATAATACGGAATCACCGGGAGATTAGAATGATAGAGGATGCGAGACTGTCTCCATCTGTATATTTTCACTGATATAATAACCACTAAACATGTGATGAACAGAAATGAAACCACAGCCAAAGCCAAAACCAAGTAAAAAGTCAGGTTGTCATTGTATTCCTTGTCGTGCGTAAAGTCAGTGAACTCCGAGAGCACTTCAGGGAAGCTGTCCGCCACCGCCACGTTCACATTGACTGTAGCTGAACGAGAGGGCTGCCCGTTGTCCTCCACTACAACAGTCAGCCTTTGTTTCACTGCATCTTTATCAGTTACTTGGCGAACAGTTCTTATTTCCCCATTCTGTAAGCCCACTTCAAACAGTGCCCTGTCTGTGGCTTTCTGCAGTTTATAGGAGAGCCAGGCATTCTGTCCAGAGTCCACATCAACAGCCACCACTTTAGTGACCAGATAGCCCACATCTGCTGAACGAGGCACCATTTCAGCCACCAGAGAGCCGCCAGTCTGGACTGGGTAGAGAACCTGAGGTGCGTTGTCGTTCTGGTCTTGGATCAATATTTTCACAGTCACATTGCTACTGAGTGGAGGGGAGCCTCCATCCTGCGCTTTTACGCGGAACTGGAAGTTCTTGATCTGTTCGTAGTCAAAAGAGCGCACTGCATGGACGACTCCACTATCAGCACTAACGGACACATATGAGGAGACGGGCACTCCATTAACAGAGGAGTCCTCCAGTATGTAAGAAACACGAGCATTCTGGTTCCAGTCAGCGTCTCTTGCTTTCACTGTGAATATAGAGAGACCCGGTGTGTTGTTTTCTATGATGTAGGCCTCATATGAGCTCGTCTCAAAGACAGGCGCGTTGTCATTCACATCTGATATATGTAAGGTGAGAGTGACGCTGCTGGAGAGTGAGGGCACGCCCTCATCAGAACACGTGACACTGATGTTGTACTCAGACGCTCTCTCTCGGTCTAATTCACTGTCCGTTACTAAACTGTAGAACCCGTTTACAGTCGATTGTATTGTAAATGGTATGTCATCGTTAAGACTACATTGTATGTTACCATTAGTCTCAGAGTCTGGATCGTTTACACTCAGCATAACGATCACTGTGTTCGGAGTGGAGTCCTCTCGTACGGAATCCGATTTAGAAAGTATATTAATATTTGGACTGTTATCATTTACGTCAATCACATCAATGATGATCTTGCTAGAATCTGATAGACCACCATTGTCAATAGCTTCTATGTCAATTTGATAATGTTTGTATTTTTCATAGTCAATTTGTCCAATCAAAGTCATCTCACCACTTTTCCTGTCCAATTTAAATATTTCCGATAAATCATGTTTGCCATTAGAAACAATGTAAGAAACAACTGCATTTGTGTCTTTGTCTAAATCGGATGCACTTACAGTTGTTATGTGCGTTCCTGTTTGAGAATTCTCAGTTACAGTGGCTTTGTAAATTGGTTTGGTAAAAATAGGTGCGTTGTCATTTGCATCGAGTACGGTTACAGATATCTGCATTGTTCCAGACAATTGCGGCTCGCCTCCATCGAACGCTGTCAATGACAAAGAAATATTCTCCTGTTTTTCTCTATCTAAAGGCTTCTGTAAGACCATTTCAGCTCTTCTACTCCCATCGACTTGATTTTCAAATTTTAAAACAAAGTTATCAGTAGGTTTAAGTGAATAGCGCTGGATGCCATTCAATCCTATATCATTATCCATAGCTTTCTCTAATATAAATTTAGCTCCGAGTGCAGCTGACTCACTGATCTCAAAATGTTTTCCGCTGTTCATAAAACTGGGAGCATTATCGTTTATGTCTGTGATCTCTACCGTTACCCGAAACATTTCCATTGGGTTTTCCAGAATCATCTGAAAATGTAGAGCGCAAGGCGTCGTCTCACCGCACAAGGCTTCACGGTCTATTCTCTCTTTGATGAGGAGGACTCCCCTTTCTTTATTCAGCTCGATGTATTCAGCGCTGTCTCCAGTATGAATACGAGCTTTGCCTGATTTCAGTCTCTTTATATCTAATCCTAAATCCTGCGCTATGTTACCAACTAAAGAGCCTTTGATCATTTCCTCGGGTATAGAATAACTGACCTGTCCGTGCACTGAACCGAGAGAGAGGACCAAGATGAATAGCAGTAGACATGCTTCTCTTGCCATTGTTCTTTTCCACATTTGCTATGTATGAATCCACCGCGAAGTTTAGAATAGCCCAGCAGCATCCAATGTCATAGATAGAAAGGAACTACTTCCACAAAAGTAAAAATGTGAACAAAATAGTCGCTGCTCTGAGTGTTCGTGGTGTGCGTTCCCTGGTATCCGGACTGTGTGTACTCCTTACTGCTCTTTCTCTCTCTCTAATATACTAACATCGGGGAGGTACGGCTGCCAACCAATGCCGCCGCTGCAACATACTGGCCAACAGCGTCTCTCTGAGGTAGTTTACTGAACCGCACACATTAACACACAAACAATGAACCTAGATTGGAAACTATAGCCATGTAGAATGCGTCTTGAGGGGTACGTCAGCTAATGATCAAAACTGTTCAATATTCAGTGTATCTTAAAATAGTAATATGAAGTGATCCTGCGTTAACAGCAAACCATTTCTCCAATACGATTATTTCAATTATCTCAGAACCATTAAAAACATATTTTTTCGTAAAATGTCGCTGTCCACACCCAAGGGTGCTGAAAGGGACATTCAGGAGGGGGGGAATCAAACACATAATGAAAACAAACATAAACCTGGGAAGTAAGAGTAAATTACTTTGTATCTTCAATAACTACCATGCGTTATAGCACACTAACCTCAAGCGGAGACTCTGGTTCATCCAGTAGGTTCTTTTCACTCTGTATCCGCTGTATGGTTCCTGTCAAGCTGGGGTCCATTATCAGGACGTTCTGACTACCGGGTCTGGCGAACTTACAGTCACTCTTTCTGGAGTCAGTCGTCCTGCACACCTCGTAGTTGTACACGTGCTGCAGAGTTCCCGTTCCCAAAGTGTCTGCGTAACGCGGTGGATAATACGGAATCACCGGGAGATTAGAGTGATAGAGGATACGAGATTGTCTCCATCTGTATATTTTCACAGATATAATAACCACCAAACACGTGATGAAAAGAAATGAAACTACAGCCAAAGCTAAGACTAAGTAAAAAGTCATGTTGTCATTGTATTCCTTGTCGTGCGTAAAGTCAGTGAACTCCGAGAGCACTTCAGGGAAGCTGTCCGCCACCGCCACGTTCACATTGACTGTAGCTGAACGAGAGGGCTGCCCGTTGTCCTCCACGACAACAGTGAGTCTTTGTTTCACTGCATCTTTATCTGTCACTTGGCGAACAGTTCTTATTTCCCCATTCTGTAAGCCCACTTCAAACAGCGCCCTGTCTGTGGCTTTCTGCAGTTTATAGGAGAGCCAGGCATTCTGTCCAGAGTCCACATCAACAGCCACCACTTTAGTGACCAGATAGCCCACATCTGCTGAACGAGGCACCATTTCAGCCACCAGAGAGCCGCCAGCCTGGACTGGGTACAGAACCTGAGGCGCGTTGTCGTTTTGGTCGAGTACATAAATAGTTAAAGAAATATTGCTGCTTAAACTAGGCGAGCCTCCGTCTTGAGCTTTCACCACGGACTTCAGATCTTTAATCTGCTCATAATCAAAAGATCGAACAGCATGTATAACTCCTGTTTCAGAATGAATTGTTATGTAACTAGACACTGGGCTTCCATTAATCTGCGTATCCTCTAGGAGGTAGGATACTTTAGCATTTTGATTCCAATCAGAGTCCCTTGCGCTGACTGTGAAAATAGACATTCCAGGTGAGTTATTCTCTATGACGTATGCTGAATATGTTCCTTTATCAAACAATGGAACATTGTCATTTACGTCTGAGATTCTGAGGTGAAGAGTTGTTGTGCTCGAGAGAGGTGGCGAACCCGAGTCAGAGGCCGTTATGATTATGTTATATTCTGGCAGGGATTCACGGTCAAATGTTGAGTCTGTTAACAAATTGTAATAGTTTGTTAATGATGATTTTATCTTAAATGGAAGTTTTGTGTCTATTTGACACGTCACCTGGCCATTCTTTTCTGAGTCGGCATCTTTTACATTAATAACAGCTATCGTGGTCCCCACAGGAGCGTCTTCAGACACAGGGCTTGAGAAGGACATGACGTTTATTACTGGTGCGTTGTCATTAACATCCACAATGTCAATAATTACTTTACTGGAGTCGGTTAATCCTCCTTGATCTGTTGCTTCAACTGTGAATTCATATTTCTTAGCTTTTTCATAATCTATTTGTCCAACGAGTGTCATTTTTCCACTATTATTGTCCATGTAAAATATATCAGCAAGCTCCTGTTTTAAATTAGAGAGCCAGTATGTTATGTGTCCATATGAACCACTGTCTGCATCACTCGCATTTACCGTTGTAACATAGCTGCCCTTAGGGGCGTTTTCCATCACAGTAGCCCGGTAAACTGTCTGGTTAAATACTGGAGCATTATCATTTGCATCTAAGACAGTGATATCAATATTTACTGTTCCAGATCTCTGTGGATTTCCACCGTCTAAAGCGATGAGCTTTAGTTGAAAACTAGGTTTACTTTCTCTATCTAACGTTTTTTGTAGAATCATTTCAACATACTTTTTTCCATCCGGATTGGAGTGTTGTTTTAATACAAAATGATCGTTTGAAGATAATATATATTTCTGAAGACCATTGTCGCCCACATCTGCATCTTCGGCACTAGCTAACATGAAGCGAGATCCGAGTACTGCCGATTCACTAATCTCGAATTTCACGTCGTTTTTCTGAAACACCGGTGCATTATCATTAATATCTGTAATTTCCACAGTCACACGATGCAACTCTATTGGATTCTCTAATATAATTTCGAAACTAAAACTGCACGGGGTGACGTCGCCACAAAGCTGCTCTCGGTCTATTCTCTCCTTCACGACTAGAATCCCTTTGTCTGTCTTCAGCTCCGTGTACTGAATACTCTCCCCGGTAACGATCCGGGCCCGACCTGTACTGAGCCTTTTCAAATCTATTCCTAGATCCTGAGCTACGTTACCAATCAGTGATCCTTTTTTCATGTCCTCTGGAACGGAGTAACGTATTTGCCCTGCTGCAAACTGACTGAAAAATAGGAACGAGAAAAACAATTGCAATCGAAATCCACGGTCCAAACGCCATATCTCGCTTGCGTGATTAAACTTGTTAGTCGCCATGTACAAAACAAAATAAATCCGATGGTAAAATCCTTGGTTGTGTCCCCAAAAGAGGTTAAAAAAATAACTAGTCACAGCTGCGAGAGTGTTAAGGTATATATTTATATATATAAATGTGTATCTTGCAGGCTGCTGAGGCAAATTACATGCCATCAAACACACAACTAGCCGTTTCTTTTCTCGGTTGAAACGTAGTAATAAGGGAGGAGACAGCGCAACACGACTGACAACGCTACAGATTTTCTTTCTACTGGCCAACAGCGTCCCTTAGAGTCCAAAACATGTGTGATGTTGAATGTGAGCTGAATTTAATACGTAAAAATATGAGAAAGCTAGTAAGACACCTAGATGTTATTATGCATTACAGACACATCATGTATGCCATTAATTGAATGAAACACATTAAAGGAAAATTCAGCACAATCAGAATAGAACCTGTTATTTGTGACAGGTGAAGAGGTGCTGTCCAAATAACGTGGTGCAGACAGGGCTATTACACAATACAAATGATTTAACTAATTAATGGGAAGTCAAGAAACGCGGGGGCCGTCTGCAAGCTCACCGTCCACAGGTATCACATAACAGGGTCCAATTCCAGTCTGGACAATCTACTATATTTATTTTCTCTTTCACCTCGGCATTTATATTCGTCTGTCTTTACCCATTACTGCCGAAAATGCCGAAAAACTGATCTTTAATATTAAATGTACATGAAAATACGCACGTAAAAACGATTAATTGACAGGTTGAAACCCTAGAGTACACTGTTTGTAAGGCAATATTAGTTGCTTTTCAGGCAAAATGGTATCTAATGTGAATTTTGACTGAACTCACCTCTAATGGAGAATCTGGATCGTCTAAGATGCTCTTTTCACTCTGTATCCGCTGTATGGTTCCTGTCAAGCTGGGGTCCATTATCAGGACGTTCTGACTACCGGGTCTGGCGAACGTACAGTCACTCTTTCTCGAGTCAGTCGTCCTGCACACCTCGTAGTTGTAAACGTGCTGCAGAGTTCCCGTCCCCAAAGTGTCTGCGTAACGCGGTGGATAATACGGAATCACCGGGAGATTGGAATGATAAAGGATGCGAGACTGTCTCCATCTGTATATTTTCACTGATATAATAACCACCAAACACGTGATGAACAGAAACGAAACTACAGCCAAAGCCAAGACTAAGTAAAAAGTCAGGTTGTCATTGTATTCCTTGTCGTGCGTAAAGTCAGTGAACTCCGAGAGCACTTCAGGGAAGCTGTCCGCCACCACCACGTTCACATTGACTGTAGCTGAACGAGAGGGCTGCCCGTTGTCCTCCACTACAACAGTCAGTCTTTGTTTCACTGCATCTTTATCAGTCACTTGGCGAACAGTTCTTATTTCCCCATTCTGTAAGCCCACTTCAAACAGTGCCCTGTCTGTGGCTTTCTGCAGTTTATAGGAGAGCCAGGCATTCTGTCCAGAGTCCACATCAACAGCCACCACTTTAGTGACCAGATAGCCCACCTCTGCTGAACGAGGCACCATTTCAGCCACCAGGGAGCCACCAGTCTGGACTGGGTAGAGAACCTGAGGTGCGTTGTCGTTCTGGTCTTGTATGAATATATTAACAGTCACATTGCAACTGAGCGGAGGAGAGCCACCGTCCTGCGCCTTGACAACTAGTTCTACGCCTTTGACTTGCTCATAGTCAAATGACTTAACAGCAAGTAACACTCCAGTCTCAGAGTTGATAGATATATAAGTAGAGATTGGACTACCACCGAGCTCGATGTCGTCGATAAGATATGATATCCTTGCGTTCTGATTCGAGTCGGAATCATGCGCTTTTACTGTAAATATTGACACACCAGGAGGGTTGTTTTCTTGTATGTAGGCTGAGTATCTGCTTTTATCGAATACTGGTGCATTGTCATTCACGTCAGATATTCTTAGAAGCAATGTTCTGAAGCTGAGCAGGGGAGGTGAACCTGAATCAGTTGCTGTTATAGTTATATTGTACTCTTCCGTCAATTCTCGATCGAACGCTACGTCTGAGATCAAATTATAGTAGGTGGATAATGTAGACGTAATTTTAAACGGAAGTTTACCATCAATTGAGCAGGAAATTTGTCCATTTCTCTCAGAGTCAGCATCTTTAACATTTATAACAGCAATCGTGGTACCTGGTGGAGAATCTTCAGACACAGGACTGGAAAAGGACATTACGTTTATCACAGGTGCGTTGTCATTGACGTCAATTACTTCAAGGATAACTTTGCTGGTGCCTGTTAAGCCGCCACTGTCCTTAGCTTCTACTCTCACTTCGTATTTCTTATCCTTCTCATAATCGATTTTGCCTAAAACAGATATAGTTCCTGTTTTCTCGTCGATGCTGAATATGTCCTCTATGCTTCCTTTCTGCTTGGAAAAACTATAAGTTATTTGACCGTTTGATCCACTGTCTGCGTCACTGGCGTTTACAGTTGTAATGTATTTAGTTTTTGGGGAGTTTTCATTGACAACTGCTCTGTATACTGACTGGTTGAAAACGGGGGCATTGTCGTTTGCATCTAGGACAGTAATCATTATGTCTACTGTTCCAGATCTCTGCGGATTGCCTCCATCCACAGCTATCAGCTTTAACGAGAGAAGAGGGTGCTCTTCTCGGTCTAACGGTTTCTGTAATATCATTTCAGCATACTTACTACCGTCTGGGTTTGCGTGTTGTTTTAGAATGAAGTTATCATTAGGAGTCAAAACATAATTCTGAAGGGCGTTAAGTCCAACATCAGGATCCTCAGCGTGCTGAAGTGGAAATTGTGCTCCAATAGAAGCCGACTCACTCACTTCAAAATTGATATCTTTGATTGGAAAAACTGGTGCATGGTCATTCACATCCAAAATTTCAACCGTGATACGATGTAATTCAATCGGGTTTTCGAGTATGATCTCAAAACTGAAGCTACACGGAGTGACGTCGCCACAGAGCTCCTCTCTGTCTATTTTCTCACTCACAACCAGAATCCCTTTGTCTGTCTTCAGCTCGGTGTACTGAATGCTCTCCCCGGTCACGATACGGGCCCGACCGACACGAAGCCTTGTTAAATCTATTCCAAGGTCTTGAGCTACGTTACCGATAACCGATCCTTTCCTCATCTCCTCCGGGATTGAATACCGGATATGCCCAGAGACAATGTGACTGAAATATACGAGAAGAATCCCCAGTAATCCACCAAAAGAACGCCATTTCATGCAGTATGAAAGTGGACAACCTTTCAAAGGCATAGCGATTTTAAAGTCAATCCACGAATCAATCCACAAGCCGAAAAATAACGAAAAATAACAATGGGAGAGGTGATTTCTTTATCGCTGTTTGCTTGAATTCTGATTTTAATGCAACGTACACTGTAAGCTACCACTGCAATGTTACTCCGATACGCTCCACCATATGCAGTGCATCTTCTGGGAAAGCAAAGAGGAGGGAACTATTCTGACTGACATTCCGAACAAAATTCTAACCCTGATCAACAGCGGCCCTTACAGCCCAAAATATGAACATGAGTTGAGGCAACCAGATATTCTCTAAAATTGCAGGTCCACGTAAAATTAAAACCAACATTAACATTTGTGTTGCTTGTATAATTACAATATATACTGGCATATGCTGTTAATATATACTTGTCCTTTTTCATCCGTTTTTAGAAAATTAAAAACAATTGGAACGTGTGAAGCACACAGCACATTAAAGCTGAGGCCTAGCTTCTACCTACTATGGACAATGAAGTGGAGCTGTCCCAATCACATGGTGCTGATAATGCATCACGTGCAGAGAAGGAAACACACAAACACTGAATAACACATGCTTGCAGACACTGTTGGAGAAAACTATGGACTTTCACTACTTACTATACAAATTCATAGAACTTGTCTTCCTTCAACATCAATATACATAACCATAAACTGCTAAGTTGAAGAAAGACAAATAGACATGCTTAGTTTTGGTTTATCTTCATGATCTAGACTACAGGTATAAACTTACCTCTAACAAAGTTTCTGGTTCGTCTAACATAGAGTTTTCACTCTGTATCCGCTGCAAGGTTGCTGTCAAGTTGGGGTCCATTATCAAGACGTCCTGACTACCAGGTCTGGCGAACTTACAGTCACTCTTTCTGGAGTCAGTCGTCCTGCACACCTCGTAGTTGTACACGTGCTGCAGAGTTCCCGTTCCCAAAGTGTCTGCGTAACGCGGTGGATAATACGGAATCACTGGGAGATTAGAGTGATAAAGGATACGAGATTGTCTCCATCTGTATATTTTCACTGATATAATAACTACTAAACACGTGATGAACAGAAATGAAACTACAGCCAAAGCCAAGACTAAGTAAAAAGTCATGTTATCATTGTATTCTTTGTCGTGCGTAAAGTCAGTGAACTCCGAGAGCACTTCAGGGAAGCTGTCCGCCACCGCCACGTTCACATTGACTGTAGCTGAACGAGAGGGCTGCCCGTTGTCCTCCACTACAACAGTGAGCCTTTGTTTCACTGCATCTTTATCAGTCACTTGGCGAACAGTTCTTATTTCCCCATTCTGTAAGCCCACTTCAAACAGCGCCCTGTCTGTGGCTTTCTGTAGTTTGTAGGAGAGCCAGGCATTCTGTCCAGAATCCACATCAACGGCCACCACTTTAGTGACCAGATAGCCCACATCTGCTGAACGAGGCACCATTTCAGCTACCAGGGAGCCGCCAGTCTGGACTGGGTACAGAACCTGAGGTGCGTTGTCGTTCTGATCTTGGATCATCATTCTCACAGTCACATTGCTACTGAGTGGAGGTGAGCCTCCATCCTGCGCTTTTACGCGGAACTGGAAGTTCTTGATCTGCTCATAGTCAAAAGAGCGCACCGCATGGACAACTCCACTATCAGCACTAACGGACACATATGAGGAGACGGACACTCCATTAACCAAGGTGTCCTCCAGTATGTAAGAGACACGAGCATTCTGGTTCCAGTCAGCGTCTCTTGCTTTCACTGTGAATATAGAGAGACCCGGTGTGTTGTTTTCTATGATGTAGGCCTCATATGAGCTCCTCTCAAAAACAGGTGCGTTGTCATTCACATCGGATATCTGTAAGGTGAGAGTGACGCTGCTGGAGAGCGAGGGTACGCCCTCATCAGAACACGTGACACTGATGTTGTACTCAGACGCTCTCTCTCGGTCCAATTCACTATCTGTCACTAAGCTATAGAACCCATTCACTGTGGATTGGATTGTAAATGGGATGTCATTGTTAATCATACATTGCAGTTGACCATTCCTCTCGGAGTCTGGATCGTTGACACTCAACATGGCGATCACTGTGTTTGGAGTGGAGTCCTCGAGTATTGAACCGGATTCAGAAATTATATTTATATGTGGACTGTTATCATTTACATCAATAACATCAATGAATATCTTACTGGAATCTGAAAGACCTCCATTGTCAATAGCTTCAATGTCAATTTGATAGTGTTTGTACTTTTCATAATCAATGTGTCCAATCAGAATCATTTCACCACTTTTTCTATCCAATTGAAAGTTTTCCGATAATTGATGGTTTCCATTAGAAATTATGTAAGAAACAACTGCATTTGTGTCTTTGTCTACATCAAATGCACTTACAGATGTTATATGCGTTCCTTTCAGCGAATTCTCAGCTACAGTAGTTTTATAAATGGGTTTGGTAAAAATAGGTGCGTTGTCATTAACATCCAGTACGGTAACTGATATCTGCATTGTTCCAGACATTTGTGGTTCGCCTCCATCGAACGCTGTCAATAACAAAGAGATATTGTCCTGTTTTTCTCTGTCTAGAGGTTTCTTTAAGACCATCTCAACCTTCCTACGCCCATCCACTTGATTTTCAAATTTTAAATCAAAGTTATCCGTGGGTTTAAGTGAGTAGCTCTGGAGGCCATTTAATCCTATATCAGCATCCATTGCTTTCTCTAATACAAATTTAGCTCCGGGTACAGCTGACTCACTGATCTCAAAACGTTTTCTGTTGTTCGTAAAACTTGGAGCATTATCGTTTATGTCTGTGATCTCCACTGTCACCCGAAACATTTCCATTGGTTTCTCAAGAATAATCTGAAAATGCAGAGCGCAAGGCGTCGTCTGTCCGCAGAGCGCTTCACGGTCTATTCTCTCTTTGATAAGGAGGACTCCCCTTTCTTTATTCAGCTCGATGTATTCTGTGCTGTCTCCAGTATAAATACGAGCTTTACCTGATTTCAGCCTCTTTATATCTAAGCCTAAATCCTGCGCTATGTTACCGACTAAAGAACCTTTCATCATTTCCTCCGGGATGGAGTAACTAACCTGTCCGTGTACTGAACCGAGTGAGAGGACAAAGATGAACAACAGTAGACATGCTTGTCGTGCCATTGTTATTTTCCACATTTTCTCTGCCCGAATCCGCTGTGAAGTCTAGAAAAGTCAAGCCGTATCCAGTGTCACAGATGGAAGGGAAATATGTCCACAATATTAGATGTTGAACAAAATAGTCGCTGCTCTTGGTGTCCGTGGTGTGCGTTCCCTGTTATCCGGACTGTGTGTACTCCTTACTGCTCTTTCTCTCTCTAATATACCGACACGGGGGAGGTACAGCTGCCAACCAGTGCCGCCACTGCAACAGATTGGCCAACAGCGTCTCTCCGAGGTAATTTACTGAACCGCACTCATTGAATAAGCAAAAAACCCAACATATATTCAAAACTATAGTCTTGTGGAATGCCTCTTTTGTGGTCCATCAGTAGATGCTCAAAACTGTTTAGCATTCAATGTACCTTTAAATAATAATATTAAGTGCTTGTCAGTAAATAACAAGCTACTTCACCTACACTGAAGATATTGAATGTTCTCGTAACCAATAAATACATATTAAACTGATTTTGTGGATGTCAAACACATTACTAAAAGTGTCTAAAAATGTATGTGAATGTTAGAAACAAAACCTTTATCTACAAACATGATCTCTACTACTTAGAACACTTAAAATATTGCTGTTCACACCCATAGGTACTGAATGAGTTAAAAAGAACAACAACAAACTCATTAAATGGAAAACCAGCATAAGGCAGGACGGGTAGGTTACTCTTTTATCGCAACAATGCGTTACAGCACACTAACCTCAAGTGGAGACTCTGGTTCATCCAGGAGGTTCTTTTCACTCTGTATCCGCTGCATGGTTCCTGTCAAGTTGGGGTCCATTATCAGGACGTTCTGACTACCGGGTCTGGCGAATTTACAGTCACTCTTTCTGGAGTCAGTCGTCCTGCACACCTCGTAATTGTACACGTGCTGTAAAGTTCCCGTTCCCAAAGTGTCTGCGTAACGCGGTGGATAATATGGAATCACCGGGAGATTGGAATGATAAAGGATCCGAGATTGTCTCCATCTGTATATTTTCACTGATATAATAACCACCAAACACGTGATGAACAGAAATGAAACTACAGCCAAAGCTAAGACTAAGTAAAAAGTCAGGTTGTC
The DNA here is from genome assembly GCA_036571765.1 of Plecoglossus altivelis. Taxonomy (NCBI): domain Eukaryota; kingdom Metazoa; phylum Chordata; class Actinopteri; order Osmeriformes; family Plecoglossidae; genus Plecoglossus; species Plecoglossus altivelis. The sequence continues at coordinate 8,230,033 of BROE01000006.1, read as the reverse complement.
ATTGTACTCCTTGTCGTGCGTAAAGTCAGTGAACTCCGAGAGCACTTCAGGGAAGCTGTCCGCCACCGCCACGTTCACATTGACTGTAGCTGAACGAGAGGGCTGCCCGTTGTCCTCCACGACAACAGTCAGTCTTTGTTTCACTGCATCTTTATCAGTCACTTGGCGAACAGTTCTTATTTCCCCATTCTGCAAGCCCACTTCAAACAGCGCCCTGTCTGTGGCTTTCTGCAGTTTATAGGAGAGCCAGGCATTTTGTCCAGAGTCCACATCAACAGCCACCACTTTAGTGACCAGATAGCCCACATCTGCTGAACGAGGCACCATTTCAGCTACCACAGAGCCGCCAGTCTGGACTGGGTAGAGAACCTGAGGTGCGTTGTCATTTTGGTCGAGTACATAGACAGTTAAAGAAACATTGCTGCTCAAACTAGGCGAGCCTCCGTCTTGAGCTTTCACCACAAACTGCAGCTCCTTATTTTGCTCGTAATCCAAGGATCGAACAGCATGTATAACTCCCGTTTCAGAATTAATTGTTATGTAACTAGACACTGGGCTTCCATTAATCTTAGTATCCTCGAGGAGGTAAGATACTCTTGCGTTTTGATTCCAATCAGAGTCCTTTGCGCTGACTTCGAAAATAGACATTCCAGGGGAATTATTTTCTATGACGTATGCTGAATATGTTCCTTTATCAAACAATGGAACATTGTCATTTACGTCTGAGATTCTGAGGTGAAGAGTTGTTGTGCTCGAGAGAGGTGGCGAACCCGAGTCAGAGGCCGTTATGATTACATTATATTCTGGCAGGGATTCACGGTCAAATGTTGAGTCTGTTAACAAATTGTAATAGTTTGTTAATGATGATTTTATCTTAAATGGAAGTTTTGTGTCTATTTGACATGTCACCTGGCCATTCTTTTCTGAGTCGGCATCTTTTACATTAATAACAGCTATTGTGGTCCCCACAGGAGCGTCTTCAGACACAGGGCTTGAGAAGGACATGACGTTTATTACTGGTGCGTTGTCATTAGCATCCACAATGTCAATAATTACTTTACTGGAGTCGGTTAATCCTCCTTGATCGGTTGCTTCGACTGTAAATTCATATTTCTTAGCTTTTTCATAATCAATTTGTCCTACAAGGGTAATCTTTCCACTGTTATTGTCCATGTGAAATATTTCAGCAAGCTCCTGTTTTAAATTAGAGAGCCAGTATGTTATGTGTCCATGAGAACCACTGTCTGCATCACTCGCATTTACCGTTGTAACATAGCTGCCTTTAGGGGCGTTTTCCATCACAGTAGCCCGGTAAACTGTCTGGTTAAACACTGGAGCATTATCATTAGCATCTAAGACAGTAATATCTATATTTACTGTTCCAGATCTCGGCGGATTTCCTCCGTCCACAGCGATGAGCTTTAACTGAAAACTAGATTGACTCTCTCTATCCAACGTTTTTTGTAGAATCATTTCCACGTATTTTCTTCCATCCGGATTGGAGTGTTGTTTTAGAACAAAATTGTCATTTGAAGATAATATGTATTTCTGTAGACCATTGTCTCCGACATCTGCATCTTCCGCACTCGCTAACATGAAGCGAGAGCCAAGTGTTGCCGATTCACTAATCTCTATTTTAACCTCATTTTTTTGAAACACCGGTGCATTATCATTAATATCTATTATTTCCACAGTCACACGATGCAATTCTATTGGATTTTCCAATATAATTTCGAAGCTGAAGCTACACGGAGTGACGTCGCCACAAAGCTTCTCTCGGTCTATTCTCTCCTTCACGACTAGAATCCCTTTGTCTGTCTTGAGCTCGGTGTACTGAACGCTTTCTCCAGTCACTATCCGGGCCCGACCTGCACGAAGCCTGCTCAAATCTATTCCTAGATCTTGAGCTACGTTACCAATCAACGACCCTTTGTTCATATCCTCTGGAATGGAGTACCGTATTTGTCCTGCTGCAAAGTGACTAAAGTTCAGGAGAAAGAAAAGAAATAGTAATCGAAACCCACGATTCAAACGCCATACCTCACTGGGTTGAGCAAACTCGTCAATCGCCATGTAGAAAATTAAGTAAATCCAATACTAAAATTGTTGGTTGTGTCCCTAAATCAGGCTCGAAAGAAACTCGTTATTGTCTCGAAAGTATTCCAATATCTTGCAGGCTACTGAGACAAACTACTGTCATCATACACACAACTCATCATCTCTATCTGGTAAAACGCAATAATAAGGGAGGAGACAGCGTGATGCCACTGACAACGCTACATATTTTCTTTCTACTGACCAACAGCGTCCCTTAGAGTCCAACCATGAAAACCAATGCAAAAATATGCTATATACTTAATAAGAACATTTGAGCTCAATTACAGGTCAGTTAATGTTCAGATTGACGTCCTATACTATCATATCGACAACACAAAGACATCATAACGTAAAGCATGCCTATTCCAAATCTTTTTTCAGGTCTAATACAACGATCAAAGACTGTATGTCTGGTATTGAATGTGAGCTGAATAAAATAAGTTAAAAATCAGAAAGAAAGTATCACATCTCCATATTATATGTTGCCGTCACACGTGCAAGATATTCATTGGATGAAAAGAATCAAAATAAAATTCAGCAAGACCTAAGAAGAAGGAACCTTTTCTTTGTGATATATGTAGAGGTGCTGTCCAAATTACGTGGTGCTGATTGGGCCATCAATCAACGCGAATGATTGAAATAATCATAGGAGAGTCAAGAAAAGCGGGGAAACCTACAGGCTCTCTGCCGTCAGGTGTCACATGCCGAAGATCGACTGCACAATCTACTGCCTTTCCTCTTTCAACTCTCCCTTCCTGTCCAACTAGCTTTACCTATTACGGTAGAACATGCCAAAAATTATCTTAATAATAAAATTAACATGAAAATATACACATGCAAACGAGATAATTGACAGGTTGAAGCTTTAGAGAATTGTATTTGTATAGCTTAATGAGTTGCCTTTAATGAAATATGGTAAACGATGTGCACTTCGACTGAACTCACCTCTAATGGGGAATCTGGTTCGTCTAAGATGCTCTTTTCACTCTGTATCCGCTGCATGGTTCCTGTCAAGCTGGGGTCCATTATCAGGACGTTCTGACTACCAGGTCTGGCGAACTTACAGTCACTCTTTCTGGAGTCAATCGTCCTGCACACCTCGTAGTTGTACACGTGCTGCAGAGTTCCCGTTCCCAAAGTGTCTGCGTAACGCGGTGGATAATACGGAATCACCGGGAGATTAGAGTGATAGAGGATACGAGACTGTCTCCATCTGTATATTTTCACTGATATAATAACCACCAAACACGTGATGAACAGAAATGAAACTACAGCCAAAGCCAAGACTAAGTAAAAAGTCATGTTGTCATTGTATTCCTTGTCGTGCGTAAAGTCAGTGAACTCCGAGAGCACTTCAGGGAAGCTGTCCGCCACCGCCACGTTCACATTGACTGTAGCTGAACGAGAGGGCTGCCCGTTGTCCTCCACTACAACAGTCAGTCTTTGTTTCACTGCATCTTTATCAGTCACTTGGCGAACAGTTCTTATTTCCCCATTCTGTAAGCCCACTTCAAACAGCGCCCTGTCTGTGGCTTTCTGTAGTTTGTAGGAGAGCCAGGCATTCTGTCCAGAATCCACATCAACGGCCACCACTTTAGTGACCAGATAGCCCACCTCTGCTGAACGAGGCACCATTTCAGCTACCAGGGAGCCGCCAGTCTGGACTGGGTACAGAACCTGAGGTGCGTTGTCGTTCTGGTCTTGGATGAAGATATTAACAGTCACATTGCTACTGAGTGGTGGAGAGCCACCATCTTGAGCTTTCACAACAACTTTGAATTGTTTAATCTGTTCATAATCAAAAGGACGCACAGCGTGCAACACTCCTTTTTCAGAGTTGATTGATAAAAGTTTCGAGACTGGAGCTCCGCCTATCAGTGTGTCCTCTAAGAGGTAAGATATTCTAGCATTTTGATTCGAGTCGGAATCATGCGCGCAGACTGTAAATATAGACATCCCAGGGGAGTTATTTTCAGTGACGTACGCAGAGTAACCGCTTTTGTCGAATAGTGGAGCATTATCATTGACGTCAGATAATGTTAGGTGTAAGGTCTTGGAACTAGACAGTGGAGGAAATCCCAAATCCGTCGCCCAGATGGTTAAGTTGTATTCTGGTGTGGTTTCTCGATCAAAAGCTATTGCAGAGATCAAATTATAATATGAGGATAATGATGACGTGATTTGGAACGGGAGTTTTGTATCTATTGAACAAGTAATTTGTCCGTTTCTCTCTGAATCAGCATCTTTAACGTTAATAACAGCAATTGTCGTACCTGTGGGGGCATCTTCAGACACTGTGCTTGAGAAGGACATAACGTTTATTGATGGTGCATTGTCATTGATGTCAACAACATCAATTATAACTTTACTAGAGTCCGTCAGACCACCCTGATCTTTAGCTTCTACTCTCACCTCATATTTTTTATCTTTCTCGTAGTCTATTTGTCCAGTAACGGATATAATTCCAGTTTGGTCATCGATGACAAATATATCCGCAATACTGCCTCTCAGTTTCGAAAAACTATATATTATCATTCCATTCGACCCGCTGTCAGCGTCTGTGGCATTCACCGTTGTAATATATGCGCCCTTAGCGGCATTTTCCATTATAGAAGCCCGGTACACAGTCTGGTTAAACACGGGAGAATTATCATTAACATCAAGTACAGTGATATCTATATTTACTGTGCCTGATCTCTGCGGGTCTCCACCGTCTACAGCGATCAACTTTAAAGATATACGAGGATGTTCCTCTCTGTCTAATTGTTTTTGAAGCACCATCTCTGCATATTTACTACCATCTGGATTCGCATGTTGTTTTAGAATAAAGTTATCATTTGGGGTTAAACCGTAGTTTTGTAAGGCATTAAGACCTACGTCGGGATCCTCAGCACTCTCCAACAGAAATCTTGAACTGAGAGCAGCAGATTCGCTGATTTCAAATTGAATATCTCGATTTGGAAAAACAGGTGCGTGGTCATTTATGTCCAAAATCTCAATGGTAATCCGATGTAATACAATAGGATTTTCTAATATGATTTCGAAGCTGAAACTACACGGAGTGACATCGCCACAGAGTTGCTCTCGGTCTATTCTCTCCTTCACGACTAGAATCCCTTTGTCTGTCTTCAGCTCCGTGTACTGGATGCTCTCTCCGGTAACGATCCGGGCCCGACCAGCAAGGAGCCTTTTCAAATCTATTCCTAGATCCTGAGCTACGTTACCGATTAGCGAGCCTTTCTTCATCTCCTCTGGAATCGAATACCGTATTTGCCCCTCAGCAAAGTGACATAAATACAAAATAATTATGAGAGCTTGCCACAGCAGCCCACAAAAGTAACGCCCGTGTCCACATTTTGGATGATAAGAACCTTTAGATGCCGCCATTGCAGAAAAGGAAAAAGCCTTGGAACGTCATATAATGAGAAAAGATCCGTTGATGTTTGTAATATTTGATGAAATCCGTTTCCCCCTCTTAGATAGCACAGCAATGCTTCTCCTTCGTGCCCCACCTCGAATGGAGGCTATCTACCTCTTCGTTAGAGTGAAAATCAGCATTAGGGGAGGAGACTTCGAAGACTGCCAACATGGGTTAAAATCCTTACGCTGATCAACAGCGGCCCTTACAGTCCAAAACATAAACACAACAGAACGTCTCAGCGAGAACTCTCAAAACGTTTTTAGTTGGTTGTTGTTGGGGTTGTTTGGGGGCATTTTCATGAAGCATAACTGAAAGATAAGTTAAATGTGTTCCTCAGTTGCCATAGATATCAAGTCACTGGTTACACCTGACAAATAAAGTCGAAATAATACAAAAATTAAAATATTCTACTTGTCAAATGGGATATTTAAAAATGTTATCCAAAGGGTTTAGTTACAGTCTATGTTTTAAAGCACACTAATCAAATCCTCAAGTAGCGCTGTCCATGCATGGGTGGTGCTGAAATGAAGCGCTAGGGTAACAAGGTGGAGACAGCTTTCTCCTTGCAAAATTTTCAGAGATAATTGTTTCACAACTCACCTCAAGTGGAGAATCTGGTTCGTCTAAGATGCTCTTTTCACTCTGTATCCGCTGCATGGTTCCTGTCAAGCTGGGGTCCATTATCAGGACGTTCTGACTACCGGGTCTGGCGAACTTACAGTCACTCTTTCTGGAGTCAGTCGTCCTGCACACCTCGTAATTGTACACGTGCTGCAGAGTTCCCGTTCCCAAAGTGTCTGCGTAACGCGGTGGATAATACGGAATCACTGGGAGATTAGAGTGATAGAGGATACGAGACTGTCTCCATCTGTATATTTTTACTGATATGATAACCACCAAACACGTGATGAACAGAAATGAAACTACAGCCAAAGCCAAGACTAAGTAAAAAGTCATGTTGTCATTGTATTCCTTGTCGTGCGTAAAGTCAGTGAACTCCGAGAGCACTTCAGGGAAGCTGTCCGCCACCGCCACATTCACATTGACTGTAGCTGAACGAGAGGGCTGCCCGTTGTCCTCCACTACAACAGTGAGCCTTTGTTTCACTGCATCTTTATCAGTCACTTGGCGAACAGTTCTTATTTCCCCATTCTGCAAGCCCACTTCAAACAGCGCCCTGTCTGTGGCTTTCTGCAGTTTATAGGAGAGCCAGGCATTCTGTCCAGAGTCCACATCAACAGCCACCACTTTAGTGACCAGATAGCCCACATCTGCTGAACGAGGCACCATTTCAGCCACTAGAGAGCCTCCAGTCTGGACTGGGTAGAGAACCTGAGGTGCGTTGTCGTTCTGGTCTTGGATGAAGATATTGACAGTGACGTTGCTACTGAGTGGAGGAGAGCCCCCATCTTGGGCTTTTATAACGACTTCCAGTTGTTTAATTTGTTCATAGTCAAAAGAACGCACTGCGTGTACCACCCCACTCTCTGCATTAACAGAAACATAGCCAGACACTGGAGACCCATTTATGTTTGAATCTTCTAAAATATATGATATACGGGCATTTTGTTTCGCATCAGGGTCTTCAGCGCTAACAGCGAGGATAGACACGCCAGGAGAGTTGTTTTCGACTATATACGAGTTGTAAAAACCCAGTGAAAACACTGGAGCATTGTCATTGACATCGGATACTTTCATGTGAAATGTTCTCTCACTCAAGAGTGGTGGCGAGCCTGCATCTGTGGCCACTACGGTAATGTTATACTCTGATACGGTCTCACGATTTAGTTTGGCGTCAGTCACTAGCGTATAGTAATTTCTCAAATTCGAATTGATCTTAAATGGAAGGGTTTGGTCTATTCCACAACTCACCTGTCCATTTTCACCTGAATCCAGGTCTTTAACGTTAATTATGCCAATAGTTGTACCTGGTGGTGAGTCTTCAGATATCGGGCTAGTGAAAGACATGACACTTATAACAGGAGCGTTGTCGTTTACGTCGATTACTTCGACTACAACTTTACTGGAGTCTGTCAAACCACCTTGATCTTTAGCCTCAATTCTAATTTCAAATCTCTTATCTTTTTCAAAATCGATTTGCCCTGACACAGTCACAATTCCAGTTGTTCCATCGATATTAAACAAGTCTGCAGCGGTGGCCTTGGTTTTAGAGAAATAGTAAGTTATTTCCCCATTTGAACCACTGTCAGCATCAGTCGCATTAACAGTGGTAATAAAGGTGCCCTTCGGTGCGTTTTCCATCACGTTAGCCCTATACACAGTCTGGTTAAAAACAGGAGCATTGTCATTTGCATCTAGGACAGTGATATCTATATTTACTGTGCCAGATCTCTGCGGATCTCCTCCGTCTACAGCGATGAGTTTTAAAGACAGTCGGGGGTGCTCCTCTCTGTCTAATGGTTTCTGAAGTACCATTTCAGCGAATTTACTACCATCTGGATTAGCATGTTGTTTTAGAATAAAATTGTCATTTGGAGTCAAAACGTAATTTTGTAGACTGTTAACTCCCACGTCAGAGTCCTCCGCACTCTCTAAAACAAAACGCGCACCAAGCGTTGCTGACTCGCTGATTTCAAACTGTAAATTATGATTTTGAAATGTCGGTAAATTATCATTTACGTCTATAATTTCTATTGTAATATGATGCAACTCCATTGGATTTTCTAATATAATTTCGAAGCTGAAGCTGCATGGTGTTACGTAGCCGCAAAGTTGCTCTCGGTCTATTCTCTCCTTCACGACAAGAATCCCTTTGTCTGTCTTCAGCTCCGTGTACTGGATGCTCTCTCCGGTAACGATCCTGGCCCGACCCGCAAGGAGCCTTTTCAAATCTATTCCTAGATCCTGAGCTACGTTACCGATTAGCGAGCCTTTCTTCATCTCCTCTGGAATCGAATACCGTATTTGCCCCTCAGCAAAGTGACATAAATACAAGGTAATCATAAGAACTTGCCACAGCAGTCCACAGCAGTAACGTCCGCTTCCATATTTTGGATGATAAGAACCTTTAGATGCCGCCATAGCAAAACACATGAACAAAAAATCGAAATGAAAAAAGCTTTGGAACGTCATATAATGATAAAAGATCCGTTGATGTTTGTAATATTCCGACCTCCTCTATTAGAAAGCACAGCAATGCTTCTCCTTCGTGCCCCACCTCAAATGGAAGCTATCTACCTCCCCATTTGAGTGAAAATCAGCATTAGGGGAGGAGATTTTATAGACGGCCAACAAGGGCAAAAATCATTACGTTGATCAACAGCGGCCCTTACAGTCCAAAACATGAATATTGCAGAGCGTCTCAGCGAGAACTCCAACAACCAATTTTGTTGTTTTGTATTGTCAAATACTTTCCTCAGCTGCAATAACTATCAATTCAATGGTTAAACCTGACAAACAACGGTGAAGTAATAAACATTCATTAGAATATATTACTTTCCAAATTAGATATTTGAGAATCACTCCAAAGGATTTAGTGGTAGACTATGTGTTTTGAGACAAACTGATGAAACGCTGGAGTAGCGCTGTCCATACGTGTGTGGTGCTGAAATGGAGCAGTAGTGTCGCAAGTTGAAGACATTTTTCTTGTGGTAAAGATTTCAAGTACAATTACTTCACAACTCACCTCAAGCGGAGAATCGGGTTCGTCTAAAATGCTCTTTTCACTCTGTATCCGCTGAATGGTTCCACTCAAGCTGGGGTCCATTATCAGGACGTTCTGACTACCAGGTCTGGCGAACTTACAGTCACTCTTTCTGGAATCAGTCGTCCTGCACACCTCGTAGTTGTACACGTGCTGCAGAGTTCCCGTTCCCAAAGTGTCTGCGTAACGCGGTGGATAATACGGAATCACTGGGAGATTGGAATGATAGAGGATGCGAGACTGCCTCCATCTGTATATTTTCACTGATATAATAACCACCAAACACGTGATGAACAGAAATGAAACTACAGCCAAAGCCAAGACTAAGTAAAAAGTCATGTTGTCATTGTATTCCTTGTCGTGCGTAAAGTCAGTGAACTCCGAGAGCACTTCAGGGAAGCTGTCCGCCACCGCCACATTCACATTGACCGTAGCTGAACGAGAGGGCTGCCCGTTGTCCTCCACTACAACAGTCAGCCTTTGTTTCACTGCATCTTTATCAGTCACTTGGCGAACAGTTCTTATTTCCCCATTCTGTAAGCCCACTTCAAACAGCGCCCTGTCTGTGGCTTTTTGCAGTTTATAGGAAAGCCAGGCATTCTGTCCAGAGTCCACATCAACAGCCACAACTTTAGTGACCATATAGCCCACATCTGCTGAACGAGGCACCATTTCAGCTACCTGAGAGCCACCAGTTTGGACTGGGTAGAGAACCTGAGGTGCATTGTCGTTCTGGTCTTGGATAAATATATTAACAGTGACGTTGCTACTGAGCGGAGGAGAGCCACCGTCCTGCGCCTTGATAAGTAATGTAATGTGTTTAATGTGTTCATAATCGAAAGAGCGCACTGCATGTAGTACTCCTGTTTCAGAGTTAATGGATAACAAACTCGTCACAGGCGTTCCGTTAATTTGTGTTTCATCGAGGAAGTAATATATTCTCGCATTTTGATTCCAGTCCGAATCATGAGCACTGACTGTAAATACAGACATTCCAGGGGAGTTATTCTCTGTGACAAAAGCCGAGTATGTACTTTGATCGAATAATGGGGCGTTGTCATTGACGTCAGATATTTGGAGGTGCAATGTAGTAGCACTAGAAAGGGTTGGTGAACCTGAGTCTGTCGCAGTTATAGTGATGTTATACTCTGACAAACGTTCACGATCGAAAGCCATATCTGATATCAATGTGTAGTATCTACTTAACGACGATATAATTTTAAAAGGAAGATGCTGATCTATATAACAGTTAATATGACCGTTTTTCTCTGAGTCTGCATCTTTGACATTAATAACTGCAATAGTGGTACCTAGAGGAGCGTCTTCAGACACAGGACTGGAAAAGGACATGACGTTGATCACTGGTGCGTTATCATTGATGTCAACGATCTCTATGACTACTTTACTAGTGTCTGTTAGGCCACCCTGGTCCTTCGCCTCAACTCTGACTTCATATTTCTTATCTTTCTCATAATCGATATTTCCAGCAACCGATATAATTCCAGAGACTTCATCAATCACAAACAGATCAGCTACACCCCCTTTTAATGTAGAGAAACTGTAAGTTACGTGTCCATTTGAACCATTGTCTGCATCGCTAGCGTTCACAGTTGTAATATAAGTGCCTTTAGGGCTATTTTCAAATACTGCACCTCTGTACACAGTTTGGTTGAATACAGGGGCATTGTCATTAACATCCAGTACAGTGATATCTATATTTACAGTGCCAGATCTCTGCGGATCTCCACCGTCTACAGCGATGAGCTTTAAAGACAGACGGGGGTGCTCCTCTCTGTCTAACGGTTTCTGAAGCACCATTTCAGCAAATTTACTACCATCCATATTAACATGTTGTTTAAGGATGAAATTCTCATTCGAGTTTAAAACATAATTTTGAAGGCTGTTAGTGCCAACATCGGGATCTTGCGCGCTTTTCAGAGGAAATCTTGACCCCAGAATAGCAGATTCACTTATTTCAAATCGAATATCTTTGTTTGGAAAAACTGGTGCATGGTCGTTGACATCTAATATTTCAACTGTAATACGATGCAATTCTATTGGGTCTTCAATGATAATTTCAAAACTGAAACTACATGGCGTGACATCACCACAAAGCTGCTCTCTATCCATTCTCTCTCCCACAACTAGAATCCCTTTGTCTGTCTTCAGCTCCGTGTACTGAACGCTTTCTTCAGTCACAATACGGGCCCGTCCAGTACGGAGTCTTTTCAAATCCAAACCTAAATCCTGTGTTACATTACCTATAAGCGAACCTTTCTTCATCTCCTCCGGAATTGAATAACGGATTTGACCAACAGCAGTGTGAAAACAAAGCAGGAGAAAAAATAATTTGTGTATCCAAAATGCGCACCACACGCGCCATTTTAAATCCCGGAGAGATCGAGTAATATCCATTTCCAAGCAATGCAAATTCAAAAATAATCGTAATGTTGTTTTCCAGATATGGTGGAATGCTTCGCAAAGAATTCATACAATCCAAGTTATTATCAATGTATTTTTCCCCAATCAGGATTACATGTAGGTTTAACTGTACTTTGAATAATCTGTTTCCGTCTAGTCCCAGCTCATACAATGGTAGAGTTACAGACTTCTATGCCAGAGAACACATAGAGGAGGGGACTCAACAGACCATCACCATGTGGAAATCCGGATCAACAGCGGCCCTTGCAGTTCACAAGATGAACATCATGCAAATGTACAATTCTTCACCACACGTAAATAATACTAAATAAATACATGAAACGCCAAGACATAAAACCTAACGTATACGATTCAATACCTTCAAAAGACTAATTAAAATATTAAGTGTAATCAATTAAAACAATGGCAAGACGGCACAGTTCTACATTTACCCTGTCAACTACTCGTTTGCAGATTTACAATCATATGTAGATTCATAATCTAAAACGGGACACTCACCTCCAGAGGAGAATCTGGTTCGTCTAAGATGCTCTTTTCACTCTGTATCCGCTGCATGGTTCCTGTCAAGCTGGGGTCCATTATCAGGACGTTCTGACTACCAGGTCTGGCGAACTTACAGTCACTCTTTCTGGAGTCAGTCGTCCTGCACACCTCGTAGTTGTACACGTGCTGCAGAGTTCCCGTCCCCAAAGTGTCTGCGTAACGCGGTGGATAATAGGGAATCACCGGGAGATTAGAGTGATAGAGGATGCGAGACTGCCTCCATCTGTATATTTTCACTGATATAATAACCACCAAACACGTGATGAACAGAAATGAAACTACAGCCAAAGCCAAGACTAAGTAAAATGTCAGGTTGTCATTGTATTCCTTGTCGTGCGTAAAGTCAGTGAACTCCGAGAGCACTTCAGGGAAGCTGTCCGCCACCGCCACGTTCACATTGACTGTAGCTGAACGAGAGGGCTGACCGTTGTCCTCCACGACAACAGTCAGTCTTTGTTTCACTGCATCTTTATCAGTCACTTGGCGAACAGTTCTTATTTCCCCATTCTGTAAGCCCACTTCAAACAGCGCCCTGTCTGTGGCTTTCTGCAGTTTATAGGAGAGCCAGGCATTCTGTCCAGAGTCCACATCAACAGCCACCACTTTAGTGACCAGATAGCCCACATCTGCTGAACGAGGCACCATTTCAGCCACCAGGGAGCCGCCAGTCTGGACTGGGTAGAGAACCTGAGGTGCGTTGTCGTTCTGGTCTTGGATGAATATATTGACAGTGACGTTGCTACTGAGTGGAGGAGAGCCTCCATCTTGTGCCTTTATAACAACTTTCAGTTGTTTAAGCTGTTCATAGTCAAAAGAGCGCACCGCGTGTATTACCCCACTCTCTGCGTTAACGGACACATAGCCAGAGACTGGAGTCCCACTAACATCCGAATCTTCTAGAATATAAGATATTCTCGCATTTTGATTCGTGTCAGTGTCTTCAGCTCTAACAGTTAATACAGTCACGCCAGGAAAGTTATTCTCTGTAATATAGCTGTTGTAAACGCCTTGAGGAAATAGTGGGGCATTGTCGTTGACGTCAGATACCTTCATATGAAATGTCCTTTCACTTGAGAGAGGAGGTGAGCCTGCGTCAGTAACCACCACAGTTATGTTATAATCAGAAACACTCTCGCGGTTTAAGATTGCGTCAGTTACTAACGTATAGTAATTTCTCAAATTCGAATTCATCTTGAAAGGAAGATTTTTGTCTATACTGCAGCTCACTAGCCCGTTCTCTCCTGAATCCAGGTCTTTAACGTTAATTATGCCAACTGTTGTCCCTTTTGGAGAGTCTTCAGAAATTGGGCTAGTAAACGACATGACACTTATAACAGGAGCATTGTCGTTTACATCAATTACATCAATCATCACTTTGCTGGAGTCGGTTAAACCACCTTGATCTTTAGCCTCAATTCTAATTTCGAATCTCTTATCTTTTTCAAAATCAATTTGCCCTGATACGGTTAATACCCCGGTGCTTTGATTCATAACCAATAGATCTCCTACATTTCCTTTCACGTTAGATAATGAATATGTTATATATCCGTTGGAACCAATGTCTGCATCAGTCGCGTTTACCGTTGTGATATAGGTACCAACGGGTGCGTTTTCCATCACGTTAGCCCTGTACACTGACTGGTTAAACACGGGAGCATTATCGTTTGCATCCAGGACAGTGATATCTATATTTACTGTTCCAGACCTCGGTGGATTTCCACCGTCAACTGCGATGAGCTTTAATGACAGACGGGGATGTCCTTCTCTGTCCAATTGTTTCTGGAGAACCATTTCCGCGTATTTGCTGCCGTCCGGATTGGAGTTTTGTTTGAGTATAAAATTTTCGTTTGGAGTCAATATGTAGTTTTGCAGACTATTGATTCCAACATCAGGATCGTCTGCGTTTTCAAGCACAAATCGGGCACCAATATTAGCTGACTCACTTATTTCTAGTTGAACATCTGTTTTCTTAAATTTAGGCGGATGGTCATTTACATCTAGCACTTCTATTGTAATGTGATGAAGCTCCATAGGATTTTCTAATAACATTTCAAAGCTGAAGCTACATGGTGTGACGTCACCACAAAGCTGCTCTCTATCTATTCTCTCACTTACGACTAGAATCCCTTTGTCTGTCTTCAACTCCAAGTACTGAATGCTCTCTCCGGTCACAATACGGGCTCGACCCGCACGTAGTCTTTTCAAATCTATTCCCAGATCCTGCGCTACATTACCAATTAGCGACCCCTTCTTCATCTCTTCAGGGATTGAATACCGAATTTGTCCGGCGCCAATGTGACTGAAATAGAGTAGAAAAACGAGCACTTGCCATCTTAGTCCAAAACACAAACGCCATTTTAAGCAGAGGGATCGAAAAAAGCATCTGAATGCCATGTCCAAAAATGCACAAATCAAAACTGAAAAAATCGCTCTATTACATCCACGGAAATCCAAGACAATATCACACTTCTACTTGTGATCCTTTGAAGGCTGTACTCTAAATGAGCATAGTTTCAATTAATTGCCAAACTGCATCTCCAAAGCAGTAGCAGAGCGTGTCTCTTTCTCTACAGCAAATAATAGGGGAGGGGAATCCTGACCGTACTGCAGATAAATTCTTCTACTGATCAACAGCGTCTCTTAGAGTCCAAAACATGAACGCCAAACTCATGTTCATCCAAGCAGGTTGCTTTAGAGTGGCAAACATAAGACAGCTAAATACATTTTTACCCACCATCATTAGAACCCTATGTAAACACATTTCTACACTAAATATATTTTTTGTATTAATCATAAATGAGATAGGGTATGTTAAGTATGTTTACACGACTCGTTATGGGTGTTTTGTTTACCAACTCCAATGCTGGGAGACCAAACAACCAGTAATATTAGGTGACTAACAATATTTGATATACGATATCAAGCTAAATAGCTGCATTGAATGCAACTGAAAATAAGTATTAGAGACCATGTTTAAATCTATGCGTTTAGTGTGGAGCTGTCCATATTCTCAGTGGTGCTGACGGGGCATCTGGAAACATGCGCGCAAACCTTCTTGGAAAGAAAGGATGGGTGTAAAATTTTTCATAAGCAGTAGACGTAAGTATGACTGCAGGGCCTACAGGGTAGGGCCTACCCCATCGCAAGACAACACAAGTTACAATATGGCGACAAGAAGAATGAGGTAGACTGCGTTCAACTAATGCATATATAGTACGTGCAACTCAAAACATTCAAGCTGGTGGTTTGTCCTTGTCAGTTGACCGTATGAGAGGAGCAGACAATGTTTAGTGGCGTTGGCTTGGAGCAATGATTTCCTTTCGCTAAAATGTCATTACACTCACCTCTAGTGGAGAATCTGGTTCGTCTAAGATGCTCTTTTCAGCCTGTATCCTCTGCATGGTTCCTGTCAAGCTGGGGTCCATTATTAAAACGTCCTGGCTACCGGGTCTGGCGAACTTACAGTCACTCTTTCTGGAATCAGTCGTCCTGCACACCTCGTAGTTGTACACGTGCTGCAGAGTTCCCGTTCCCAAAGTGTCTGCGTAACGCGGTGGATAATACGGAATCACCGGGAGATTGGAATGATAGAGGATACGAGACTGTCTCCATCTGTATATTTTTACTGATATAATAACCACCAAACACGTGATGAACAGAAATGAAACTACAGCCAAAGCTAAGACTAAGTAAAAGGTCAGGTTGTCATTGTATTCCTTGTCGTGCGTAAAGTCAGTGAACTCCGAGAGCACTTCAGGGAAGCTGTCCGCCACCGCCACGTTCACGTTGACTGTAGCTGAACGAGAGGGCTGCCCGTTGTCCTCCACTACAACAGTCAGTCTTTGTTTCACTGCATCTTTATCAGTCACTTGGCGAACAGTTCTTATTTCCCCATTCTGCAAGCCCACTTCAAACAGCGCCCTGTCTGTGGCTTTCTGCAGTTTATAGGAGAGCCAGGCATTCTGTCCAGAGTCCACATCAACAGCCACCACTTTAGTGACCAGATAGCCCACATCTGCTGAACGGGGCACCATTTCAGCCACCACAGAGCCTCCAGTCTGGACTGGGTAGAGAACCTGAGGTGCGTTGTCGTTCTGGTCTTGGATGAATATATTAACAGTCACATTGCTACTGAGCGGAGGAGAGCCACCGTCCTGCGCTTTGATAAGTATTGTAATGTGTTTAATGTGTTCATAATCGAAAGAGCGCACTGCATGTAGTACTCCTGTTTCAGAGTTAATGGATAACAAACTCGTCACAGGCGTTCCATTGATTTGTGTTTCATCGAGGAAGTAATATATTCTCGCATTTTGATTCCAGTCCGAATCATGAGCACTGACTGTAAAAACAGACATTCCAGGGGAGTTATTCTCTGTGACAAAAGCCGAGTATGTACTTTGATCGAATAATGGGGCGTTGTCATTGACGTCAGATATTTGGAGGTGTAATGTCGTAGCACTAGAAAGGGATGGTGAACCTGAGTCTGTCGCAGTTATAGTGATGTTGTACTCGGACAAACGTTCACGATCGAAAGCCATATCTGATATTAATGTGTAGTATCTACTTAACGACGATATAATTTTGAAAGGAAGATGCTGATCTATATAACAGTTAATATGACCGTTTTTCTCTGAGTCTGCATCTTTGACATTAATAACTGCAATAGTGGTACCTAGAGGAGCGTCTTCAGACACAGGACTGGAAAAGGACATGACGTTGATCACTGGTGCGTTATCATTGATGTCAATGATCTCTATGACTACTTTACTAGTGTCTGTTAGGCCACCCTGGTCCTTCGCCTCAACTCTGACTTCATATTTCTTATCTTTCTCATAATCGATATGTCCAGCAACCGATATGATTCCAGATACGTCATCAATCACAAACATACCTGCTACACCCCCTTTTAACTTTGAGAAACTGTAAGTTACGTGTCCATTTGAACCATCGTCTGCATCGCTAGCGTTAACAGTTGTAATATAAGTGCCTTTGGGGGCATTTTCAAACACTGCACCTCTGTACACAGACTGGTTAAATACAGGGGCATTGTCGTTAACATCTAGGACAGTGATATCTATATTTACAGTGCCAGATTTCTGTGGATCTCCACCGTCTACAGCAATGAGCTTTAAAGACAAACGTGGGTGCTCCTCTCTGTCTAACGGTTTCTGAAGCACCATTTCAGCAAATTTACTGCCATCCGGATTAGCATGTTGCTTTAGAATGAAATTGTCATTCGAGTTTAAAACATAGTTTTGTAGGCTGTTAAGGCCAACATCGGCATCTTCTGCGCTTTCCAAAGGAAATCTTGACCCCAGAATAGCAGATTCGCTTATTTCAAATCGAATATCTTTGTTTGGAAAAACAGGTGCATGATCGTTAACATCTAAAATTTCAACTGTAATACGATGCAATTCTATCGGACTTTCAATGATAATTTCAAAACTGAAACTACACGGCGTGACGTCGCCACAAAGTTGCTCTCGATCAATCCTTTCTCCCACGACCAGAATCCCTTTGTCTGTCTTCAGCTCCGTGTACTGAACGCTTTCTTCAGTCACAATTCGGGCTCGTCCAGTACGGAGTCTTTTCAAATCCAAACCTAAATCCTGTGCTACATTACCTATGAGAGACCCTTTCTTCAACTCCTCGGGAATTGAATAACGGATCTGACCAACTGCGACGTGAATGCAAAGGAGGAAAATGATATCTTGCAATCGAAATCCACACCACAAGCGCCATTTTAAAAGTCGGAGACATCTAAAAATTCCCATTTCCGAGCAATACAAATCCCAGAAAGAAGAGTCGACGTTTCATCCAAATCAGTTTCAAAGCTTGGCAGATGTTGGATACAATCCGGGATATTATCAACGTCCTTAGCATAAAATAGGCTATTCACGACTCTGAATAATGTCTCCGTCTTGTGCCAGCTCATATGAGCTCTCTCCCTACACAACGCAATGATTGGGGAGGGGAGCACACCATTAACACGTATAGCAATCTGTGCACTGATCAACAGCGGCCCTTGCAGTCCAAAACATGAACATCATCAGAATGTGGAATCGTATTTTTCAATTGAAAAATTCGTAAAAGGCTGCAATAACCCAGTCATCAAATGCAATAGACACCCTCTCATGCATATTATACATTTAATGCTACATGCATGTTGTATCACATTGCTAACTCTAAACGAACAAATACAAGACATAGGAATAAGGCAAAGGAAATAATAATGTGAAGAAATAATAATGTAAGACAATTTAAGTAAGATTTACACTCATGGAGTTAAGTAATCTTATTTTGTTGAATCTTCTAGGACAGCACACTCACCTCAAGTGGAGAATCGGGTTCGTCTAAAATGCTCTTTTCACTCTGTATCCGCTGTATCGTTCCTGTCAAGCTGGGGTCCATTATCAGGACGTTCTGACTACCGGGTCTGGCGAACTTACAGTCACTCTTTCTGGAGTCAGTCGTCCTGCACACCTCGTAATTGTACACGTGCTGCAGTGTTCCTGTTCCCAAAGTGTCTGCGTAACGTGGTGGATAGTACGGAATCACCGGGAGATTTGAATGATAGAGGATGCGAGATTGTCTCCATCTGTATATTTTCACTGATATAATAACTACTAAACACGTGATGAACAGAAATGAAACTACAGCCAAAGCCAAGACTAAGTAAAAAGTCATGTTGTCATTGTATTCCTTGTCGTGCGTAAAGTCAGTGAACTCCGAGAGCACTTCAGGGAAGCTGTCCGCCACCGCCACGTTCACATTGACTGTAGCTGAACGAGAGGGCTGCCCGTTGTCCTCCACTACAACAGTGAGTCTTTGTTTCACCGCATCTTTATCAGTCACTTGGCGAACAGTTCTTATTTCCCCATTCTGCAAGCTCACTTCAAACAGCGCCCTGTCTGTGGCTTTCTGTAGTTTGTAGGAGAGCCAGGCATTCTGTCCAGAGTCCACATCAACAGCCACCACTTTAGTGACCAGATAGCCCACATCTGCTGAACGAGGCACCATTTCAGCCACCAGGGAGCCGCCAGTCTGGACTGGGTACAGAACCTGCGGTGCGTTGTCGTTCTGGTCTTGAATGTGTATTTTCACTGTAGTGTTACTACTAAGAGGAGGGGAGCCTCCATCTTGCCCTCTAATATAAACCTCGATTGATTTAGTTTGTTCATAATCGAAAGAACGCACAGCCTGAATAGCACCACTTTCTGCGTTCACTGAAATATACGACGATATTGAATTTCCATTGAATTGAGAGTCAATCAGCAAGTATGATAGTCGTGCGTTCTGGCCTGAGTCCGAGTCTTGTGCTTTAACTGAAAACACAGACAGACCAGGAGAGTTATTCTCATTAACAGTTGCTGTGTAATAACTCTTTTCGAAAACAGGAGCATTGTCATTAACGTCTGACACTCTAAGAGTTATGGTCTTATTTGTTGATAAGGGTGGGTTTCCCTCATCCACGGCCGTGAACGTGATATTGTACTCGGCTTTGTGCTCCCTGTCCAAAACGCCCTCCGTTACTAGAGTATAGTAATTCTTTAAAGATGAT
Organism: Plecoglossus altivelis; assembly: GCA_036571765.1. Taxonomy (NCBI): domain Eukaryota; kingdom Metazoa; phylum Chordata; class Actinopteri; order Osmeriformes; family Plecoglossidae; genus Plecoglossus; species Plecoglossus altivelis. Next base: position 8,210,305 of record BROE01000006.1, on the reverse strand, counting down.
TGGATTGCAAACGGGATGTTCTTATTAATTGAACAATCTACTTTTCCGTTTTTTCCGGAATCCACGTCTTTGACGTGAATGATAGCTACTGTCGTCCCACTGACAGAATCTTCAGATACAGGGCTAGAGAATGACGTCAGAGTTATTATCGGAATATTGTCATTCACGTCAATAACATCTATAACTACCTTTGTCGAATCCATTTGGCCTCCCTGGTCTTTTGCTTGTATGCCTAGCTCGTATTGTTTTGTATTTTCATAATCAATTTGACCCGTAACCAAAATTTCCCCTGTGGTTTCATCTAAAGAAAATATCTTTGCAACATCGGGAGGAATACGTGCGAAATGGTAAGTTACGCGACCATAAGGACCTTCATCTGCATCCGTCGCGCTGACAGTTGTTACAAGACAGCCTTTAGATGCATTTTCAGTCACCGACGCTTTGAAAATAGAATGCGTAAAGACTGGGACGTTGTCATTAGCATCTAGAACTGATATGTAGATTTTAAGAACCCCTGATCGCTGAGGGTCGCCTCCATCAACAGCAGTTAACGTGAGTGTTAGTTTGCTCTCTTTCTCTCTGTCTAGTGGTGCAAAGAGATAAATCTCAGCATATTTATTGCCGTCTGGGTTGGCTTGTATTTTAAGTTTGAAATGGACAGTAGGATTTAACTCATAGCCTTGAAGCGTATTGATACCGACGTCTGGATCGGTTGCACTCTCCTGCAATACTCTAGTTCCCGGTAGAGTAGATTCAGAAATCTCCAGTTTAATGTCTTTCTCGGCAAAGAGTGGTGCGTTATCATTAACGTCGAGTATTTCGACCACGATACTATGCAGCTGCATTGGATTCATCATAATCATCTCAAAGCTCAGACTGCAGGGCGAAGTCTGCCCGCAAAGTTGCTCTCTGTCGATCCTCTCTCCCACAACCAGGGTTCCTTTGTCTACATCTAGACGAATATATTCACTGCTGTCCCCACTAACGATTCTGGATCCCCCAATTTTCATTCGTTTGGCGTCAATTCCTAAATCCTCTGCAACATTCCCTACAAAAGAACCTTTCCTTGTCTCTTCTGGGATCGTATATCGAATCTGGGCTTGAATCATATCTACAAAGCAAACAAGAATTAAGGCCTGTATTTGCCGGTAAAGATACCGTCCATTTCTGAAACGAGCTGTGCAGTCAAACGATAATGAATTCCTCATCTTAAAATGACAAAATGGGACAGTCAGAGTCCATCCAAATGCAATGAAGACAACCTCTCACCGTTGATGCTCTTGCTATCAGAATGTGTGCATAAATCAGTCGAATATCCAAAAATGGGAATAATAGATCCAAAACCGTAGTCGTTCTGCTCTTAGAACTGCAACACTCAAGCCGTGTAGACTGGCTTTCTCTACTCATCAAAGCCCCAGACGTTACATTAAAGACCAACAGCGTCACTCTCAGTCCAAAATAAGAATAACCACGAAATAAGAAGAAATAATCCTAATTTCACACTACCAAATTAGCTGTGTGGATGAAACTCGATGTTTAAAACACTAAAGAGATTGCCAGATTTACCGAATGGCCCTAATTTAATGAGACTAATATTGTCAAGACCCACAATTACATGAATAAAAAACTTTGCAGTGATGAATTGTTCTTACCTCCATTGAAGACTCACTGTCATCCAGAAGATATTTGTCATTCATTCGCTGCATTGTCCCAGCTGTGATATTGGAGTCCATTATCAGGACGTTCTGACTACCAGGTCTGGCGAATTTACAGTCACTCTTTCTGGAATCAGTCGTCCTGCACACCTCGTAGTTGTACACGTGCTGCAGAGTTCCCGTTCCCAAAGTGTCCGCATAACGCGGTGGATAATACGGAATCACAGGAAGATTGGAGTGATAGAGGATACGAGACTGTCTCCATCTGTATACTTTCACTGATATAATAATTACCAAACACGTGATGAACAGAAATGAAACTACAGCCAAAGCCAAGACTAAGTAAAAAGTCAGGTTGTCATTGTATTCCTTGTCGTGCGTAAAGTCAGTGAACTCCGAGAGCACTTCAGGGAAGCTGTCCGCCACCGCCACGTTCACATTGACTGTAGCTGAACGAGAGGGCTGCCCGTTGTCCTCCACTACAACAGTGAGCCTTTGTTTCACTGCATCTTTATCAGTCACTTGGCGAACAGTTCTTATTTCCCCATTCTGCAAGCCCACTTCAAACAGCGCCCTGTCTGTGGCTTTCTGCAGTTTATAGGAGAGCCAGGCATTCTGTCCAGAGTCCACATCAACAGCCACCACTTTAGTGACCAGATAGCCCACATCTGCTGAACGAGGCACCATTTCAGCCACCAAAGAGCCACCAGTCTGGACTGGGTAGAGAACCTGAGGTGCGTTGTCGTTCTGATCTTGGATGAAGATATTAACAGTCACATTGCTACTGAGTGGAGGAGAGCCACCGTCCTGTGCCTTTAGAATTACTTTCAGTAGTTTGATCTGTTCATAATCAAAAGAGCGCACTGCGTGCAACACGCCTGTTGCCGAATTGATGGATAAAAGGCTGGAGACTGGACTTCCACTTATCTGTGTTTCTTCCAGGAGGTAAGAAATTCTCGCGTTTTGATTCCAGTCAGAATCATGAGCACTGACTGTAAAAATGGACATCCCTGGAGAGTTATTCTCTGTGACGTAAGCATTCAAAAATGAATTTTCGAATTTAGGAGCATTGTCATTGACGTCAGATATTCTAAGGAGTAATGTTCTGGTGCTAAAAAGAGGAGGTGTTCCTGAATCAGCAGCTGATATAGTAATATTGTATTCCTCAGTCAATTCCCGATCAAATGGTACATCTGATATCAAATTATAATAGTTAGATAATGACGACGTTATTTTAAACGGGAGTTTAGAATCAACGGAGCAAATAATCCGCCCGTTTTTTTCAGAATCAGCATCTTTGACATTGATTATGGCAATAGTTGAACCTGGGGGAGCGTCTTCAGACACAGGGCTGGAGAAAGACATGACGTTAATCACTGGTGCGTTATCATTCATGTCAACAATCTCAATGATTACTTTACTGGTGTCTGTAAAGCCACCCTGGTCCTTCGCCTCAACTCTTACTTCATATTTCTTATCTTTCTCATAATCAATATGTCCAGCAACCGAGATAATTCCAGTTGACTCATCTAGTACAAAAAGATCTGCAATAGCTCCTTTTAATTTAGAGAAGCTATACGTTACGTGTCCATATGAACTACTGTCTGCATCAGTTGCGTTAATCGTTGCTATATAGGAGCCTTTTGGGGCGTTTTCTATCACAGCAGCTCTGTATACTGACTGATTAAATACAGGAGCATTATCATTAGCATCTAGTACATTGATATCTATATTTACTGTGCCTGATCTCTGGGGATTTCCTCCATCTATAGCGATCAGCTTTAAGGATAGACGGGGATGCTCCTCTCTGTCTAATGCTTTTTGGATGATCATTTCAGCAAATTTGCTGCCATCTGGGTTTGCGTGTTGTTTGAGAATGAAATGATCGTTTGGAGTCAATATGTAGTTTTGTAAGGCATTAAGACCCACATCAGGATCCTCTGCGCTCTCTAGCGGAAATCGAGCACCTATTAGGGCACTTTCGCCTATCTCAAAATGTATGTCTTTGTTTGGAAAAGCAGGTGAATGATCATTAACATCTAAGATCTCAACAGTTACACGATGAAGCTCCATAGGATTTTCTAATATTATTTCAAAGCTAAAGCTACACGGAGTGACGTCACCACAGAGCTCCTCTCGATCTATTCTCTCGCCCACGACTAGAGTCCCTTTGTCTGTCTTCAGCTCCGTGTACTGGATGCTCTCTCCAGTAACGATCCGGGCCCGACCTGTACGAAGCCTTTTCAAATCTATTCCCAGATCTTGTGCTACGTTACCAATTAGAGATCCTTTTTTCATCTCCTCCGGAATAGAATATCGAATTTGACCAGAAACAACGTGAGTGAAACCGAGGAAAGCGAGCAGTTGCCATCGAAATCTCAAAGACAAAAGTCCTTTTGGTTGAGAAAATTCTTTCAATGCCATGGTAAAAAAACGAATATCCGACTGTCAGGCTACGTTCCACTATTTCACTGCACGTCTAAAATCCAATTGATGGACGAATCCAGTTTCCTTTTCTTCGTGTAAGTCTAGATAAGGTACTTCTCTGTCTTGCCCAGCCACACTCTTTTCGTCGTATGTGCAAAGCGCAATTCTAGAGGTGGAGACTAAAATGACCGACAGCCATGCAGAGGCAAGATTTTATTGATCAACAGCGTCCCTCAGTGTCTGAAAATAGACCACATACGAGACAGAACGATGCAGAATGACATCTGATTTTCAAAACTGAAGTTTTGACTATATCTGTACGTTTGCACTTACATGTCAATTCTACACGAGTAACGGAAAACAAAAAAATGATTCCCAGAAATACGAATATGTAATTCTAAATTCTAATCTTTGCGAAAAACAAAACCAAAACCAATTCTTAGCCCCTTATAGAAATACAGTACATTCTGCAACTCCACGACAAGACAACATACCAGATTTTTGGCTTCAAAAATGACCTTTATCCATATACACATCTATGGAGCTAATAGGCAACTTTAGCAACAATGGTGTATCTGCTGAACCAGAAGCACATGCCTCAAACTGTGGTTACACTACTAGAACTGTGTCTGTCTGTGTGTGTGTGTGTGTGTGTGTGTGTTTGTGTGTGTGTGTGTGTGTGTCTGGCGTGCATACGCGCTTGTTCCTTTGTAAGATGTAGCGGAATGTCTAACAATGCCAGAGTTACGGTATTTAAATTGACATAAGCAAGTTTATGTTGAAGATGGATCTGGAAATGTACAGGAGAGGTTTCAGCACCATGGGCAGAAAACAAACACAAAGGGCAGCTTCTTCAGAGTTGGAGAACAAAAGTCATATTGTGTCATGTCTCAAAACTGCTTTGTGTTGATGTCCTAAGCAATAAGAACTATTTGCCATGTTTAACCTTGTTGATATTCTAGTACTCATCTGATGCAGATCAACGACATAACTTTGTTGATCATTGTTTTTTAATGTGCAACAATGTTACTGACAACGTTGACTCAGAAAACCTATGATCGAAAGTATATGTCCGAAAAATTATACACTTTAATAAGGTGACTAAGGTCAAATTCTCAGAAACTCACCTCAAGTGGAGAGTATGGTTCATCCAAGAGGTTCTTTTCAGCCTGTATCCTCTGCATGGTTCCTGTCAAGCTGGGGTCCATTATCAAGACGTTCTGACTACCGGGTCTGGCGAACTTACAGTCACTCTTTCTGGAGTCAGTCGTCCTGCACACCTCGTAATTGTACACGTGCTGAAGAGTTCCCGTTCCCAAAGTGTCTGCGTAACGCGGTGGATAATACGGAATCACCGGGAGGTTAGAATGATAGAGGATACGAGACTGTCTCCATCTGTATATTTTCACTGATATAATAACCACCAAACACGTGATGAACAGAAATGAAACTACAGCCAAAGCCAAGACTAAATAAAAAGTCAGGTTGTCATTGTATTCCTTGTCGTGCGTAAAGTCAGTGAACTCCGAGAGCACTTCAGGGAAGCTGTCCGCCACCGCCACGTTCACATTGACTGTAGCTGAACGAGAGGGCTGCCCGTTGTCCTCCACTACAACAGTCAGTCTTTGTTTCACTGCATCTTTATCAGTCACTTGGCGAACAGTTCTTATTTCCCCATTCTGTAAGCCCACTTCAAACAGCGCCCTGTCTGTGGCTTTCTGCAGTTTATAGGAGAGCCAGGCATTCTGTCCAGAGTCCACATCAACAGCCACCACTTTAGTGACCAGATAGCCCACATCTGCTGAACGAGGCACCATTTCAGCCACCAGAGAGCCACCAGTCTGTACTGGGTACAGAACCTGAGGTGCGTTGTCGTTCTGATCTTGGATGAAGATATTAACAGTAACATTGCTACTGAGTGGAGGAGAGCCTCCATCTTGTGCTATAATGACAACATTCATTTGTTTCATTTGTTCATAGTCAAAAGATACGACAGCCTGCAATACCCCTGTCTCTGAGTTGATAGATAAAAGATTAGAGGCTTGAGTTCCAGTTATCCGTTTGTCATCTAGGAGGTAAGATATCCTTGCGTTTTGATTCCAGTCAGAATCATGAGCACTGACTTTAAATATGGACATCCCTGGAGAGTTATTCTCTGTGACGTAAGCGGAATACGTGAGTTTATCGAATATTGGAGCATTGTCATTGACGTCAGAAATTCTTAGTATCAATATTCTAGTGCTGGAAAGAGATGGTGAACCAGAATCAGTAGCAGTTATTGTAATGTTGTATTCTGGTGTTGTTTCTCGATCAAAGGATATATCCGAAATCAAATTATAATACGTAGACAACGATGACGTTATTTTAAAAGGGAGTTTAGCATCAATGGAACACGTAATCTGACCGTTTCTCTCTGAATCCGCATCTTTCACATTTATAACTGCAATCGTGGTACCTGGTGGAGCATCTTCAGACACGGGGCTTGAGAAGGACATTATATTTATAACTGGTTCATTATCGTTAGCGTCTATAACTTCAATTACTACTTTACCGAGGTCTGATAATCCACCTTGATCTTTAGCTTCTACCCTAATTTCATATTTCTTATCTTTTTCATAATCCATTTGTCCAGCAACAGTTATCACACCTGTCGTCTTGTCAATGGAAAACACATCTGCCAAGTTGCCTTTCAAATTTGAAAAGGCATAGGTCAGTACTCCATTTGATCCACTGTCTGCATCGCTAGCGTTCACGGTTGTAATGTAAGTCCCTTTAGGGGCGTTTTCTACTACAGTAGCCCTGTATATCGTTTGGTTAAATACGGGAGCATTATCATTAACATCTAGTACAGTGATATCTATATTGACCGTGCCTGATCTCTGCGGATCTCCACCGTCTACAGCGATGAGCTTTAAAGACAGACGGGGATGCTCCTCTCTGTCTAGCGGTTTCTGCAGAATCATTTCAGCAAATTTACTACCATCCGGGTTAGGGTGTTGCTTCAAAACAAAATTATCGTTTGAAGTCAAAACGTAATTCTGTAAACCATTGACACCCACATCGGGATCTTCTGCACTTTCTAAAACAAAGCGCGAGCCTGTTGTGGCTGATTCGCTAATTTCCAGTTGTATGTGATTATTCTTAAAAAGAGGCGCATGGTCATTTACATCTAGTATTTCGACTGTTACGCGATGCAATTCAATTGGATTTTCTAAAATGATTTCAAAACTAAAACTGCACGGTGTGATGTCGCCACAAAGCTGCTCTCGATCTATTCTCTCTTTAACAACCAGGATCCCTTTGTCTGTCTTCAGCTCGGTGTATTGAATGTTCTCCCCGGTCACGATACGGGCCCGACCTGCGCGAAGCCTTTTCAAATCTAGTCCAAGATCCTGTGCAACATTACCAATAAGCGAGCCTTTCTTCATCTCCTCTGGAATAGAATACCGAATTTGTCCGCCAACAAAATGGCTGAAAAATAGAAGAGATAGTAGGCCTATTTGCCATTGAAGACTTGTGCAAAAACAAAATCCTTTGAATGCCATGGTCATCGAAAGACACATCCGCAAAGTATTTTCTGAAACAGTTAATAAACACTATACCAAACTATAAGATTCGAAGATGGTAATAAATCCAGGATAAAGCCTGCATAAGAGAGAGTGGTGCCTCCGTTGAGCTAATCCTCATATGAGACAAGATCTCTCCCGTTCCTTTGATAGAACACAGCAAAATAGGGGATTCAGCACGATTGACAGGCCTACATAGAAATTATTCTACTGACCAACAGCGTCCCTTACAGTCCACACCAGGAACATATCAAAAACGATCCAAAGATATTCAGCTCAGGGTTAAAATAATCTCTCATGCGTTTCACTTCAAGGTAAGTACACGACTTAACGTAATTTTGCTAGTGGTCATATCATAATATGTTGGCATATCAGATGAAAATATATATGAGCATCAACTGTAAGAATATCAAATAATATATCCAATCAGCTTTGCCAATCATTGATACTAGTATTACAAAGCAAAAAGAGGAATTTCAAATGTTGTACAAGGTGAAACCATGCAATTCTGGATCGTGAAAAATGAGAATAACGTGTTCTTCGGCCATCTGTGATAAATTCCAAGTATAAATACAGCGACATATTGCTTGGAGAAGATATAGAAAAAAATAACTTGTATAATTGTATGCGCTGTCCACACCCTTGGTGCTGAAATTAGCCGGCAAAGCAACACAGCTGCCTCTTTTGCATGCTAATTCTAGCATGGTGTGCTGTACATAATGTTATATGAATGCTGATCAAACCCATACGTTCTGAATCGTCTACTGTTTAAAAGTAATTTTGTGAAGCAAATCAATTTCCAAAGATTCCGCAAACTTACCTCAAGAGGAGAATCTGGTTCGTCTAAAATGCTCTTTTCACTCTGTATCCGCTGAATGGTTCCAGCCAAGCTGGGGTCCATTATCAGGACGTTCTGACTACCGGGTCTGGCGAACTTACAGTCACTCTTTCTGGAATCAGTCGTCCTGCACACTTCGTAGTTGTACACGTGCTGTAAAGTTCCTGTTCCCAAAGTGTCTGCGTAACGCGGTGGGTAATACGGAATCACCGGGAGATTAGAGTGATAGAGTATGCGAGACTGCCTCCATCTGTATATTTTCACTGATATAATAACCACCAAACACGTGATGAACAGCAATGAAACTACAGCCAAAGCCAAGACTAAGTAAAACGTCATGTTGTCATTGTATTCCTTGTCGTGCGTAAAGTCAGTGAACTCCGAGAGCACTTCAGGGAAGCTGTCCGCCACCGCCACGTTCACGTTGACTGTAGCTGAACGAGAGGGCTGCCCGTTGTCCTCCACTACAACAGTCAGTCTTTGTTTCACTGCATCTTTATCAGTCACTTGGCGAACAGTTCTTATTTCCCCATTCTGTAAGCCCACTTCAAACAGCGCCTTGTCTGTGGCTTTCTGCAGTTTATAGGAGAGCCAGGCATTCTGTCCAGAGTCCACATCAACAGCCACCACTTTAGTGACCAGATAGCCCACATCTGCTGAACGAGGCACCATTTCAGCTACCAGGGAGCCGCCAGTCTGGACTGGGTACAGAACCTGAGGTGCGTTGTCGTTCTGGTCTTGGATGAAGATATGAACAGTAACATTGCTACTGAGTGGAGGAGAGCCACTATCTTGCGCTTTGACCACGAGTTTAAGTTGTTTAATTTGTTCGTAATCAAATGAACGAACTGCGTGCAATGATCCAGTCTCAGTGTTAATTGATATACAAGTAGAGACTGGGTTATCAACGAGCGGTTCATTGTCAATAAAATATGATATTCTCGAGTTCTTGTCAGAGTCAGAATCACTTGCTTTGACTGTAAATATGGACACTCCAGGTGAATTATTCTCCATTATGTAGGCTGAATATGTGCTTCTATCGAATTTAGGAGCATTGTCATTGACGTCAGATATTCTCAGGTGTAACGTTCTGTTGTTAGTGAGGGGAGGTGAACCAAAATCGGTTGCTATTATGGTGATATTGTATCCAGAAATTAATTCTCGGTCAAAGACTTCATCTGATATCAAATTATAGTAGTTGGTTAAGGACGACATAATTTTAAAAGGGAGTTTTGAGTCAATGGAACAAGTAATCTGACCATTTCTCTCTGAATCAGCATCTTTTACGTTGATAATTGCAATCGTGGTTCCAGGAGGAGCGTCTTCAGACACGGGGCTGGAGAAGGACATGACGTTTATAACAGGCGCGTTGTCATTAACGTCGGAAACTTCAATTATAACTTTACTAGTGCCTGTTAGGCCACCTTGATCTTTTGCTTCCACTCTGACCTCGAATTTTTTATTTTTCTCGTAATCAACGTGGCCTGACACAAATATAATTCCAGTATTCTCGTCCATGACAAATATGTAATCAATGTTACCTTTTAATTTAGAAAAACTGTATGTGATTTGTCCATACGACTCACTGTCTGCATCGCTAGCGTTTACGGTTGTGATATAGGTACCCTTAAGGGCGTTTTCCATCACATTTGCTCGGTACACGGTCTGGTTAAACACGGGAGCGTTATCATTAGCATCCAGGACAGTAATATCTATGTTTACTGTTCCAGATCTCTGCGGACTTCCACCGTCTACAGCGATCAGCTTTAAAGACAGTCGGGGGTGCTCCTCTCTGTCTAATGTCTTTTGAAGCACCATTTCAGCATATTTACTACCGTCTGGATTCGCATGCTGCTTTAGAATAAAATTATCATTGGGGGTTAAAACATAGTTCTGGAGACCATTAAGTCCTACGTCGTCATCCTCTGCATTGTTCAATGGAAATTGTGCTCCAACAGTAGCAGACTCGCTGATTTCCAATTGTATAGCTTTATGTGGAAAAACAGGAGCATGGTCATTAACATCTAAAATCTCAACAGTTACACGATTAAGCTCCATAGGATTTTCTAATATTATTTCGAAGCTGAAGCTACACGGAGTGACGTCACCACAGAGCTCCTCTCGATCTATTCTCTCACCCACGACTAGAGTCCCTTTGTCTGTCTTCAGCTCCGTGTACTGAATGCTTTCTCCCGTCACGATACGGGCCCGACCTGATCGGAGCCTTTCCAAATCTATTCCCAGATCTTGTGCTACGTTACCAATTAGCGATCCTTTCTTCATCTCCTCCAGAATAGAATATCGAATTTGACCGCAAACAACTTGACCGAAAAAGAGAAAAGCAAGCAGTTGGCATCGAAATCTCAAACGCAAACCTCCTTTTGCTTGAGCAAAATCTTCAAATGCCATGGTCAAACCGTGGACAAACTCCGAGTTGTATTCCACTGTAAAACTATTCGTTTCCAGCCAGATTCTACAAACACATGCGTGTCAGTTTGAACGTTTTCTTCGTGTAGTTGTGGATCATGTTCTGTCTCGCAGTCTCTCCCTCTCCTCCGCAGAGCACAGCCATAGAGGAGGAGACTAAAATCGACCGAAACAGACAAGGTTTTCATGATCAACAGCGTCCCTTACCGTCTACAACCAGAACACCATTCTACACCTAATGCTCCACCCGTAAAACGTGACTTTGTATGTTTGAAGTATTGTGCATAAAATAAGGAAATCTCCCCCAAATGCTAATAATGCCAACTTGAAACCAACTCAATGAAACACTATTTCGTGTACTATAGTTGTTTAACTCACTTTTCAGTATTACCTTAGCCCACCACACCAAACATGATCTTACACCTCCCCCACACCCCGATGCATCTAAGATATGAGATATAGAGCCTGTACGCAACTTCAACTACAGTCCACCTGTTGGACCAGATTGATGCAGTTTCCACTAGCATTATGCAATATATGTGTTTTCTGCTTCTTAAATATAATTTGCAACATACAGGCGCATCCATACGTCCAAATATCATAGTTAGGACCTTTAGCAATACCACCTTTATGTGGAAGACGGAAGCCCGTCGTCTGTATTTTTCCCAAAACAAGACCAAGTTCATTTGCAGTAAACAGAAAGGCAGAACAAGGATTCAGGACCATGGACAGCGAACTAGCAAACTGATACATGTATGTCTCTGCTGTCATACAGAAGTCATGTTGAAATGAACTGTTTTTGTTAATGCCCATCAAAACATTAGTTCACAGCGTGATTTGGTATTTGTAATCTTCTACCCCTGGAATTTAATGCTCACGTCATTACGGTCTCTTTTGCATGGCATATAAAAGAATGTCACTTACAACTATAGAGCAAGAAAAAATATATATATTTTAATCTCCCTACACATTTTTTAATACAATTTGAACATATTAATATGTAAGGAAACTCACCTCAAGTGGAGAATCTGGTTCGTCTAAAATGTTCTTTTCACTCTGTATCCGCTGCATAGTTCCTGTCAAGCTGGGGTCCATTATCAGGACGTTCTGACTACCAGGTCTGGCGAATTTACAGTCACTCTTTCTCGAGTCAGTCGTCCTGCACACCTCGTAATTGTACACGTGCTGCAGAGTTCCCGTTCCCAAAGTGTCTGCGTAACGCGGTGGATAATACGGAATCACCGGGAGATTTGAATGATAGAGGATACGAGACTGTCTCCATCTGTATATTTTCACTGATATAATAACCACCAAACACGTGATGAACAGAAATGAAACTACAGCCAAAGCCAAGACTAAGTAAAAAGTCATGTTGTCATTGTATTCCTTGTCGTGCGTAAAGTCAGTGAACTCCGAGAGCACTTCAGGGAAGCTGTCCGCCACCGCCACGTTCACATTGACTGTAGCTGAACGAGAGGGCTGCCCGTTGTCCTCCACTACAACAGTCAGCCTTTGTTTCACTGCATCTTTATCAGTCACTTGGCGAACAGTTCTTATTTCCCCATTCTGTAAGCCCACTTCAAACAGCGCCCTGTCTGTGGCTTTCTGCAGTTTATAGGAAAGCCAGGCATTCTGTCCAGAGTCCACATCAACAGCCACAACTTTAGTGACCAGATAGCCCACATCTGCTGAACGAGGCACCATTTCAGCCACCAGAGAGCCGCCAGTCTGGACTGGGTAGAGAACCTGAGGTGCGTTGTCGTTCTGGTCTTGGATGAAGATATTAACAGTAACATTGCTACTGAGTGGAGGAGAGCCACTATCTTGCGCTTTGACCACGAGTTTAAGTTGTTTAATTTGTTCGTAATCAAATGAGCGAACTGCGTGCAATGCTCCAGTCTCAGCGTTGATTGATATGTAAGTGGAGATTGGGTTACCAACGAGCTGCTCGTCATCAATAAAATATGATATTCTCGAGTTCTTATCAGCATCCGCATCTCTCGCTTTGACTGTAAATACGGACATTCCTGGTGAATTATTCTCTGTTATATACGCTGAATATATGCTCTTATCGAATTTAGGAGCATTGTCATTGACGTCAGATATTCTCAGGTGTAACGTTCTATTGTTAGTGAGCGGAGGTGAACCGGAATCGGTTGCTGTTATGGTGATATTGTACCCAGCAGTTGATTCCCGGTCAAAAGCTTCATCTGATATCAAATTATAGTAGTTGGTTAAGGACGACATAATTTTAAAAGGGAGTTTTGAGTCAATGGAGCAAGTAATCTGACCATTTCTTTCTGAGTCAGCATCTTTTACGTTGATAATTGCAATCGTGGTTCCGGGAGGAGCGTCTTCAGACACGGGGCTGGAGAAGGACATGACGTTTATAACAGGTGCGTTGTCATTAACGTCGGAAACTTCAATTATAACTTTACTAGTGCCTGTTAGGCCACCTTGATCTTTTGCTTCTATCCGGACTTCAAATTTCTTATCTTTCTCGTAATCTATTTGCCCAGAGACTGATATGACTCCAGTATCCTTATTTATTATAAAAATATCCGCAATGCCGCCCTTCAGTTTCGAAAAACTATAAGACATTTCTCCGTTTGTCCCACTGTCTGCGTCAGTGGCATTCACGGTTACGATGTAGGTGCCCTTCTGGGCGTTTTCCATTACAGTGGCTCTGTAGACGGACTGGTTAAACACGGGAGCATTGTCATTTACGTCTAATACAGTAATATCTATATTAACTGTGCCAGATCTCTGCGGATTTCCACCGTCGACAGCGATCAGCTTTAAAGATATACGAGGATGCTCCTCTCTATCTAATGGTTTTTGAAGCACCATTTCAGCATATTTACTACCGTCTGGATTCGCATGCTGCTTTAGAATAAAATTATCATTGGGGGTTAAAACATAGTTCTGGAGACCATTAAGTCCTACATCGTTATCCTCTGCGCTCTCCAGTGGAAATTGTGCTCCAACTGTAGCTGACTCACTGATTTCAAAGTTTACAACCTTATTTGGAAAAGCAGGTGCATGGTCGTTAACATCTAAAATCTCAACAGTTACACGATGAAGCTCCATAGGATTTTCTAATATTATTTCGAAGCTGAAACTACACGGAGTGACGTCACCACAGAGCTCCTCTCGATCTATTCTCTCGCCCACGACTAGAGTCCCTTTGTCTGTCTTCAGCTCCGTGTACTGAATGCTTTCTCCCGTCACGATACGGGCCCGACCTGCACGGAGCCTTTTTAAGTCTATTCCCAGATCTTGTCCTACATTACCTATTAGTGATCCCTTTTTCATCTCCTCCGGAACAGAATATCGAATTTGACCACAAACAACGTGACTGAAATAGAGAAAAGCCAGCAGTTGCCATCGAAATCTCAAATGCAAAGGTCCTTTTGATTCAGCAAATTCCTCTAAAGTCATGGTAAAAAGTAATATGTCCGCCAGTTATATTCCACCTTATATAATATATAAAAAAATATAGAGGCAAACTTGTCAATTAATCCGTGTCAGTTTTATCAGTTGATTCGTGTGTTTCTAGAGAAGCTAGATTACGTCCTACACAGCCTTCTACAGAACATAACCTATCCCTATCTGCAGAGCGAAGGCATAGAGGTGGAGACTAAAATGACTGACATCACTACATAGACAACATTTTCATGATCAACAGCGTCCCTTACAGTCTAAAACTCGAACATCATCCTACGTCAAAGAACGATAGAAAATGGCTCACGGTTAAATATATTACACGCCAAGTTACGCAAAATGCCCAAACTTGTCAATGAGACATATACATGCAAAGATGACAAACGCTTAGTAGGATACACGACACCAACTCAATATAATAAAAACTCACCTCAAGTGGAGAATCTGGTTCGTCTAAGATGTTCTTTTCACTCTGTATCCGCTGCATGGTTCCTGTCAAGCTGGGGTCCATTATCAAGACGTTCTGACTACCGGGTCTGGCGAACTTACAGTCACTCTTTCTCGAGTCAGTCGTCGTGCACACCTCGTAATTGTACACGTGCTGCAAAGTTCCTGTTCCCAAAGTGTCTGCGTAACGCGGTGGATAATACGGAATCACCGGGAGATTAGAGTGATAGAGGATACGAGACTGTCTCCATCTGTATATTTTCACTGATATAATAACCACCAAACACGTGATGAACAGAAATGAAACTACAGCCAAAGCCAAGACTAAGTAAAAAGTCATGTTGTCATTGTATTCCTTGTCGTGCGTAAAGTCAGTGAACTCCGAGAGCACTTCCGGGAAGCTGTCCGCCACCGCCACGTTCACATTGACTGTAGCTGAACGAGAGGGCTGCCCGTTGTCCTCCACTACAACAGTCAGCCTTTGTTTTACCGCATCTTTATCAGTCACTTGGCGAACAGTTCTTATTTCCCCATTCTGTAAGCCCACTTCAAACAGCGCCCTGTCTGTGGCTTTCTGCAGTTTATAGGAGAGCCAGGCATTCTGTCCAGAGTCCACATCAACAGCCACCACTTTAGTGACCAGATAGCCCACATCTGCTGAACGAGGCACCATTTCAGCCACCAGAGAGCCGCCAGTCTGGACTGGGTAGAGAACCTGAGGTGCGTTGTCGTTCTGATCTTGAACATGAATAAGAACGGTGGCATTGCCACTGAGAGGGGGAGAGCCTCCATCCTGAGCTTTAACATGTATTTTGAACTCCCTGATTTGTTCGTAGTCTAGTGAGCGCACCGAATGTATAATCCCATTTTCTGAGTTGATAGAGAAGTACGTGGACACTGGATTCCCATTAACCTCCCCTTCAATGAGATAATAAGTAACTCGTGAGTTTTGACCATTATCTGGATCTGTAGCTTTGATTGTAAGCACCGATACTCCGGGAGAATTGTTTTCAATCACTTGTGTGCTATAGACACTCTGACTGAAGGCTGGTGCGTTATCATTTACATCAGTAATATCTAAAACCACCGTTTTCTTGCTCGACAACGGTGGCGACCCTTCATCTTTGGCAATAAGTGTGATATTGTAACTAGAAACTTTCTCGCGGTCCAATGTATTTTCCGTGACTAAGGTGTAATAGTTTCTTAGAGATGACTTTATCCTAAATGGGAGATTTTCATCTATTTCCAGTCGCACCTGACCATTTTTTCCCGAGTCAATATCCTGGACACTAATCAACGCTATTACCGTGCCTGGGATAGAATCTTCTTTAATTTTTCCAGAATAAGATGCAAGACCAATTGTAGGACTGTTGTCATTCACATCCAATACCTCAATGATTAATTTACTTGCACCTGTGAGACCCCATGGGTCTTTGGCAAGAAGGTTAATTTCATAGTTTTGATCAGTCTCATAATCTAATGCAGTTTTTAGTTTAATCTCCCCGGTATTGGGGTCTATATTGAATGCAGGAGGAGTACTTTCTTCCATATGTGTAAAATAATAACTAACATTGCTATTGTAGCCTTGATCTGCATCTATTGCAGTAACTTTAATAATGATTGTACCATATGGAGCGTTCTCAACAACAGAGGCTTTGTATAAAGCCTCGGTAAAAACAGGCATATTGTCATTTGCGTCAAGAACAGATACGTATATTTTAACTGTTCCAGATCTCTGTGGGTCCCCACCATCGACAGCTGTTAAAATCAGAGAGTGTTCGCTTTGTTTCTCATGATCTAACACAGATTGCAACACCATTTCTGTATACTTGCTTCCGTCAGCTCTGTCGTGCTGTTTAAGAACGAAATTATCAGTAGGTTTCAGTGAATAGCTTTGCAATGAATTCACATCTGCGTCTGGATCCACTGCACTATCAAGCAAGAACACAGCTCCGACTGGTGCTGACTCACTGATTTCCAAATGTATTTCTTTTTTAGAAAATGCAGGTGCATGGTCGTTTATATCTTGAATTTCGATGGTAATCGTAAACAACTCAAGGGGGTTTTCAAGAATCATCTCTGAATTAAAGCTACAAGGGGATTTCTGACCGCACAGTTTCTCCCTGTCAATCCTGTCGCTGACAATCAGTTGTCCTTTGTTCTGGTTCAGCTCTACATATTGATTATTTCCGTCTATAACCAGTCGCGCACGACCGGAAACCAACCTTTTAACATCCAGGCCCAAGTCTTTCGCAACATCTCCAACAAATTGACCCTTTCGCATCTCCTCTGGTATAGAATAACGGATTTGTCCGCTCGCGGCGCGGAGACAGAACATCAGCAAAATTGATACTTTCCATCGCAAACCACACCCTGTGCTTCCCAATACATCCATAGCGTCTTCCAAAACGTGAATACGATGGGGAAAAATCTGTGACAAAATGCATGAACTCCCGAAACCTTGTCAAAACTGTATTTTGGTCTTGCAAACGTTCAATGAGCCTTGCTGTTTTCACATACTGTGCTCAACTGCGTTAGACTTATCTGCGACAGTAGATATTGGGTGGCACTGAAGTGGTTTCCTTGGACAACAGCACCACTCAGAGTGAGTGCATAAAAGGACATGTGTGAGATTCTCTACTGAAATTCTGGGATCACAAGACAGACCTATCACACACCAGACCTAAACTACAACCAACCCTGATTCAACCATATTGAATATGTACTGTAACTTGATGGTAATATTGTATTGGTGTCAAGAATGAGACCATGCTTGCTTAGAATGTGCCCCTCCTTGTGTAATGACACACTTCAGTTCCCTGAATTAACTCCACCAGAGGGCAATACACCACCAGAAAATACTGTTAATAAATCACTGTAATTTGAACAAAAATCTACATAATTAATTCAAATTCAAGTGAAAACAGGCTAAAAGACTAACTAGCAAACAGGCCTATCTCCTTCACCTACATGCAATTAATCTTTGAGTTTATGAGCTCTCATGTGAGAATGACAGTGGGGGGCTTAACGCTAACTTGCCTGCTCAGGACGTCTTGCACACTCAGAGTATAAAATCCATGGTGTACAGTTACAAACGTACACTCACTGAGCCATAGAGGCCGATTTCCAATATGATTTCATGATCCAATCTGATAAGTCCACTGACCTATATCTGAGATGAAGATGAAAATCCATCCAGTAGAAAACTCACCCACAGTAGTATCAGTGTTCAACACAACCCATTGCAAATAGTAGCAATGATCCCCACACATCTCAGAGCCCCCAACAGGGGTGTGTGTATCCACTAAGATGGCAGGTTCAGCACAGGTAAGATAGCATTTTATTGGGTCACAGGTGGGCCTTTGCCAGCAGTCAACAGTGAAACAGCTGACTGCTACAACAGGCACCAGTCAAGCTGCAGCTGCACACACACACATACAGGAAACCATCACATTAGCATGCTTGTTGCCGCAAGCCATAACATTCTCCACATTATGACTGTGCATTATTCAGATGCTGGCTTCACATCAGGATGCAGGGATATACATATTTATGAGGTAGAAACTAGGCTAGAAGTACTGCGGCCTCACAGTGGATAAGGGGTGCTGCTGGCAGAACTGGGCATCACTGTTAATACAAATTCAGCTGCCTGCTCGACATAAGAAGCTAATATCATGGAAGTGTCATTTAAAAGAAATGGTCATGGATGTACGCAATATATTGGCATGGTGAATGAGTCAATGAGAGATATAGAAGAAAGGAGAAGGAGAGAGACCAGCCTACGGGTGTATAGCATACTGAGTTCAGTGTTCAGTTCTGTTGACACTGAGTGCAGAAACTGTAATTTATGACACTGTATGAGGAGAAAACATTTAGGAGAATGCAAGATATCTTACCTGTCATTTGGCAGGTCCATGAGGAAAAGCACCATGGGGAAAAAGGAGACAACACAATTTTTTGTGAATTTGACTATATCCTGCTTCAATCAAATGCCAGATTTTGAGTGATGGCCTGAAAAAATAAGTTTAAAGTAGAACACTCCTTGTTAGCCTCAATGACATCACAATAACTCTATGGTATAATGACATCAATCAAAAGCCAACTGCCCCCCCTCTCTCTCTCACTCTCTCTCTCTCTCTCTCTCTCTCTCTCTCTCTCTCTCTTTCTCTCTCTCTCTCTCCCACTAACACACCCACGCAAAACCACATGATATAGCCAAGGCAGTGACATCTTGACGCTAACAATGAAACAATACACACAATTAAATACATTAAACAGATACACTCGTCAGACAAAGCAGTTCCATAGAAGCAGTAAACAACAAATACATCTCAACATCATTAGTATTTCCAGACTGAGACACAGTGAACGTTGCTCAGCACTTAAACTGGAGGTATTTTGAGATGTTGCCTTTCAACTCGTTTGCTCCCCTCCTCTCTACATCATGGCTGGAATGTGGACCACTTGTGAGCCTGCAGCCATAGCAGAAGCACACATGGGTTCACACGGGAATCAGTCCGATGAGACAAGCTCACAACTCAAGCATTGTCAACTTAGTGTGAGGATCTCACACACGTGCACTGGGTACACAGACAGGCACATAGACACATAGTCAGATACACGCTCAGACATCTACATGACTACAGACACACGGGCACGCACCATTACACAGGTGTGTGTGTGTTACCATTACCCTGAACACAAATGATAGACACAAAGTCAGACTTTGTGTGACCCTACTGTTGACCTACATAACTGAAACTACAGTGCGCCTTATAGGAGTAGTAGAAAGCTAGATCAAAAACAACAGTCAAAAAAACAGTATTTATTTGCCACACACATTTTCCTTTTTTATTCAAAACATACTGCTGCTAACTAACAGCTAACTATATCACTACTAATATAACCATGACATAAGCCACATATCACACAAAGGGACAGGCCTTCACATAGACTTGGCTGTGAGGGCAAATGTATAGATATCAGAAACATAGAACGTATGTCAGAACAACTCATTTGAGGTAACATAATTAGCATATTGGCTAACATCATTCAGAGAGTGCCACATAAGACTGGCAACCTCATGTCTGACCTGTAATTTCTCCTATAATCCATCACGTAGTCCTGCATTAATTGCACATGATGCGAATGAGAGATGTTGACAGTCTCATCCACACGTGTACACAGTCTGGCTTGCCATATGCCTTAGGATATGGAGAGGGTTATAGATCACATTGTGTGTATGTGTGTGTGTCTGTGTGGGAGTGCGTGACAGTGGGAGAACGGGTTGGGATGCTTTGTAGGACCATTTAAAAAAAGCATTTGAACGTGAGCAATAGCAGGACTTTCACTGGGCTCACCTTAAGACCAGCTGCCCTTTCAGCGCTCATGCGCCTGAGTGTGTTGTTTTTTTGATAGACCGCGCTCCTCTTTTTTAAGGTATCAGTGTCCAAATTAGAGCCAAAACGGAAGTCGCCCTTCCACGAGCTGGTAGTCAAAAAGGAGTCGTATCTGTCATCTTTGAAAAGTGTCCCACTGCGGCTGACGTCAGTGTAGCTTGGGGGACAGTATGCCGAGGGGAAAACGGGGAGGCTGGAGGTTGCCGCTCGGTACACGTAGCCTCGTCTGCAGACCTTGTAATACGTGACCGTGCTGATTAAAATGAGAAGGAGGGATGAAACCGTCACTAGAGCAAGGATCAAGTACAGTGTCAAATTTTCGCTGACCTGCTGGTCCTCACTGATCTCAAACAGTTCGGATAAAACAGGCAGACCGTCGCCAATTACCACATTCACTGTAGCCGTTGCAGAAAGTGATTCAGGCCCGTTATCATTCACGAGGATAACAAGCATTTGCTTTTGCTCGTCCCCCTCTGAAAAAGGTCTGAGGGTTCTTATTTCTCCGCAATGCAGCCCAATAGTGAAAAGATTAGACTGCGTGGCTTTTATCACTCGGTAGGATAGCCAGGCGTTATGGCCAGAGTCAGCGTCAAGAGCAACAACTTTAGTCACGAGGTAACCTTTTGGCGCCTCAAATGGAACCATATCATCTGCTATGTAGTTGATGGATTGGATTGGATAGAGAACAGCAGGTGCGTTATCGTTCTGATCCCCAACGAAAATCCTGACAATGCAAGTACTTGAGAGAGGGGGATCGCCTCCGTCTCGTGCTGTCACGTGCACTTGGTAATACACAGACTGTTCGTAATCGAATGGTCGAGAGGTGTAGAGATCCCCGGTTTCTGAGTTAATGGAGACGAACGAGGACGTTTCTGTGGAAGTGTCCTCCGATAAAGTGTACAATAGTTTAGAATTGGATCCGGCGTCCAGATCTTCTGCAATGACCCTGGTCATAAATGTCCCTCTTGGCTGGTTTTCCCAAACTTTAGTACTATACTCTTTCTGTGTAAACATGGGGGGGTTGTCATTAATGTCACTTACTACAATATGGACCAGTTTCCTACTGGAGAGTGATGGAGAGCCAGCATCAATGGCAGTGACTGTTATATTATATTGCGGGTACATCTCCCGATCTAATACCCCATCAGTCACTATCATGTAGTAACCTTTTACCTCCGATATCAATTTAAAGGGAAGACCGTCCGAGATCACACAATGGACCCGTCCGCTATTTCCAGTGTCTAAGTCAAACACGTTGAGCAAAACCACCATGGTTCCTGGTTTTGAGTCCTCGGCCACAGCGGCTGAGGCAGATTTCACAGTTATAACTGGCTCGTTGTCGTTCACGTCAATCACCTCAATTATGAGTTTACAGTGAGAGGCCTGACCCCCGCCGTCTTTGGCCTGGACGTCTAGTTCATGCGTACTCGCCTCTTCATAATCAATAAGCCCTGTAACCCTAACCTCACCGCTTACAGGATCAATTCTAAACACTCCCCTACTTTTATCTGACATACGACTAAAAGAGTATGTAACATCCCCGTATACACCATCATCTAAATCCGTGGCATTGAGTGACGCTACCAAAGCACCCTTGGCAGAGTTCTCCAGGACAGAGGTTTTGTATACCCTCTGGTTGAAAATCGGGACATTATCATTAGCGTCCAGAACACGAATAAAAATGGATGCGGTGCCGGTTCTAGCGGGGATGCCACCATCAATACCGTTAAGGGTGAGAGTGTATTCGGCTTGAGTCTCCCGGTCTAATGTTTTTTTCAGAACCAGTTCGGGGTATGCGTTTGCATTCAACTGGGTATTTAATTCAAGAGCAAAATGTTCATTTGGAGTCAGTTTATATACACGAATCGTGTTGGTCCCCAAGTCAGGGTCGTGTGCGCTCTCCAGAGGAAAGCGTCTCCCTGGAACGGTAGACTCAACAAGCTCAAGCTCAGTTATTCCCGTAGCAAAGGCAGGGCTGTTGTCGTTCACATCTTGAATATCCAAAACAAGACTGTACACTTTGAGCGGATCCTCCAAAAGAAGCTGATACTGCAAGACGCAGACTGCCGCTTGCGCGCACAGCTCCTCTCGGTCTATCCGCTCACTGACCAACAAAGAGCCCGAGCCAGCTTCAAGCTCGCACAGCTGACGAGTGCCCTCCGCCACGATGCGAACTCGACGAGCACTAAGCTCGGCCACATTTAAACCCAAATCTCGAGCGACATTCCCAATGACCGAGCCGCGTGCCATTTCTTCTGGTACAGAGTAGCGAACCTCTCCAAATGACACGCCAAGCAGGACGAAGAACAAAATATGCAGCCATGTTAGTTTTACGCACAGCTTTCTGCTGGAGTATCTGCTCTTAAAACGGTTTATTGTCGCCATAATTATAATCCTTTCATTGTATTATTCAGTGAGTCAGTGAGAAATTGAAGGAGTAAATATAAAAGAAAATAGAACATCTAAGCAAAGCTCCACTCCCAATCTACACTTGATCTGAGCAGAGCGAGTCCAACAGTGGAGCCTTCTCGTGTCAGGTTGGATTTCCCTCTCTCCGCGTCAGTCTCTCTCCCGCCCCCCACACACACAATCGCACACTGCACTGTACCGCCCCACATACACAGGCACAATGTAGAGCGGCTTTAACCCAACATCCCTGCATCATTAACAGAGCGACTGTATAGCACCAGCATCAAACTCCATATAAGAGCGTCACCCAGAGACAAACTTGAAGATTACAGTATGCCAGACCTCAAAACATTTGAAAATACTTGAAGTAGAACAGGTAAAGAGAAGAAACTGCCAAAGTGAAAAAGAGAAAATCATAGACGATTAAAATAACGAGATATTCCAAACGATGCAGCAAAATGTGTCATAGACTTTAATTTATTCTTTGAGGCAGTATGTGACACAACATGTGTCAGGTTCTTTTTGACGGGGCATACCGAAGTAAAAAAGCTTTGCACTGTGAAGAGGACAACACCACAGGATAATTTTAAGTACTTTATTTCTAAATAATACATACTGGGTGAACAAACAATTAAAAACGCACTGACAGATGACCACTTGAATGATATGCAGAGAAAGTCTTCAATGTCTCCAATATGCAGAAAATCTAGATCGATGAGTGTAGGGTTATTGCTACACATTTAATGGGAACATGGACTGTATGCGTCGTCAGTCGTCCCGCGCGGGTTCCTCGTTCACCCCCTCTGGCCGTTATGTCGCTATCACTAGTCTCCAGCTCTGCCGAGAGGTTAGCAAAGCCGAAGATCCCTTCAGATGCGGATCCACAGAAATGCTGCATGAGTATTCACTAACACGGGTTCCTGATTGTTTCTCTTCCCTTTACTTTGCTGTGTTTTAGGCATTGACCAAATACCGCTCCAGTTCTCTCTCTCTCTCTCTCTCTCTCTCTCTCTCTCTCTCTCTCTCTCTCTCCTTCCCTCCCTGTGGTCCAATAATTAGCCTATATGCTACAGTTCTTAAGTAATCCGCCATAACAGGAGCCTTAATGTAATGTTACAGTGGTCTTAACGGCCAACGTAAAACCAAACCAATACATTATCCACTAGCCAATATCATTTCCCGGCCATTCCATTTCTCTATGCAAGAAACGCCAGCTAGCTTTCATTACCTGTCAGAAACAACGTCAGTAACATGTGAAGGCGGTTATGAACGGCTATCCACACTATCAGTGGGGAAACTTGCCTTCCGTTGTAAGTGTTGTGCGCTCCAATGATTGGAGGCTGTCAGAATGGCATCAATTACTCTGCAGGACTCCTCTTACATGGTTTATTATTTTTTTGATGTTGTTTGTGACTGTGGCTAGTTAGCTGAGGCCAGAGCCATATACAATTATCTAATATGGCTCTGGCTGGGACCTGTTCCATTCAGCGAGTTTACCGAATACGATAGGCTTATGTCAGGGAAAGTAGGTTCTTCTATGAGGTACAATGTTTTTCTAACTTTTGGTTGAAATGCTTTTTTAATGCTTCCTCCCTGTCGTTGATGTGCATTCCCATATTACGTCCACAATGACTTGCGCCCTCCAACTTAAGTAGGGACAATCGGAGTGTATGTACCTTATGTGCCACGTTCCCGCCTCAATTTGAACTATCCCCTAGGTTTTGTGCGTCTCTCAGGATGTGCAATGTGTGTTAGCGCAGCAGAGGGCGCTCTGCGCTCATAGCATTGACCTACAACGAGGAGGAGAGTTTAGCTCGTCTTTCCATTCTAGCAGAACAACCGTCTTTCCTGCTCTGATTCAAGCCTTATGCACACGCAAAATGAAATGTAGCTATAACCAGCCTCCATTTTTACTCGAGTCGGCTGTTTATTAAAATCTAAAATAATGAAGGTTTCAACAGGTTCTTGAATAATACGTAGGTTATCGCTTATCGCTTGACACAATCTGGATATTTTATAAATTGGACATGCACTCAGTTTCCATTACTGTTAGTCGTATCTGCAAAGTATAAATGAGATATTGTACATTTCAGATGAAACTGTATTATATTGGCAATAGCCCTATAGTGAAGGTTGATGTTTGGACTAGTTCCTTTGAATGGTTTGTTTGAATAAGACTTGTGTTCAAATGGGTATGTGTAGGAAGTGCTTGTGAAAGATAGTGAGGAACAGTTTGGGAGGGAGAGAGATTATTTGTAGCTTGGTGGTTTCCATGTTGTCTATGGGCAGCTCATTAGATCTCTGTTCCCCTGACCACTGCAGACAGTCACGCATCCATAGTTTTGTTTGGTCCAGTCAGCGGTTTGAAGACCTCCCCTGTGGCCAGCCTTTCATGCCCTTCGCTCTCATAACTGTCCAATTTCAAACATGCCCAGCCCCCTGGCACACAACCTGGAGCGGACCCAGAAGGCAGGACACACACACATGCATATACAAACACGTTCACACATAGACCACTTTCTATAAATGCCGATGGCCTCAGTAGATGTGACTGGAAGGCTTAGCTGGTCACCAGACCAGTCAGTGCAGTGTGGGCACTGCAGAGGGCAGGGTGTGAGTCTGGCCAGCCTACCAACAGAGGCGGATAACTGAAGCTGGTGTGGGCAAGTATGCCTATAGTACAGAGTAAGACAAGAAAAAGTCTGGCAACCAACCCTAACCTGGAGGATGACGAACATCCTCATTGAGAATGACTGGAAACTCACTAGCTGAACCAACACATTGCATTTATAGAACCAATGAGATGTTTCGGGCGATTGATAGTTAGTTTTTTTTACCAGTTATTTAGTCACAGCATGACATAATAAATGTTTTTTATGTATTTATTTATGTTTCCCAAGGGGTTGTTGAACACATTTAAGGTGTCAATAGTGTTGAAGAAACAACACACAGAGTGATTGGATTGATGAAGGAATCTTTAGGGTAATTTGATCTTTCATTTACTGTTAAAGGCTCTAAAGTCACACTGTCCTTGACTCCCCCTCCCTTTCTCTCTCTATCTCTCCCTCTCTCTTCCTCTCACACACACACTTACTGCTCACTGCCCAACACTTTTGCTCTGATTCAGACACTTTGGCTTGGATACATACACTTTGTCACGCACGCACAGTTTCTGTCAACTGTTTTCTCTTCCCGACACTCTGTCGCTCTCTCTCTCATACACACACACACACAGACACCCTCTCACATTTATTACAGACATTAATCTCAGCATCGTCACTATGTCCCAGACCTGCCCTGTTTGCTACTCTCAGCAGGAAGTTGGTTTTGCTGAGTCACTGCGGCTGGTAAGGGCGCTGACTCTATTTGATAGCACACAATAACGAACACACACTAAAACGCACACGTACTGACAGACACGTACATTACGCATACATTTATGATCGAAAACACCTTCAACCCCATGACTATCATTTCCACCATCGGGCACCTCTAGTATTACATGTGCAACAGAGGAAGACTTCAGATGTGCACACGCACCACTCAGGACAAGACTGGCACTAACAGGGCTTGCAGTGCTGTGAGTCTGTTAGCTCTGCCACAATACATATCCATATTCATTAGCCAGAGTGACTCATTACTCTAAAAACAAAGAGCCGAGGGCCATGGTGTACTTTTTTTGTTTTTTACTGGCGTCTTTATGTGTTTGTTTATTTGTTTTCATCTTTTGTTTGTATTACTGAGGGCATTCAAATGCGACAAAATAGAAGAATTACTAAGGCCAAGAGTGCTTATTCTCTGGGGAAGGATAAACTGTCTAAAAGAAAACCAAGCTGTGTTTCTGTATGTGTGAGTGTGTTTGTGTTTGAGTGCCTGCTGGTGTATCTGGAACACAGGTTGAGATAATAATCAAGAACAGCCAGGTTTGGAAGACATCTTGTTGTGTTTCTGAGACGTCTGCATACGTTTGTGTATGTGTGTGTGTCATTGAATTAGTGGACTCGATCACCCTTTGAAGTGTTCAGTCAGATAACCCCCCCCCCTCTCTGCCTCATCACCCCCACCCCCACCCCCACCCCGCTGTTTTCCCGACAGAACCTCTGCCCACTAAGTCTTTCAGGAGGCTGTTGCTACGGAGACATGTCCCCCTACTGATGGTAACCATAGAAACCTATCTCTGGGGAGAGAGAGAGAAATAGAGAGAAAAATGTATCATGAACCCTTGAACTCTCTTCACCGCTGGCTCCCCTTTTTAAAGCTCGGATGAAAGACGGACAGACATATAAATCGAAAGGCAGACAGGCAAAGAGACAGCGACAGTCAGACAGGCAAAGAGACAGCGACAGGCAGAGAGGTAGATGAGGAGACGGGCAGGTAGAGAGACAAGGGCAGGCAGAGACAAATGGACACACTGATAGACCAAGACAGACTGTAATGCAGCTCAAAAGGATGGAGAAGAGATCCGAGAAAGAAACATGGAGAGACGTGAGAGCAGCCTGATCGTTCCAGCTAAATAAACATCCATTAGACACCCCAGCTATGAATAACCCTCTAAGTGTTGCTGACACCCAACCCTGTAATCAGCACATCGGCAGTCTGGCTTCAGAGTCTGCAGGAAATGCTTCTGAATTAGAAATGACTCTTAAGGATGTCAGTGGGAGCGTCAACTGTACGTTTAATAATTGTTTTAATTTAATTCATAGTTGACGTGCAAAGAGAGCTTGTTTGCTTATCTGATGATGGACACTGGTTTATTTGACCAGTTTCTATATGAAATTACAATATTCTGTAAGTCTCCTGTTATTTAATTGTATGTTTGTGTCCGTTTTGCACTGCCTATAGCTCCTTCTAAATTATATGAAGATGTGATCTCAACGTTATTTTTCAACATTCGCTAGACAAAACCTCATCTGTTTTAATGAAACATCTCATTTATCTCATGATATGGCTTTGGTGAAGTCTGCATTAACACGGCTGCAATAACATTTAAGCCTTTGTGTAAATGAAAAAGACAAATGTCGCTCTAGAACACGACAGGCTGTGGAACAACTTGCCCATGGGGCCCCAAACCAATCCTCTCCAGTACTCTGTTAGATGGTGTTTGGATGTGGGCCCGCATATCACAGGGGACCTATGGACCATCTGGAGGCTTTTGAAGAGAGCAGGGATCAATCCCTGCCAGGCCACTCATCCAGTCTCTCTCATCTCCACTGGGACTGAGTGGGTGAGTGTGATATAAGTGTGTGAAGACTAGTCTTTCTGACTGGCTTACACAACACACAGTTGAATGAATGTGTTTGTGTTATAAGGCTGAGGGCCAAAAGATGCTAAAATAAAAAGCATGGTTGTCTGTCTTTACACTTCTGATGTGAAGAGATGCATGTTCTCCCTCTCTTTCTCTCATGGTAGAAGTTCAACTCCATCGTTCGACCCCTCCCTGTTGTCTCCCTCTCTGTCATCCCGCTCTGTCAACCAGGCCCCTACTGTGATGTGTGTATACTGATTGCAAATATTCTAGTAAAAAAATCGCTCACACAGAGATGTGTGGAGGCTGTGAGAGAGAACATTTTGAAACCGCTTGGTAATTTCCCCCCAAACCACATTTTACCACGTTATTTTTTCATTTTTATGAAAGAAAACTTTATTTAGTGATTTATAAACAAAACACATTACCACTTTATCCATCTAGGGGGAAAAAAGAAAGAAAAAAAAGAAGAAATTCACTACTTCACCATCACAGTTGATGAGCAGGTGTACAAAAAAGGTTTTACAACAGATCTGTGCCAACCCTTGGGATATTGGATGGGCACAGTGCCACCATAGGTCACCACCATACACTGAGAAAGAATGACAGCATGAACGCTTACTAAACACAAGCATACACTACATATACCATTAGTTTTTACATAAGATTTTTTTTCAAACTTTTGTTCTTTTTTCTGTTGAAAGGTCGGGGGGAAGGAAGAGAAAGCTCATCATAGGATCATACATATTTCAGTTACAATATTACAGTGTTAGCTAGATCGTCAGTCAAAGCTGGACACAAAAAGTGTTTGTTTTTTTGCTCTTTTTTTTGTTCTTTTTTTCATTGCTTGTTCTCAAAAACAAAATAACAAGTCGGGAAAAAAAGAAAGGAATGAACAAGAGTTGCGTTCAAAGGGCATCACACTATAGCATTTACAAATATCTAAGAGGTTTAGTTAACGTCATACAACACCATTGTTGGTGGAGTGCGAAGGGTGTAATATGTAGAAGATGCTTGGCAGAGACGGTAGTACATACAAATATCTCCTGTGCGAGTCATGTAGTAAGATGAGAATACAAAAGAATAAAATCATAGCCATCTATCTATTTATATATATATTTCTCTATATAGTTTGTGTTTCCTTTGAGCAGTACATGCAGCAGCCACTTAGTGGAGTGACGTCATACTGAGCCGCAAAAAACTTTTGGGAACGTGGCAACAAGTTACAGGCAGGGGAGGGAAACCAATAGAAGCAGGGCTGAGGCATGTCTCCGCCCCTTTACAAAACCTCATGAGAGAGGATTGGTGGGAGAGAGCTGTGGGGAGAGAGTCCCTGGATGCCTAATGGTTTTTTCTCTAGTCATTTGATATAACAATACTGCAAGATAAATTGACTAATGCCAAGGTCATATATGAAAAGCACGAATACCTACCAAACTACAATTTTTTGCGTACATAAAAGCCAAATCATGTGACTTCCTCTTTTGATTCTCCAATCACAAACAATCAATACTTAACAATTGATACTAAACTGCAGACCCTGGTGTTTGGATGAGAGGACCAGCCCACACCGCCTCATGTCCTTGCCCAGCTCCAGAACTTGCCACCCCTCTCCCAGTCTCCATCCCACCTTGTCCCCTCTCATCAGTGACCAGAAATAGGAAAATGAACAAACAGCGTACTGTAATATTCACAAGTTAAAAGCACTGAACCGTTTTGCACTTAAAGAGACAATCTGACACATTTCACAGAATGGACACATTCTGCTCCTCCCCAGGTCCAAACGGTTGGGTTTAGTCAGCTGGCCTTAGTCCACATTACTCCATGCTGTTGCCAGCACACCACAATGTTCAGAGAGGGCCGAACCTGGCGGAGCAGGAGATGGTCAGGTGTGGGGAGGGAGTGGAAGGATGGGGGGAGTGTACAGTCAAAGAAAGAGGGTGACTGCAGCTGGGGGGCGGGGGGGTAGAGGGGGGGGGGGGGGGGGGGGGGGGGGGGGGTGACAAGCAGAAACCCTGCACATCAGTTAAAGCTGGAAAAAGGAAAGCGACAGGAACGGGAGAGCGAAAGGGAGGGAAGGAAATTGTGACTCTTCTCCGAGAACATAATAAAAAGAGAAAGTTTCACAAATGTCACCGTGGTCATCATGTGAAGAAGCAGTCCGTGGTTTGAATCAGGGAGGGGGAGGGGTGAGGTTGGGTCGGACGGGGGCAACTAGGAAGGGGTCAGCTTAGAGGGGGGCAAGATTTGAATCTTCAGGTAAGGAGTGGTTGCTACCAAACATTCAGAGCAAAAAGCTTCGGGGCTTTTGCTGAGTGACGGGAGGGTTTGAGTGGGAAGTTTCGGAGCAGAGATCCATCTGCTGGAGACGTTCCTGGTTATCTACAAGGTTCCCTCTGGATCACCTGTTGACCCGACAAGGCTCATCCTTCTCTCTCCAAGACAATCTGAAGTTGTCATCCTTTCTTTCCCTTTCTTGTTCTTTTCCTCCTCGTCCTATACAAGTGAACCGCCCGTGTCTCTACATGTTGGACAGAGCTGCTATTTCTAGTTCCTATGCAGAATGGTGAGCAGAGCAGGAGTTACCCAGCGATGACGTTTCCATCCTGAGAGAGAGAGAGCAGGTGTGTATAGGCAAAGACTGATGCAGCACACCACCTTGGAGACTGTGCTACAGAGAGCAAGCTTGCTTTCTCTATACCAGCAACACAGTTTTTTCGTCTCCGTTTTGATGTCTTGCCTCTTAGGTCGCAGGTGGTCTCATTGTCTGGGTGGCTTTGTGTGTGTTTGCGTGGGTGTCGGTGTGTGTGTAGGTGTCTTAGACCGCCACGTCTGAGGGAACTCTGACAGAAAACACTTCCGCGGGCTGCAGCAGTGTGTCGTTAGCCTTGAGCTTTAGAAACTCTCTCCCATGCTATGTACAAGTGTGTAAGTGTCCAGCTCGTCTTCCTGTGTCTTGTAGTCAAGTACACTTTCTTTTCATCTTTTTTTCTTTACGTTTTCCCCTTTTTTCTCGTCTTGTTTTCCAAGGCTGGCACAAAGCTGTTCATTTTGTTCTTGTTTTCAGGTTTTTTTCCTCTCAGAGAGAAGAGGGCTAAACAGCAAGGTGGGTTGTTTAAGACAGAGGTGCCAACGTTCCCCGATTGGGTTTTAGATCAATCAATTCATTCTCAACAAGGCAAGATTAATCAGTTACCTCAGTAAGGGATTGGATAATACGTTAATGCTTAATAATCTTGGTAAGGCCAGATTCATTTATAAAGTCAGAGATGAGGCCAACAGAATCAATGTTAAATGGACAGGTAGCTGTGGCTGTTTGCAACCCTTTGCTTGTCTGTGATTAAGGGAACGATGACACTGAATAAGTTGTGTATCACATTTTCAGGGACGTAGATTTTTTGTCGTGTGGGACTTGGTTGGTACCTCTGTTTTATCAGTGCTATTGCCACCTCTATCTCTTCTTCTTCTGTCTCTAATCATCCCCATCATCCTTCCCCTTATCCTTCTTCTCTTTCTTCTCCTTCTTCTTCTTCTTCTTCTTCTTGGCCTCCTCCTTCTTGCCGAAGGTGATGAAGTCGCTCTTGTCGTCCTCGCCACCCTGGTTCTGTCGGATGGAAATGATGGCGGGTGAGCCAGGGATGATGAAGGCTTCTGGGGGCACCTCACCAGGCTTCAGGTGCTGGGGGGGCCCGCCCGGGCCCCCAGGGCCATAGCGGTAGTGCCAGCTGTTGCTGTCCACACCGGCGCCCATAGGGGGAGATACCTCTCCACCCTCACCATCTAGAAAGAAAGAGAAAGTAGGGGGGTTAGTAATAGAATCATTTATCTCCAACATCCTTATTATCATCCTTGTCATCACAACCAGCATCATATTTGTTGTCAAAGTCGAAGGGTCAACAGCGTCATCTTCCATGAGAATGGAAGCAATCTGGATTTCAAAACCTTTATATTGTCAGACTCGGGTTGTGTGCTTTTCATTGCAAATGCCTTTTCTGAACACTGTCAGCTTGACTAATATGACATCCACAGGAGCTCTCTGATCGCCATGACTCCCATTGTGGTGTCACAATGTCAGTCACTAATCGTGGACATCCCGTTGAACAACCATGCCACTAAAAAGGAAGGGGGTGGCGACTCAAAATGGGAGCATGCTAACACCTCTCTCTTCCTGATAGGTTCCCCATCTCGCCACGGCCGAGGCGCTTGGCTGTTGAATCAGACATCAAACGCTCCACGGCGGCGAGAGCGGCAGGGAAAGGTCGTGGCATTTTTACGGAAAGTAAACAGGGCCGTTTACACGCTGAGCGGCCGTTTGGCAAGATGACTGCAGTTAAACTTCCATTATGGCTCAGCACTCATTTGATAAACTGGAAAAGGAAGCCATGACTTGTGCTTGTGTAGCTACACAACTGTGGCTGCTTCCTCTGCCTGTGTGTGTGCGTCTGGTTGTTAGCATGAGAATGCGTGTGTGTGTGTGTGTGTGTGTGTGTGTGGATACTTCACATTGCCGCCCCTGAAAAGATCCCCTACTAGAGTGGGCTGCATCCCTGTCAACCTGTACACCCCAGTAGCTGGTTACAAGGCTGATCTATTCACTCTTCTTGGCCTGGCAGGTGTGAAACTGTCTCTCTTCCACCTCCATCTCACTGCATCTCTACAGGGTCAGAGTCTTAGTCATTGCTGCAGAACCCAGCAGAGCAACACTTGGCAGAGCTCTCCTACATAACCTATCAATCCATCCCAGTAGAGAGAGAGGGTGTTTGAGAACCCTCCTCCGCACACATAAATAACACCATTAAAAGGGCGTGGGCAGTCTTACACATAAATAACAGTTCATTAAAGGGGCGGCTGGTCAAAGTGCTGGCTTTTTGTGACTCTGCAATGTTCTATTATATTTGGACTATAAATCTTACTTCCATGGACTTACTTTAAGACCCCAACAATAACACTGAGCAATGCACCCTGTATGTTGTAAGTATTCAAATGCATGTACTGTACTTGTAAATCTGACACAAACTGTCCCCACATCCTCACGCGCGCGGACACATACACATCGCACACAAACTCCATCGCTTCCCTTCGTCTCCTTCCTCAAAGCCATGACCTACTTGCCGCACTTCCTCTCTTTCTCTTTTCTCCCTCTTCTCCTTTCAAAGTTCCTTCTAAAGGGGTGTTGAGCAAGGCAGTGCTCACCCAGGCAGAAGGAACCACGTCTGGAAGAGAGGGAGCTGTCCTCATGTGCTACCCAGGGCAGAGAGGCACAACTCCCTTGCCCTCCCCGTGCTCTCCCCTCTGCAAAGTGTCCCTCTGAGGGAGCCCTGGTCAGGTCAAACACATATCTAAATCACCATCAGACCATCGGAAACCTGCATATTACATTTGCATCATGCAGTTGAAGTCATATTTCTTTAAATGCCTCCTTTGGCTATTTGTCGTGGGTAATGTAGGACCTGGCCTTCCAAGTGCAAAGGTAATGACCTTGTTCAGTGACTTGTAACTAGGCAGTTTGAGCCTTTTACCAGTAGTGATGGGAGTGGCCAGAAGGAGGCATTGTTACACGGAATCTTTGAGTCCCAGAAAAAGGGGTGCTGTTCTATCACAGAGCAGAACATGTTAGAACATAATTAGAACACTAGAGCATTTGTTCTAAAATGTGGAACAGCAGCAAAATGAGAAAAAACGTTAATAACCATTTAGGACTGTTCTGCCTTTTATGTCTTCAGTATACCCAAGCTTCCATTTCACCAGATTGTGTCCTTTTTAAGCTCAGGCCACTGGAACGATCCAGGAAAGGGTCATGTAAACTGTGGCCAAATATTTTCAAAGTTGCGCAACCAAGTTGAATGCATTCCATGTTGAGCAACACTGTGTGTACTCGTACAAACACGAATAAGAACATATCACAGGCCAGCCCTCATCAAGTTATAAACAACAAACGTCAATACAGCCTCTGTTCAGTTTTTATGGCCACAGCAGCAAAATCTCAGCAATTTAGTATTTTGTACTGTAAACTTTTTTGTATGTTTTACTACAACTGCAGTTCTCTACTGTTGAAAGCCTAACATTTCTGGAGGGAGCTGCGTGTGATCTTGAGTTTTCAGTTGGACACATGCACAGGGGATAAAGATCTCAGGAGGGAAGATGAGGAGAGGAAACACCTTCTCACTTTCCCCCCTTGCTTTTCATCCCTGTTTCGCCTCAATCCCTCCCCATCTGACATGTATGGTAAGAAAGAGTCAAACTAATCTGCCCAGAGAGATGTTCCCATTCTCTGCTCTGCCCTGGTGGTAACCCACAGCTTAAGTCCTTATCTGACTCCCTCAACAACAGCGTGGTCCTCACTCCTGCTTGTTCAATGTGAAACATGACAGGAAGAGAGGAGCAACGCCAGACACAATTACTGTTCGAGAGAGAGAGGGAGAGGGAGAGAGAGAGAGGGAGAGATCCTAGAAAGTGGGGAAAGTGTATTTTATTCTACAGTAAACTGGCTTCGTGCCCTAAGGGATGACTTCCCTGTCTCAAACAACACAGGCAGATGATGAGACACCCGTGGCCCCCATGCAAACAGAGTCATACACAAACAGGACCCCAGAGAGAGTGATGAGTCACCCTGAAAGAGCAGACAGATGGAGCAAGACAGGACAGTAGCCTGACACAGGGTCAGACACTAAACAGCTGGCAGAAAAAACAAACAATTAGACCCATCTTAGGGATTTCGTGACCCCGTCCAAAGGTTTGTCATATATGTATATACAATCTCCTCCATTCTGTTCGTTCCTCTCACATCTCTTTCTATGTCTTTTCATTCGTCACTCAGCGTTGAGACCGTGAATTCAGGAGTCTGACACTGACCATTCCTGTAGTCTCCATTCACACCAACAGAGCATTGAGAACCACTCTGTCCCTCATTCCTTAAACCCCCTTGCCTCCCTCGTCCCTCCTGCCACACACCATCTCCTTTGTATTTTTCTACACCCAGAGCTCTCCACACCTCCTCTTTCCCAATCTTTCTGAGAATAGCAACAGAGGAACATGCCTCGCCCAGCTCTGATGCATACAGCAAACTGCTCCTATCTGATTTGTCAATGGCTGTTGCAGAGCAAAATTCTCTCCCTCCCTCCCTTTCTCCCTCCCTTTCTCCCTCCCTCCCTCTCTCTCTCTCTCTCTCTCTCCCTCCCTCTCTCTCTCTCTCTCTCTCTCCCCTTTTATCTCTTTCTGCCTGACCTTTCATCTAATCAAGCATGAGCGCTAAGCCAGCCAACACCCGTCCCTTCTACCAGTTATCGATCCCAGCGTTAATTATGCCTATCAGTGTTATGGCAACATCGTTGTGATGGTTGAGTTACAGTGCGTGTCTATCAACATTCGCTAGGAGGCACATTAGATAGACGAACGATTGGTTTACAT
Source organism: Plecoglossus altivelis (assembly GCA_036571765.1). Classification (NCBI taxonomy): domain Eukaryota; kingdom Metazoa; phylum Chordata; class Actinopteri; order Osmeriformes; family Plecoglossidae; genus Plecoglossus; species Plecoglossus altivelis. The sequence continues at coordinate 8,175,041 of BROE01000006.1, read as the reverse complement.
GTACAGATAACCACTGGCTGGCATCTCCATGGTTTTCTGTCCTGTGTTTCACACCCTCCCTCCTCTGGTTTAACTGAACTTCCTGGGGGTGAAAGGAAATGGATACAGCATCCTGACGCTCACTGCATATACCGCTACTCGCACACAAACAAAACTTTATCCATGTTGTTCTCTTGTTTGTTTTTCTCATCTCTTGGACAGCTATCCAGGGCACGGGAAGCAGTCGTATCAGCGTGCGTCTCCCCTCCTCCTCCCCTCGACCCAAGGTTTTCACAGCCTCTTAAATCATCCAGGAAGCTCCATTTTGCCACGTCGACTTTACTCATCCCCTTCATCTCCAGCCATGGGCCGGTTGGAGCAGAAGCGCAGTGGAGCGCAGTGCAGTATTACATAACAAGCAGGAGGGAGGCAGGAAAGAAGGAGAGAGGAGGAGAGGAGGAGGGAGGTGGGAGATGGAAGAGGAGGAGTGGAGGGAGAGGAGGAGGACTGGAAGGAGGGAGAGAGAGAGAGGTGGAGTAGGAGACGATGAAGTGCGAGGATGCGGGTATGAAATGCGATCCTGAAATGGAGTCGCAAAAACCTGAAGGTGCAGATTTTGTATTTTGGGGGGGCGGCGAGGAGTGGAGAACCACTGCAGTGCTGGAGGATTCTGGGATTGTTATGATAGTATTCTCTCAGGGCCACGCCCTTCTATGTGAAAACACCTGCTCATGGTTGGATATGCCAAATGTGCATATGCCTGTTCAGTGTGTCTGTGTACGCGCGCCTGTATTTGTGTTTTGATAGAAACACAATTGTACTGCAATACTGCTGTCTCTTCAAAACCTTATTCATGCATCTGTGTTTTTTCTTCCTGTCCTTGCTTGGCTACTGATAGAACTATGTGTGTGTGTCGGCATAAATTAGCATATTTACCCCTAACTGCTAACACAAATACAGAGGAACGGAGTGTGTGAATATGCATGACAAAACAAAATCATGATGGATTGTTGTATTTTTTATGAGCAATTACATTTGTATGTGTGTGTGTGTGTGTGTGTGCTTGTGCGCGTGTTTCTCCATGGGGCCTAGTGGGTGGGGGCTGCACACCTTCAAGTGTTCTGTCCAGATGGATCATGTGACAGATGGTGAAGACAAGCTGTCCCAGGAGACGCTCCTGAACAGCCTCACAAAGAACTAACCAGCCAAACATGTGTGTGTGTGTGTGTGTGCATGCGTGGATGTGTGCATGCGTGGATGTGCACCAAGTCTTGCTCATTTAAATCAGAGCAATGGTTCTAATGAGGATAATGTAGTCATTAATAGTGACATGACTAAATAGCAGGCTATTAGAAACGGATTTATTCTCAGCGGAGCATGGCAAGCGGGTGAAAGAGGAAGAGAGTGCATGAGAGACAGACAGAGAGAGAGGAGAAAGAAAGAGAGAGAGGGGTGGAAGGGGAAGACAAACATGATAGCATTTTTTTTAAAGAGACAAAATGGAAGCAAAAAAAGAGCCAGAAATAGACAAAATGGCAAATGTGGAGGAATGTTTGGATGAGAGGAGAGGGACAGCTTGTCCCAGGTCCACCCCCCTTCTTCCCTATCCTCCTTCCTGTCTTCTCCTCTCCTGAGTGTGCTCAGGGCCCTGGGCAGGATCCAGACAGCTCTCTCAGTCATCTCTCTCTCTCTCTCTCTCTCTCTCTCTCAACCACTGTGGAAAAGTACCCAGCTCTCTGGGTCTCGACTGACTTGAGTTTTATAAGGACGACACTTTTGGACATGGTCAGTAATGATGAAGTGTCACGGCGACTATGTCAAACTCCTGAGGTCTGACTCTGACTCTAACACCTGGAGAAATGTTTGGGAGGTAGACGGTAGGGCAGCAACCACTTTCATCTCTTTCTTGCCATCTGATTCCCTTTTCTCTCCCTCACCTCCATCCTCTCCCCCTCATCCACTTCCTGTCCTTTCGACAGGTGCAGGATGTTGTCGACTTGTGGTGTCCTTTATTGAATTAGGCAAGCTGTGTGTGTGTTCCTGTCATCCAATAATGCTGTGATGCAGAGAGACCTGCCCTAAACATGCCCCCAACTCTGCAGTACTCCTTGTAAATGTAGGTCACTTTCTTTCCTCCTTTGCATCACTTTCTCCCTCCTTCCCATCTCTTTGCCCCTCTCAGCATAGTTCTCACTAGGGCAAGCTTTCCTTTTGTCCCAACTCACCTCTCCCTTCATTCCACGAACCATCCGTCTCTCGTTTCTCTTTAAAAATGTGTTTCTGTTCTGTTGTGGTGTTGGCTTGTGGCTCTCCTTTATTTCACAAGTAGCCAACTTTCTTTTGTCTTTCCGTTCACCTGTCCTCTTTGACCCTCATCCTACACTCGTCCATATTTTTCTTCCTTTCCTCCTCCCTCCATCGCTGTCTTCCCACATGATCTCTTTGCTCTCTAGGCCATTCTCTCTTTCTCTCTCGCTATTCTGTTCAGGGCCATGAATGGTTGCCGTGGAAACTGCATCCTTCAGTGAAGCGGTTGGACTTGGGCGTCACGGCGACAGTGCTGATGCTGATGGAGAATAATGCTGCAAGCTCCCTCCCTCGTTTGCCTTCTCTCTCTCTCTCTCTCTCTCTCTCTCTCTCGCCTAGTCCAACCACTCTCCCCTAGCAACAGCAGCCTCACACACCCTCCCTCTCTCCTTTTCACTCTGCCTCTGTCTATCACTTTTTTTCTAGCTCATTGTCACATAGCCTGCCCCCCCCCCCCCCCAAAAAAAAAAAAAAATCTATGTTACATCCTTTCTTGCTTCTCTCTCTCTTTCTCCCTCACTCTTTCACTTCAGGGTGTAGTTCCGATTCTGCACTGTTCCCTCTGGGTCCATGTGTGGGCCCCTGGTTGAGAGGTAGATCCATGAAATGAAAGGAGAGAGAGAGAGACATCAAGCAGTCCTGATTTCATTAATGTGAGTCTGTTAATCTGGGCGTAGGCTGCTCTCCATCTGTCACACCAGGAGCAGCGCACAACATACACAGTCAAAACACACAGACACGTACGCTAACACACACATGCCCTTGTGCGCACACAAGCACCTACGAGCAAGCATCCGAGCGCAGATTCACACACTTACTCGCCTCTGTGCTGAACCACCCCTCTTTAATACGCAGGAGAGAAAAGAAACAGGGGCGTAGTCTGCTGAGGCTCCTCTGCTCAGGAAAAAAACAACTGAGACAAAAACAATGCTGAGCGGCTATGTTCGTCAGACAGAATGAAACCAACCGACAAGTTGCATCCGGTAAATGAGGTGTGCATGTACATCTGAACGTATCCGTACTTTGTTTCTTAACCTAAGCAGTTCAGAGAGACGATCTAACCCGACCAGCAGATGAGTCGCTCAGTGAACTCAGCGAGACAATCAGAAGACCACAGTCAGTCAATATCTGACCGAAACCTCAATGAGATTATATGGTTTATTAAAATTGCCACATGCTGATTCAATTCAAATCTGGTGAGTGCAAGACTGTGGCGTTGCTTTGCACCACTTTCTCCATCCTTTGAAAACAAAAATCTCCACATCCATGTGTTTATCCCCCCTCCCTCCCAACCTCTCTCAATACCCCTCCCTGCAAACCTCTCTCAATACCCCTCCCTTCAAACCTCTCTCTCAATAACTCTCCCTCCAAACCTCTCTCAATACCCCTCCCTCCAAACCTCTCTCAATACCCCTCCCTCCAAACCCCTCTCAATACTATTCCCTCCAAACCGCTCCCAATACCCCTCCCGGCAAACCTCTTCTTCCATAACCTCCGTCCTCAAGAGCCAGGCTGTAACTTCTCTGCCTAGGCAGGAAATCGATTGCAGAGCAGAGGCGGCTGGTATTTTGTGAGCGTGTATGTGGGAGTGGGAGAGAGTGTGTTGATGATTTTGAAAGAGAGAGAGGTCGAGAGACCAGCGGGCGAGTGTATGGGTAGTTAGTCAGGGACGTTGACACTTCCTGTCCATAGCTAGCCAAGTCATCTCTGCAGATCCTTAATTACAACAAATCACCTTTTTATCTTCCCCATAATTACTTTCTCGTGTGAGCCCTTGTTCACTTCAATCTCTCTCCTTTCTCTCTCTCTGCTCCCTCATGCTCAGTCATTTCTATCCAGGTCTTTTCTTCATGTTCCCTACCTTTCTTCCTCACTTTCCATAACCATTAGATTCTCTCCTCTACATTTGAGCTCTCCTGTCTCCATTTGTCTGTCTCTGTCTTCTCTGTCTCTCTCTTTTTCTCTCTCTCTCTCTCTCTCTCTCTCTCTCCTTGAACACTTTACAGTTGACTTCTGCCCCACCCAAACACAGGTCCATTTTGTCAGACTATGACCTTCACTTGGACATGACATGATGCATCCGCAGTTATAATTAAGGTGCTAATTACTGTTGGCTCTGCCTCCTGCCCTTAAAAAACTTTGCCACAGTTACCAGACACCAGGGAATGAATTGATGTAGATTAATAAAACGTGGTCAGTTTGTTTTGCAGGTGTCTTTGTGTGTTTCTATGAACAGACAGAGAAAAGCAGAGACAGAAAAGACTAAGAAAAAAAGGAATTATGTAACTGAACCCCTATGTTGGGTTGGGTTATTCTATTGTCTCTGTAAACATCCTGACAGCAATCAGGTTATCTACAGTATTCTCCTTGTCTCTGTCTTTCTACCTCACTCGTTCTCTCTCTGTGTCTGGACATACGCCAATGTATCTCTCTCTCTCTCTCTGTCTTACTTCCTACAGATAACCATCTCCACCCCAGCTACAAGTGTCATTTCCTCTGAGTTGATAAAGGAAGGCAAGGGGAGCAGGTTCAGCAGAGATGTAGTAGCAGATTTCTCTCGCTTTCATTTTGTCTTTCTCACTTCTGCTCTACCTTCTATTTTCTGCCTCTTTCTCGCTATCTCTAGTTTTCATCATGTTCGCTGACTACTGCCCTTTTTCCTCCTTCCGTCCCTCTCTACGACACCGTCTTCGCCAGAGTCTTCCAAGACCTGAGGTTGTTCTCGTTCAGACTATAAGGATTGTGGCTAACATAGTTGTAGTTCATTGAATTGGGTCTGTTGGTGTCCATTATGGTAACTCTAGTTTAGCACAATGTCAGAGTGTGTTGGTTTTCTAGTTAGCAGAGTACATCCAATGCAGAGGAAGATAGCAGTTTCTGGTCAGTGTAATGTCAAAATGGGTCAGTTCTCAGAGGTCATGACCTAGAGACTTACCGGCAGCGCTGGACACGGTTGGCCAGTTCTGGACCAGAACCCCCTGGGCTCCCTGCATCACCGAGGACTCCTCCATGTGCACCGAGCTGGAACATAAACACACACACAGTTGTTATACCCTGGAATTACTTTTTAGATGTAGTTGCAGTCTGCTGTGTCTGGAAAGAAGAAACATATTCAATACTCATTATTCAGAGCTCTGGCCTATTTAATGCAGTCAATCACAAACAGACACATGCACACACACTTCATAGAGAGAGTGAACTCGATGGTATTACTATATGGCCGCAACATAAGCTTCAGTACTCTCAATCCTCTCTGGACCCACATGCTGCCTAGAATACACTGCATTACTAAATTCAACCATGGCAGCACACCACAGGATGTCTGCATATGTGTTTGTGTTCAGTATGTGTGTGCACATAACATTTCTGTACAGTATGTGTTTATGTATGTAGAGCATGTATGTGTGTAGGGTGTGTGTGTGTACATGTGTTTAGAGCATGTGTGTGTATACAGTGTGTGTAGAGTTTGTATGCATGTAGAGCATATGTGTGTGCGTGTGTGTGTGTGTGTGTGTGTGTGGCAGAATCCAGGGGTCCAGGACCTGCCCCAGGAATGCAGGCCAGCCCAACCCATCTCCAGGGATTAGGATTAAACACTAGTCACCCAACATATTCACACCACTCTCTGGATTAAGGATTACAGATGGGTGCTCTTACATTTTCACACCCGTAGGGATTTCAGCACCACCCAGCAAATGCTCAGGGGTCACTGGCGAACACTAGCAAACCTCAGAAACGATACTCACACAGACCGACAAACATGCACACATGGACACTAAACACAGGCACATAATCTGTCTTTAAAATTACATAAATAAAATTCCATCTATCTTTAACACACAAACAAACAAACAAACCCACATCAGATACATGGATATAAGTACCTAAATACACACACACATTCCATGACTTTAAAGGGATTGGATATCGGATTCCTCTCAAAGACCTCTCAATAAAGCTCTGATGATGATTGGGATGTTGATCATGTGACAGTTCAGGAAGAATCAGAGCAGACCTGTGAGGAGCTCCCTGTGCCATCTACCTACAGAGGCCCTCTCTCAATCCTGTACAGCACAACTGCAGTTACGTTTGGGATAAAATACCTACATCTGCAACTCTTCATTGTGTTTGAAGAGAAAGAATTAGGGACAAGGAGTGGCAACACGCTTATTTGAACCTGCTGTGGGTGTGTGTGTCCTGCATGCTGAAAATCCCTACTTAAAATATGAAACCGTCCATATGTTTTTGAAGGCAGCGGGCATGCTTTTTAAATCCACCTATCCCTCAAGTGCCTTCCTTTCCCTCTCATTTGTCACTGTTTGTTGAAAATGAATGGTGTACTTTCATACACCACGCTATCTGAAATATACATGACAAACAAGAAACAATAATTTCTGAAAATAAAGGGATGAAGACAAATGAAAATGTGAATTGAATTGAAATGAGATTGTGGCGGAGGGTGTGTGGAGGGTAGCCACCATTTTGGCTCAGATTCTCCTCTTTGTTCTAGACGTAGACAGGCTGTGAGTGTGTGCGTGTGAGAGTGAGTCCAAGGTCAAGCCACCACAGCTTGGTGCCCATTCTCTCCTATCTGATTCCTCATCTGCCCCCCCTCCCTTTCTATCTCCCCCACACTTTTCTCTCTGTTCTTTTCTTTGCAATTTTTAATCTCTCCATCATCTCTATACTATCCGACACCAGGGTGCGTGTGTGCGTTTCTGTGTGTGGTAAAGTACAGGGTGTGAGCGCTCCTACTGTCTGTGTGGCAGTGGCTGTGTGGAGGTGAATAGCAATTTGGTGAGGGAGGCCATTTTAAGTGGTGTTCAGAGCAATAGTCATGAAGATGGGCTACTAAATTATTGACAGAGTACACTAGACCGAAAACATGCCAATGTGCCAATGCCTGGTTCAGTTTCCCTCATCCATTGTCTCACTTCCTCCTCGTGTCTCTGTAAATGCCTGCCCTGTTTTACCAGATTTATGTATTATTCTGATGGACTGCCTCTTATCCGGTCTGCCTGCCCACCTGTCTGTCTTTTTGCCTTTCCACCTGTCTGCCAATCTCTCTGTCAACTCTTCAAATCTGCCAGTTTCTCTGTCAGATAGACAGAAGGCCAGGGTGGGTTTGCTATTACTGCATTAAACCCAGCAACAAACTTAACACCAGATTCTACAAGGGTCAGAACCAGCAGTGGTATTCTTTTATTTATTTATTTATTTATTTTAAATAACCTTCAAATTCTCTAATATACTGTAATCCCAGGTTTAGTTTGAACAGGGAGGGATGAAGGGATCACAGAGGGGAACAGATCCATGTTTTAAAAGGCTCTGCAGTACACTGAAGAGAGCGATGGAATGCATTAGAATCATTAACTCTCATTAAACCCTGCTGTAATTGAGAGAATCTGTGTGCCAGTAATGACACTCAGATGCTCCACGCATATTAATCTGACACATACACGAACAAACACGCACAAATACGCCGTTCCCAGTGTACACTTATCATTGCGATCACAGACTGATAGATTTAGACACAAACCAAAGAGCAGTAAGTGAGCGATGGAACATGCATGCATGGTTTCATTTGAAAAACAGGACAGAGAGTGAAACTCACAGAGACAGGATGTGCACACACACACACAGACACACACAAACACACACTGTGCCCCCCATGACCCGCGTCTCAGACAGACGCTGTTTACTGAGAACTGTGAAAGCGTTGTCCATTCTGTCATCTCATCTGTCCCTCATCACTCCAGCCATAGCCAGAGGGACCCGCTTCTATGTCTGTATGTGCGTCTCGTGTGTGTGTGTGTGTGTGCTTGAGAGGGTTGGCGTAGGCAGATGACCTATTTTTGTGTTTCTCCGATGGATGGACCGGTCGGCCAGTTGTTGTCGGTTGCGGAAAATTGCTCTGCCGCATTGAAACCGTGTGTGTGTCTGTGGTGTACTTGTTTGTGTGTGTGTGTACCAGTGTTTAATTCGAAGTGGTTAGTGGCATACTATCAGATCATCTAACTGCACTCGGTGCTCTGGTTTGCTTGGCTGACCCATGCTCATTAAGACGAGCCCTTGCTCATTAACCAGACCTCTGTCTTTGTCTCTCAGGGTTGGTTGAGGCCGCAGCCGCTCTGGTACGGTTAAAGGCTCAGTGGTTCATGGTAAAATGACCCCTGAACTTTCCCTGCTACAACTCCCCCCCCAAACAGGGTGCCCCATCTAGGAACAAGCTTCCACCTGACTGGGTAGTTGCCTCTCTCTACAACTGACCGAAAGTCAACCTCACCACCACCCCCTACCATTGCCTCCACCAGTCCTGCCCCCACCACCTCTGCAGACCGCCTCATGCACTCTCTGACAGCCAGTGAGATTGGGGAGTGGGGACGCAGCCCTCTTTGTGTCAAGCAGTGACACAATCCCCTCACTCTCATAATGGTGGACAGAAATGGTGGGCGAATATATGTACACATGCATATAACACGAGAAACGCTCTTTGTTCTTGGAAAACACTGCAGTACTGGTGTTGATAAAGTGCAGAGTAGACAGAAAATGGATGTTCTGTGTTGGCAGCAAGCAAATAATGCATCGGGATGAGCTTCAGCCCAACATGAACGACTAATGAAGGATGATGAGATGAGAGAGTGTGTTTACTGCTTACCTCTGCATCCCAGCTCGCAAGGAGGCCGAGTATCGCCAGTCTGCATTAGGCGCCTTGGGCTGTAAGAAAGACAAAAAGAAAGGAGAAGAGAGTCTTAAGTACTGCAAGAGATCACACTGGTAAAATCCAATATCCCCTCATTAATAAGTCATGCCGTGCACTGCTAGCATGAGCAGAACACACACCATGGAACACACATACACACACACATATGGGCACTCTTCATAGCTGTGACAGCTTGGCTCTGCCTGTGGAGAGAAATGAGTGATGAGTTGGAGCTTGCAGCTTCCCTCCTCTCCTCTCTTCCATATCGCCTTCTCTCTCCCATGTCCTCTGAGAGAGGAATGACTTTGAGACATACATCTCTTTCTCACAGTGGTGCCCAGGCGCTCCACTGACCCTACCTCTGTGACACATGCCCACAGGCCAAAACACCCCCGGGCCAAACCATGGAGTCTGAAGGTGGTACACTCCGTTACCACAGAGACCCAGCGGAACTCTCACATTGCTGTATGTGTTGATAGGCTCCATTAGAGGCTGCAGCTGTCCACCTCTTCACCTTCATCCATCTGTCTCCTCTCTCCATCAGCAGTACCCATCCCAAAATGTCCAGATAAATGTTCCTCTGGAAGAGGAATCGCACCTTATACCTTTTCCTGTTTTCTTTTGGAGTATTTGCCCTCCTTCTTTTGGCTTAATCCATTTTATTCCCCTCAATCCCCTCACTTTCTTTTACTCCCTTCTCTGATCAAAGTGTCATCGTTTGTCATTGTTTGCTTGAGTTGGTCCAACAGACCTCACCATGGCAACCGCCATGGAGCCCTGCTCATATTTTGCATCAGCCTCGGCATCTCTCCCCTGTCAAGGTCACAGGTGGAGGAGATGAAGGTGGGGGAGAGAGGGGCAAAATAAGGTTGATGTAGATGTAACCCTGGCAGGCTCACGCCTGGAAACGACATCTGACATCAACATCACTAGAGAACTCTGGGTGGGGCAAGTGCCACGAAACACAGCCTCCTAGCAGCCCTTTAACTTCATCTGCGACTGATCCACAAAAGACAGCTACACATCCAAGAAAAAGTACAACTTGTGGGATTTTAAAAGCTTCATCTGGATGTGTGCCTGTTATGTCTATTTTGAGAATCCTAAAGTACCAACAGCTGAAACCTTTTTTCGATCCACATTAGCAGTTCCGAAAGAATCAGACTTGTTCTGAAAACTGCTGAAAACCATTTGGGAGGTTGTCGGCGATCGTACACTCTGTAACAAAAGTTGAATAGTTGTTCATCGTGATGACACTGACATGTGGTTCAATTTAATGTCTGGATTTAGCCTCGTATTGCCCTGCCTATGAAGATGGACCTTTAACCACAGACCCAGAGTCAGATTACTCTCCCACCAAACACAATTGGATTAAAAACCTCACCATATTTCATTTGAAAGACAGATGTTCACTTCCTGCTGACTGTGAAAAAACCTCTCTCTTTTTTACTCCATCAAAGACACCCATGACTCTAGGATCTGCCCCTTATAAGATGCCTGCGGTATTTCCTGTGGGTCATTTACACAACAACACAAATACCTTTTCACACACCCCACAGCCTAAAGGGTTACCGCAGTAACATATGTACAGGTACAATAGCATACTGGGGGAAATGTTTACAAAATCTAAATGACTCATGATGTCATCATTTCAATCATTTCAAAATAAGTGTGACTTCACACCAATTAAAGGCCCGTTTGTACACTCCAATACAAACCTTGTCATATTTGTTGCACCAGACACATATTCAACAGCCCAGGATTATTTGAACTGTTACGAGATAGATGTTTTTCATTACAAATGAAGGCAGATTGTCTTTAATGGCGTTGGCAAATGTTTGCCCTGCTGGTACACCAGTGGCCGAAGGGGGAGTGGTCTGCTAGACCGTATGGCGATGTTTGGCTTAATGAGAACGGACACGCTAACACACACACACAAACACACGGGAATGCATTGGCTCAGAGGAAATCAGTGAGCTATATCTACAGCCACACCCAGCGCATTCCAAAAAAAGACAAGGGTTTCATGGTGATGATAGAGAAGTGATGGTTTCAGATTCTATATCTGGAAAGAATGAAGTTAGAGGACAAAGAGGGAAAGAAAATAGCCCGTGGCTTTTACTTGTCCTTCGTGTCTGTAGAGTCGGTGAGGATCAGAGAAATGGCCAAACAAGGCCCTGGGTTTGGTTTGGCCTCACTCTCTCTCCCCCACCGACTCTCCCTCCCTCTGTCTCCAAGTGGACACCCCTTGCATGGATACAGTGATCGCACCTCCGCCGTCAACACGTTGGCCAATCACTTCCCTTCCCCCGCCCAAACAGCACCAAGCCAACCAATCCGGAGGCAGAGAGGATGAAACACGTCGCTGCCACTAAATTACACAGCGAGAACAAACATGACTGGCATTTAATAAGGAAAACGCTGGGGGATAGAGGGCCTATTACCTAAGCTTTGCTTTTGTATCTCTTTATACCTCTACTCAGACCCTTCTCTTCTCTATTCTATCTTTTTTATTTTCTATTAACAGCCTGCCTATAATGATTTTTGGTCAGGGTTTTTCCCAAATATGGTTAGTTTAATGGTCTCTGTGTGTTGTTTGGAAAAATGACCCAATTTGGATTTCCATCTTCCCAATAGCTGCATATCCAAGGAAAAGCTTACACGTTTCTTAGCATTTTTCCTTTCCTCTCCTATCAGAGAGAGGGCAAGTCTATCTCCGTTCAATCTGCCTCTCCGTGTCTGACTCAATAAGTGGGATTGTTCCGTGTCGCAAACGCACATGACCGATTGGATATTTGCGATATTTGGGATGATGTGGTGGGACCCACAGCTTTCTAAACCGAGAGAGTGGAACTCGACAGCTGAGACTGTCTCCCTGTCCAGGGCTTGCTGCATAGTAGCCTATTCGTCTGTGCTCAATGGCCCAGAAAGATGTGGAGCATCACAGTTGTCCAATTGTGGCATGACGTGTTTAGACCTAGTGGACTAATTGCTAAAGTCCTTGAGAACTCTACATCTCAGTAACTTAGTGCTTTCACATAGTATACCAACAGTGTCCATGCTGCAGAAGCAGAGCTCTCGAAGGAGTTGTTAGATGGTTCCTGTGGAGGCTGCTGCTACTGAGCATCCTGAAACTCTTTGTGTGTGTGTGTGTGTGTGAAAAGAGACAGGCAGGGAGATGCTTTCCCAGAATACAAATGCCTTTTTTTCTATTACAGCTCTCTAAACGACCACGGAGGAAAGAGGCGCATAAACCTCTGATACCTGAATCATCAGAAACAAACAGGCGCTCTGGCAAGAACCAAGCCTAAACACACAAACACACACAAACACACATGTTGAGAACGACGCACCTAACCTCCCACTCAGACAAGTACACACCTCAGACAAAGAAATCTTTTTTAACACCGAAAGCTCCATTCGGTAGTTAGAGAACACGGAGTACCCTAAAGTATTTTCAGTGTGTTCGTACACAAGAGTTCTCCGGAAGTAATTTGGAATCCCGTTCATGTTTACCAATCCTGTCTAGCAGACAAAAACAAAGGATGATAGGAAGAACTAGGAGTGGCACTGCAATTGTTGTTGTTGTTGTTGTTTTTTTACTCTTGCTAACTGAATACGAGAACATGTTGTCTATTTATAACTTCCACCAATATAGCAACAATGAGCTGTTTTTATGACAAAAGTCTTTGTTTAAAATGTACCAGATTCAACAAAAATGAGAAGTCTTGATAACCACAGATTCCCTCTGACTCTCAAACACCGTCCGTCTCAAACACACACAAATCGACTGAGGCCCAACAAACCCTATGCATGGTCAAGCAGGTTCACATGGCATTGTGATACAGAAACACACACACACCTGGATAGCAGTGGTGGCATCTGGCATACTGAGTCGCCGTACAAACATCTGGCTCTGGCCACTCTGGCTGGTGACGTACCCAGAGCCCCAGGTGCCGCTGTGAGGCCGGCCTGTATTGTAGAACATGAAGGTGTCACTCCCGGAGGTGGCTGTCAGACACGTTTTATAGCAGTACGTTTTGGTCAACGAGCCATTTCCTCGCACCTCTATGTAATGAGGCTCTACTTTGAGGTCCCGGCGCAATGCCACATTGTTATTGGGTATCCCTCCACCTCCACCACCACCTCCTCCTCCACCTCCTCCTCCTCCACCTCCACCCCCACCTCCCATGGCTGTGGTGCCCCCCTCTGGCACGCTCTTCTGGGAGACGCAACAAGGAGAGCAGGAGCCAGGCTGGGTGCAGTAGGCATGGCAGCGGACGATGGCAAGCACAACCACCGTGACCAGAAACACAAAGGTGGTGGCACTGAGAGCGATGATGAGGTAGAGGGTGACGTTCGAGAACATAAGGGGACTGTGTGGCCGGATGATGCGCTTAGGGTCAGGGGTCAGCTTTGGTGGAAGCTCCATGACAGCCACGGTGATGGTGGCAGTGGAGGAGAGGGGTGGCAGCCCGTGGTCGCTCACCAGCACCGTCAGCAAGAAAGACGTGGAGTTGTCTTCGATGACACGACGAGTGGTGCGGATTTCACCCGTGTGCTCGTGTACTTTGAACAGGTCCAAGTCTGCATTGGTCTGCTCGAGAGTATAAACCAGCCAGGCATTTTGGCCCGCGTCTCCATCCCACGCCAGCACCTTGGTAACCAGCACCCCTGCCTCTGCGTTCTTCATCAACGTCTCTGTGGTGCGCGTGCCGTTGGCCGGTGGGTGTACGATCCGGGGCATGTGGTCGTTCTGGTCCATGATGTAAACGTAGACAGTAGCCACCCGGCTGAGAGGTGGCACCCCATTATCCTGGGCTTTCACCTGGAAGTGGAACTCTCTGAGTTTCTCAAAGTCGAACGCTCGCAGGGCATAGGCCTCGCCCGTGTTGGGCTTCACGCTGACGTAGCTAGCCACGGGGATGCCGTGGTTATTGTCATTGAGGACCGTGTAGGTGATGCGGGCGTTCTCGCCAGCATCGGCGTCCAAGGCCTTCACGACGCACAGCGAGGCACCCGGGGCATTATTTTCCGTCACGTACACCGTGTAGGACGTCTGCTCGAAGCGGGGCGGGTTGTCGTTCACGTCTGCAACGTCCACTTTGAAGGTCATGTGGGATGACAGGGCCGGTGTGCCGCCATCGACTGCAATGACCGTTACGTTGTAGGAGGAGATGGTCTCTCTGTCTAAGAAGGCTGAGGTGACAATGGTGTAATGGTTTCGGAAGGACTTGATCTTGAAGGGCAGGTTGGGCAGGATCTCGAGTGTCACCTGTTTGTTCTGGCCAGAGTCGCGGTCGTTGACGCTGATAAGTGCAACCACTGTATCGGCCCGGGCGTCCTCTCGAACTGGACTTGAGAGGGACGACAGAACAATCTCAGGGATGTTGTCGTTCACGTCTAGAACTTCCACCACTACTTTACAGGGAACTGCAACTGGAGATGGGCCCCTGTCCATAGCCTGAATGTACATTTCATAGGAGTTTGTCTCTTCAAAATCGATGTTGTTCTTCACACGAATTTCTCCTGTGTCTGTGTCCATTGAGAAAATGTGTCTGACCCTCTCTGGGGTGTAGCTACTAAATGAATAGGAAACTTCCGCATTAGAGCCCTCATCTGGATCTGTTGCATTAAGCTTTATCACCAGGGCGCCTTTTGGCGAGTTCTCCGACAGTTTCACTTTATAGACAGAGCTGTCGAACTTGGGAACGTTGTCGTTGGAATCCTGGACAAGCACATTGATTTTAGCAGTGCCAGTGCGCGGAGGGGTGCCTCCATCCACAGCTGTCAATATTAACTGATGGGATGGCGTCTGCTCACGGTCAAAAGGCTTTTTGAGAACGAGCTCAATGTGCTTGCTATTGGCCGCGGGCTTATTGGAATCCAGCGCGAGGTGTTCGTTTGGGCTGAGTCTGTAGAGCCGCACTGAGTTGGAGCCGTCGTCCGCATCCTGCGCGCCCTCAATGGGGAACCGGGACCCAGTGACCGCGGACTCTGTTATCTCCAGCTGGTATTCATCCCGGGGGAACTGTGGCACATTATCATTGGCATCCAAAATCTCCACCTCCACGTTGTGCGCCTCAAGCGGGTTCTCAACAACCACCTCGAGATTGAGGAAACAGGTGCCACTGAATTCACAAAGCGTCTCGCGGTCTATGCGGTCACTCACCGATAGCTTTCCTGTTTTATGATTTATGTTGAAATATCTCCGTGCATTGTCCGAGGTTATTCTGATGCGACGGGCAGAGAGCTTTCGCAGGTCCAAACCCAAATCCCGAACAATGTCACCGACCACAGCCCCGTTCTCCAGCTCCTCGGGAATGGTGTAACGTATTTGTGCATTTGTAAGGCCACTTAGTACAAAAATCACTAAACAAAAATAAAAAGGCACATATTCCTTTATGCTGTAACAGCATCGCGCAGCCACAGCCATGGCAAGTAGGCAGGATCCGCAGACGGATTACAGAGAGCTTTCCGCCTTTTTAGCTTGTGCGTCCCCACCCGCCACATTAAAACCGAGGGAGAAGTCCGTTACTCACCCCCTACTATGTGCAAGACGACCAGAGCATCCTCTCCGGTACAGGTGCCTGTTTTAACAGACAATTTTCCGGTACACCCATGTTTTTCTTTGTTCGTTTGTCTGATGCTTTTTTTTCCCTCTCTGTCCTCCGCGCGCGGCTGACTCTTGTTTCCCTCTCATGGGTGCTGCCTCTCTCTCTCTCTCTCTCTCTCTCTCTTACTCTCCTCTTCCTTCCCCTCCCTCTCTCGATCCCTCTCAATGTGATGGTGTCTGTGGGCTGCGGGGGATGGGGAGCCTTTTGCTTGAGCGGTGCTGGCTGCCTTTCAGCCATTTAACACAGTCAAAATTAGAAATAAACCCTTATTCCATCATTGGTCGCACCAACTCGATGTATCTTAATCGATTTGTATTTTTTCTTAACCGTCAGTCATTTTCAATGTGCACACACATGCATTCGAACACTATTTTTTTCTCAGAGCGGGTGCCACCGCCCTTTTTATTGTGTGCTGGGATACAGTGCCTAACGGATTTATCGGTACGCCCTGGTAATTTCTTTTCTCGTTCTTATTGATCTAAACTTGCAATCACGCCAAATTTCAAACAGCAATGTAATATTTCAAAAAAGAAACACGATAGAACACACACAAACACATAGTAAACACACCTATGCAGGAATATATAGGCTATAGGGAGCTTCCTGATCTCACATGCATTACCATAACCATGTTTCAAACCTTGAGTGCAGTATATTTGGTGCAAAACAATACAAAATTAGATGAACAATGGCAATCGATACGAATTCAGAATATCGAAAACCTAATTAGAATACTGCGTAACAAAATAGGCATAAAGAGTCAATGTATAATCTTCAAAATAATCTAAGAAATATAGGTAGCATTTTTCAGTATCTTTACATATTTTTCGTGTCACAGTTATCTCTCAGTAAATGCAGGATCTGCGCACCCTCTGGCACTTTTCACGAGCACTGAGCTGAGAGGCTATCGGGAGATCATTGACTCCACGTACCCCCTCTCTGTCCCTCCTCTGAGACTGACAGCTGCAGTGGTCATTTACTGGAACTGCAAGCATATTTGGCTGCTCATTTAATATTCCATTCCTGTCTTCCATAGTTATCATCCTTCCTGTTTGTTGCCATATGAACGACGTTCACTCGGGGTGAACGACCGATGCAAACCAGGTCACTTAGATGCAGGGGACTTTCCCCATCACCACATCTGTCAAACAAACTAGCGCGGGTCATGTCAGACCCACATTGCTCAAATAGTTGGAGCCTGCTTCATGCATGTGTATGTTGAGGATGTAGTCTAGGAAACGGACAGAGACACCGTACTTGTTCTTGCTGGAGACAGCAGTTTGATTGTTTACTACAAAAGATTATTGTAGACCGAAGTTGAGATATAAGGAGGGGCTTGTTCGCTTCACATTTCTCTCTGGGAGAAAATACCACAGTCGCCAATGGTAATTTAATAGCCACAAAGATATTAATAAAGACACAGTCATGGCCCCTGTCGGTTTGATATACCTGAATTGATCCATTAAAAACTGGACCTCGGCCACTATCGTTTAGACGTGACTCTTCAGTGACTCTGGAATAGACTCGCCTTTCAGTTCATATAGCGGACATTACCGTGCCTTCAATTTCTACGGATTTGCCGTTTTTACTGCTCCCAACTCTTATTCAACTACATGTGCATAATCCAAGCCTGCACATGCACGTTGGGGATACACTGCGCATGACTGGTAGCAGGTGGTCTGCCAGTGGCGTTAAATGCCCAAATCATATTGCTGAGACCCTTCTCCTAATTAGCACATTCTGAACCCATGTACCTCAATTAGATTCCAATTTATATCGGATTCTACTCAATTAGGAAGGCTCCCTTATTCCTGTAACGCGATCAGCACAACAAAGTGATGGGTTGGACCTTTCAACACAATCTTTTCTAGCCGACACAGCTGTAGCAGCACATTATCAGAATGAGTCAAGGCCTGGATATTATAGAAATCTTTGTTTGCGCAGAATGGCTCTGTGTTGGATACTGCAACCAGACAATTCAAACAATTATTTTGATGGAGTCTAACTGTACAAAATCCTTCACCACGGGGACAACCTAAACGACCGAAAAGGTGACGTCAAAGATGTGGTCATGTGTCAGAAAAGCAAACATCCATATTGAAGTATTAGAAAGTGTTAAACACTTTAAAATATGAAAGTTGTTGTTTTGTGTGTGTGTGTTTTAAAAGGTTAACTGACAAGCAACCATATCAGGTTGAAACAGTTAAAGGACATTTTGTAAATTCTTTTTAAAAGATTTAGTACAAATCTGAAAATGTTGCCCACAGTTTTGGGTGTATGAGATTATGTTATTATGTCGTGTTCGTTTGGAGCCATGTAGCCCCAAAGGCAGTCTGATTCACAAAGCCACCCGGCAACGGTGGCAGCCCAGCCGCATACATACTGTAACCGTTAATCTCCCTATGCGGATCCAAATGTCCCCCATAGACCGTACGCCCACGGCGTTGACAATCGTTGGCAGGCCGAGAGATGGGAGAACGCCGATGAGTCACTCATACGGTGCGGAGTGGATGGAGCGACTCTTCACACTTCCGAATGAGGCTGGTTTTGTTTTTATTCTTCTTTTTTTTCAAGTTTTGACGGATGCAGATTGACCTTTTTCTAGTTTTTTACCCCCAGTATACCTCTTCCCCTATTTCCCACCCTCGATTTAACTGTGGAGATAAAACGACAGGGGTTCTGCCCATCCGTACTGATGTGTCTTGTAGGTAATCGAGCCGCGTCTCTACCCCTGACATTTACCAGATTTTCCCGGTGGGACGCGCGCGCTGTGTGTTTACGGCAATTTGAGAGAGATGAAAAGAGACGACTGTTATCTCGTCAATTACACACGCCGCCGGATTTACACCTGGCCTTTTCCACCTCACCCCGTTGTCTGCCCCTCCCTCCGTTCCTTTCTCTATTCCTTCATTGCTACAGCAATGTAACTTAGGGGCAGGTAACCAAAATCTCGGTCTCTCTCTCGGTCTCTCTCGGTCTCTCTCTCGGTCTCTCTCTCGGTCTCTCTAGGTCTCTCTCTCTCTCTTTCTCTCTTTCTCTCTCTCGACCTGTTAAAATGGTGCCCATCTGCTTTGTCATTAATTGGGAGCCGCAGAGCTGTGAATTATTTCACTTTCACTCAAGGGGATGCTGATTAAGTTATCTCCATTACTCCAAACAGACAAGCAGACGTCCGTCTCGCTAGAACAGAGACACGTCCTTGTAGTCTTAAAATTACTCCCAGATCTACGCTTGGTCTTTACCCTCAGCAGCAACTGCAAAGGATATAACACCTTTTATATATGAAAATCTGTCTGCATCAAATGTTTGATATACCCCCTCTTTCTCCTCCTCTCTCCAACCGCTCCCCCCTTCTCCAGCTGTGCCCTGCGTCTGTGTGACATCCGTTGCTCCAGCTGGGGAGTGATGTAGCCAAGGGGCTCCTAATGCCATAGCCATCCTACTCTGGGGAAAGGGAGAGATGAAAGGCAGAGTGAGGATAGATGATGAGAGAGACGGACAAAGGAGAGAGAGAGAGGTGAAGCAGGAAGTAAATGGGAGAGGTAGGTGTCTGATTTGCTCAGTACTCTACACCACGGCAGAGGGTCCACTGACAGAATATTAAAGACTTTCTCTCTCTCCATCCATTATGTAAGATGGCGGACATATTAATAGCTAGCTCTCTGCTAACACCCTCTCTCATTAATGGGCAGTAAACGGGTCGCTTTAAAAGCCATTCGTTTGCTCCCTTTAGCGTCTGCTGTGCCATGTGGAGTCCCCCCTGCTGGTGAATCACATGTCTAGGCCCACAGAAATATACTAAAAGATGGGCCAGAGCTGGTGTCTGTCTGTGTGCACAAACGGACACATGTCCGAAGGTTTGATTGAGCATCGGGCCAGAGCCTTTTTCCTCCCTTCTTTTTAGTAGGTGCCATCTTGTCTGTTGTGCTCAAGGAAAGGGCTGATGACATCACGGATGCGTGCCAAGTCCAAATACTTCCCCTTACTGTATCCATCTGTCAGTCACTCATTATCTCTCCTCTATCTCTCTCTCTCTCTCTCTCTCTCTCTCTCTCTCTCTCTCTCACGCACACACACAGAAAATGGAGTAGTGAGTAGTGACGGAGGGTAGAGATCCCATCCTGACAGGCAGCAGAACATGTGCATGTATCACACTCTAAAAAGAACCTCTGGGCAAGGTTGGACTGGGACTGAAAAACTGCTCAGGACTTTAAAACACAAACTGGTCCACGACCGTGTATTGTTGTTATTTTCTTCATTTTTTCTTGCATTATGTTGCAGTCATTAGTTTGACCAGCCATTTGGGAAATATCCTGACAGCCAGTCCAACCCTGCCCCTGGGTAGCCATACATCTGCATATCAACAAATAAACCGACTAAATGAGACTTGGTATTGGCCCGTTAAAGTGAGTGGGTAAAAATAACTGAGCAAAGAAGGTGTTGCTCAGGAAATGAGTCAAAGTATTTTAGGATTCGTTCTAGCTAAAGGAAAAGAGAATGAGAGAGAGAAGGGTGAGAGAGTGGGCGTTGTTCTGTCTCACTACCAGAAGCACAACGCAGATGGTTTCCTATGCGGGGGGGACTATGGAAGAGATACATGTAGATGTACTGGGCCCTCTATTGGTGTAAAGCAATTACTGCAGGGGAACAGAATCATGCTGACATCGAGTCCCAGACAATCCACTCAACATAGCTCCACCCCGTAGGCGTAGGCAGCACTGAAGCCTGATCTCAAACATGTGTGTGTGTGAGAGAGAGAGAAAGAGCGAAAGAGAGGAGGAGCGAGATAGATAGAGAGAGAGAATGAGAGATGTGTGTGCATGCCTGAGGTCACACCCCTCTTCTTGTTTATCCTCTCCTCAAATGTCTGAGAAGCTGACTGTGAAGGATAGGTCAAAGCCCCCTCCAGAGGAGACAAGTAGATACAGCAGACCAAGTCCAAAAACACAAAGCAATGCAAGGACAGTGCAAAACATCACCGTTCATACCAAATATAACAGATTGACTGAAATACTGATACTTCAGTTCACTTAAATTACAAGAGAACTAACACAAAATAGCAAAAGAAATACTGAAACACTAAGGAATTCACATCTAAGAATCTTTCTTTACCAAATCTCAATTTCCTGACTGTATTCATCCCTGTTGCCTAGATGCACACAGGGGAATACAAAGCCTGCTCTGCATGCTTTTGCTTCTGCCTTCCCCCATTGTGTTCCTCCCTTTCAGTCTAAAGGGCATGACAGCGCTGCAAATGACACAAATCCCTCATCCTCTGATCCTCTGAGGGGTTAATCAACACACAGGCTGCCCTCGTTCTACCTAAACAACAAGTCAAACAGATTTGTAGCTGCCGTAGCGTTAGACAAAGCTATCGGCGAGAACAGGCGGAGAACAGGCTGGGCCCCTCTAAGGACGCCCAGCTGTGTGCGCACATGCTAGAATCAGGCGGAAGGAGTCTGTGATCCTGAGCACGACAAAGCTCTATCATAACAGCCTAACGCCACTAAGAGGATGTTTGTGTGAAGGGCTGGGGGGGTGCATTCTGTTCTCTTGTAACCATCTATGCTCAGCCCCTTTGGGTTTCCACTCAGTTTCTGATTACATATTTAATTTGTTTTTTCTTCCCGACTCCAGCTCTACGTTGGTGTTTCACACTCTGTCCTTTGCACACCCCTGTGTTTCCCTGCTTGCTCTTCCTTCCTGCATCCGTCTCCTGCTGCTCATCCCAGGGTGGTGTTCACCGCTCCTCCCAACGTGCCCTCCCTTCTCTTTCAGGCTCATGAACACGCCTGTATCCCGCTCGCTAGCTCGTTGTCTACCTCGCTCTCTCTATCTGTCTTTTCCTGTACTCCTCTCTTCCTTGTTCTCTTACATTTCTTAGTCTCTCGTTATCTGTTCATTCGAGGCTGTCTGATGAAGCGGGTAGCGATTGGCTGCCTGCAAGAGGTGGGGGATGGCTGCGCTCTTGCAGCTCTAAGAGAGAAGCAGGCTGCTAGTGACATTACCATGGTCGAACACCATCTCCATGGATACCGCAGCTGTAAGAGCTCTCCCGTCTCCCCAGAGCCACACCCTTGTTGGAGCAAAACAGGAAATGACAGATTCACACAGGTTCATAGTAGGTTAGTGTGTACATTCATTTGTGATTAAATATAGAAAAGTATGAGGTTGGGGTGTGGCATGTCTGACATTTTAAACAGAGCAACCATGCACAATGACAAACGCATTCCCCTTCATCTACGGTGGGCAGTCCACTGTAAGATCAACAATGATGCATTTCAAAAACGCTTGGGGCTGACAAAGATAAGATGTTTTTGGGTCATGTTTTTTGGGTCAAAGTTGTTGAACGCATCTGGGCGTGTCTTAACCCTACACCGCTGTGGTGGTCTCCCCCATCTTGGCAGTAGAGGCTTAATCCAGTTACAGTGATATTGCAGCACTTAGCCAGGTACCTCTCCTAGGATAATGTACTTAGTGAATCAATAATTTAATGCAAGTTGTTGTAGTGGAACAGGCTTTTAGAACCAACCCCAGACATGACACAGAATAGCTCTAACACACATTGTTAGATAAATCACACATTAACACACATACCTTACATGCAATCCAATCAAAGTGTAGACACACTCAAACACAATGCGATTCCAGGAAAACTCACTTAGTGTGTGTATGGTGTATACAACACACCAACATAGTCTTCATAGTTAATCCCCTCATCCTTACTCCTCCCAAGTCTTTGTCCCACTTCATTAGTAGCATTTGATTGACAGCTGGGTAGCCCGGGTATCCATAGTTATCCCCCCCCCCACCCCCAACACCCCGGCCCCACCCCGACACCCTGGCCCTACCCTAACACACCGGCCCCACCCCTACACCCTGGCCCCACGCTGACACCCCAGCTCTGCCTAGGCTGCAGAGCTAAAATCCCTGAGACTCTGTCCACCACCCAGGGCCTCCCTACTGCAGCGTTGAGCGGAAAATTACCAGCCCCTCCCCCCTCCTCTCCTCTCTTGGTCACTCTTTCTCTCCCCCCACACGCACACAAGCATGGAGCACTGTAGCTTACAAACCCCATACTGATGCGTTCAAACACATAGCGGACGGCTCCAGGCATTGTTTTGTATCCCATATTGAAAGAAACACCGTGTAGAGAAAGAGAGAGAGAGCTTGACATTGTACAAGGAATCTATCACAGGATTTCACACAGCGACTCACACTCAACACATTAGGATTCAGACTGTTCTTTGAGCGTCCTGCCATCTTAAAAACACATACTCCTGACCCACTTACACACATACACAGTCGCTGCAGTGTACTCATGCCCCAGTGAGATCACAGAGAACCCCAGCCATGTCTAGGACTGTGTCATGGACACAGAGCAAAACAAGCATGTGACCAGAACAACAACAGCGGTTGACTCTGGTCTGCTTCCTGAAACGAGGTCAAAAAAAAATCTGGATGACTAACACTGAGATGCCAGAGCATCAAATATCATAGAAAAAGAGCTATTGATTAAATGTAGCATTCACAACCAATTGAATGATGCCCTTGAACAAACTACCATTTTAATTTGACAAGTGAGAGCAGGACACATAGAAGCACATTATTTTTAGAAAGTCAAACCTTACATCTCATGTCAATCTGATATGCTTAACCATAGACACAAAGAGAGATGCAGGCACTGCCCTGGAGCACGTTTGGTGTGTTTATGGAAATGGGTGGAAGGGTGTTTGGTCCACGGAGACCAATTCTAATTCACCCATCCTTCCCCTCAGCTGCTCCCCTCATCCTGAGAGAATGGGACTGGCAGAGAGTGAGGGATGAGGGGGAGAGAAAGAGATAGGGGAAAGGCAGAAAGCAGAGGAATAAGGAAATATGGAAAGAATACTGGAGAGGTAGGAATGTCTCCGTTTTAAAGGTAGTGCCAGGCAGAGAGAGAGGGTGGCAGAGTGTGTGGGAGGCTGATAGAGACAGAGGGGGATGGGGAGAGAATAAGGGCTAATTATAGCTGAATGGGAAAGAGCGACAGCAGGTTTGTGTGTGAGAGAGAGGAAGCAGGATACAGCACAATCAATATGGAGGTCTAGGAAAGACTGAGAGAAAGGAGAGGTTGAGGGATTGAAGGGGAAGGAAAAGTAAAAGGATGAGACGGGCAGGGCAAAAGACAGAATAGAGGGAAAAAGATTACTCCTGCACCTGACAATGAACAAAGGATGATACAACACTAAACCACTTGAAGAGAAACGTCAAAGAAAGGCATGAGAGAGACCGATAACTGTACACACACACACACACACACACACACCTCCTGAGAGCTGAGGTATCGTATGTGGCCCTTTACTGCCAACTCATGAATACAAATCCTCTGTGATTAAGCCCACCATGTAATGGAATCACAGCTCTGTCCAGTCACAAAGCAGCAATACATATAAATAAGTGTCAGAATCAAATAGACCTTAGTTCCCATTAAGTATATTGGCACACACAAACAAAACAGAATGTAAAACATGAGGGTAAAACAGAAGAAAGCTTTGAATAGACAATAACCCAGCATGAAAACTATTCATAAACGGACACAATGGTATTTTGAGATATGTGGAAGTCATATGATATCTTACAGCAAAAAATGTAAGATAACAACAATATTTATTGTTGAATGTTAAGTATATTGGCTTTTTATCTGATGGAATCAAAACATCAGAGCGCGTCTAAATAGTTCTGTCGAATGTATCAAAATGCGCTTGTGCATTGTGACCACAACAGAACTACTGAAATAGGCGCGTGTTCAGCACCAAGGACAGCAACACAATCATGTCGCTTTCAAAAGCCTGACGCTAACCTCAAAGCATAAACATACCAAAGGGCTTGGAATGTAATGCAAATGAAGCACTAACTGGACAGTTTAATTCATATCAGTACATAGCCATATCGTAAAGACAGGCCTTTACTAATTGATACCGTGACATAGGCCTGTCGCAGCAGGTTTTCATACCTTCTCTTTGTTGGGTAATGTTTGAGTCCGGTTAAAAGTGTCTCCTTCGTTAATACTAATTAGCTCAGCATCTGCAGGTGGATATTGTGCTGGGAACACCACTACATCACTCTTCAACGTGTCTGAGCTGAAACACACGTCATACTGCTGAGTAGATTTAGAGTAGGACCAGCTCCCGTCAGGGTGTGTGGTGATCATAGGGGGGCTGTATCCGTTGAAACTGTCCTCTGTCCTGTGGCATTTTACAGCTATTAAACTGACGAGGCTCAGTAGAAAGATCACTGATACTGAGGCAATGGCGATCAGCAAATACAGGTTTAAATCAGAGAAGCTGTCCTCCTTTAGTGGTACATGTCTGAATTGAGTCTTGATTTCTCCTGTGTTTTCAACCACCACTACATCAATAGACACTGTCGCTGACAGTGAAGGCTCTCCACTATCAGAAACCAACACCACCAATGGATGAGTTTTCAGGTCATTGTCACTCATTCTCCTTTTAGTCCGTATCTCTCCTGTGCTGGTTCCGATGCGGAAGAGGTTGGTTCCCTTGGGCTCCGAGATGTGATAGGAAAGCAGCGCATTGTAGCCAGAGTCTGCGTCTACAGCCCTGATCTTGGCCACAAAGTAGCCTGCTTCAGCAGAGTAGGGAATGTTCTCAGAGTTAACAGAGCCATGCTCAGAGTAGGGCGGGAGAATCCCGGGACTGTTGTCATTTTCATCCAGGATATAAACGTTCACAGTGACGTTGCTGCTGAGCGGAGGAACACCAGAGTCTGTGGCCTGAACTTTGAACTGGAACGTTTTTAACTCCTCATAGTTAAAAGACTGCAGGCTGACTACGTCACCAGTCTCTGAGTTTATAGTTATAGCTGAGGATATTTGAAAGGTTTTTGGTCCACCGTTTAATAATGTGTAAGATGTCTTTGCATTTTCACCTGAATCTGGATCAATCGTAGTTATGGTATGAATTATATATCCAACTGGACTGTTTTCTTTCACATAAATATCAATCAGTGATTCTAAGAAGCGTGGTGCGTTGTCATTAACATCAGCAACGTGTACAGTAACAATGCTGGTGCTGGAGAGAGGCGGAGTCCCTTCATCTGTAGCTATAATGGATATATTATACTGAGAAACTCTCTCTCTGTCAAGTGGTCCGTCTACAACTAATGAATAATGGTTTTTATAAGAGTTCTTCATTGTAAACGGTACAGATCCAACTATTTTAAGCAGTATGGCGCCATTTTCATCAGCGTCATTGTCTTTGACAGTTATCAGACCAACCATCGTCCCTAATAACGCATTCTCTCTCACCATGTCAACTAAAGATGTTACCGATATCTCTGGTGGATTGTCATTAACGTCAATAATTTCTACCAAGACTTTACAATGAGAAGCTCTTGGGTTTGGCCCTCTGTCTTTAGCTTGGACTCTAATTTCAATCGCTTTGTTTTGTTCGTGATCTAACTGGCCTTTTACTGTGATCTCTCCGGTGGTTGAGTCTATGGCAAATACGTCGAAGCTTTTGTCATTGTCGTGGTTAATGAATGAGTAAACTATTTCTCCGTTCAGCCCTTCATCTGAATCATGAGCCTGAACCGTGATAACAGAAGCATTGTATGGAGTATTTTCGGGTATACTAGTTTTATAAAGGGCTTTGCTAAATATGGGAATATTGTCATTAACATCCTGGACATTAACAATGATCTGTAACGTTCCTGATCTCGGAGGTTTTCCTCCATCTATCGCGGTCAGAGTTAGCTTTATAACAGGCTGTTTCTCTCTGTCTAAGGGTTTTTGCAGCACTAACTCAGCAGACACACTCTGGTCTCCTCCGCCCTGTACATCTAGGGAGAAATGTTCATTCGGGCTCAGCTTGTAGCTCTTCACCGCGTTAGCACCGACATCTGCGTCATAGGCACTCGGTAATGTAAATCTCTCACCTGAAAACGCAGATTCTGAAACATTCAAATACGTCTTTGGTGTCCGAAAAGAGGGAGCATTATCATTTATATCCAAAACATTAACCTCAAAGCGGTATAGATTCAAAGGCGAGTTCACAATGGCTTCCAGTTCTAAAAAACACTTTACACTTCGGGAGCATAGCTCATCCCTGTCTATTCCTTCCCTCAGCGATAAAACGCCCGTCTTCACGTTTACATCGAAATACCTCTTATTTGGTCCAGAAACCTGAAACCCGCGACTTTCTAATTCAGATACATCCAAATTTAAATCCTTCGCCAAAGGTCCCACAACGGTGCCCGGAGTTGATTCCTCGGAGATGGAATACACAATCTGCGCGGACGCGATACTCCTTAGGTGGACAATCAGGAGGAGACAACATTTCCATCGGTAATGAAGATCCATTTGGCGATACATCATGCGCATAGTTGGTTAAACAGATCTTTTAGGAACCGAGGCGGTTGGTGTACACATCGTGGCTCTAAGTTTGAACAGACAACATTCACTCGTGGAGATGAACAAAGCCCGCACTGCCTATAATAACAGCTCCGTTACTGGGCGGAGCGCTGCCAAGCCAGGCCGAATCCATACGAGGTGTGTCAAAAGCGACACCATGAGGCAAAATCGCATATTTTAGACGACCTTCATCAATTGAGGAAAAGGATGACGAATTGCTCGATGATGTAAAACATATCTCACAGCAATAGGTACACTTCAATGAATTAAAAAGTATTATGAAATAACATCAAATGGTTCCCTTTTTGACCTGCCTTAACTTCTCATCATTTGATAACGTTTGGGTCAGGTTAAATTAGCCCTTTCGATTAATATTAATTAGCTCCGTATCTACAATTGGAAAGGATAAAGGAATCATTACTACACATACCTTTTCTTTGTTGGGTAATGTTTGAGTCCTGTTAAAAGTGTCTCCTCCGTTAATACTGATCAACTCGGCATCTACAGGTGGAAGTGGTGCAGGGAACACCACTACGTCACTCTTTAACGTGTCTGAGCTGAAACACACGTCATACTGCTGAGTAGATTTAGAGTAGGACCAGCTCCCGTCAGGGTGTGTGGTGATCATAGGGGGGCTGTATCCGTTGAAACTATCCTCTGTCCTGTGGCATTTCACAGCTATTAAACTGACGAGGCTCAGTAGAAAGATCACTGATACTGAGGCAATGGCGATCAGCAAATACAGGTTTAAGTCAGAGAAGCTGTCCTCCTTTAGTGGTACATGTCTGAATTGAGTCTTGATTTCTCCTGTATTTTCAACCACCACAACATCAATAGACACCGTCGCTGACAGTGAAGGCTCTCCGCTATCAGAAACCAACACAACCAACGGATGAGTTTTCAGGTCATTGTCACTCGTTCTCCTTTTAGTCCGTATCTCTCCTGTACTGGTTCCGATGCGGAAGAGGTTGGTTCCCTTGGGCTCTGAGATGTGATAGGAAAGCAGCGCGTTGTAGCCAGAGTCTGCGTCTACAGCCCTGATCTTGGCCACAAAGTAGCCCGCTTCAGCAGAGTAGGGAATGTTCTCAGAGTTAACAGAGCCGTGCTCAGAGTAGGGCGGGAGAATCCCGGGACTGTTGTCATTTTCATCCAGGATATAAACATTCACGGTGACATTGCTGCTGAGCGGAGGAACACCAGAGTCTGTGGCCTGAACTTTGAACTGGAACGTTTTTACCTCCTCATAGTTAAAAGACTGCAGGCTGACTATATCTCCAGTCTCTGAGTTCACATGTACAGCAGATGTTACTGAGATGCTTTTCGATAAACTGTTAACTAAGGAATAAGTTATTTTAGCATTTTCAGCCATATCTGGATCTAAGGCTGTCATTGTGTATAACACAGCTCCAACTGGACTGTTTTCTTTAACATAACAATTAATCACAGGTTCTGAGAACGCTGGAGCGTTGTCATTAACATCAGAAACATGTACAGTAATAACGCTGCTGCTGGAGAGAGGCGGAGTCCCTTCATCTGTAGCTGTGATTGTGACGTTATACTGATAAACAGTCTCTCTGTCCAGAGGTCCGTCTACAATTATAGAATAGTAGTTTTTGTAATTTGATTTCAGTTTAAAAGGAGTGGCACCATCTAGTTTACAGTTTGCTATGCCATTATTCCCTCCATCTTTGTCTGTCACTGTGACCAAAGCAACCACTGTTCCTATTTCAGCATTCTCTTTTACTGGGCTCATAAGTGACGTCACAGATATTTCTGGGGCATTGTCATTTATATCAAGTACTTCAACTAATACTTTAGAATACCCACTGCGGGGTGAATGTCCCTGGTCCGTAGCTTGTACACGTAGCTCATAGGCTACGTCTTTCTCGTGATCTAAATGAGAGTTTACGATAATCGCACCACTTTTTGAATCAATAGAGAATTTTTCAGCAGCATTTACATTCCAGCGCTTCATAAAACTATAAATAATCTCCGCGTTCTGACCCTCGTCTTCATCTTTTGCCTCCAGCGTCAAAATGATCGTACCTATAGCAACATTTTCATTGACACTAATCTTATAGAGTGTTTTGCTAAATGTTGGAGTGTTATCATTGGCATCTACAACGTTAACAATAATCTGTATAGTTCCTGATCTCGGTGGTTTTCCTCCATCTATCGCGGTCAGAGTTAGCTTTATAACATGCTGTTTCTCTCTGTCTAAAGGTTTCTGTAGCACTAGCTCGGCAGACACACTCTGGTCTCCTCCGCTCTGTACATCTAGGGAGAAATGTTCATTCGGGCTCAGCTTGTAGCTCTTTACTGAGTTACTGCTCGTGTCTGCATCAATTGCTGTGGGTAGAGGATGCCGCTCCCCTGCTGACTCTGATATGTTAAAAATATGATATTGTTCAAGAAATGCTGGTGCATTGTCATTAACATCTAAAATCGCCACTTCAATGCGACGGAGAAGCATGGGGTTGTTCAGTAAGGCTTCAACGTTTAAGAAACACTTTACCGTATTAGGACAGAGTTCCTCTCGGTCTATTCTTTCGTTAACGTACAGAATTCCGGTTTTCAAATTCGCCTCAAAATATCTCTTATTTTGGCTCGAAACAATACGAAGGTCTCTTGATTCCAGTTCATGTACGTTAAGGTTTAAATCCTTCGCGAGATCCCCCACAAACGTGCCTTTGTCCACCTCCTCTGATACGGAGTAAGATATTTGTGCTGTAGACCAGTCAGCTAAACAAAGAACGGCGATATATTGAATCCAAACGCATTTTCTTTGTCTTCGGTAAGACATCGCTGCTTAAAATTGACAATATAATCCACAATCCATCAATCCAGAAATTCAAAAGCGCTACGTTATGCTATTTTACATGAATTCAGCACCCTACACCATGCGTCTCAAAAATCGACAGTAGCCTATCTCTTAAACCAGCTTTGAAAAACCGTGACGAAACACGTTTCTCTTTTAGGGAGGTGGAGTTTAAGAAAGAAAGAAAAAACTGTGAGGAAACACAATATTTCCCGTGGTCTGGAGCGACACCATGAGTTTGTACGTGAGCGTACTTGAATTTCACATACAGTGGCTAAAGAAATAGCCTATCTCGGGAAGATCGGCAT
>BROE01000006.1:8094218-8144774 GCA_036571765.1 Plecoglossus altivelis | reverse complement strand
AGAGATCACCTGCCTCTGATATCGGGATAAGATATGTTGGTGCTTTAGAACCAAGTCCAGGCTAAAGCAAAGAACGGCGATAGTGATTGAATCCAAACGCATTTTTTCTTTGTTTCGGTGAAAGACATCGCTGCTTAAAATGGGACAATATAATCACAATCCATCAATCCAGAAATTCAAAAGTCGCTACGTTTGCTATTTTTAACATGCATTCAGCACACCTACACCATGCGTCTCAAAAATCGACAGTAAGCCCTTCTCTCTTAAACCAGCTTGAAAGGAACCGGTGGAACGAAACACGTTTTCTCTTTTAGGGAGGTGGAGTTTAAGAAAGAAAGAAAAAACTGTGAGGAAACACAATATTTCCCGTGGTCTGGAGCGACACCATGAGTTTGTACGTGAGCGTACTTGAATTTCACATACAGTGGCTAAAGAAATAGCCTATCTCGGGAAGATCGGCATCAGACATGTAAAAATGTCAGAGAACTTTCTTTGACAGAGGACCGAAGACATGGTATTTAAGAAGGAGTTCACGTTATTATGGGCCCTTCTCTCGAAATGAGTGTACAAAGTAGCGTTGGATATTAAACTAATACAAGCAAACAGAACAAGAGTAGGCTAATGGTCATGGACAAAATGATTTGCAGCTGAAAAAGATGCTATATCACAACGTCACCGGTGCTGAAAGGCTTATCAGCCTGCTTCAGCACCATGGACAACGTCACGTCACCACTTTACACGCAAAGAAAAAAAGCCTTTCCGTGTTCAGTATTACTTGATGGACAAACAGTAAATCACAATTTTAAGGACTCAAATAATTCTAATTCATCATGTTGACCAACATTGCTTGCTTTACATACCTTTTCTTTGTTGGGTAATGTTTGAGTCCTGTTAAAAGTGTCTCCTCCGTTAATACTGATCAACTCTGCATCTACAGGTGGAAGCGGTGCAGGGAACACCACTACGTCACTCTTTAACGTGTCTGAGCTGAAACACACGTCATATTGCTGAGTAGATTTAGAGTAGGACCAGCTCCCGTCAGGGTGTGTGGTGATCATAGGGGGGCTGTATCCGTTGAAACTGTCCTCTGTCCTGTGGCATTTTACGGCTATTAAACTGACAAGGCTTAGTAGAAAGATCACTGATACTGAGGCAATGGCGATCAGCAAATACAGGTTTAAATCAGAGAAGCTGTCCTCCTTTAGTGGCACATGTCTGAATTGAGTCTTAATTTCTCCTGTATTTTCAACCACCACTACATCAATAGACACCGTCGCTGACAGTGAAGGCTCTCCGCTATCAGAAACCAACACCACCAACGGGTGAGTTTTCAGGTCATTGTCACTCATTCTCCTTTTAGTCCGTATCTCTCCTGTGCTGGTTCCGATGCGGAAGAGGTTGGTTCCCTTGGGCTCTGAGATGTGATAGGAAAGCAGCGCGTTGTAGCCAGAGTCTGCGTCTACAGCCCTGATCTTGGCCACAAAGTAGCCTGCTTCAGCAGAGTAGGGAATGTTCTCAGAGTTAACAGAGCCGTGCTCAGAGTAGGGCGGGAGAATCCCGGGACTGTTGTCATTTTCATCCAGGATATAAACGTTTACGGTGATGTTGCTGCTGAGCGGAGGAACACCAGAATCTGTGGCCTGAACTTTGAACTGGAAGGTTTTTACCTCCTCATAGTTAAAAGACTGCAGGATGATAATGTCACCGGTCTCTGAGTTTATGTTGACAGCGGAAGAGATTTCAAGGCTTTCAGATGAACTGTGTACTGAGTAAATTATCTTTGCGTTTTCATCCAGGTCGGGGTCAAAAGCTGTCATGGTATATACCACTAGTCCAACTGGACTGTTCTCTTTAACATATATATTCACAAGCTGTTCTGAGAACCCTGGAGCGTTGTCATTGACATCAGAAACGTGTACAGTAATAATGCTGGTGCTGGACAGAGGCGGAGTCCCTTCATCTGTAGCTGTGATGATGACGTTGTACTGGGAAACAGTCTCTCTGTCTAGAGAGCCATCTACCACCAAAGAATAATAGTTCTTGTAATTTGACTTCAGTTTAAAGGGAGTAGTACCAGCTATCTCACAGTTTGTGATACCATTATTCCCTCCATCTTTGTCTGTCACTGTGACCAAAGCAACCACTGTTCCTATTTCAGCATTCTCTTTTACTGGGCTCATAAGTGACGTCACAGATATTTCTGGGGCATTGTCATTTATATCAATTACTTCAACTAATACTTTAGAATACCCACTGCGTGGTGAATGTCCCTGGTCCGTTGCTTGTACACGTAGCTCGTAGGCTACGTCTTCCTCGTGATCTAAATGAGAGTTTACGATAATCGCACCACTTTTTGAATCAATAGAGAATTTTTCAGCAGCATTTACATTCCCACGCTTCATAAAACTATAAATAATGTCCGCGTTCTGACCCTCGTCTTCATCCTTTGCCTCCAGCGTCAAAATGGTCGTACCTATAGCAACATTTTCGTTGACACTAATCTTATAGAGTGTTTTGCTAAATGTTGGAGTGTTATCATTGACATCTACAACGTTAACAATAATCTGTAAAGTTCCTGATCTCGGTGGTTTTCCTCCATCAATCGCGGTCAGAGTTAGCTTCATAACAGGCTGTGTCTCTCTGTCTAAAGCTTTCTGCAGCACTAACTCAGCAGACGCACTCTGGTCTCCTCCGCTCTGTATATCTAGGGAGAAATGTTCATTCGGGCTCAGCTTGTAGCTCTTTACCGAGTTACTGCCCGTGTCTGCGTCAATTGCTATCGGTAGAGGATACCGCTCTCCTGCGGACGTCAACTCTGATATGTTGAAAATATGATATTGTTCAAGAAATGCTGGTGCATTGTCATTAACATCTAAAATCGCCACTTCAATGCGACGGAGAAGCATGGGGTTGCTCAGTATGGCTTCAACGTTTAAAAAACACTTTACCGTATTAGGACAGAGTTCCTCTCGGTCTATTCTTTCGTTAACGTACAGAATTCCGGTTTTCAAATTCGCCTCAAAATATTTCTTATTGTGGCTCGAAACAATACGAAGGTCTCTTGATTCCAGTTCATGTACATTAAGGTTTAAATCCTTCGCGAGATCCCCCACAAACGTGCCTTTGTCCACCTCCTCTGATACGGAGTAAGATATTTGTGCTGTAGACCAGTCAGCTAAACAAAGAACGGCGATATATTGAATCCAAACGCATTTTCTTTGTCTTCGGTAAGACATCGCTGCTTAAAATAGACAATATAATCCACAATCCATCAATTCAGAAATTCAAAAGCGCTATGTTATGCTATTTTACATGAATTCAGCACCCTACACCATGCGTCTCAAAAATCGACAGTAGCCTATCTCTTAAACCAGCTTTGAAAAACCGTGACGAAACACGTTTCTCTTTTAGGGAGGTGGAGTTTAAGAAAGAAAGAAAAAACTGTGAGGAAACACAATATTTCCCGTGGTCTGGAGCGACACCATGAGTTTGTACGTGAGCGTACTTGAATTTCACATACAGTGGCTAAAGAAATAGCCTATCTCGGGAAGATCGGCATTAGACATGTAAAAATGTCAGAGAACTTTCTTTGACAAAGGACCGAAGACATGGTATTTAAGAAGGAGTTCACGTTATTATGGGCCCTTCTCTCGAAATGAGTGTACAAAGTAGCGTTGGATATTAAAAGGGAACACCACTACGTCACTCTTTAACGTGTCTGAGCTGAAACACACGTCATACTGCTGAGTAGATTTAGAGTAGGACCAGCTCCCGTCAGGGTGTGTGGTGATCATAGGGGGGCTGTATCCGTTAAAACTGTCCTCTGTCCTGTGGCATTTTACAGCTATTACACTGACGAGGCTCAGTAGAAAGATCACTGATACTGAGGCAATGGCGATCAGCAAATACAGGTTTAAATCAGAGAAGCTGTCCTCCTTTAGTGGCACATGTCTGAATTGAGTCTTGATTTCTCCTGTGTTTTCAACCACCACTACATCAATAGACACCGTCGCTGACAGTGAAGGCTCTCCGCTATCAGAAACCAACACAACCAACGGGTGAGTTTTCATGTCATTGTCACTCATTCTCCTCTTAGTCCGTATCTCTCCTGTGCTGGTTCCGATGCGGAAGAGGTTGGTTCCCTTGGGCTCAGAGATGTGATAGGAAAGCAGCGCGTTGTAGCCAGAGTCTGCGTCTACAGCCCTGATCTTGGCCACAAAGTAGCCTGCTTCAGCAGAGTAGGGAATGTTCTCAGAGTTAACAGAGCCATGCTCAGAGTAGGGCGGGAGAATCCCGGGACTGTTGTCATTTTCATCCAGGATATAAACGTTCACGGTGACGTTGCTGCTGAGCGGAGGAACACCAGAGTCTGTGGCCTGAACTTTGAACTGGAAAGTTTTTACCTCCTCATGGTTAAAAGACTGCAGGCTGACTATATCTCCAGTCTCTGAGTTCACATTTACAGCAGACGTTATTGAGATGCTTTTCGATAAACTATTAACTAAGGAATAAGTTATTTTAGCATTTTCGGCCATATCTGGATCTAAGGCTGTCATTGTGTATACAACAGCTCCAACTGGACTGTTTTCTTTAACATAACAATTAATCACAAGTTCTGAGAACCCTGGAGCGTTGTCATTAACATCAGAAACGTGCACAGTAATAATGCTGCTGCTGGAGAGAGGCGGAGTCCCTTCATCTGTAGCTGTGATTGTGACGTCATACTGAGAAACACTCTCTCTGTCAAGAGGCCTATCAAGAACTAACGAATAATCGTTTTTGTAATTATATTTGATCTTAAATGGTACAGATCCTAAAAGTTTACAGTTTGTAATGCGATTATTTCCTGCATCTGCGTCTGTAACAGTGATTAAAGCGACCACTGTCCCTATCTCGGCATCTTCCTTCACTGGGTTAATTAATGACGTCACTGAGATTTCTGGAGCGTTGTCATTGACGTCCATTATTTCTACCAACAGCTTACCATGCGCACTATGGGGTGAGATTCCCTGGTCCGTCGCCTGAACTCTAATTTCATAGGCAGCATTTTCTTCATAATTCAAGTTACTTCTAACAGTAATTTCGCCAGTCTCAGAATTAATATCAAACATGTCAGAGGGATTAACTTTACCACGTTTGATAAAGGAATATACAATCTTACTGTTCTCTCCCTCGTCTATGTCCGTCGCATTCAATTTAATAACAGTTGTTCCAATCGAGACATTTTCACTAATACTGACCTTATACAGTGGTTTGCTAAATGTGGGGGAGTTATCATTTACATCCAAAACGTTAATATGGATCTGTAGTGTGCCTGATCTTTGAGGTTTTCCTCCATCTACTGCGGTCAAAGTGAGCTTAATCACTGACTGTTTCTCTCTGTCTAAAGCTTTCTGTAGCACTAGCTCGGCAGACACACTCTGATCTCCTCCGCTCTGTACATCTAAGGAGAAATGTTCATTCGGGCTCAGCTTGTAGCTCTTTACTGAGTTACTGCCCGTGTCTGCGTCAAGTGCAATCGGTAGTAGATATCGCTGGCTAGGCGATGATGATTCAGAAATATTTAGAGTGTACAACTTTTCATCAAATGACGGCGCATTATCATTTACATCTAAAATATTTACCTCAATACGATGAAGCTGCACAGGATTACTCAATAACGCCTGTATATTTAAAGAACACTTTAACGTATTTGAACAAAGCTGCTCTCTGTCTATCCGCTCGACAACATTGAGAAATCCCGTTCTCACATTTACATCGAAATAGGTCTTGCTGTATCCTGAAACAATACGTAGTCTCCTGGACTCCAGTTCTTGGACATTAAGGTTTAAATCCTTCGTAAGATCCCCCACAAAAGTGCCTTTGTCTGCTTCCTCTGATACGGAGTAAGATATCTGCGCTGCAGAGCAGTCAGCTAAACAAAGCAACGCGAAACACCGAATCCAAACGCATTCCCTTTGTCTTCGACACACCATAATTGCTCCTGATGAATGCTAGTATCCAAAAGTGTCATTGAGGAACAAAATGTTTAATTGTCCAATTTTGCAAACCTGGACTTCATATCTGTTCAACCGGCGTACGAGTGGTACTCTACACGAAGCGTAAGGGAATAATGTTTCTCTTTTCTCTTTTAGGAAGGAGGAGTCATGAAACAGCCTCAGCCACGTTTTTTTCCCTGTGGTCTTCAGCGACATCGTGTGATGGCTCACTCAACCGTATACTACGTTAAACGTTAAGAAACATTTAGGCGTATGACTAGAGTGAACAGTTACAGTCGATGGTATTTTGCTTTTGTTTTCTTAAAATTGATAGGCTGGTAAAATTAGGCTTCCATACATGCATATGAAAGAAAGGTTGTAAAAGCAGTGATTATAATACGTTTTATGCACCAAACTGTGCATTTGAAAAGCGAAGACTACACATCTTTTCAGAACCATGCATAGTACCAAAGACACCTGGGGCAGTTGAAAATGATTTTCAATGCCAAAGTTTATACATATCTGTGAGCTTTATGTATTGCAAACCAACAGCATTCTTTAACTTTTGCTGGACGAACATACTTGGCGTATGTCAGGCAATGACATATTGTATGTCTTTGTTTTAAACAGATTGTAGAAGTAGACTACTAGACTTGAATACGAAAGAAATATCACGAAATTATTGTTATAAGAGGTTTTTATGCATCAAGCTGTACACTTGAAAGCGAGAACGTAACATTCGTCTAGCACCATGGATAGCACCAAACATACTACGTGAACCGCGCAAAATGCCTTTCAAAGCCTAGTGTGTACGCAACTGTGAGGTCAGTCTAAAGAAACATCATTCTCTAATATTTGAGAGACCAACAGAAAACTACATGTCAAAGAACCGACACAAATAGCAAATACTTCACTTTAAAATACACCTGTAAACAATTTTATCTTACCTTATCTTTGTTGGGTAATGTCTGTGTCCGGTTAAATGTCTCTCCTCCGTTTATACTGATCAACTCTGCATCTACAGGTGGAAGCGGTGCAGGGAACACCACTACGTCACTCTTTAACGTGTCTGAGCTGAAACACACGTCATACTGCTGGGTAGATTTAGAGTAGGACCAGCTCCCGTCAGGGTGTGTGGTGATCATAGGGGGGCTGTATCCGTTGAAACTATCCTCTGTCCTGTGGCATTTTACAGCTATTAAACTGACGAGGCTCAGTAGAAAGATCACTGATACTGAGGCAATGGCGATCAGCAAATACAGGTTTAAATCAGAGAAGCTCTCCTCCTTTAGTGGCACATGTCTGAATTGAGTCTTGCTTTCTCCTGTGTTTTCAACCACCACTACATCAATAGACACCGTCGCTGACAGTGAAGGCTCTCCACTATCAGAAACCAACACCACCAATGGATGAGTTTTCAGGTCATTGTCACTCATTCTCCTCTTAGTCCGTATCTCTCCTGTGCTGGTTCCGATGCGGAAGAGGTTTTTTCCCTTGGGCTCAGAGATGTGATAGGAAAGCAGCGCGTTGTAGCCAGAGTCTGCGTCTACAGCCCTGATCTTGGCCACAAAGTAGCCTGCTTCAGCAGAGTAGGGAATGTTCTCAGAGTTAACGGAGCCGTGCTCAGAGTAGGGTGGGAGAATCCCGGGACTGTTGTCATTTTCATCCAGGATATAAACGTTCACGGTGACATTGCTGCTGAGCGGAGGAACACCAGAGTCTGTGGCCTGAACTTTGAACTGGAAAGTTTTTACCTCCTCATAGTTAAACGACTGCAGGCTGATTATTTCTCCAGTCTCTGAGTTGACATTGACAGCAGACCCTACCGATTCAACGTACAAAGATCTGTCTAATAAAGAGAATGTTATCTTTGCATTTTCGGCTGAGTCTGGATCAAATGCACTGATTGTGCAAATAACTGATCCAACTGGACTGTTCTCTTTCAGATAAACATTGATCACAGGTTCTGAGAACCGTGGAGCGTTGTCATTAACATCAGAAACGTGTACAGTAATAATGCTGGTGCTGGAGAGAGGCGGAGTCCCTTCATCTGTAGCTGTGATTGTGACGTTATACTGAGAAACACTCTCTCTGTCCAGAGGTCCGTCTACAATTATAGAATAGTAGTTTTTGTAATTGGATTTCAGTTTAAAAGGAGTGGCACCATCTAGTTTACAGTTTGTTATGCCATTCTTACCTCCATCTTTATCTGTCACTGTCACCAAAGCCACAACTGTTCCTACCTCAGCATCTTCTTTTAGTGGACTCATGAGTGACGTCACAGATATCTCAGGAACATTGTCATTGACATCCGTAACCTCCACTAATACTTTAGCATGGGTACTGCGTGGCGGAGTTCCTTTGTCTTTGGCCTGCACACGAAGTTCATACGCAGGGGATGTCTCGTAATCTATTGCTCCGATTAAAATAATTTCTCCGTTATCTGGATTGATTCCAAAAATCTCAGAAGTATTTAAATGGCCACGTCCAATGAGAGAATATTCTATCTCACTGTTTATACCGTCATCTAAATCAGTAGCATATACTGTTGCCACATTCATGCCAAATGGAGCGTTTTCAACGATACTGACTTTGTACAGCTTCTCTCTGAATACGGGAACATTGTCATTCACGTCTTGCACGTTTACAACAATCTGTAAGGTTCCTGTACTTGGAGGTTTTCCTCCATCTATGGCGGTCAGAGTTAGATTTATGACAGGCTGTTTCTCCCTGTCCAATGCTTTTTTCAGAACTAACTCAGCTGACACACTCTGGTCTCCGCTCTGTACATCTAAGGAGAAATGTTCGCTCGGGCTCAGCTTGTAGCTGTTTACCGAATTATCTCCGGTGTCTTTGTCAACAGCGATAGGGAGCGGATACCTCTCTCCGGGAAAAGATGACTCTGCTACATTTAACGTATACACATTTTCTATGAAAGTTGGAGCATTGTCATTTATGTCAATAAGGGTTACTTCGATACGATGGAGAAGCATTGGATTGCTCACTATAGCTTCAATATTTAAAAGG
The DNA here is from genome assembly GCA_036571765.1 of Plecoglossus altivelis. NCBI lineage: Eukaryota > Metazoa > Chordata > Actinopteri > Osmeriformes > Plecoglossidae > Plecoglossus > Plecoglossus altivelis. The sequence goes on along the minus strand of BROE01000006.1, from coordinate 8,135,769 downwards.
CACTTTACCGTATTTGGACAAAGCTCCTCTCGGTCTATTTTCTCATTAACGTAAAGATCCCCCGTTCTTACATTCACATCAAAATATTTCTTATTATATCCAGAAACAATACGAAGGTCCCTTGATTCCAGTTCATGTACTTTAAGGTTTAAATCCTTTGCGAGATTCCCCACAAAAGTGCCTTTGTCCACCTCCTCTGATACGGAGTAAGATATCTGCGCTGCAGACCAGTCAGCTAAACAAAGCAACGCGACACACCGAATCCAAACGCATTCTTTTCGTCTTCGACAAGCCATCGCTGCTGATAATCAAAGGGCCATCAAGCCATGAATAAAAAAAAGGTATGTTATGCTATGTTACAGGACTGTTTGCTGTGACCAGCTTCCTTCATCACAATACTATTCGAGTGTATCTACTGAACCCGCACTGAAGAACAGTGACGACATGCGTTTCTCATTGAGGGAGGCGGAGTTTGAGAGGAGAGAGAAAAAAACAGATCGCAATATTTTTCATGGTCTAGAGCGACACCGTGAGATTGCATGTGAGCCAATTTGAATTGCACATGCGGTCCCCAAATAAATAGCCTACACCAGAAGTAATGGCATCCGAGCAATGCAAATAACTTAAATCAAAACTTCAAGTTCCTCTTTTCGCAGAGAAACGAAGACGTGGTATTTGCGCAAGAGATATGGGTCCTACTTTCGAGATAAGTGGACCGTTTAATATTAAAATAATGCAGTCCAGCAGATATATAGAGCATAGTCATTGAAACATGTTATGCAGCCGGACACAGGTCCAGTTATATCAAAAGGCCACCGGTGCAGACTGTTCAACTTCACGTCACCAAATTACACATACACAAAAATAAAAGTCATCAGATGGATTAACAATAAATCAGTGTTAGGAATACGATGACTTTGCACTCATCATATTGACCAACATAGCCCGCTTTACATACCTTCTCTTTGTTGGGTAATGTCTGGGTCCTGTTAAATGTGTCTCCTCCATTAATACTGATCAACTCAGCATCTACAGGTGGAAGCGGTGCAGGGAACACCACTACGTCACTCTTTAACGTGTCTGAGCTGAAACACACGTCATACTGCTGAGTAGATTTAGAGTAGGACCAGCTCCCGTCAGGGTGTGTGGTGATCATAGGGGGGCTGTATCCGTTGAAACTGTCCTCTGTCCTGTGGCATTTTACAGCTATTAAACTGACGAGGCTCAGTAGAAAGATCACTGATACTGAGGCAATGGCGATCAGCAAATACAGGTTTAAATCAGAGTAGCTGTCCTCCTTTAGTGGCACATGTCTGAATTGAGTCTTGATTTCTCCTGTATTTTCAACCACCACAACATCAATAGACACCGTCGCTGACAGTGAAGGCTCTCCACTATCAGAAACCAACACCACCAATGGATGAGTTTTCAGGTCATTGTCACTCATTCTCCTCTTAGTCCGTATCTCTCCTGTGCTGGTTCCGATGCGGAAGAGGTTGGATCCCTTGGGCTCAGAGATGTGATAGGAGAGCAGCGCGTTGTAGCCAGAGTCTGCGTCTACAGCCCTGATCTTGGCCACAAAGTAGCCTGCTTCAGCAGAGTAGGGAATGTTCTCAGAGTTAACAGAGCCGTGCTCAGAGTAGGGCGGGAGAATCCCGGGACTGTTGTCATTTTCATCCAGGATATAAACGTTCACGGTGACGTTGTTGCTGAGCGGAGGAACACCAGAGTCTGTAGCCTGAACTTTGAACTGGAAAGTTTTTAACTCCTCATAGTTAAAAGACTGCAAGCTGACTACGTCACCAGTCTCTGAGTTTATATTGACCATCGTAGACAACGGTAAGAAACTGCTCTTATTGTCCACAAATGAATAGCTGACCTGTCCATTTTCATCAATGTCATCATCTTTACTTGACACAGTTTTAAGTATCGTGCCAATCGGGCTGTTCTCTTTTACATATACATTAATAACAGGTTCTAAGAAGCGTGGTGCATTGTCATTGACATCAGCAACATGTACAGTAATAATGCTGCTGCTAGAGAGAGACGGACTCCCTTCATCTGTAGCTGTAAGTGTGACAATATACTGAGAGACACTCTCTCTGTCCAGAGGTCCATCTACCACTAAAGAATAATAGTTTTCATAGTTTGTCTCCAATTTAAATGGAACTTCATTGGCTACAAAACACCTTACCATGCCGTTTTTGCCTCCATCTTTATCGAGGACAGACACCAGTGCTATGGCAGTGCCTAACTTGGTGTCTTCCTTCACCGTATCTAATAGTGATGTCACAGTTATTTCAGGGGCATTGTCGTTCAGATCCACTACTTCTACCAGGACTTTACAATGTGCTGCCATCGGAGGCTGGCCTTTGTCGGTGGCCAGAGCACGGATCTCAAACGCTTTGTGTTCCTCAAAGTCAATGTTGCCTTTTACCGTCAATATTCCTGTCACTGGGTCTATTTCAAATGCTTCCAGTATTTGGTCTTGCTCTTTTGTACTTAACGTGTACACTATCTCTTTGTTCGTTCCTTCATCAGCATCTTTCGCATTCAAAACCATGACTGTGGTTCCAATTGGAACATTTTCAAAAATTCGAGTTTTATACAACGCTTTGTCAAACACTGGCGAGTTATCATTGCTGTCTAAAATGTGAATAATTATTTCTGACGTTCCCGTTTTAGGAGGGATTCCCCCATCCTCAGCAGTTAATGTAAGCCTTAATATAGGTTGATTCTCTCGGTCTAACGCTTTATGTAACACTAAGTCAGCAGAAACACTATCTCCTCCTTTATGTACAGCTAAGGAGAAATGTTCATTTGAACTGAGTTTATACGTGTTTATTCCATTCTTACCTACATCAGCGTCGTAGGCCGATAGCAGGGGAAATCTCATTCCGGGTAAAGTGTTCTCAGCGATATCAATATTTTGTGATTTAGTAATAAATGACGGGTTATGGTCATTAACATCTAAAACAGTAACTTCCAACCGGTAAAGCTTTAAAGGGTTGTTTATAACGGCCTCTACACTGACTGTACATGTGGGAACCTTAGCACAAAGCTCTTCTCGATCTATCCTCTCGTTCACGTAGAGAAAACCGGTCTTTACATTTACGTCAAAGTACTTTTTCTTTGACCCAGGAACAATATGAAACCTACGGGATTCAAAGTCATGTACATTGAGATTTAAATCCTTAGCGATATTTCCAACAGTAGTCCCCGGGTTTACCTCCTCCGAGACGGAGTAGGAGAGATGTCCGCTCACCACTTCCCAGTAACACTCCAGCAGCACGAGCACCAAATACGTCACAATAGATTTTCGGCTCGTCGGTAAAGACATAATTCCATCCAACATGAACAATACATGGATCCACAAAAAAATACTGCTCAGTAAGCCTTAAAAAGAATGAGAGTAATGTATGTCCAGATTGATCAAGTGTCTACATTACATACGGAATGATCGGAGCCATACTCTGCTTCGTTCTGCGTCTTTTTGTAACAAAGCCCTGAAACGCCTCATCGCCGTCTGGAACAGGGAGGAGCCTTGACTTTCAACATAGAACCTCTCAGTACTACGGTCAACACTGTCACCTCGCGGTGAAACGATCAAACAGTATGAAAAATAAGCATTAGAACTTCAGATAAAAAGTGTTTTGACTTACGTTTTATATGTAACCACAAGTCGTATTATCGGAAGTATTTTCTAATCAAAACGCAAACTAAAGATATTGCTTTTCCAAACCAACCTCTTCCAACTTTAACGACGTTTCAGTCAATGTTGGTCATGAATTTCAGCACCATGGACTGCATATTGTCGTTTTTTTTAAACTATTGACAGTAAAACATGTCATGACCACTAGTCACAATCTGAGTTTCTGTATAGAATGCATAAACACACGAGTGCATGAATGAGAAAAACACCTAAAAGGAGAATAAGGGTTAGCTGTAATATGGTGATGGGGGAAGCCTTAACTGAAAACAAAAGTTTGTTATTAGCTTAAAAATGGATTCAACCAGTCTATCAAGCTTACCTTTTCTTTGTTGGGTAATGTCTGGGTCCTGTTAAATGTGTCTCCTCCATTAATACTGATCAACTCAGCATCTACAGGTGGAAGCGGTGCAGGGAACACCACTACGTCACTCTTTAACGTGTCTGAGCTGAAACACACGTCATACTGCTGAGTAGATTTAGAGTAGGACCAGCTCCCGTCAGGGTGTGTGGTGATCATAGGGGGGCTGTATCCGTTAAAACTGTCCTCTGTCCTGTGGCATTTTACAGCTATTAAACTGACGAGGCTGAGTAGAAAGATCACTGATACTGAGGCAATGGCGATCAGCAAATACAGGTTTAAATCAGAGAAGCTGTCCTCCTTTAGTGGCACATGTCTGAATTGAGTCTTGATTTCTCCTGTGTTTTCAACCACCACAACATCAATAGACACCGTCGCTGACAGTGAAGGCTCTCCGCTATCAGAAACCAACACAACCAACGGGTGAGTTTTCAGGTCATTGTCACTCATTCTCCTCTTAGTCCGTATCTCTCCTGTGCTGGTTCCGATGCGGAAGAGGTTGGTTCCCTTGGGCTCTGAGATGTGATAGGAGAGCAGCGCATTGTAGCCAGAGTCTGCGTCTACAGCCCTGATCTTGGCCACAAAGTAGCCCGCTTCAGCAGAGTAGGGAATGTTCTCAGAGTTAACAGAGCCGTGCTCAGAGTAGGGCGGGAGAATCCCGGGACTGTTGTCATTTTCATCCAGGATATAAACGTTCACGGTGACGTTGCTGCTGAGCGGAGGAACACCAGAGTCTGTGGCCTGAACTTTGAACTGGAAAGTTTTTAACTCCTCATAGTTAAAAGACTGCAGGCTGACTATATCTCCAGTCTCTGAGTTCACATGTACAGCAGACGTTATTGAGATGCTTTTCAATAAACTGTTAACTAAGGAATAAGTTATTTTAGCATTTTCAGCCATATCTGGATCTAAGGCTGTCATTGTGTATACAACAGCTCCAACTTGACTGTTTTCTTTAACATAACAATTAATCACAGGTTCTGAGAACCCTGGAGCGTTGTCATTAACATCAGAAACATGTACAGTAATAATGCTGCTGCTGGAGAGAGGCGGAGTCCCTTCATCTGTAGCTGTGATTGTGACATCATACTGAGAAACAGTCTCTCTGTCAAGGCGTCCATCAACAACTAACGAGTAATCGTTTTTGTAATTATATTTGATCTTAAATGGTACAGATCCTAAAAGTTTACAGTTAGTGATGCCATTTTTTCCTGCATCTGCGTCTGTAACAGTGATTAAAGCTACTGTTATCCCTATGTTGGCATCTTCCTTCACTGGGTTAATTAATGACGTCACTGAGATTTCTGGAGCGTTGTCATTGACGTCCATTACTTCTACCAACAGTTTACCATGTGCACTACGGGGCGAGGTTCCTTGGTCCGTCGCCTGAACTCTAATTTCATATGCAGGTGTTTCCTCATAATTCAAGTTACCTTTAACAATTATTTCGCCAGTCTCAGAATTAATATCAAACATGTCCGAGGGATCAACTTTACCACGTTTGATAAATGAATAAACAATTTTACCGTTGTCGCCCTCGTCTACGTCAGTCGCATTCAATTTAATAACCGTTGTTCCAAACAATACATGTTCACTTATACTGACCTTATACAGTGGTTTGCTAAATGTGGGGGAGTTATCATTTACATCCAAAACGTTAACATGGATCTGTAGTGTGCCTGATCTTTGAGGTTTTCCTCCATCTATTGCGGTCAGAGTTAACTTGATAACAGGCTGTTTCTCTCTGTCTAAAGCTTTCTGTAGCACTAGCTCCGCAGACACACTCTGATCTCCTCCGCTCTGTATATCTAGGGAGAAATGTTCATTCGGGCTCAGCTTGTAGCTCTTTACTGAGTTACTGCCCGTGTCTGCATCGAGTGCTATTGGTAGCAGATAACGCTCGCCCGGCGATGACGATTCAGAAATATTAAAACTGTACAAGGTTTCATCAAAGAACGGCGCATTATCATTTACATCTAAAATACCAACCGCTATGCGATTGAGTTCAACGGGATTACTTAATATTGCCTGTATATTTAAAGAACACTTTACCGTATTTGGACAAAGCTGCTCTCTGTCTATCCGCTCGACAACATTGAGAAATCCCGTTCTCACATTTACATCGAAATAGGTCTTGCTGTATCCTGAAACAATACGTAGTCCCCTTGACTCCACTTCTTGGACATTAAGGTTTAAATCCTTCGTAAGATCCCCCACAAAAGTGCCTTTGTCTACTTCCTCTGATACGGAGTAAGATATCTGCGCTGCAGACCAGTCAGCTAAACAAAGCAACGCGAAACACCGAATCCAAACGCATTCTCTTCGTCTTTGACAAACCATAACTGCTCCGTATGAATGCTAGTAACCAAAAGGGTCATTCATCTACAAAATGTGTCATGATCCAGTTCTCCGAACTGCAACTTCAACAGCGTTTACCCGACTTACAAACGGTACTCTACACAAAGCATAACCGAATAATGTTTCTCTCTTCTCTGTTAAAAAAGGAGGAGTCGTGAAACAGCGTCAGCCACGTTCTTTCCTGTGGTCTTCAGCGACATCGTGTGATGGTTCACTGAAAAGTATGCAATTTTAAACTTAAGTGATGTGTAGCTCTACTAGTCCATACGGCACCAAAAAAGGCGTATGACAAGAGTAAACTATTACAGACATGACATCTAATAGACTTGACTTCGTAAGAAATATCACAAAAATATTTATCATAAGACGTTTTTCAACATCAAACTGAACACTTGAAAAGCGAGAACTGCACATCTTTTCAGCACCATGGACAGCGCAAAATGCTTTGGAACACCCAGGGTGTACATAACTGTAAGTTCGGTCTAAACCAACAGCATTCTTTCATTTTTGGGAGACCAACCGAAATCTACAAGTCAAAGAACCGATGCAAGTAGCATGTACTTCACTTTAATATAGACCTGTAACAGTATTTATCTTACCTTATCTTTGTTGGGTAATGTCTGTGTCCGGTTAAATGTGTCTCCTCCGTTAATACTGATCAACTCAGCATCTACAGGTGGAAGCGGTGCAGGGAACACCACTACGTCACTCTTTAACGTGTCTGAGCTGAAACACACGTCATACTGCTGAGTAGATTTAGAGTAGGACCAGCTCCCGTCAGGGTGTGTGGTTATCATAGGGGGGCTGTATCCGTTGAAACTATCCTCTGTCCTGTGGCATTTTACAGCTATTAAACTGACAAGGCTCAGTAGAAAGATCACTGATACTGAGGCAATGGCGATCAGCAAATACAGGTTTAAATCAGAGAAGCTGTCCTCCTTTAGTGGTACATGTCTGAATTGAGTCTTGATTTCTCCTGTATTTTCAACCACCACTACATCAATAGACACCGTCGCTGACAGTGAAGGCTCTCCGCTATCAGAAACCAACACAACCAACGGGTGAGTTTTCAGGTCATTGTCACTCATTCTCCTCTTAGTCCGTATCTCTCCTGTGCTGGTTCCGATGCGGAAGAGGTTGGTTCCCTTGGGCTCATAGATGTGATAGGAAAGCAGCGCGTTGTAACCAGAGTCTGCGTCTACAGCCCTGATCTTGGCCACAAAGTAGCCCGCTTCAGCAGAGTAGGGAATGTTCTCAGAGTTAACAGAGCCGTGCTCAGAGTAGGGCGGGAGAATCCCGGGACTGTTGTCATTTTCATCCAGGATGTAAACGTTCACGGTGACGTTGCTGCTGAGCGGAGGAACACCAGAGTCTGTGGCCTGAACTTTGAACTGGAAAGTTTTTAACTCCTCATAGTTAAAAGACTGCAGACTGACTATATATCCAGTGTCTGAGTTCACATTTATAGCAGACATTATTGAGATGCTTTTCGATAAACTATTAACTAAGGAATACGTTATTTTAGCATTTTCAGCCATATCTGAATCTAAGGCTGTCATTGTGTATAAAACAGCTCCAACTGGACTGTTTTCTTTAACATAGCAATTAATCACAGGTTCTGAGAACCCTGGAGCGTTGTCATTAACATCAGAAACATGTACAGTAATAATGCTGCTGCTGGAGAGAGGCGGAGTCCCTTCATCTGTAGCTGTGATTGTGACATCATACTGAGAAACACTCTCTCTGTCAAGAGGCGTATCAACAACTAACGAATAATCGTTTTTGTAATTATATTTGAGCTTAAATGGTACAGATCCTAAGAGTTTACAGTTAGTAATGCCATTTTTTCCTGCATCTGCGTCTGTAACAGTGATTAAAGCTACTGTTGTCCCTATGTTGGCATCTTCCTTCACTGGGTTAATTAATGACGTCACTGAGATTTCTGGAGCGTTGTCATTGACGTCCATTATTTCTACTAAAAGTTTACAATGTGCATTACGGGGCGAGGTTCCCTGGTCCGTCGCCTGAACTCTAATTTCATATGCAGGTGTTTCCTCATAATTCAAGTTACCTTTAACAGTAATTTCGCCAGTCTCAGAATTAATATCAAACATGTCCGATGGATCAACTTTACCACGTTTGATAAAGGAATAAACAATTTTACCGTTGTCTCCCTCGTCTACGTCAGTCGCATTCAATTTAATAACTGTTGTTCCAAACAATACATTTTCACTAATACTGACTTTATACAGTGGTTTGTTGAATGTTGGCGTGTTATCATTGACGTCTACAACGTTAACAATAATTTGTGAAGATCCTGATTTATGAGGTTTTCCTCCATCTATTGCGGTCAGAGTTAACTTGATAACAGGCTGTTTCTCTCTGTCTAAAGCTTTCTGTAGCACTAGCTCCGCAGACACACTCTGGTCTCCTCCGCTCTGTACATCTAGGGAGAAATGTTCATTCGGGCTCAGCTTGTAGCTCTTTACTGAGTTACTGCCCGTGTCTGCATCAAGTGCTATCGGTAGCAGATAATGCTCGCCCGACGATGATGATTCATAAATATTAAAACTGTACAATTTTTCATCAAAGAACGGCGCATTATCATTTACATCTAAAATATCGACCTCTATGCGATTGAGTTGAGCAGGATTACTTAATATTGCTTGTATATTTAAAGAACACTTTACCGTATTTGGACAAAGCTGCTCTCTGTCTATCCGCTCGACAACATTGAGAAATCCCGTTCTCACATCTACATCGAAATAGCTCTTGCTGTATCCTGAAACAATACGTAGTCCCCTGGACTCCAGTTCTTGGACATTAAGGTTTAAATCCTTTGTGAGATCCCCCACAAAAGTGCCTTTGTCTACTTCCTCTGATACGGAGTAAGATATCTGCGCTGCAGACCAGTCAGCTAAACAAAGCAACGCGAAACACCGAATCCAAACGCATTCTCTTTGTCTTTGACAAACCATAACTGCTCCCTATGAATGCTAGTATCCAAAAGGGTCATTCATCTACAAAACGTGTCATAATCCAGTTTTGCAAACTGCGACTTCATCAGCGTTAAACCGACGTACGAATGGTACTCTACACGAAGCATAACCGAATAATGTTTCTGTTTGTTAGAAAGGAGGAGTCGTGAAACAGCGTCAGCCACGTTCTTTCCTGTGGTCTTCAGCGACATCGTGTGACGGTTCAATGAAAAGTATGCAATGTTAAACTTGAGATATGTAGGCCTACTTGTCCATACTGCAACACACATGGTGTATGACAAGTGTAAACAATTACAGGCAATGGCATCTAATAGACTTAACTGCGTAATAAACATCACAAAATTATTGATTACAAGACGTTTTTATGCATCAAACTGAACACTTGAAAAGCGAGAAGGGAACATATTTTGAGCACCATGGACAGCACGAGAGACGTTACCATGGACAGCGCAAAATGCTTTGGAACGCCCAGGGTGTATATAACTGTAAGTTCGGATCCTCAAAAACCAGCCCAAACCAGTATTCTGTTCATTTATTGGAGACCAACCGAAACCCCAAGTCAAAGAACCGATGCAAGTAGCAAATACTTCACTTTAATATAGACCTGTAACAATTTTTATCTTACCTTTTCTTTGTTGGGTAATGTCTGTGTCCGGTTAAAAGTGTCTCCTCCGTTTATACTGATCAACTCAGCATCTACAGGTGGAAGCGGTGCAGGGAACACCACTACGTCACTCTTTAACGTGTCTGAGCTGAAACACACGTCATACTGCTGAGTAGATTTAGAGTAGGACCAGCTCCCGTCAGGGTGTGTGGTGATCATAGGGGGGCTGTATCCGTTAAAACTGTCCTCTGTCCTGTGGCATTTTACAGCTATTAAAACTGACGCAGGCTCAGTAGAAAGATCACTGATACTGAGGCAATGGCGATCAGCAAATACAGGTTTAAATCAGAGAAGCTGTCCTCCTTTAGTGGCACATGTCTGAATTGAGTCTTGATTTCTCCTGTGTTTTCAACCACCACAACATCAATAGACACAGTGGCAGACAGGGAAGGGCCTCCATTGTCAGACACCACTATGACCAGCGGGTGACTTTTTAAGTCATTGTCACTCATGCGTCTCTTAGTCCTGATCTCTCCGTTGATGCTTCCAATTCTGAACAGATTAGGCCCCTTCGGTTCAGAGATGTGATAAGACAGCAGCGCATTGTAACCAGAGTCTGCGTCTACAGCCCTGATCTTGGCCACAAAGTAGCCTGCTTCAGCAGAGTAGGGAATGTTCTCAGAGTTAACAGAGCCATGCTCAGAGTAGGGCGGGAGAATCCCGGGACTGTTGTCATTTTCATCCAGGATATAAACGTTCACAGTGACGTTGCTGCTGAGCGGAGGAACACCAGAGTCTGTGGCCTGAACTTTGAACTGGAACGTTTTTAACTCCTCATAGTTAAAAGACTGCAGACTGACTATATCTCCAGTCTCGGAGTTGATGTTCACCATCGTAGACAATGGTAAGAAGTTACTGTTACTCTCTACAAATGAATAGCTCACATGCCCATTTTCATTAACGTCATCATCTATTGTTGACACTGTTTTAATGATATTGCCAATAGGGCTGTTCTCTTTTACATAAACAGTAATAATGGGTTCTAAGAAGCGTGGGGCGTTGTCATTGACATCAAAGACATGCACAATAATAACGCTGGTGCTGGAGAGTGGTGGAGTCCCTTCATCTGTTGCTGTAATAGTGACATTATACTGAGAAACTCTCTCTCTGTCAAGAGGTCCATCTACCACTAAAGAATAATAGCTCTTATAGTTTGTCTCCAGTTTAAATGGAACAACACTAGCCACACTACACTTCACTATTCCGTTTTTCCCTCCGTCTTTATCGAGGACAGACACGAAAGCTATCGCAGTGCCCAATTTGGAATCCTCTTTCACCGTATCTAATAGTGACGTCACAGTTATCTCTGGGGCATTGTCGTTGAGATCCACTACTTCTACCAGGACTTTACAATGTGCTGCCATCGGGGGCTGGCCTTTGTCGCTTGCTTGCGCTCGTATCTCAAACGCTTTGTGTTCCTCAAAGTCAATGTTCCCTTTCACTGTAATAATACCAGTGTTTGGATCAATTTGAAATGTGTGTAATATATGGTCTTGATCTTTACTACGAAGAGAATAAATAATTTCACTATTGAGTCCATCATCAACATCAGTCGCATTAAGAGTTATCAATGTTGTTCCTATAGGGATATTTTCTGAAACCTTTGTCTTGTATAAAGAACTACTAAATACTGGAGTGTTGTCGTTATTATCCAAAACATTTATACGAACCATGGAAGTCCCAGACTTCGGTGGATTTCCGCCATCTATGGCAGTTAGAATTATATCAATCACATGCTGTTTCTCTCGGTCTAAACCTTTCTGTAGCACTAATTCAGCAGTGATGCTACCTCCCCCTGTTTGTGCAGCAAGAGAAAAATATTCGTTGGGACTAAGCATATATGTGTCAACGGTGTTCTTTCCGACATCTGCATCAGTTGCCTCTGACAAAGCAAATTTAACTCCAGGCAGAGTACTTTCAGCCACGTCTAGAGACTGTGATTTATCATTAAAAGACGGAGCGTTGTCATTTACATCTAAAATAACAATTTCCACACGATATAGTTTCAGAGGATCGTGTATTACGGCCTCGACACTTATAACACATTTAAGAGCGTTTAGACAAAGCTCCTCTCTGTCTATTCTCTCGTTCACATAGAGAACACCAGTCTTTAGATTTACCTCGAAATATTTTTTCTTGGATCCCGTGACAATCTGAAACCTTCGCGTTTCCAATTCTTGAACGTTTAGGTTCAGATCCTTGGCGATATTTCCGACTGTAGTCCCGGGATTTACCTCCTCGGACACTGAATAGGAGAGCTGTCCGCTCACCGCTTCCCAGTTACAGACCAGCGACACGAGTAAAGTAAACGTCACAAGAGAGCTCCTTTTATCCGGTAAAGACATAATTCCATTGGGTTTAAAAAATACATAGATACACTGAGAAAAATAACCCATATACGTGCAGAAAATGCGGTTAAGATTCGTCCTGTTCAACCTATTTTGTAGACATTACTTTTGATCGGAGAACAGCCATCCCTCTATCGTCCTGCGTTTCTTTGTGACAAAGCCCTGAGACACATGATCACCACAGGAAGCAGGAGGGGCCTCAATGTTGCACTGTGGAAATCTCAATACTACAGTCAACACTGTCGCCTTGTGGTGATTTGCTCGTACCGCTCAGGAAACAAAACATTTGACTTAAACAGTAACACGACTTTAGTCTCATTCGAAACAGTCAAAGGTAATCCACCTACTGACGGGTGCACAAGGCTTACTCTGTGACACTGTGTGGAAAACGGTGATGTCATGTCAGCACTTATACTTGAGCGGACGTTTTACGTTTTTCAAAGAATGCGTCTCATGCAGTTCAGCACCATGGACAGCAAGCTTGCTGTAATGCTTGACGTCGGTAAAATTGAAACATCGTTTCAAGTAACTTTCCCTCTATATCTTAGCTGTTTAGTGTGCTGTAATATGCCACCCTATTGAGAATATAAATATTGAAAGCGTAAAATCGAAGAGGAAAGATTATGGGGTGAAATGTATTACATTACTAAAAACGTTAGCTGTATTGAAGAAGTCTTTTAACCTAACGATCAATCTTACCTTTCCAGTGTTGGGTAATGTCTGGGTCCGGTCAAATGTCTCTCCTCCGTTTATACTGATCAACTCTGCATCTACAGGTGGAAGCGGTGCAGGGAACACCACTACGTCACTCTTTAACGTGTCTGAGCTGAAACACACGTCATACTGCTGAGTAGATTTAGAGTAGGACCAGCTCCCGTCAGGGTGTGTGGTGATCATAGGGGGGCTGTATCCGTTGAAACTATCCTCTGTCCTGTGGCATTTTACAGCTATTAAACTGACGAGGCTCAGTAGAAAGATCACTGATACTGAGGCAATGGCGATCAGCAAATACAGGTTTAAATCAGAGAAGCTGTCCTCCTTTAGTGGTACATGTCTGAATTGAGTCTTGATTTCTCCTGTGTTTTCAACCACCACAACATCAATAGACACCGTCGCTGACAGTGAAGGCTCTCCGCTATCAGAAACCAACACAACCAACGGATGAGTTTTCAGGTCATTGTCACTCATTCTCCTCTTAGTCCGTATCTCTCCTGTGCTGGTTCCGATGCGGAAGAGGTTGGTTCCCTTGGGCTCTGAGATGTGATAGGAAAGCAGCGCGTTGTAGCCAGAGTCTGCGTCTACAGCCCTGATCTTGGCCACAAAGTAGCCCGCTTCAGCAGAGTAGGGAATGTTCTCAGAGTTAACAGAGCCGTGCTCAGAGTAGGGCGGGAGAATCCCGGGACTGTTGTCATTTTCATCCAGGATATAAACATTCACGGTGACGTTGCTGCTGAGCGGAGGAACACCAGAGTCTGTGGCCTGAACTTTGAACTGGAAAGTTTTTAACTCCTCATAGTTAAACGACTGCAGGCTGAATATGTCTCCAGTCTCTGAGTTTATATTGACCATCGTAGCCAACGGTAGCAAGTTAGTGTTACTGTCTATAAATGAATAGCTCACGTGTCCATTTTCTTTAACGTCATCATCTAGAGCTGATACTGTTTTAATTAGTCCACCTTCTGGACTGTTCTCTTTCACGTAAATGTTCATCACTGGTTCTGAGAAGCGTGGCGCGTTGTCATTTACATCCGACACAACTACAGTAATAACGCTTGAATTAGAGAGAGTTGGTGTCCCTTCATCTCTAGCTGTGATGGTAACATTATACCGAGAGACGCTTTCTCTATCAAGAGATCCATCAACTACTAAAGAATAATAGTTTTTATAGTTTGTTTCCAATTTGAATGGAACATTATTGGCAATATTGCAATTCACTACACCATTCTTGCCTCCATCTTTATCGAGGACAGACACAAGAGCTATGGGAGTGCCCAGCATTGTATCCTCCTTTACCACGTCTAATAGTGACGTCACAATGATCTCTGGGACATTGTCGTTGAGATCCACAACTTCTACCAGAACTTTGCAATGTGCTGCCATGGGGGGCTGGCCTTTGTCGCTCGCTTGAGCGTGAATCTCAAAGGCAGGGTTTTCCTCAAAGTCAATATTACCTTTAATGGTAATTGTGCCTGATGTAGGATCAATTTCAAAAGCCTCTAATATTGCATTCTGACCTTTGCTTCTGAAAGAGTACATAATTTCACTATTTATGCCATCATCTACGTCGCTGGCATTGATAGTTATTACCGATGTACCTATAGGCAGGTTCTCAAATATTTTAGCCTTATACAAAGAATGACTGAATACTGGAGTATTATCATTTATATCCAACACATGTACTATTATTTCTGATGTGCCAGACTTCGGTGGACTTCCTCCGTCTATAGCCGTGAGGGTGAGCCGGATCATTGGCTGTTTCTCTCGGTCTAAAGGTTTTTGTAGCACTAACTCAGCAGACACGCTCTGCCCATTGTGTACCACTAAAGAGAAATGTTCGCTGCTACTCAGCTTATACGAAGTCACAGTATTTTTTCCCAAATCCAAATCGGATGCTTCTAATAGAGCGAATTTCACTCCCGGCAAAGTACTTTCTGCAATATTTAGAGACTGTACCTTTTCACTAAAGAATGGAGCGTTATCATTCACATCTAAAATGTTGATTTCTATACGGTAAAGTTTTAATGGTTCACTTATGACGGCCTCAACACGAACAGAACACTTACTGGTCCTTCCGCAGAGTTCCTCTCTATCGATCCTGTCATCCACATAGAGAACACCAGTCTTTAAATTTACCTGGAAATATTTTCTCTTGGACCCAGTAACAATCTGAAATCGACGGGATTCCAAGTCCTGAACACTGAGATTTAAATCCTTAGCAATATTTCCAACAGCAGTCCCCGGGTTTACCTCCTCCGAGACGGAGTAGGAGAGCTGTCCGCAGACCGTTTCCCAGTAACACTTCAGCAGCACGAGCACTAAATATGTCACAGCATGGTTCCTTCTGTGCAGTAAAGACATAATTTCAGCCAACCTGAATCCAGCATAGATCCACATCTATAGATATCCGTCAAATGTTCCAGGTATTTCTCAAATTCAACGTCATTTCGAGACGGTTTTCCAGACTGTCTCTCTCCCTTCCTCTCTAGCGTCCTTCGTCTCTTTGTAACAAAGCAAGATGTATCTTCATCCTTTGAAAACGGGAGGGGCCTACATACACCAGATAGTTTAACTTACTATCTCAGGTCAACAGTGGCTCCACGTGGCTAAAGCTGGAATGTGCTGCTGAAAATATAAACAATTATATAACTGCCACTTCCTCTATTTAAGGCACACCGCACAAAGTAATATATCAACACATAATTATGAATATATTCAGCAGGCTGTAAAACATATATGTAAAGGCAATTCTCATGCTTTTGTATCTAATTTGCTGTTAGGAAACTATTTCAGCACCATGGACAGCATTATGGGAGGCTACATTTTATACAAAGGAAACAACAGAAAAATGTTACATGGAAAATGTATGTTGTTTCTGTCATCTACGGTATTGGCATTAGTTACCAGTGATGTGCAAATGCATAAAATATATTGTTTGGCTGCCCACCACCACATCTCTGTCTGTCTGTCTGTCTGTCTGTCTGTCTGTCTGTCTGTCTGTCTGTCTCTCTCTCTCTCTCTCTCTCTCTCTCTCTCACACACACACACACACACACACACACACACACCCCTCCTCTCGGAAAACAAGATGTGCACAGACATATCTTTTTTCATCTTTCTGTCCTTCTCAGTTTCACTCCCACTCTCTCCATCCCAGTTTCTTTCACAGTGACCTTTGTGCCTATTCTGGTTTGTCAGTCTAGGAATAAAGAAGGGCCTAAAACTGTGACAATATTATACCGATATCTGTCTAGCTCAGATCCACCGCTGAGGGGCATGACTGGATCTTATTGGACTAGGTAAAGTTGCTGGGCTGTGGCACTCTCCCATGGGGTTCTGGGTATTTTGGCATATTTCCTTTGTGTTTCCCTGTATTTCCACGGAGACAGCGGTTATGAGCTTACGGACGTTCCATCATTTGTAATCCCAGGATTAGACCCTGGATGCAAGGGCTCCTGTCCTATTTCTATTCAGTGGGTAACATGATTTGAAATATTAATAATCATCACACTCACAACTATAATCATCTTCCCCTCCTCAACCAATAACAGTAATAGCTTCCCATCTAGATTTGACCTGAGCATTTATTTGACCTGAGCAAGTATTTCTAGGTCACAGTGAGTGGAAGAGCAACCTGACAATGCAAACACTTTCACTAATCGGAAATAAAGCATTCACACACAGTGGATTAATTATTTTAGGGGAAAAAACATGCACTCACCTCAGAAAACACACACACACGTATGCATCCATAGACAGTCTAACGCACACGCACAGAGAACACCACCTGGTGTCCCAGACCTAGACAGCAGTGGATCTACTCATCTGTCACTTATTTGTAGGTCATGGTCGACTTTCCAGCACCCTGACCCCTGTGACCTGCTCAAGCTGAGCTGCACACACAGAGACAATGAGGAGCACAAAACAAACAAACATTGCACAGGACGGCCGCTTAGCTCATACTCCATCATTTGATCCACAGAAAGTCTACATCCTTCACTTGGATGATTGTATTATCTCTGGTTGTGTAATGTCTGAATCAACAATAATTTGCAATTCACTTTAATCCTGTCTGGAACCATACACATAGTTTTATACAGCGTGATGTGAGTAAATGTAGTTATTAGAATAGAATAGAACACTTCTGAGAAACAAGTCAACAAGTGATTCATCGATCAACTATGGAGGCCTTCAATAAATGCTGGTTGACCCACATACTCTAATGTTATTGATCCTTGGGACAAGCCCACCCAGGATGCCATCCTGAGTCAGGTCTTCACACTGAGCATGCTCACTGGGCCACGTGGTGCAGGAATCAATCCCACCAGTGAGGTGTGAAATGTGCTGATGTCAAAAGACAACAGCATCACTTCCCCTGCTTCTGGACCAGGACAGTGAGGAGTATCTGCAGAGGGGTCAATTAATCAATGACACACACACGAATACACTGATGTTGATTTAACCTTGACAGAGACCTGTATGCACAACTAAACACACACATTTACTACTAAATATTAGAATACACTGAACTTCAGACACACTGACACAGAAACACACATACACATATTGATATTTGGACACATATCCACGCCACAGGAACAATAAACACTCCTCCCCTTCTTCGCTCCTTTTCTTTCCATCCCTGCCTCCTCTGTCCTTCTGCACAGTACTCCCATCACCATGGCAACCACATCTCACCATGAGGGAATGGGGGCTGAGAATGAGCGTACACACACACACACACACACACACACACACACACACACTCACATAAACCATAGCCTTTTGTAAGGCAGCAGGAAAGGATAAGTGATAAGACAGTTCCTGTTGGATTTACTCCTCCCTTCTAGTCTCTCTATTCAGGGTGTGAGCCTTATCTGATACCTCTGCTCTGCTTCACGCTGTCCTGTCATCCCACCACACAAAGCGCCTCGCCATGTAGTATTAGCCAGCCACACTGTAAATACACACACACATTTTTGGAGTATTCAAGCCCTTACAGATACAGAATGTCTGCCCACACCCTACTAAAACACAAACCTAAGCACACACACCCACACACTGACGTCTGCAGCTGGCCCCCTCATCCATTGGTAATGCAGCCTCACAGCAGCATATTCGCTGTGACAGATCCACTTTAGGGGCAGCAGCTCTCTTCACTGCTCCTCCCCCACACAGAAGCTGACCTTCCCAGCCAGCCAGCGCAACCCCCCTGCATCTTCTCTGGGCAATGGGCCCTAGAGACCCCCCCCCCCACACACACACACACACCTCTTCCACATGTCTATAGTAACACAGACCACATCCCCATTTGAGGAACCACACTGATACTGATACACCCCATCTTGGCAGTGCATTGAGGTGTGTTTATTTAAAGCATAAGGGGCCAGCATAGATTGCGTGCATGTGCCACAACCTATCCTTTCTCAAAGACACACCTAGTAAAATGTTTCCTTCAATGTCCAAAGTAGACTAGCTAACACAGCGTGCACAAAGCAAGAATAGTTTAGGAATAGTGTGACCGATCCCCATCCTAGCCGGGCCAGAGATGAGCTGGTTAACTCTGGTTCCCATCACGGCTCTCTGTGGACTACCAGAGACTACCAGAGAGCTGGCAGGACAGAGAAGTAGGAATAGATAGTACCCCACCCTTCCGCTGCATTATGCTAACGATCCCATGAGAACAAGGGAGACAGATGGAGATGCAGAGAGAGACGGGGGGAGAAAACACAAGAAAGAGCGACAAAAAGAGCACATTGAATATCACAGTTATGGTCCATGTCCTAATTGTGAATTACGGAGTTCAGTTACCCCTATCTTTATTTTATATTGAAACACACAATCACATCATATTTAAATATTTATAGTGCTTTTACCAAGACTTGTATTGTCAGATTGTTGAAAATATGTCGAGAGGGACATATTATGAGACAGAAGCCAGAGGTTTTTCACAAGCCAGCTGTATTCCATGCAGTAGTGGACCCTTTTGCTGTTGAATCATATAGAGGAAGGGGAGAGGACATATGCTGTGTTCAATCCACACTCTTTCAATCTAGGAAGTTCAGTGCTCCTGGCCAGGACTACAATTAAGCCAGCATGTACAATAGACAACATACGCTTAAGCTCAGATGTGTGGGAAGGATGTTTGAAAAACCTGAGGCTACACAACCCCTCCATCAACTCACTAATTACTTATGGGAACCCTAACCCTGTATACATTAACCACAAGGCACTTAGTCTCATTAGAGACTTTTGAAGGTTTACACATAAGCCCTAACCATTTGAAGCATTCTGGATCAAACTGCTTGAAACTAAACAAGTGTGATGTAGTAAGTAGAAAAAGTGAAAAGGAGGGCAGAGGCATTAATAGGGAAGTGGAAACTGCAGGAAAAGAGTTTGAAATTGAAAGAAAAGTGTGCTCTGATTATTATTAACTACTCAGATGATGCAAAATCAGGCAAGCTTAGCCAAGAGTTTTAACAAATTTAGTGAGCTGATTATATATCCCTCAGATTTATTTTTCATACTGAAGATCATTTCCATAAATGAGCGTACATGAACACACACACACACACACACACACACACACATACAAACACACACATATAGATAATCTATGACAGGGGGAGAGATGAAGGGCTCAGTAGTATTTAATCCAACTAGCAGTTAATCATTTATTTCCAAATCTGTGCCCCTCTCCATTCCCTGTCTCTCCCATTCCTGAAGTAAGTAGGACAGGGGCGGGACCAGAGGCAGATGAACAGGAACAAGACGAAAACCAGGACATGGCAATATAGCTCGCTCAAACAAACACACAAACACCCCCCAGAGATATCACCAGAGATGGCTGCAACCCAGTGCTCACTCGCATGGAAAAGGCCACAGTGCCTAAAAACCACAGAATGAGCTACTGCCCTGTGAGCTAATGCAGCCATGACAACTGCCAATCAATGCATTTTTTAATTCTGTGTCTGTAAGTGAAATTATTAGAGGAACATTAAAGCAGCTCTTAATCTGTAATTACACACACAAGCATGTAATCATTCTGCAAGCATGTGCTATGCAATGAGATCATATTGTACCTTACCCTGTAGAAAACAATAATAGCATAGTTGCCTACATAGAGAATGCAGGCACACTGTCATGAAGCAAATAAAAAAATCTAACATACTACCATTACTTAAATACACAGAGGGGAGTGTGCTTCAGTGGCCTCGCTAGTGAATCTAATTAGAAGTCAGACAGCATGCCAGTGTCTGGTTTAGTGGTTTAGCTGCAGGGAGACGGCACAGAGAGCATTTGACACACAAACAAGCCTCCACAAATCTATTTTTCACTCTCACATAAACTTACACACACCACAGGAGTGCTCCAAAAGGACATGTACCAAAAAGGGGAAATGTATGTGTTTGTGCGTGAAGTGTTTCTAATAAAACTATAAGAGGGGGATGTTTGTGAGTCATTGTATAGAGAGCCCCTTTTAATCCAGTAAGTGGATTGTCAAAGCAATAGCAACTGCAGCAGACTCACATTACAGGAAACCAACCATTCTCTCATAACTCATTTTATAATTGGCTGTTCAATACGGTAACAACAACAAAAGGCAGAAACAGTCTCTCTGATAGGGTATAGGAACTGAATATGGTTACAACCGATCCTCTGATTGGCTTTCATAATGTGCCTAGCGACAAAGGCGTTGCCCAATGGATTGACTCTCCCTTTGGGACCACCTCCAGGAGGGCAGGATCGCCATATCACATGCTTTCATATTACAATCCCTTCCCCCTTCTGTCCTCCGTTCTGTCATCCCCGGTGACGCATGTGCTGCCCCCACCTCTTGCAGCCCCTCCCAGTCCCCCTAAACACACATACAACCAACCGCACACCCGCTCCTGAGGAGCACTCATAGCCTCATAGAGGCTTAGTCTCATAGACCCATAGAGACAGACAGAACATTTATCTTAACAAGTACTAGTCTCTCTCTCTCTCTCTCTCTCTCTCTCTCTCTCTCTCTGTCTCACACACACACACACTTGTAAAGGCACAAGCTCATATGATGCTTACCTATAGCAGACAAAAGCCAGAATTACTTTTCAATATATTTCATCACGTATACAGTCTTAATATCCTGCCTTTGGTCTGGAATATGGCCACTCTGCTACTTTAGAGATTAAATACAAATCCAGAGTTGTGGGCATGACTAAACCAACCTAGATTTGCCCAAATAAATAATCAATCAAATCAATGGATCAGTGGTGGAATAAAGAGTAAACAACTGTGTTGATTGTGAGGCAAATATGGGTTAGGACCCACTAAATCTGGATCAATACACAAACAGGAACACATTAACGATACCTGTCAATATCCCAGTCAAATGCATATACATTCTCACAATGGGAACAATGTAAATAATTGAACGGTTTGACACAGATGCAGTCTCATCTAACTAGGGGTTGGTGCGATGCGAGGTAGTTCTTCTGTTTCACCAGGAGAGGGAGATTTAGGATTTGTTCTTTTGTTCCTCAGCCGACCAAGCCCTGTGCCTTCTGAACGCATCTCTCGACAGCACATATTCACATACAGACAAGCCGCAGACAGTATCAGCGCTACAGGTAGCGTTAGATGTGTCTGGGACTCTGCCATGCGTCGCTTCTCTTCCCTGCGGAAATTTAAAAAAGCGAACTCTCGTGCTGGAACAAATGGGAGATAAAGCGAGGCGGCGCAGCTGCGAGCCTGTCTAATAACAGCAACCTCTCTCACTGCCAGATACGCATCAGCACAATCACTTGCGACACACAGAGACTAGAAACATGCCTCCCACTATCCAGCTCTGGTACACAGCTTCCTTCTTAGTTTATCAATGCCATACAAATCTCAATCCCTGTCGCCCTCCTGTCTATCTTTTTTCCCCTCTCTTTCTGTCTCTCTAACTCTTTATTTCTTTTTTGTACCCCCCCCCCCTCTCTCTCTCTCTCTCTCTCTCTCTCTCTCTCTCTGTTTGCCTGTCTCTTTGCTGCATTAAACAGCAGCTTAGACCTTTGAGCATTGTGTCATGGCTATTTTGGTCCCAAATTGAGGAGCCATATGCAACACGCGGTGTGTATAATGCTGCATACAGCATGCAGTGCAGGTCCAGCCACGGGTGCATGAGGCCTTGGCCCACTTCCTTAGATAAGAGACTGAATAATGGAGGAGAATCTCGGTCTGCAGAGAGACTGGCTTTGGAAGCAGGTTCTAAAGGGGTTTCTAAGTCTCCGCTCCACTTTCCTTTACATAAAAGAAAGTATTCATGAAATAGTTCCCCGCCTCTCCCTCCACAAGCCTCAGCTCTACTGCTCACGCCCTAAAAGCCCTCCAACACTCACAAACACTTCGTCTGCTGCATCAAAACTTAATCAAGTACATGGACAGAGTTCTGCCACATTTTTGGAAAAGATCCCACGAGGCCAAGCTCTCTACCTTACATGAGCCTGCGCTGTGTGTGTATGTGTGCATATGCGGGTGGTTCATCTGCTGAAATGAACCTGCATAACTTCATATTGGTCGTTGTGAAACTTAATGAAGGATTAAAGCCTGAACATGATGAGGATGGAAGAGGGAAGGAGGAGCAGAGGGGCAGATATCAGTAGTCATGACTGCCAGAAGAAAAGGGCACTATGAAAACCAGAAATTGGACAAACAAAGAGAAGGAGAGAGAACCGTAGCCCAAATGTTGACAGCGAGCGCATCAAAAGCAGAGGAGGACTGGGAGGAGGCAGATGAGGAGGTCAGATGCTCTTATGAGGATAAGATTCAGTAGTGTCCCAGTTACTTTCACACTCTTCCTCTCTCTCTCTCTCTCTCTCTCTCTCTCTCTCTCTCTCTCTACTAGTATGAAAGCTCCTTTTCGTGGCACCATTAAGATGATTCCCCTCTAATCGTATTAGAAAAAGCACCAAAGTGGAATTATCACTTACACACAGTGAATGGGTTAGCAGCGTAATCCATCAGAACTGGGAATACTGACAATGACAACAGAATGGGAATATCCCCCCAACACCCGGGATTTAGTTCAACTAAAACACCTGGAGGAGCATGGATGATTGCTTGTTTGCGCGTACGTGTGTGTCGTGTGACATTTGACAAGGTCACAGAGCACACAAGGTCCACAAACAGTCTCTCCTCATGAACTGCATAGAGGTCATAAGAAAGTGAATGGGGATTAGACCAGTAGACCAGCACGCTAGCAAAGTAAACAAGGCTTAACTAGCCGACAACATGGGAAATTGTTGCATCTTGGCGTAGAAGTCCAAACACAGGGTGAGGGGCCCGGGGCCTGCCCCATCATGTGTGTTTGTCTGTAACAAGTCTTTAGCACGCAACTCCTATTTGACCTCTGCACTGGGTTCATTATCTACGATGAAGAGTTTCATGAACCTTATTATCAAGGCCGAAGTGTTTAGTGTCGTGAATGACGCATAGGACGGTCTAAGCAGCAAGTCTTGCTCTCATTATAGGCTGTGACACAGTGGAAATCTCTAACGAGCCTTATCAGAGGAGTGGATGACACACAGAGTGCCTGGAGTCCTGAAGGCTCTCTAAGACAGACAGACAGGCAGACAGACAGACAGGCAGACAGACAGACAGACAGACAGACAGACAGCTGGACAACGAGCCTGTTTGTCTGACACAGCTTTGTTGTCCTTGTTGTTTTCCTTGGGCAAGGGGTTGACCTTTAGCCACAGATGTGTGCAGACACACACACACACACATGCATTTCTTCACAGTTACACTGTCACCACGGGAAGGAATATGTCATCTAAACTCACAATCAATAACAAAGCAGTCATCAACACACCTTGACATGACACCCATGAAATATCACAATGGGCCTGTCAGCCAATCTTATATCATCATCTAAATGACCCACTCACAAAGCCACATGGTGTTTCAATCCTGGCGTCTTATCCCCTAATACTAAAAGTCTATGTCAGTCTGACATCCTCAGTGCACTGACGACTGCTGTGAATGTGAATGCATCAGGCCCTGAGGCAAAAGAGACCGAATATTGTTGTTCTAGTCGCCCACAGATTCAGGTAAGTAGGACTGGGACACTGAAATATTGAACAGTGTTGACTGGCCTGGTCCAGAGAGAGAGAGAGTAGATGGTGGTTCCAATGTAGCAGTCAGAGAGGAGAGGATATAGGAGAAGACAAGAATGGAACACAATGAAATAGGGAGCTTTGGAGGATGAGAGGGGCTAGCTGGTACAGCTGAACCGGCACCGGGAGTAGGAAGGTGTCAGCCATTTTACATCAGGTTGCAGTATCGCAGCAAGACAGAGGGGGGCATCAGAGAAACCGTCGCCGAAAAGATAAACAGGATGTGTGGGAGGCAAGTAGAGTGAACGAGATCCTTTGTTTGTGAGAGAAAGGTAACGGAAAGGCAGGAACAGAAGGATAGAATGAAGGGAACGGTGATCGAAAAGAGAGGAAGAGAGGCCACAGGGATGAAAGCCAGAGGAAGCAAAAGGATG
Source organism: Plecoglossus altivelis (assembly GCA_036571765.1). Lineage (NCBI taxonomy): Eukaryota > Metazoa > Chordata > Actinopteri > Osmeriformes > Plecoglossidae > Plecoglossus > Plecoglossus altivelis. The sequence goes on along the minus strand of BROE01000006.1, from coordinate 8,111,098 downwards.
AAATAACAAGGGGCAAGAGAGAAAGGTGGGAGGGAGGGAGGAGATGGAGGGAGATGGCAAGGGGGACAGAAGGAAGAAAGAGCTGTCTGATTCATTCAGTCTCTCAGTGTAATACTCATCCTCCACACCCACATCTGGTTGATTAAATCACACACTCTGCCCACAAGATAAGATGGAGGGAAAGATAGGATAACATAGACCTGAGCAAATTATCCAAGCACATGCACAGAGATTCACTTACACACACACAAATAAATCCTAAATTGTAAATGTACATAGACAGTCGGGCAGACAAATAAAGACAGACAGAAACAACTGGATTGGAACAGGTCTGCCCCCCTTGTTTAAGGTCATGGTCTCGCAAACGTTAAGCTACAGTAATACTCTGTATTAATGAAAATGCACAAAATCTCTAATTCCCTCCCTTTCTCCGGCAGATGGTTCACCCGAAAATAACCATAGCCCATACCGGAGAGAGCGCAGCTATATGTGGGATAAATGACTCACTCACTCTCTCACTCGATGTCCCGGCCTAAAACTCTCCCCTGTCGTGGGCAGACAGATACATCTAGGGAGGCGGTTTTATTTGGATATATATTGTTTTAAAAAGATTGCTCTCTGAAGGGAACGAACAGAGAGCACCATGCAAGAGAGAGGGGTGGGGGGAGGAGGAGAGGTAGCATGGTGGTGGTAGTGGTGGTGGGTGTTGAGAGTTGACTTTTAGAGACCTCTGCCAAGCATCCATGTGAGAAGATGAAGGTATTCACAGAACTGGGGTCAATCTGCCAGGAATGACTCATATAAAAACAGTCTGCTGTGTATGTTTCCCTTTCTCTGTGTAAATATAGCTGCGTGTGTGAGCATAGGTGTGCGTGTGTATTTGTGGTGTGCTCATACAGACATATGTACCCCACTTGAGAGGTTCTCCAGGCTAACTCAAACAGCCACAGACTTGCCGTGCGTTTTCCCAGAATGCAGAGCGAGAACACCAGGAGGGCGCTGACAACCCCAGGGGGATACAAAGCCTGCAGCTGGGACCCTCTCATACCCCTCCTGCTCTCTACTGCACCATCAGTCAAGTGTGCAACAACTGCAGTCCCATTCAAGCACTGGCCTCAGTTAGCTGTGCCCGCAGCAGTGGGTCAGTCTTTTATTCCACAGGATGTGAACAGTCACCTTCACAATACTGACTTGGAGGTTGCAACCATCAGGAACGCCACATTTTGTTACAATGCACAGCCATTCTGTAATGATATAACACACAATATAGTAGTTGAAAGGACTATTTTTTTCCATCCCACACTATACCTAGGAAGGTCATTGGGATGCATTCAGACCTTCTGCAGTCTGTGTGTGAGCTAACAGTACCATCATGACCTAGTGATAGCCAGTCAGGGCAGCAGGCATACGTGTACTCCCCCTAGCCAGGACCACACATGAGCACTGCAACATAGGCTGTTGATTGAGCAATAAAGACAACAAGCTCTGACCTCCTCATTATGTTTTTTTACGCCTCATTACCATTTCAGAGAAGCAAGGATATACAAGACGTCAGACAAATGAAACGCTGACGCAAGTGTTGCGAAGCCGTGTTAAGTTTTGCGAAAGACAGCATCATTTGTCCTTTATACCACCATTCAATTCAAGTTTCATCTAAGCCATTCAAGGCACCCATACTACACTGTGCATACAGCGTCATCTACTTTATACACATGTGATATGCGTTCATACACTTGCATTAGCGTACAGCTGGGCTATAATTCATATATGCATGAATGGTCGACCAAGGTCCTGAGATGAATCTGGTGTGACTGAGCCTGACCCCAATTCTGCTAGGCTGTAGTATGAGGGGGGGGGGGGGGGGGATGCTATGAGAATGATAAGTAAAACAATGAGTCCGAAACTGGCATTAAGGAGATGGAGAGATAGACACCGTATACACCATCAATTCCGTAGATAAACAGGTTCCGACCGCAGATAGAGAACTGTACAGGGCAGACCTTCTGAAACAGGCCAAGAGAAGAACTGACATGACTTGTTCTTCTAATTGGGTCATCGCTGCTTTATTCTTACATTTTTTTGGGTGATAGCATCTATTCTGATCCATCTAGACAGTGTTCCTTCTGCTGTTGTAGTTGTGTTTCCCCAGTGAGATCACACAACTCTAGATCAGTGGATATTGTTGGATTCTTTCAGTCTTGGATGCTGGTGTGTGTGAGGCCCTCTTCTCTAGTCACTGTAAGTAGTGTCTGCATCTCATCCTCCTCTCTGTGTCTACAGCAGTGAACCACGGGACGAGTCTGTCTGGGTCCACACCTTCAGTCTGCCGCAGTGTTCGGTTCTGCTGACGTCGTCACAGCCCCCCTGCTCCTCCTCACACTGAGGTCCACAGTAGTAGAACCTGGTCGACTGGGTAAGTGCTGACACTCACACTGTTAGCAGAAACATTCGGTACAGTGCGATCCCTGGTTCTGGACACACTCCAGGAAGCCATGCTGTACGTAGATTTGTTGACACACACATTCACAAGCGTGCGCATACACACACAGTGCCTAAAAACCCATTGCCTAGCTACAACTTCGATATGAGCAGTTTCATGAAAAACAGCATGCAAATACTAGCTAAAAACTGGTTAGGAAATGTATAATTGTCTGCAAATGCTAACTAGTGGTTAGACTCTTGTGCGCAACTGTCAGTTCCTCTGCTGATTAATGATCACATTTCCCATGGGATGTTTACAGTTTTACACTACGGTGTTATAATCCGAAATAGAAACAGAGAGAGAATGGGTAATTTAGAGATAATAAGGCAGAGAGAGAGGACAGGTTTTTGACGTACGGGTATGATTGTCTGGCCAGAGAGGAGAGAGGAAGGGGAGTGCAGCCATGCTGTGCAGAGGAGAGGAATGAGCATCTTGTGGAGACGCGTGCTGACAAGGGGAGGACGAGTGGGAAAAGCCGTTCGAGTTCCAGATCTGGGCAGCTGCACGGTGAGGCCAGCCCTACTCCCTGGGCCCTCCAGAGGGGGAAGGCTGGGAGGCTCGGAGGAGCGTCCGCGTTTCTGTGCTCTGAATGTGTGCAAGCTTGGCACTGAAGCATGTTGCGTAATGTGCCCTCTGTCTCCCAGTGTGTGCGCGTGTGTCATCTCAAAGTCCCTGTCATTAGTTTGATGGCTTTTCTAGTGCCACTGAAAATTAGTGAACAGCTGAGAGAGTGACCCTGGTGCGCCAGTCTGTGTGTGTGTGTGTGTGTGTGTGTGTGTGTGTGTGTGTGTGTGTAAGTATGAGTGTATGTGTTTGCCATCCATTCCTCTTTGAGCTTGGTGTGAGAGGCTGTCCATAAATTGGATTACTCAAACTATTGCACATGCATTTCCATGCATGTGTTGTGTGTGTCCTTCTATGAACATAGGCCGGCGGTAGTCTGCTGCTATGTGCTCTGCTGTGTGTGAGTGTGTGTGTTGGGTTGTAAATTAGATTAGCATCACAGACCTGACCTGGATGTGAGTGACGCCGTGTCTTCTAACAGAACAGAGGCAGCATAGAGCGTGTGGCCCACTGACACACAACAGCTTACAATTCACACAGCAGCCCCTGCCACAAGCCCACAGCCTTACAGGCATGGCAGAGAGAGAGATGGGGGAAGGGAGGGGGACAGAGTGAGACAGAGAGGAAGAGGAAGATGGGGAGGGACATGGGAAGGAGAGACGGAAGGGTGAGTGAGAAACATCATTACAGTGGTAGGATTGTAGCAGAGAATGAAGGGGGAGAGTTAGAGAGAAAGCGGCGAATAACTGAGGATACGGATGGGGGAGGGGAAACATAGAGCGCTGGGGCTGAAATGAAAGACGGGGAGAGAGGGGAGAGAGAAGGAAGAGGGGCATGCATCAGGGAGGGTGAAAAGAGAGAAAGGGAGGAGGAGAGGCAGGAAAAAAGCTGCAAAAATAGGAAGGATTAAAAAGGCAGGAAAAAGAAAAGAGATCAAGACTTGTAATGAAAACCAGATGATATTCCTGTAAGAAGAGGCATGGATATAAGGTGTGACAGTGGTATAGGCGGGGAGGCAGAGAGAGAAACGACACAGAGAAGAGAAGAATACTTAATTGAACTGAACATAAATGAGGGCATGAGAGGGAGATGGGTACAATCAAGCTTCGGATTCAGCTAAAACCAAAAAGAACATTTATAGAGAGACACAGACAGAGGGAAAATCGGGAAAGAGATAGCATGAGACATAGATGAGGTGGGAGATAGAGATGTACAAAGGGAGCCTGCAAGAAAGACAAGGCGATTAGAAGATAGAAGACAGAGCGAGAGAGTGTAAGAGAGACAAGAAAAAGACAGTGGCTGTGGTACGAGTATCTGTGTGCAGCCATGTAAAAATAAGGCCACCAGTCTGAGCCTGCTGGCAGTACATATATAAAACACTGTTAAAGAGCTTTAGAGGCTTTCGATGACACTCTCCCAGCCTTCCGCATCACGGTGTCTCTGTGCTACATACAACATTGTTAAAACGCTCTCCCAAATTACTAAAGACAACCAACAAATCCCATCTCCATGAACAACACACTCATATGCACACTAAGAAGGTGCACTACAGTCGGAGCAGTTGCCAACACAGACAGTCTGCTTGCTTACGCAATTACACAAGAAGCACACAGACAAAAGCACTGAAGCGGAGGTAGTCAACATCACCCTCTCTCCGCCCACCCCTCTTATAGAACAGATATAACTACAATGGCAATGGGGGTGTTGCGTGGCTGAAACAATGGCAAGCATGCATGGCTGAAAAGGTAATCACACTGTCAGAAACCAGAAATGGCTTGGTGCTGCTTGAGCATGTGTCCTGACAGTGGACCAACATCACCAACAGGCAAATAGGTTCGATTGAAATTAAGAGCCTCACAGACATAGGCTGATACGCGACATGTAGTGCGATGTGTGTGGATGTGTATATGTGTATGTAAGGAGAGCTAAGACCCAATAGGAATAAAGTGATCCACTGAAGTCATGACAACACTTGTTGTATTTAATGAGATTCAATATATTTAATCAGGGCAGCAAATCTAGTAGTTAACAGGCATCTGCTACATGTTACTGCAACCATACAATCACATCTCTCTCTCTCTCTCTCTCTCAAATACACACACACATGCACACAGATACAAACACACAAAACTGTGGACTGTAGTTTGTCCCAATTCATACAAACTTAGAACACAGCTCAATCCACTTTCGTGTATCCATCTTATTATTTCACTATACTAATAGCCACAGTCCACACTTGACAGTAGCCTATTCCGTCCTCTTAGTCCGTTGACGACTTCTACCCCACCCCCCCTTTCTTTACACTTGTTCACATTTTCCTTGGTTGGACTTTGAGTGCTCGCCTCCCCCTCCAGACGTTTTTTCATGAGGAATATATTCACTGTACTTTTATGCTCGTGTATGTCGAAAACGCACGCTGCACTGTAGCAAAGAAACGTGATGTAACCTAGTTGTGTGTATGTATATGTTGATGCATAAATATAAATATAATTTGTGTATATATATATATATATGCTGTATATACGTCGTATGTGACTAATCTAGTTACGAAATCATGATTTTAGGGTATTTACTGCGCCTTCTGTGTTCATACGATCTGTTGCTTGAATTAGAAACAGCTGCTAACATTATCCATGTGTATTTTATTTTAATTGGTAACCCCGTTTTCGTTAAATACTGTTGAAATATTGCAGACCACAAAAAGGCACATCCCCTCCCCCTCCCTTCCGTCTCCATCTTTCACTTCATCTCCGTTACTGAGACCAATGCACGCACGCGAGGCTCACCGACATGCGGTTGAGATGCAGCCATTCTGCCAGTGCGTTGCTATGGGCAACACATCGTCGCTTAGATACTCAACCCCGCACCATGTCATACATGGAATGCGCGTGGAACACAACGTAGTAACCTCAGTGAGGGTTTTACAAAAGACCAATTATTCAAAATCGACATTTCATCAATGGAAGCTATTTTACATAACTCCATTTCGTTTGATGAAAGATGCTTCATTGCAGGTGTAGCGTCACCAATCCCTTCATAGTAAATAATGAATGGCAGTCAGATGTGCACCCCTCCAACCCTTGCAACAGTGAAGGGAAATGACTCATCATGCACCAACAACTCTCTCCAGGACTCAAGTGGGACTTATGCAGGCCTGCACCATCACATACATGTAGGTCTCTCCATCAGACACAGAGACTACTACCCCCCATCCTACCATCCACACGCAATCCCTGTACATGCTGGTTTCAAGGACAGGCCTACATCTTGTTTGTTCTCTAACCTGAATTTGTCAGAGGTAGTAACCATAGCATGAGACCAACTGGGTTCAGAAATCGCAGAAATAACTTTGCCATTTGACATTCTGGGGGCTTTATGGGGCAGACACACACACCTGAATATTTGGGATTAAAATATCCAGATTTACAAATAGGATTCAGACAAATACTAAAAGATAATAACATCTTGTCCTAATATTCATAACACTGTATTTCTGTGAGAGCATGGACTCACTAAACACTAAACCAAACAAGACAACAGGACCACCTCATCTTTGTCTCATGAGTCATTATAGCAAAACATTATAACTTCTGCACGCCAACAAGTTGATTATTGAGACAAATATGTGTACTTGGCCACTAATATCATCCATAAATATGTTGTGACTGTTTAATGGGACAAGATATTTTAGGGACAGATTGATTGGAGACCTAATTAGATTTCATGCCAGAACCTTACAAATGAATCAAGCAAGTAGTATTACTAGGTTTACAATGTTTTACAATGTTTGTCCACAGTGTTATCTCCAGCTCATCTCCTTCTTACCTCTCCAGATGCTCGCCTCCTATGATCAGGCACCACCAGAGTATTCCCATTGCTGCCCGGGACTATAGTAGAACCTATACTCATTCTGGGTCCAACTAACATGTACCGTTTGTCTCCGGATCTGTACTGGATGCTATGGCAAAGTGTTCCGTCATAGTTCGTGTCTTGTAAATACTTGGGGGAATATTCTGGTGTTTTAGAACACTGCATTACAATCAACACGATGATGCTGACCAGGAAAAGAGTTGAAACTGATCCCAAAGTGATGATCAAATAAAATGTTACACTGTTGTCTTCCTCATCTCTGACTGAGCTTTGAACATCAGAAGCAGCAAAAGCCTCTTTGGGCTCCACAACGTTGATGATCACAGTAGCTGTTGCTGACAGTGAAACGTTCCCATTGTCTTTGACCAGTATGACCAGTTTATGTTCAGCCTCGTCTGTCTCTGTGAAAGACCGAAGTGTCCTTATCTGTCCTGTGTAGCGGTCCAGAGAAAAGAGGTTGTGGTCACTAACTTCCTGCAGTGAATATAACAACCAGCCGTTATATCCAACATCTGCATCATAGGCTCTGACTTTAGTCACCAAATGTCCTCCGTTCACATTGCGGGGAATCTCCTCCACACCTTCAGCAGAGCCGTTAGCGCTGACTGGATACAAGATCATTGGAGCGTTGTCGTTCTGATCCAGAATAAACACTTTCACTGTGACGTTGCTGCTTAGTGCCGGAGTTCCAGAGTCTGTAGCCACAACTTGGAATTGGAAAGTTTTGATCGTTTCAAAGTCAAAGCTTTTTAACGCCAATATTTCTCCGTTTTCTGAGTTAACGCTGAGAAACGACGCTAATTTATTCTCCTCTCCATCTCTGACTAGATTATAGGAAACCTGTGCGTTCTCATTTTCATCGGCGTCAGTGGCACTCACGCTAAACAGTCTGGCTGCTGGCAAGTTATTTTCAATGATGTAGAAAGTATAGGGGCTCGTAGAAAACTCTGGACTGTTATCATTCACATCTGATACAGTAACGCTGATAGTCTTTACAGATGACAAGGATGGTTGTCCTGCGTCTTTAGCAACTATCGTTACGTCATACTGGGATTGTTTCTCTCTATCCAGCGGTGATTTGGTAACTACAGAGTACATGTTATCCTGTAAAGATGGCGTTAATGTGAAAGGGACATCCTCAATGATGGAACAAATAACTTTTCCATTGAGACCAGAGTCTAAATCGTTAACACTGATCAACGCTACAGTTGTCCCTGGTCGGGAATTCTCGGCTACAATGCTAGAAAATGATGTTACCTCTATCTCGGGTGCATTGTCATTAAGATCAACTATCTTTATAATGACACTCTTATCAGCCGTCAATGGAGCCGGTCCTTTGTCTGACGCCTGAATATCTATTGCATAACGATCTTTCAACTCAAAGTCTATTAGTCCTTTGACAATTATTTCACCTGTATTTGTATTAATGTCAAAAAGCTGACGTAATTTACTGTTCACATTGTTGCCAAATGAGTATACAACTTCGCCGTTTGATCCGTCATCCAAATCAGTGGCGTTGACTCGGACAACGGTTGTCCCAATAGAAGAATTTTCATCGAGTGTCACCATATATACATCTTTGGTGAACACTGGCATGTTATCATTCACATCTAATACCTCCACTAATATGTCGACGGTCCCTGACCGAGACGGTTTTCCTCCATCGGTGGCTGTAATCAGTAATTTATGACTCCGTTTAGTTTCTTTATCAAGTGGTTTCTGTAAGCGCAAGATTGGGAGTTTGCCATCCTCACCTCTATCTTTAACCTCTAAACGAAAATGTTCATTATGACTGAGTTTGTACTGTTGAATAGAATGAATGCCACTGTCAGGATCGCGCGCGGCTTGAAGCTGGAACATGGCTCCAGGTAATGCAGATTCAGATATGTCCAGTCGTATCTCTTTTTCAGAGAAGCTAGGAGAATGGTCATTCACGTCAAGCACTTCAACAGAAACATAGTGGATCTCAAGTGGGTGTTCTAACACAGTTTTAAGGTTAATCAAACAAACGCTGATTTCCTCACACAGCTCCTCTCTATCTATGATGTGGTTTACATAGAGAATGCCATCGTTCTGATTCACCTGGAAGAGGGGCTCAGTCGATCCAGCTACTATTCTGAATCCCCTCTGACGCAAAGCGCTCAGTTCTAGACCCAAATCCTTCGCTATGTTTCCCACGACAGTTCCTTCCTTCATCTCCTCCGAGATTGAGTATCTTATCTGTGCCGAAGCTCCGCTCCACGACAGAACCAAAGCTACCAAGCATGGAATCCACTGTCGGAGCTTCCGCCATGAATCGGATCCTCTTTGTTCCATATTTGACGAGGAAAATAATAATCCACAATATGTTTTCCAGACTATACCTTGATCGAGGACACCTTATTAATAACATTCCAAAACATATGAAATATCCATGGCGCTGAAATAGTTTTTACTGTTCGTTTACGCAAGAAACTGATCTTCAATTGTCGCTACGAATCCTTTCAGTGTTGGAGCATCGCACCACCAATAAAGTGCAGTCGTACAGCCGACGAAACACTGGCCAAAGAAGGCGTTGTTCTACTAGTGCACTGACACCACGCGATCCCGTCTCACATTGCAGGAGATCCGCTACATAGGAGCGGTATATCCCATTAGAGGACTAAAACATGTCTGTGAGGTGGCCAAAATATATCGCACAACCAACTTTATTGTACAACACATCGATTAATGGATCTGTTCCAGTAGAAACAATGGGTATCCTTACGGAAAGCAAATTTACTTGCAATATTAATACGTCTAAAATTTTATTAGAGACGCAAATGTGTTTAATCCATCCATCCATCCATCCAACCAATCCAAAGCTAAACAATTCTCAAGAAATACCTTCATAACTTCTGCTACAAATGGCTGGACAGTAACTACTCCTAGGGCAGTTATGATACACCAACCCTGAGCAATGTGAAGGTACCCACATTTTAGGCTTACTTTTAATGTTTAAAAAAATAGTGAATACATTAGCATATACAATGTCCTATTGATGAAAATCATATTTTAGGATCCGTGAAGAAGCTGTCAAAACTCAAAATGTAGCAAGCTTACCTCTCCAGACGCACGCCTCCTGTGATCTGGGACCACCAGAGTATTCCCATTGCTGCCCGGGACTATAGTAGAACCTATACTCATTCTGGGTCCAACTAACATGTACCGTTTGTCTCCGGATCTGTACTGGATGCTGTGACAAAGTGTCCCGTCATAGTTTGTGTCTTGTAAATACTTGGGGGAATATTCTGGTGTTTTAGAACACTGCATTACAATCAACACGATGATGCTGACCAGGAAAAGAGTTGAAACTGACCCCAAAGTGATGATCAAGTAGAATATAACATTGTTTTCATCCTCGTCTTTGATTGAGCTTTTAAAATCAGAAGCAGCAAAAGCCTCTTTAGGCTCCACAACGTTGATGATTACAGTAGCTGTTGCTGACAGTGAAACGTTTCCATTGTCTTTGACCAGTATGACCAGTTTATGTTCAGCCTCGTCTGTCTCTGTGAAGGACCGAAGTGTCCTTATCTGTCCTGTGTAGCGGTCCAGAGAAAAGAGGTTGTGGTCACTAACTTCCTGCAGTGAATATAACAACCAGCCGTTATATCCAACATCTGCATCATAGGCTCTGACTTTAGTCACCAAGTGTCCTCCGTTCACATTGCGGGGAATCTCCTCCACACCTTCAGCAGAGCCGTTAGCGCTGACTGGATACAAGATCACTGGAACATTGTCGTTCTGATCCAGAATGAACACATTCACTGTGACGTTGCTGCTTAGTGCCGGAGTTCCAGAGTCTGTAGCCACCACTTGGAATTTAAATGTTTTGCAAGTTTCAAAGTCAAATTTTTTTAACGCCAATATATCTCCGTTTTCAGAGTTGATGTTTAGAAAAGCAGCTAATGTGTTATCTTCACCACCTTCTCTCAGAATGTGAAAAGAAACATGCGCATTTTCATTCTCGTCCCTATCAGACGCACTAACCGAAAACAACTTTACACCTGGTTCGTTATTTTCTGTGATATAGAAAGTGTAGGGGCTTATCGAAAACTCTGGACTGTTATCATTCACATCTGATACAGTGACGCTGATAGTCTTTTCAGAAGACAAGGGCGGTTTTCCTGTGTCTTTAGCTATTATTATTACGTCATACTGAGACTGCTTTTCCCTATCCAGAGGTGACTTGGTAACTACAGAGTACATGTTATCCTGTAAAGATGGCGTTAACGTAAAAGGGACATCATCACTGATAGAACAGATAACTTTCCCATTGAGACCAGAGTCTAGATCACTAACACTGATCAATGCCACTGTAGTTCCTGGGCGGGAATTCTCGGCGACTGTGCTGGAAAATGATGTTACCTCTATCTCAGGTGCGTTGTCATTAAGATCAATTATCTTTATAATGACACTCTTATCAGCAGTCAATGGAACCGTTCCCTTGTCGGATGCCTGAATATCTATTGCATAATGATCTTTCAATTCAAAATCTAGTAGGCCTTTGACAAGTATTTCACCTGTGTTGGCGTCTACATCAAAAAGCCGACGTAAGTCATCATTTACATCGCTGCCAAAAGAATAAATAACCTCCCCATTTACACCATCGTCTAAATCAGTTGCATTTACTCGTATAACTGTCGTGCCAATTGGAGTATTTTCATTAAGCATGACTGAATATGAATCTTGAGTGAAAACAGGCATGTTATCATTTATGTCTAAAACCTCCACAATTATGTTGGTTGTTCCAGACCTTGCAGGTTTTCCTCCATCAATCGCTGTTAGCAGCAACCTATGACTTCTCTTGGTTTCCTTATCTAGTGGCTTCTGTAAATGCAAAAAAGGAATTTTACCATATTCACCTCGATCCTTAACTTCTAATCGAAAATGATCGTTATGGCTGAGTTTGTATTGTTGAATGGAATAAATGCCACCGTCTGAGTCACGGGCAGCTTGAAGCTGAAACCGCGCTCCGAGTGAGGCAGATTCTGAAATCTCTAACCGTTTCTCCTTCTCAGGGAAGCTGGGTGAGTGGTCGTTCACATCAAGCACCTCCACAGTAACATAGTGGATCTCCAGTGGATTTTCAAGCACGGTTTTTAGGTTCATCAAACAGACGTTACTTTCCTTGCAGACCTCTTCTCTGTCTATTTTTCGATTCACGTGCAGCACTCCATCGTTCTGATTCACTTGAAACAGGGTCTCAGTCGACCCAGAAACTATTCGAAATCCTCTCTGTTTCAAGGTACTCAGATCTAATCCCAAATCCTTCGCTATATTCCCCACGACAGTTCCTTCTGTCAACTCCTCCGATATGGAGTATCTTATTTGCGCAGAAGCCCCGCTCCACAGCAAAACAATCGCGACTATGAAGGGGACCCTCTGCCTTCTCTCGCCCCGATCACGGCATCCCCTTTGTTCCATTGCGAAATGAAAAAAATCGGAAAGGTCCATAGGCTACAATAAACAAATGTATTTTCGGACCATGAACACGTCATCCATTATCATGTAATCCAGGAAAATTATCTTTAACTGCAAAAACATGAAATACGACCGTGATATCGTCCGGATTCACTGACCACCAGAGACGACTAGATGCTAGCAAGGGTTGGACTCAAATGTAAAACGAAACATTTGTTCTTGAAAGCGTTATTGTTTTCATGTACTGACACCACGCGATGCTTAACCACATTGCATGAGGCTGCTCGTTCTAACAAATTAGTCTACTGAGTAAAACTAACTTTCCATTGGAAAAAAGTTACAAATGCAGAAAATTACTCTGAGTATATTATGTGTCTCAGGAAGCATATATCAAGCTGTTGGATATGTTTACTATTTTGGCCTGCAATCCAAAAATGTTAGTGATTCCTGATGGACAATATACAGAAGGCCACATACATACTAATGAAATACTCCAGTAGGTAAAGAAATCGAGCTGTTTCATTTGAATTCTACATGAAATGATATATGTAAATGAACACCTATTTACGAATTCTCGATTTCAGCACGAAGGACAGCGACAATGTCATACAAAGTAGAGCCTTAAGGGGGGGCAGTGGTTGTAACTGAAAAACATGCTTCTTGTAGGAGTTCATTTCTTATCAATCAAGTAAAGGTCTCTATTGTCATTGATAAACGAGATTATCAATGATAATATGAAAAAGTTAAGGTAAATTAATTTCATAGAGGTGTTACCTTCACAAAGGCCTTCATTTATCAAAAGCTTAAGTTAAAACAATATATTCCGAATGTGAGCTGTAGCCTTTATATCGCTTACCTCTCCAGATGCACGCCTTCTATGATCAGGAACCACCAGAGTATTCCCATTGCTGCCCGGGACTATAGTAGAACCTATACTCATTCTGGGTCCAACTAACATGTACCGTTTGTCTCCGGATCTGTACTGGATGCTGTGACAAAGTGTCCCGTCATAGTTTGTGTCTTGTAAATACTTGGGGGAATATTCTGGTGTTTTAGAACACTGCATTACAATCAACACGATGATGCTGACCAGGAAAAGAGTTGAAACTGATCCCAAAGTGATGATCAAATAAAATGTTACACTGTTGTCTTCCTCATCTCTGACTGAGCTTTTAACATCAGAAGCAGCAAAAGCCTCTTTGGGCTCCACAACATTGATGATCACAGTAGCTGTTGCTGACAGTGAGACGTTCCCATTGTCTTTGACCAGTATGACCAGTTTATGCTCAGCCTCGTCTGTCTCCGTGAAGGACCGAAGTGTCCTTATCTGTCCTGTGTAGCGGTCCAGAGAAAAGAGGTTGTGGTCACTAACTTCCTGCAGTGAATATAACAACCAGCCGTTATATCCTACATCTGCGTCATAGGCTCTGACTTTAGTCACCAAATATCCTCCGTTCACATTGCGGGGAATCTCCTCCACACCTTCTGCAGAGCCGTTAGCGCTGACTGGATACAAGATCACTGGAGCGTTGTCGTTCTGATCCAGAATAAACACATTCACTGTGACGTTGCTACTTAGTGACGGAGTTCCAGAGTCTGTAGCCACAACTTGGAATTGGAAAGTTTTGATTGTTTCAAAGTCAAAGCTTTTTAACGCCAATATTTCTCCGTTTTCTGAGTTAACGCTGAGAAACGACGCTAATTTATTCTCCTCTCCATCTCTGACTAGATTATAGGAAACCTGTGCGTTCTCATTTTCATCGGCGTCAGTGGCACTCACGCTAAACAATCTGGCTGCTGGCACGTTATTTTCTGTGATGTAGAAAGTATAGGGGCTTGTAGAAAACTCTGGACTGTTATCATTCACATCTGACACAGTGACGCTGATGGTCTTTACAGATGACAAGGATGGTTGTCCTGCGTCTTTGGCAACTATTGTTACGTCATACTGAGATCGTTTCTCTCTATCCAGTGGTGATTTGGTAACTACAGAGTACATGTTATCCTGTAAAGATGGCGTTAATGTGAAAGGGACATCCTCAATGATGGAACAGATAACTTTTCCATTGAGACCAGAGTCTAAATCGTTAACACTGATTAACGCTACAGTTGTCCCTGGTCGGGAATTCTCGGCTACAATGCTAGAAAATGATGTTACCTCTATCTCAGGTGCGTTGTCATTAAGATCAACTATCTTTATAATGACACTCTTATCAGCCGTAAATGGAGCAGATCCCTTGTCTGACGCCTGAATATCTATTGCATAACGATCTTTCAACTCAAAGTCTATTAGTCCTTTGACAAGTATTTCACCTGTGTTGGCATCTACATCAAAAAGACTGCGTACTTTATCATTCACATCGCTGCCAAAAGAATAAATAACCTCCCCATTTACACCATCGTCTAAGTCGGTTGCATTTACTCGTATCACTGTCGTGCCAATTGGAATATTTTCATTAAGCATGACTGAATATGAATCTTGAGTGAAAACAGGCATGTTATCATTTATGTCTAAAACCTCCACAATTATGTTGGTTGTTCCAGACCGTGCAGGTTTTCCACCATCAAATGCTGTTAGCAGCAACCTATGACTTCTCTTGGTTTCCTTATCTAGTGGCTTCTGTAAAATTAAAAACGGAATTTTGCCATCCTCACCTCGATCTTTAACTTCTAATCGAAAATGATCGTTATGGCTGAGTTTGTATTGTTGGATGGAATAAATGCCAGCGTCGGAGTCACGCGCAGCTTGAAGCTGAAACCGCGCTCCGGGTGAGGCAGATTCTGAAATCTCTAACCGTTTCTCATTCTCAGGGAAGCTGGGTGAGTGGTCGTTCACGTCAAGCACCTCCACAGTAACATAGTGGATCTCCAGTGGATTTTCAAGCACAGTTTTTAGGTTAATCAAACAGACGTCACTTTCCTTGCAAACGTCTTCTCTGTCTATTTTTCGATTCACGTGCAGCACTCCATCGTTCTGATTCACTTGAAACAAAGTCTCTGTCGACCCAGAAACTATTCGAAATCCTCTCTGTTTCAAGGTACTCAGATCTAATCCCAAATCCTTCGCTATATTCCCCACGACAGTTCCTTCTTTCAGCTCCTCAGAGATCGAGTATCTTATTTGCGCAGAAGCCCCGCTCCACAGCAGAACCATCGCAACTATGAAGGGGACCCTCTGCCTTCTCTCGCCCCGATCACGGCATCCCCTTTGTTCCATTGCGAAATGTAATAAATCGGAAAGGTCCATAGGCTACTAAAAACAAATGTATTTTCGGACCATGAATACTTCATCCATTATCATGTAATCCAGGAAAATTATCTTTATCTGCAAAAAAATGAAATACGACCGCGATATCGTCCGGATTCACTGACCACCAGAGACGACTAAATGCTAGCAAGGGTTGGACTCAAATGTAAAACGAAACATTTGCTCTTGAAAGCGTTATTGTTTCCATGTACTGACACCACGCGATGCTTAACCACATTGCATGAGGTTGTTCGTTCTAACATATTAGTCTACTGAGTAAAACTAACTTTCCATTGGAAAAAGTTACAAATGCAGAAAATTACTCTGAGTATATTATGTGTCTCAGGAAGCACATATCAAGCTGTTGGATATGTTTACTATTTTGGCCTGCAATCCAAAAATGTTAGTGATTCTTGATGGACAATATACAGAAGGCCACATACATACTAATGAAATACTCCAGTAGGTAAAGAAATCGAGCTGTTTTATTTGAATTCTACATAAAATGATACATGCAAATGAACACCTATTTACGAATTCTCGATTTCAGCACGAAGGACAGCGACAATGTCATACAAAGTAGAGCCTTAAGGGGGGGCAGTGGTTGTAACTGAAAAACATGCTTCTTGTAGGAGTTCATTTCTTATCAATCAAGTAAAGGTCTATATTGTCATTGATAAACGAGATTATGAATGATAATATGAAAAGGTTAAGGTATATTGATTTCATAGAGGTGTTACCTTCACGAAGGCCTTCATTTATCGAAAGCTTAAGTTAAAACAATACATTCCGAATGTGAGCTGTAGCCTTTATATCGCTTACCTCTCCAGACGCACGCCTTCTATGATCAGGAACCACCAGTGTATTCCCATTGCTGCCCGGGACTATAGTAGAACCTATACTCATTCTAGGTCCAACTAACATGTACCGTTTGTCTCCGGATCTGTACTGGATGCTGTGACAAAGTGTCCCGTCATAGTTTGTGTCTTGTAAATACTTGGGGGAATATTCTGGTGTTTTAGAACACTGCATTACAATCAACACGATGATGCTGACCAGGAAAAGAGTTGAAACTGATCCCAAAGTGATGATCAAATAAAATGTTACACTGTTGTCTTCCTCATCTCTGACTGAGCTTTTAACATCAGAAGCAGCAAAAGCCTCTTTGGGCTCCACAACGTTGATGATCACAGTAGCTGTTGCTGACAGTGAAACGTTCCCATTGTCTTTGACCAGTATGACCAGTTTATGCTCAGCCTCGTCTGTCTCTGTGAA
>BROE01000006.1:8046903-8094084 GCA_036571765.1 Plecoglossus altivelis | reverse complement strand
ATAGGCTCTGACTTTAGTCACCAAGTGTCCTCCGTTCACATTGCGGGGAATCTCCTCCACACCTTCAGCAGAGCCGTTAGCGCTGACTGGATACAAGATCACTGGAGCGTTGTCGTTCTGATCCAGAATAAACACATTCACTGTGACGTTGCTACTTAGTGACGGAGTTCCAGAGTCTGTAGCCACAACTTGGAATTGGAAAGTTTTGATTGTTTCAAAGTCAAAGCTTTTTAACGCCAATATTTCTCCGTTTTCTGAGTTAACGCTGAGAAACGACGCTAATTTATTCTCCTCTCCATCTCTGACTAGATTATAGGAAATTTGTGCGTTTTCATTCTCATCAGCGTCAGTGGCACTCACGCTAAACAATCTGACTGCAGGCACGTTATTTTCTGTGATGTAGAAAGTATAGGGGCTTGTAGAAAACTCTGGACTGTTATCATTCACATCTGACACAGTGACGCTGATGGTCTTAACAGATGACAAGGATGGTTGTCCTGCGTCTTTAGCAACTATTGTTACGTCATACTGAGATTGTTTCTCTCTATCCAGCGGTGATTTGGTAACTACAGAGTACATGTTATCCTGTAAAGATGGCGTTAATGTAAAAGGGACATCCTCAATGATGGAACAGATAACTTTTCCATTGAGGCCAGAGTCTAAATCGTTAACACTGATTAACGCTACAGTTGTCCCTGGTCGGGAATTCTCGGCTACAATGCTGGAAAATGATGTTACCTCTATCTCAGGTGCATTGTCATTAAGATCAACTATCTTTATAATGACACTCTTATCAGCCGTCAATGGAGCCGACCCCTTGTCTGACGCCTGAATATCTATTGCATAACGATCTTTCAACTCAAAGTCTATTAGTCCTTTGACAATTATTTCACCTGTGTTGGCGTCTACATCAAAAAGACTGCGTACGTTATTATTTACATCGCTGCCAAAAGAATAAATAACCTCCCCATTTACACCATCGTCCAAATCGGTTGCATTTACTCGTATGACTGTCGTGCCAATTGGAGTATTTTCATTAAGCATGACCGAATATGAATCTTGAGTGAAAACAGGCATGTTATCATTAACGTCTAAAACCTCCACAATTATGTTGGTTGTTCCAGACCGTGCAGGTTTTCCTCCATCAATCGCTGTTAGCAGCAACCTATGACTTCTCTTGGTTTCCTTATCTAGTGGCTTCTGTAAAATTAAAAACGGAATTTTACCATCCTCACCTCGATCCTTAACTTCTAAACGAAAATGATCGTTATGGCTGAGTTTGTATTGTTGAATGGAATAAATGCCACCGTCTGAGTCACGCGCAGCTTGAAGCTGAAACCGCGCTCCGAGTGAGGCAGATTCTGAAATCTCTAACCGTTTCTCCTTCTCAGGGAAGCTGGGTGAGTGGTCGTTCACATCAAGCACCTCCACAGTAACATAGTGGATCTCCAGTGGATTTTCAAGCACAGTTTTTAGGTTGATCAAACAGACGTTACTTTCCTTGCAGACCTCTTCTCTGTCTATTTTTCGATTCACGTGCAGCATACCATCGTTCTGATTCACTTGAAACAGGGTCTCTGTCGACCCAGAAACTATTCGAAATCCTCTCTGTTTCAAGGTACTCAGATCTAATCCCAAATCCTTCGCTATATTCCCCACGACAGTTCCTTCTTTCAGCTCCTCAGAGATCGAGTATCTTATTTGCGCCGAAGCCCCGCTCCACAGCAGAACCATCGCGAGTATGAAGGGGACCCTCTGCAGTCTCTCTCCTCGATTAGCGCATCCTCTTTGTTCCATGTCTGAATGATACAAATATGAATGGTTCATAGAGTACTATAACATATCTCCTGTTTTGACCACGGACACTTTATCCATCATCCTCTTAAAAGGGACAAACTATTCGTATCCGTAAGAATGTTAAATACGATCGCGATATACATCAAACTCGCTGACCATCTATACTGACGACGAGATGCTAGTGAAGTGTTGGACTCATGTATGACGACAGATTTCCTCTTGAAAGCGTTAATGTTTTCGTGCACTGACACCACGCGATGCCGAACCACACTGCAGGAAGATGTTCCATTGAAAACAACAACGGTAAAATACACAAAATAACTCAAAGTATATTTTGCGTCTCAAAAGAAACAACAGAGCAAACTGTTGGCTACGTTTCATAATATGTGCTTCCCCGTAGAATACAGGCAGGATAATTACGTAAAAAATTGTTAAATAAACTCCTGTATGTAAAAACATGGTGCTATTTTATCTTTCTTCAGAATAACACGCTGTTTCAATCAACGACCCTTCACACAGACGCTCAATTTCAGCACAAGGGACAGCGACAATTCCACACAAACTGTACATCTTTAACGGAGGGACAGTGATTGTTACTGAAAAAAAACAATTTTTACTAGTTCATAATTTATCAAACAAGTATTTGTCTGACTTGTAATTAAACAACGAGATTCAAAACCCTAAAGAACATAAGTACAATGTGTATTGATACGTTTAGATATATGTGTTACATCCACAAACGTATGGATTTTTCATCTATCGAAATGAATCAAAATCA
The DNA here is from genome assembly GCA_036571765.1 of Plecoglossus altivelis. NCBI lineage: Eukaryota > Metazoa > Chordata > Actinopteri > Osmeriformes > Plecoglossidae > Plecoglossus > Plecoglossus altivelis. Next base: position 8,091,509 of record BROE01000006.1, on the reverse strand, counting down.
ACTTTAAAAAAATGCGAGTTAAAGACTGTACACGATGATTCGGCTTACCTCCCCAGACGCACGCCTCCTGTCATCAGGAACCACCAGAGTATTCCCATTGCTGCCAGGGACTATAGTAGAACCTATACTCATTCTAGGTCCAACTAACATGTACCGTTTGTCTCCGGATCTGTACTGGATGCTGTGACAAAGTGTCCCGTCATAGTTTGTGTCTTGTAAATACTTGGGGGAATATTCTGGTGTTTTAGAACACTGCATTACAATCAACACGATGATGCTGACCAGGAAAAGAGTTGAAACTGATCCCAAAGTGATGATCAAATAAAATGTTACACTGTTGTCTTCCTCATCTCGGACTGAGCTTTTAACATCAGAAGCAGCAAAAGCCTCTTTGGGCTCCACAACGTTGATGATCACAGTAGCTGTTGCTGACAGTGAGACGTTCCCATTGTCTTTGACCAGAATAACCAGTTTATGTTCAGCCTCGTCTGTCTCTGTGAAAGACCGAAGTGTCCTAATCTGTCCTGTGTAGCGGTCCAGAGAAAAGAGGTTGTGGTCACTAACTTCCTGCAGTGAAAATAACAACCAGCCGTTATATCCTACATCTGCGTCATATGCTCTGACTTTAGTCACCAAATGTCCTCCGTTCACATTGCGGGGAATCTCCTCCACACCTTCAGCAGAGCCGTTAGCGCTGACTGGATACAAGATCACTGGAACATTGTCGTTCTGATCCAGAATAAACACATTCACTGTGACGTTGCTGCTTAGTGATGGAGTACCAGAGTCTGTAGCCCTGACATGGAACTGGAATGTTTTGCAAGTTTCAAAGTCAAAACTTTTTAGTGCCAATATGTCTCCGTTTTCAGAGTTCACATTGAGAAACGATGTCACTTTACTATCCTCTCCATCTCTGACTATTTGATAAGAAACATGTGCATTTTCATTTTCATCACTGTCAGTAGCACTCACAGCAAACAGCTTGGCTCCAGGATTGTTGTTTTCTGTTATATAGAAGGTATAAGGGCTCAGTGAAAACTCTGGACTGTTATCATTCACATCTGATACAGTGACGCTGATAGTGTTTACAGATGACAAGGATGGTTGTCCAGCATCTTTAGCAACTATTGTGACGTCATACCGGGATTGTTTCTCCCTATCCAGAGGTGACTTAGTAACTATAGAGTACATGTTATTCTGTAAAGATGGCGTTAACGTGAAAGGGACATCATCATTAATAGAACAGATAACTTTCCCATTGACACCAGAGTCTAAATCACTCACACTGATCAATGCAACTGTAGTTCCTGGTTTAGAGTCCTCTTCAACGTCACTTGAAAAAGATGTCAATTCAATTGCAGGTGCATTGTCGTTTAGATCGACAATTTTAACTATAACGCTTTTGTCTGTTGTCAACGGAGCAGTGCCCTTATCAGATGCCTGTATATCAATCTCGTAGCTATCCTGTACTTCGAAATCAACTTGTCCTTTGACAATTATTTCACCTGTTTTAGTGTTTACGTCAAAAAGTGTGCGTAATTTATCCGTCACCATATTGCCGAAAGCGTAAACCACTTCGCCATTTGAACCCTCGTCCAAATCTGTGGCATTTACCTGTATAACTGTTGTACCAGAGGGAGAGTTTTCATTTAGAAATACAGAATATGAATCTTTTGTGAAAATAGGCATGTTATCATTAATATCTAATACATCAATGATTATTTCTGCAGTTCCTGACCTAGGAGGCTTTCCTCCATCGATGGCTGTGATGAGTAATTTATGATTCATTTTGACCTCTCTGTCTAGAGGTCTAAGAAGATTAAGGATGGGAATTTTTCCATCTCTACCTCTATCTTTAATTTCTAAACGAAAATGCTCGTTGTTGCTAAGTCTATACTGTTGGATAGAGAAAGGGCCGCCATCGGGGTCTCGCGCAGCTTGTAGCTGGTATCTTGCCCCGGGTAAAGCTGATTCTGATATCTCTAATCTTAATTTTCTCACAGGAAAGTTGGGAGCGTGGTCATTTTCGTCAGTTACCTCAACGGCAACATAGTGAATTTCTAGTGGGTTTTCAAGCACTGTTTTTAGATTAATCAAACAAACACTGCTGTGCTCACATACTTCTTCCCTGTCAATTCTTTGGTTCAGGTATAAAATGCCGTCATTTTGATTGACCTGAAACAGAGGCTCAGTCGAGCCAGCTACTATTCTAAATCCTCTCTGTTTCAAGGTGCTCATATCTAGTCCCAAATCTTTCGCTATATTACCAACTACAGTTCCTTCCTTCAGCTCTTCCGAAACCGAGTACCTTATTTGCGCTGAAGCGCTGCTCCACAACAGAATCAAAGCCACCACAAAGGCGTTCCATAGCCGTCCACTGTCTCCTCTTTGTTCCATTTTTGTAAGCGATCAACGATCCAAAATGGTATATGCAAATAAAAGACGTATGACGCGGGACAGAATATCCATTACATTCCATAAAATGATGAAGACGCTATTCGCGGACACATCTAGATCACGTTCTTGTAGATGAATGGTACGAGCCCACAATGATCGTATGCAGCTGACATCATTCGGGCAAAGAGGTGGACACAAAACATGACAAAACGCTTCTCTGTTATGTGGTATTCTGTTTTCAGTGACACCATGCGATTCTATCTAACATTACAGGAAGATATTCTGTTGAATTAAAATCAAAAATAGCTGTCTTACTAAAATAATGTTCAAACCAATTACAGGTTGTGAAAACGAACAAATCAAAGCATACGGTAGTATGATAAAAATGAACATATTTGTATGAATGATCATAAAAAGCTCATATGATTTAAGGTAAACGTATTATTTTTTTTTACTGACATTGCTAATGATTGAATGAAGCCTGATTTCAGCTATTAATTATCTTAGCACGCCCATCAGCAATATTGCTGAATGATCCGGTTTTCTCCGGCATACTCTTCGGTTTGCCATGTCTGAAACATCTTCCCTCAGAGCACAACGGATTTAAACAAAATATTGAGTGAACAACGTGTTTTGCTTTTTGATCGGAACCTATGCCTACTCAATCAAAATATGCAAAAAGTATTTTTAAGTAGTTTAACAAAACAACTCGGAAATTAAAACACTGAGACTTAGTGCGGCCATCTTACCTCTTCAGACGCACGCCTCCTGTGATCCGGAACCACCAGAGTATTCCCATTGCTGCCCGGGACTATGGTAGAGCCTATACTCATTCTGGGTCCTACTAACATGTACCGTTTGTCTCCGGATCTGTACTGGATGCTGTGACAAAGTGTCCCGTCATAGTTTGTGTCTTGTAAATACTTGGGGGAATATTCTGGTGTTTTAGAACACTGCATTACAATCAACACGATGATGCTGACCAGGAAAAGAGTTGAAACTGACCCCAAAGTGATGATCAAATAAAATGTAACACTGTTGTCTTCCTCATCTCCTACGGAGCTTTTAACATCAGAAGCAGCAAAAGCCTCTTTGGGCTCCACAACGTTGATGATCACAGTAGCTGTTGCTGACAGTGAAACGTTCCCATTATCTTTGACCAGTATGACCAGTTTATGTTCAGCCTCGTCTGTCTCTGTGAAGGACCGAAGTGTCCTTATTTGTCCTGTGTAGCGGTCCAGAGAAAAGAGGTTGTGGTCACTAACTTCCTGCAGTGAAAATAACAACCAGCCGTTATATCCTACATCTGCGTCATAGGCTCTGACTTTAGTCACCAAGTGTCCTCCGTTCACATTACGAGGAATCTCCTCCACACCTTCAGCAGAACCGTTGGCGTTGACAGGATACAAGATAACTGGAGCGTTGTCGTTCTGATCCAGAATAAACACATTCACTGTGACGTTGCTGCTTAGTGCCGGAGTTCCAGAATCTGTAGCCCTGACTTGGAACTGGAAGGTTTTGGTTCTTTCAAAGTCAAAACTTTTAAGCGCGTAAATCTGTCCATTTTCGGCGTTAATATTTAAATATGCTACAATGGGGGAATCTATATGTTCATTTTTCCAAATATGATAAGAGATACGTGCATTCTCATCTTGGTCCTTGTCTGATGCTGTCAATGAGAAAACCGCCGAACCTGGAGTATTGTTCTCCATGACATAAAACACGTATGGACTCTCTGAAAATACGGGACTGTTGTCGTTAACGTCTGAGATATGAACCGTTATATATTTATGAGAGGACAGTGCCGGCTCTCCTTTATCCGTAGCAGTTAATTCAACTATATATGTGGGCTCTGTCTCCCTATTCAATCGAGATTTGGTGATCAACGAATACACATTTTTCTGGATTGATGGTTTTAGTTCGAAGGGGACAGTGTCTGAGAGTGTGCAAATAACTAATCCATTTTCTGCGGAGTCCAAGTCTGAAACACTAATGAGAGCTACCGCTGTGCCAGGGCGTGCGTCCTCAGGAACTTGGTTAGACAGCGACGTCACATCCATCTCCGGAGCGTTATCATTTACATCATTGACATTGATAACTACGCTGCAATGACCAGTCAAGCCCACGGGACCCTTATCTGAGGCTTGCACGTCTATCTCGTAACTTTGCTGCTCTTCAAAGTCTAATAATCCTTTCACTTTGATATCTCCTGTTACTTCATCTATTTCGAATAAATCAAATGCTTTGTTTTGTAGGCTCTTGTCAAATGTGTACACAACTTGGCCGTTCAACCCATCATCTAAATCGGTTGCGCGCAACCGGATAACGGAGGTGCCTACGGGGGTATTTTCATCTAACGTTACTGTGTACACCTGGTGATCGAACACGGGAACGTTATCATTTATATCAATGACAGTAATGGTTATATTAACAATGCCAGATCTTGGGGGCTTGCCCCCATCGTGTGCAGTCAATACTAAGTCAATTTCAGCTTTCTGCTCCCTATCCAAAGGTTTTTTTAATATTAAAAAGGGAATTTTCTCATCGCCTCGAGTTTTAACTTCTAATTCAAAGTGGTCATTTTGGCTAAGAGTGTACTTACGGAGACTGTTAATTCCAACATCTGCATCACGCGCAGCGTCAAGAGGAAAGCGTGTCCCCTGTAACATAACACCCTCTGATATTTCTAGACGTTTAGTCGTCCCTGGGAAAACAGGAGTATGGTCGTTGATGTCTGTAATTTCTACCTCAACATAATGTATCTCAAGGGGATTTTCGGCGACCGTTTTCAGGTTTATTAAACACACACTGTTTTTCTCACAAAGCTCCTCCCTGTCGATATTTCTGTTCACGTACAGCTCGCCATTGTCCTGGTTTATCCGCAAAATACCTTCATTAGAACCTGACACAATGCGAAACTTTCGCTCTGTCAGTTTATCCAAAGCAAAACCCAAATCCTTTGCAACGTATCCAACATGAGTGCCTTGTTTAGATTCCTCCGTAATAGAATAGCGTATCTGACCATACGCTGCACCGCAGAAGAGTAACAAAAGCAAAGAATGAAGCATTTCAAGACAAAGCGCCATTCTCTTTCTGTCAAACATATTAACTAAAGGGCTATGCCTATATTCCTGTCACAAGAGTGGACGGCCTCCAAACACAATTAAAATGTATCCCAAAAGCGGAGCCCAGCAAGTATCCATGAACGTCGTAGATTTTTTCTCTGTCAGTATCCACCCCATGAATTTCAGTAGGAACCAATAATAGCCACGTAAAGGGGGATGGATTAAGCTTCAAAGGATACATTATCACGCTGTAGAGCAGCGACACCGTGAGCCCTAAACAACACGTAGAACCCCAGACTGTCCCAGCCATAGTGGCTTTTCCCTTTGGTGAGGGAAATTATCAATCTAAGAAAGCTCTCTAACGTGTTAAATGATACACCAAATTATGATTTCCAGAAGCATACTCCACAGCACACTGCATTCAAAATCAAGGTCCCTCTAATCCAAAACAACCATGTAAAACGAATGAGATGAAGTGACGTAGGATATATAAAGAGGAAAGGTAGATGATATTGCGCGTAACGGTAACAATTAAAGAAATCAACCCTTACCTCTTCAGACGCACGCCTCCTGTGATCTGGGACCACCAGAGTATTTCCATTGCTGCCCGGGACTATAGTAGAACCTATACTCATTCTGGGTCCAACTAACATGTACCGTTTGTCTCCGGATCTGTACTGGATGCTGTGGCAAAGTGTCCCGTCATAGTTTGTGTCTTGTAAATACTTGGGGGAATATTCTGGTGTTTTAGAACACTGCATTACAATCAACACGATGATGCTGACCAGGAAAAGAGTTGAAACTGATCCCAAAGTGATGATCAAATAAAATGTTACACTGTTGTCTTCCTCATCTCTGACTGAGCTTTGAACATCAGAAGCAGCAAAAGCCTCTTTGGGCTCCACAACGTTGATGATCACAGTAGCTGTTGCTGACAGTGAAACGTTCCCATTGTCTTTGACCAGTATGACCAGTTTATGTTCAGCCTCGTCTGTCTCTGTGAAAGACCGAAGTGTCCTTATCTGTCCTGTGTAGCGGTCCAGAGAAAAGAGATTGTGGTCACTAACCTCCTGCAGTGAATATAACAACCAGCCGTTATATCCAACATCTGCATCATAGGCTCTGACTTTAGTCACCAAATGTCCTCCGTTCACATTGCGGGGAATCTCCTCCACACCTTCAGCAGAGCCGTTAGCGCTGACTGGATACAAGATCACTGGAGCGTTGTCGTTCTGATCCAGAATAAACACATTCACTGTGACGTTGCTACTTAGTGCCGGAGTTCCAGAGTCAGTTGCTACAATTTCGAATTGGAATGTTTTTAACGTTTCAAAGTCAAAGCTTTTGATTGCTGATATATCTCCTTTTTCAGAATTAATGTTAAGAAATGAGGCCAATTTATTTCCATTTCCGCCCTCTCTCACAACTTGGTAAGAAATAACTGCATTTTCATTTTCATCAATGTCAGAGGCGCACACGCTAAATAGCCTAGCCCCAGGCTCATTATTTTCAGATATATAGAAAGTATAGGGACTCATAGAAAACTCAGGTCGGTTATCATTCACATCTGATACACTGACACTGATAGTCTTTACAGATGACAAGGATGGTTGTCCTGCATCTTTAGCAAATATTGTTACGTCATAATGGGACTGTTTCTCTCTATCCAGAGATGACTTGGTAACTACAGAGTACATATTGTCCTGTAAAGATGGTGTTAATGTGAAAGGGGCATCCTCACTGATAGAACAGAAAACTTTCCCATTGACACCGGAATCTAAATCATTAACACTGATTAATGCTACCGTTGTTCCGGGTCTGGAATCTTCAGGAATTGCTTTTGTAAATGATGTTACCTCTAACTCAGGAGTATTATCATTCAGATCAACAATTTTCACTGTTATGGTTTTGTCCGCAGTTAGCGGAGCAGAACCCTTATCAGAGGCCTGTATATCGAGTTCGTAGAAATCCTTAACCTCAAAATCTATCAACCCTATTACAGTGATTTGACCTGTGTTGTTGTCTATGTGAAAAAGCTTGTGTATTTGACTATTTACATTTCCAAATGAATATATGACCTGGCCATTTGAACCTTCGTCCAGATCGGTGGCGTTGACTTGTATGACTGTTGTACCAATTGGAGAATTTTCATTTAGCGTCACTGAATATGATTCTTTTGTGAAAACAGGCATGTTATCATTAACATCTAACACTTCCACGACTATCTCAACAGTCCCAGACTTCGGGGGTTTTCCTCCATCTATGGCTGTCAGCAGCAACCTATGGCTGCTCTTAACCTCTCTGTCAAGCGGTCTTTGCAGATGTAGAATAGGGATTTTGCCATCTGCACCACGGTCTTTGACCTCCAAACGAAAATATTCATTGAGACTCAATTTATATTGTTGCACAGAATAAACGCCTCCGTCTGGATCACGCGCCGGTTGAAGCTGAAATCGTACGCCAGACAAGGCAGATTCAGAAACCTCCAATCGCTTTTCTTTATCTGGGAAAACGGGTGAGTGATCGTTCACGTCGAGCATCTCCACCGCAACATAATGTATTTCCAGTGGGTTTTCCAACACTACTTTCAGGTTGATAAGACAAACGCTACTATGTTTGCATACCTGCTCTCTGTCTATCTTTTGCTTCACATGCAATATGCCATCGTTCTGATTCACCTCAAATAGAGGATCGGGCAAACTAGACACAATTCTAAATTCTCTCTGTTTCAAGGTGCTGAGATCTAGTCCCAAATCCTTCGCTACGTTACCAACGGCAGTTCCTTCCTTCAGCTCTTCAGAGATGGAATATCTTATTTGCGCAGAAACTCCGCTCCACCACAGAAGCAAAACAACCACAAAAGCGACCCACTGCCGTAGCTCCTTCCGTTCTCCGCATTTTCTTTGTTCCATAGTCGAAATGTAAAGAGAAATAATCCACAAAACGTCAACTATAGCTCACTGCTCAGAAGCCGTTTCTCCATTTCACCAAGATAAGATCATTAGATTATTAGTTGATCATTTGATGGCCAGTAAGCTATAACATTTTTTAAAACGTCCTCCAATGTGCCCAACTGTCCTCCTGAACGGAAAATAACCACTGTTAAAAGGGGTGGGCGCTAAAGAAGGACGATGAGATCTTTTTGAAAATACGTTTGCGGTTCAGCACTGACACCTTGAGATATCCGTTCACATGACACTAGTCTTGTGTTAAATCCTTATAAAACTACCATTCCTTAGTGGGAATAATTTTATAACCCTAGGGTTTGGTATGTAGTGGTTGGACCACTCTTAAAAAAAGTATTAGCCAGATTGCGACAGATAACGTTCACTTGGCTGTTCTCCACTCTTCAGCAGCCTTACAACAACACTACTTCGTCTCTCACTCACATGTTGCTGAAATAACTAATAGGACGTTAACAAGACCTACACTGAAGTGAATATGAATGTTTATATTGACATTATACTGTTAAATTGCACAACGTGAAGAAACGTGAGGAAAACCGGAGTTGTATTCTGGAGAGGATTTTAACCATTTAATAACTGTCTAAACACTAAAATGTAAGTAGTTGTGTGAACATTTTATGAATATATTTATTAGATTAAAAGGTCAATGCATAGCCCAAGGACAGATTCATGATGAAGTGTAACTAATAGTCTAACAGGTAGGATTCACTTAATCCTGCTGGCCATGACATAATAATAAATCGAAAATACCGACAATTAAAGGAATATTTATTACGCCAATAATGAAAGGAACTCCATCAAATCCAAATATATTAAATCTCTATTAGACCCAATTGAAAATTAGAGGAATTCTTACAAAAATGTAAACTCTGCATGAGTACGGAAAAAACGCACTGTTGTAAATATATGAAAATGAAGAGATCTAGTTCTAAAAAAAAATGATTTGTATATATATATACACTTAAAAACCTACCTCTCCAGACGCACGCCTCCTGTTATCAGGAACCACCAGAGTATTCCCATTGCTGCCCGGGACTATAGTAGAACCTATACTCATTCTGGGTCCAACTAACATGTACCGTTTGTCACCGGATCTGTACTGGATGCTGTGACAAAGTGTCCCGTCATAGTTTGTGTCTTGTAAATACTTGGGGGAATAGTCTGGTGTTTTAGAACACTGCATTACAATCAACACGATGATGCTGACCAGGAAAAGAGTTGAAACTGATCCCAAAGTGATGATCAAATAAAATGTTACACTGTTGTCTTCCTCATCTCGGACTGAGCTTTGAACATCAGAAGCAGCAAAAGCCTCTTTGGGCTCCACAACGTTGATGATTACAGTAGCTGTTGCTGACAGTGAAACGTTCCCATTGTCTTTGACCAGTATGACCAGTTTATGTTCAGCCTCGTCTGTCTCTGTGAAGGACCGAAGTGTCCTAATCTGTCCTGTGTAGCGGTCCAGAGAAAAGAGGTTGTGGTCATTCAATTCCTGCAGTGAAAATAACAACCAGCCGTTATATCCTACATCTGCGTCATAGGCTCTGACTTTAGTCACCAAGTGTCCTCCGTTCACATTGCGGGGAATCTCCTCCACACCTTCAGCAGAGCCGTTAGCGCTGACTGGATACAAGATCACTGGAGCGTTGTCGTTCTGATCCAGAATAAACACATTCACTGTGACATTGCTGCTTAGTACAGGAGTTCCAGAGTCTGTAGCCCTAACTTGGAATTGGAATGTTTTGGTCGTTTCAAAGTCAAAACTTTTTAGTGCCAATATTTCTCCGTTTTCAGAGTTAACATTGAGAAACGATGCAAATGTATTCTCCACTCCATCTCTGACGATTTGATAGGAAACATGAGCGTTGTCATTCTCATCGCCATCAGTGGCACACACACTGAAAAGCATCGCTCCTGCCTCGTTATTTTCGGTGATATAAAAAGTATAGGGGCTCATTGAAAACTTTGGGCTATTGTCATTCACGTCTGATACAGTAACGCTGATGGTCTTTACAGATGACAAAGACGGGTTTCCTGCGTCTTTTGCAACTACTGTTACGTCATACTGGGATTGTTTCTCCCTATCCAGAGGTGACTTGGTAACTACAGAGTACATGTTATCCTGTAACGATGGCGTTAAACTGAAAGTGACATCCTCAGTGATGGAACAGATAACTTTCCCATTGAGACCAGAGTCTAAATCACTAACACTGATCAAAGCTACTGTAGTTCCTGGGCGGGAATTCTCGGCAACCGTGCTTGAAAATGATGTTACCTCTATCTCAGGCGCGTTGTCATTTACGTCAACAATGTTTATAATGATATTTTTGTCTGTTGTCATAGGAGCAGCCCCCTTGTCTGATGCTTGTATATCGATATCATATTTCCCAATTTCTTCGAAATCTATCTGTCCTTTTACTATGATCTCACCCGTTTTAGAATTCAGATCAAAACTTTCACGCACCTTTACGTCTACGTCCGATCCAAAAGAATACATTACTTCACCGTTGGACCCCTCGTCCACATCCGTGGCATTTACTTGCATAACTGTCGTTCCTATGGGAGCGTTTTCATTCAGTAAAACTGAGTAAACATCTTTTATGAAAATGGGTGGGTTGTCGTTTATGTCTAATACTTCTACAGAAATTCGCATAACACCCGACAAGGGTGGTTTACCTCCGTCAATGGCTGTAAGCAATAATTCGTGGATTTTTGTGTCCTCTCTATCCAACGGTTTCTGTAAAACCAGAATAGGTGTTTTACGATCCTCACCTCGATCTTTGACTTCCAGACGAAAATGATTATTATGACTGAGCTTGTACTGTTTAACCGAATACATTCCAACATCTAAGTCACGGGCAGCTTGAAGTTGAAACCGCGCACCCGGTAAGGTTGATTCAGAAATCTCTAAACGTTTCTCTTTCTCAGGGAAGCTTGGCGTGTGATCGTTCACATCAAGCACCTCCACTGCAAGGTAATGGATTTCCAGTGGATTTTCTAGCACTGTTTTCAGATTGATTAAACAGTCACTGCTCCGCTCACACACATCTTCTCTATCTACTACACGGTTCACATACAACAATCCGTCGTTCTGATTCACCTGGAAAAGAGGCTCTGTCGATCCAGCTACGATTCTAAATCCTCTCTGTTTCAAAGTGCTCAGATCTAATCCCAGATCTTTCGCTATATTCCCAACGACAGTTCCTTCCTTCATTTCCTCGGAAATAGAGTATCTTATCTGCGCCGAAGATTCACTCCACAGCAGAACCAGAGCAACCATAAATGCGAGCCATTGCCGTCGCCCCTTCTGTTCTCCGCGTTCTCTTTGTTCCATGATTTCAAGGTATAGAATAATTCCGTAAAATATTCACAACAGCTATTTTCCATGCATCCTTGTATGCATTCTCCTCGCAACAATTATGCACTTATTAAAACTGATAATTACGATTTACAGAATGCATTATCTTTCTCCCAGCGGTAACAACAACGTACAACTACCCTCTTCCAGAAAATGAATCCAATCCCGAAAAAAGGGGGCCGTCTCTCAAGACTGACGAGGATATGTGAAACGTTTTTATGGTAAAGCACTGACACCGTGTGATTCCAGGAAATACTACATTGTTCTGATGTTCAGTTTTCTTTACCTCCCTACAACCAGGAGGTGCAACATGAAGTAACCAACCAACCTTCCTAACTAAAGAAATGTAGATAAGCTAATGCCAAACAAATTTAATTACATCACACATAGTATGAACCTCTTTGCTATCACAATCACTAGAAAAATAAAGAACACAGTTAAATCGCCTGCCTACTCGAGAATTAAGAGATAGCATTTCAGCACCTTGGCTCTGGACAGCGACACATTTGTTATTTACTCTAAGCTCCATGGTTGGAGAAAACACAATTTAATCAAATGATTTTAGTATGGCAAAAATGAATCAATCTTAATATTTAAAACCTATGGCAAAAAACATTTGCAAAACAAAAATAACACATACAAACATCAGTCACTGCTCAGCCATGGTTCATCTAAGAAACATATTTTGTTCTTACCTTGTCGGCAACCATCAAAGTATTCCCATTGCTGCCCGGGACTATAGTAGAACCTATACTCATTCTGGGTCCAACTAACATGTACCGTTTGTCTCCGGATCTGTACTGGATGCTGTGGCAAAGTGTCCCGTCATAGTTTGTGTCTTGTAAATACTTGGGGGAATATTCTGGTGTTTTAGAACACTGCATTACAATCAACACGATGATGCTGACCAGGAAAAGAGTTGAAACTGATCCCAAAGTGATGATCAAATAAAATGTTACACTGTTGTCTTCCTCATCTCTGACTGAGCTTTGAACATCAGAAGCAGCAAAAGCCTCTTTGGGCTCCACAACGTTGATGATCACAGTAGCTGTTGCTGACAGTGAAACGTTCCCATTGTCTTTGACCAGTATGACCAGTTTATGTTCAGCCTCGTCTGTCTCTGTGAAGGAACGAAGTGTCCTTATCTGTCCTGTGTAGCGGTCCAGAGAAAAGAGATTGTGGTCACTAACTTCCTGCAGTGAAAATAACAACCATCCGTTATATCCTACATCTGCGTCATAGGCTCTGACTTTAGTCACCAAGTGTCCTGCGTGCACATTGCGGGGAATCTCCTCCACACCTTCAGCAGAGCCGTTAGCGCTGACTGGATACAAGATCACTGGAGCATTGTCGTTCTGATCCAGAATAAACACTTTCACTGTGACGTTGCTGCTTAGCGCCGGAGTTCCAGAGTCTGTCGCCTCAACTTGGAATTGGAACGTTTTCACAGTTTCAAAGTCAAAGCTTTTCAGCGCGGAAATGTGTCCATTCTCAGAATTGATGTTCAGGAAAGATGCCATATCGTTCGGTTTGCTCCCTCCTCTAACTATGTTATACGCTATTCCAGCATTCTCATGCAGGTCTTTGTCTGATGCGCTAACAGAGAATATTGACGCACCAGGCGCGTTATTTTCAAGTAAATAAAGCTCAAGAGGATTTTTAGAGAATTCCGGTAGGTTATCATTCACATCTGATATCTGCACGCTCAGAGTTTTGAACGAGGACAGAGGAGGCTGACCACAGTCAGTGGCCGTTATTGTGATGTCATAATGGGAAACTACCTCTCGGTCTAGGTGACCTTTTGTAACAATAGAATAAACATTTTCTTGATATGACGGTTTTAATTCAAATGGGGCACTGTCTGCTATTGTTACTATAACTTTGCCGTTCATACCAGAGTCTTTGTCCGTCACACTAATGAGTGAAATAACAGTCCCAGGTTTTGAATCTTCTGGAATTATATTTGAGAGTGACGTCACATCAATTTCTGGTTCATTGTCATTGATATCCGTAATCTTAATTACTACTCTGCAATCAGTTGATAGTGGCGGGCTCCCTTTATCAGACGCTTGTATGGTTAATTTGTGTACCTCACTCTCTTCAAAGTCTACCAATCCTATGACGTTTATTGTCCCTGATTTACTGTCCAAGTGAAATAGATCATGCACTTTACGTTTCATGTTTCTACCCATTGCATATTCCACTTCGCCATTGAGACCATAATCCGCGTCGTTGGCCATAATGGTTATTACAGATGTCCCAATTGGTGTATTCTCCTGAATTGTAGCCGAGTAAACATCTTTACCGCAAATAGGACGGTTATCATTTGTATCGAGAACTATTACTGTTAGGTTTAGAGTTCCCGATCTTGGTGGATTCCCTCCGTCTGTAGCTGTCAACAATAATGTATGGTTGCTGTTCTGTTCTCGGTCAATGGACTTCTTCAAAATCATAAAAGGAACTTTGTCTTCGTCTCCATTATCAATTACCTCCAATTCAAAATAAGCATTGCTACTTAACTTATACGTGCGCACATTATTCAGACCACCGTCTAGATCTCGTGCTGTCTGGAGTTCAAAACGCGTTCCCGTAAGGGTGTTTTCTGCTATCTCGAAAATAAGATTTTTTTCAGCAAAACTGGGGGAGTTGTCATTAACATCTGTTATTTCAATACCGACATAATGAATTTCGAGAGGATTTTCAACTGCGATTTTCAGATTGATCAAGCAGGCTGTATGTCCTTCACATAGCTCCTCTCTGTCGATGTGTGTATTGACTAGCAACAAGCCATTGTTCTTATTTACCTGGAAAAGAGCATCCTTAGGTCCAGAAACGATACGAAAGCGCCTGTCAGCCAAAGTACTGATGTCGATGCCTAAATCTTTAGCAATATGTCCAACAACAGTTCCCTCTTTAACTTCCTCTGGAACCGAATATCTTAACTGAGCCGAAACTCGCTCTCCTAAGCACAGCAGAAAAGAGACACACAGAGCAACCCACCAGTATCCCCGTCTGTGTCTTTGTCTTCCGTCTCCCATTGCCAGAACAGAATAAAAAGCCAACACGATGTAAGAATCCAATTGATCCAATGGTCTAATAAACAAACAGTCGCCTGGAACAGTGATATTTCATATTTGCTTCCAGCTTTACGGAAGGTATTTTATATTCTGGCAATACACGTCTGCACTGCGCGCTATAATGTCGGTTGCAGTCCTACAAACATGACAGAAATGGGCAGGGCTTCAATCCGATAATGTTATAGTGGAATACTGACACCATGAGGACTAGACGTTGGACTAACTAAACTCGGGTCTGCTCAAAGAATATTAACGTTTCATAAAGTTGAAGAGAAAACGACAAGTTTTGCATTTCAGTAACACGGACAGAGGCCACAATAAGCAATGTGCCAAGCGATAGACTTGTCGGTAGTCATGCTCAACATCGTATAGCATTGAGCAAGCAACTTGATGCCAGTATGTTTACAAAACTATAGATACAAATAATGCTTACCTCTTCAGACGCACGCCTCCTGTGATCAGGCACCACCAGAGTATTCCCATTGCTGCCCGGGACTATAGTAGAACCTATACTCATTCTGGGTCCAACTAACATGTACCGTTTGTCTCCGGATCTGTACTGGATGCTGTGACAAAGTGTCCCGTCATAGTTTGTGTCTTGTAAATACTTGGGGGGATATTCTGGTGTTTTAGAACACTGCATTACAATCAACACGATGATGCTGACCAGGAAAAGAGTTGAAACTGATCCCAAAGTGATGATCAAATAAAATGTTACACTGTTGTCTTCCTCATCTCGGACTGAGCTTTTAACATCAGAAGCAGCAAAAGCCTCTTTGGGCTCCACAACGTTGATGATCACAGTAGCTGTTGCTGAGAGTGAAACGTTTCCATTGTCTTTGACCAGTATGACCAGTTTATGTTCAGCCTCGTCTGTCTCTGTGAAGGACCGAAGTGTCCTTATCTGTCCTGTGTAGCGGTCCAGAGAAAAGAGGTTGTGGTCATTAACTTCCTGTAGTGAAAATAACAACCAGCCGTTATATCCTACATCTGCGTCATAGGCTCTGACTTTAGTCACCAAGTGCCCTCCGTTCACATTGCGGGGAATCTCCTCCACACCTTCAGCAGAGCCGTTGGCGCTGACTGGATACAAGATCATTGGAGCATTGTCGTTCTGATCCAGAATAAACACATTCACTGTGACGTTGCTGCTTAGTGCCGGAATTCCAGAGTCTGTTGCTACAACTTGGAATTGGAACATTTTCAAAGATTCAAAGTCAAAGCTTTTTAGCGCAGAAATGTGGCCATTGTCAGAATTGATGTTCAGGAAGGATGCCATATCATTCAATTTCCCTTCTCCTCTAACTATGTGATAGGAGATTGCTGCGTTTTCATTCATGTCTTTATCAGAGGCGCTTACAGAGAATATTGACGCACCAGGAGCGTTATTTTCCAACATATACAGTTCAAGAGGATTTTTTAAGAATTCTGGCCTGTTGTCATTCACATCTGATATCTGGACGCTCAGAGTCTTGAAGGAGGACAAAGGAGGCTGGCCACAGTCAGTTGATGTTATTGTGATGTCATAATAGGATATGCGCTCTCTATCTAATTGTCCTTTCGTGACAATCGAATAAACATTTTCTTTATATGAAGGCTTTAACTCGAAGGGTACGTTCTTTGATATTGTCGATATTATTTTGCCATTGAGTCCCGAGTCTTTATCAACTACACTAATAAGGGAAATGACTGTTCCCGGTTTTGATTCTTCAGAAACAGTGTCTAAGAGTGATGTGACGTCTATCTCTGGCTTATTATCATTAACGTCAATAATCTGAATTATGACTCTGCATTCAACAGTTAACGGAGGTGTTCCTTTGTCAGAAGCTTGCACGTCAAGTTTATATACCTCTGTATCTTCAAAGTCCACTTCTCCTTTCACTCGAATTTCACCGCTTAAACTGTCAAGCTCAAAAATATCATACACCTTTCGCCTCAAAGTTTTACCTAAACTGTATTCAATGTCGCCATTGGCTCCCTCGTCAAGATCTGTGGCGTTCACTTGAACCACCGCTGTACCAACTGGTACGTTTTCTTGTATTCTAGTTTGATACGTATCTTGACTAAACACTGGCCTATTATCATTAACATCAATAACATTTATGGTGACATTAAGAGCACCTGATCTTTGAGGTTTCCCTCCATCTACCGCCGTGACTATTAATACATGCATGTTGGTGTGTTCTCTATCCAGTGCTTTTCTCAATACTAAAACTGGAATTTTTTCGTCATCGCTCTGGCGAACATCAATCTCAAAATTCTCGTTTGATGTTAGTTTATACGTATGGACCGAATTCATTCCGACATCTCGGTCAAGCGCTGCATGAAGTTGAAATCGTGTTCCGGGCACAGTGTGCTCAAAGATTTCAAACCGCTGCTCGTTTTCTGGGAAGACTGGGGAATGGTCGTTCACGTCGGTAATTTCCACACCTACATAGTGTATTTCTAAGGGGTTTTCAACAACGATTTTGATGTCCATTATGCACGGATTATTGCCTTCACAGAGGCTCTCTCTGTCTATTTTCCTATCAATATACAAGGCGCCATTGTCTTGGTTTATCTGGAAAAGAGCGTCATTAGATCCCGAAACAATACGAAATCGCCTATCAGTCAATGCACTTATGTCAAGGCCCAAATCCTTGGCCACATTTCCAACAACAGTTCCTTCTTTTACCTCCTCTGGAATAGAATATCTTATCTGAGCGGCAACCTGCTCTCCGAAGCACAGGAGGAAAGAGAAACGAAGAGCGACCCACCAGTACTCTCGCCTGTTCCTTTGTCCTTCGTCTCCCATCTTTAGTCTACGGGATATTTCCGAGTCCCAAGAAACAAATATATGTTTTGTCAAATTACAGTTTCCGCCTGGACAAATAAAAACGGCACCTCATATTCCCACGCTGTAAGATAAGGCATTCCTTTACACCAAACACATTAGGGTACATGTATGCGTCCACAACGCTTCATATGAAGAAAGAAACACCCTCAAAAGAGGGCAGGGCTTGTTCTTTATAGAAGCAGTATGTTTGTGTTACACTGACACCCGGAGGCTCGGGCTCCATCAGTTCTGTAATACAATTTCAAAGTGTTTCAATGAACGAAAAACGTCTGCGACCATCTGGAAACGAACTGTCATGGCTCAGGGATCCATTAATACAATGAAAAGGATTCTAACGTCAAGGTAACACATTCACCTTGCTTAAATACCAATCAGTACAATATTAAAACACATAACCAGCTCTTACCTCTCCAGACGCACGCCTCCTGTGATCGGGCACCATCAGAGTATTTCCATTGCTGCCCGGGACTATAGTAGAACCTATACTCATTCTGGGTCCAACTAACATGTACCGTTTGTCCCCGGATCTGTACTGGATGCTGTGACAAAGTGTCCCGTCATAGTTTGTGTCTTGTAAATACTTGGGGGAATATTCTGGTGTTTTAGAACACTGCATTACAATCAACACAATGATGCTGACCAGGAAAAGAGTTGAAACTGATCCCAACGTGATGATCAAATAAAATGTTACACTGTTGTCTTCCTCATCTCTGACTGAGCTTTGAACATCAGAAGCAGCAAAAGCCTCTTTGGGCTCCACAACATTGATGATCACAGTAGCTGTTGCTGACAGTGAAACGTTTCCATTGTCTTTGACCAGTATGACCAGTTTATGCTCAGCCTCGTCTGTCTCTGTGAAGGACCGAAGTGTCCTTATCTGTCCTGTGTAGCGGTCCAGAGAAAAGAGGTTGTGGTCGCTAACTTCCTGCAGTGAAAATAACAACCAGCCGTTATATCCTATATCTGCATCATATGCTCTGACTTTAGTCACCAAGTGTCCTCCGTTCACATTGCGGGGAATCTCCTCCATGCCTTCAGCAGAACCGTTAGCGCTGACTGGATACAAGATCACTGGAGCATTGTCGTTCTGATCCAGAATGAACACATTCACTGTGACGTTGCTGCTTAGCGACGGAGTTCCAGAGTCTGTAGCTACAATTTCGAATTGGAAGGTCTTTAAAGTTTCGAAGTCAAAGCTTTTTAGTGCGGAAATATGTCCATTCTCAGAATTTATGTTGAGATAAGATGTCATATCATTCGGCTTGCTCTCGCCTCTAACTAGGTGATATGCAATTGCTGCGTTTTCATTCATGTCTTTATCAGAGGCGCTCACACTGAATATTGACACACCAGGGGCGTTATTTTCCATCATATAAAGTTCAAGAGGATTTTGCGAGAATTCAGGTCTGTTGTCATTCACATCTGATATCTGAACACTCACAGTTTTGAACGAGGACAAAGGAGGCTGACCACAGTCGGTGGCTGTTATTGTGATGTCATAATACGACACAAGCTCTCTATCCAATTTATGCTTGGTCACTAAAGAGAAAATATTATCCTGGTATGAGGGCTTTAATTCAAAGGGCACATTGCCAGACAGAGTACAGACAACTTTACCATTAATCCCAGAATCTTTATCTGATACACTTATAAGCGAGATAACCGTCCCAGGTTTCGAATCTTCAGAGACCATATTTGATAGAGATGTCACCTCTATTTCTGGTTTGTTGTCATTTAAATCAACGATCCTGATGTTTATTCTGCAATTCATACTCATTGGAGGCTGTCCCTTGTCCGTGGCATGGACGTCCAGTTTGTACACATTGACGTCTTCAAAGTTAACGTGTCCTTTAATTCGAATTTCTCCTGAGGCTTTATCCAAGCTAAAGGTATTGTATACCTTTGGTTCAAGTTCACTGCCAAACGAATATTCAACTTCTCCGTTTACACCTTCGTCCAAATCAGTAGCTTTAACTTTTACTACAACAGTTCCAACCTCCGCATTTTCAAGTAGTGTTACGGAATACAACTCCTGACTAAATACTGGGTGATTATCATTTGAATCGAGAACAGTTACGGTAACGTTTAAATTCCCTGACCTAGGAGAATTCCCCCCATCGATCGCCGTTATTAACAAGCTATGCTTAGATTGTTTTTCTCGGTCCAGGGGTTTCTGCAAAACTAAGAATGGGATTTTATCATCTCCTATTTCTCTTATTTGCAGGTCAAAATGTTCATTGTGGTTTAATTTATAGACTCTAACTGTATTGATACCAACATCGGGATCTCGTGCGGCTGGCAACTGGAAACGTCTCCCTGGTGGAGTAGATTCAGGTATGTCCAATAGTTTATCGTTTTCTGTAAATGTGGGCACATTGTCATTTACATCTGTAATTTCAACTCCAACGTAATGGACTTCTAAAGGATGCTCAATCACCATTTTCAAATTTATCAAGCACGCGCCATGACCATCACAGACAGCCTCCCTGTCTATACTTTTATGCACATACAAGACGCCATTGTTCTGGTTAACTGTGAAAAGATGGTCATTTAATCCAGACACGATACGAAATTGTCTATCTTTCAAGGTAGCGGTATCCAGACCTAAATCCTTTGCAACATTTCCCACAACAGAACCAACTTTAACCTCCTCAGGAATAGAATATTTGATCTGAGCCGAAACCTTATCTCCGAAGCAAAGCAACAGAAAGAAACGTAGAGCCACACACCAGGACTCCCGTCTGCGCTTTTGTCCTCCGTGGACCATTTTTACGATCTTAATCCAAAAACGCTTGAAATATAATGGTATATTTCCCAATGGGTACGTCCTCCCATACTATTTTCGACTGGAACAATTGATTGAAGTTCAACCGTCTTCATGTAAATACAAAATCCCTTCCAATGAGTAACAACCTTTTCTAAAGCGGACCTAGTCTGTGTGACACAAAATCTTTCTTCTCCAGGCAGGGCTAGTGATGTACATTATCTGACACGAAACAGCAACCTAACACTGACACCATGTGGTTACACCTTAAAAACAACAAGGGCGCTAATTTACATGCATAGCATATACTTTTACGAAGAGGAAGTGACAGAGAAATACAATAGACTCGTAGTGTGTTAGACATCAGAATGCATCATATATCTTGTAGAAATAAAGAATGGGCACAAACATCTTATAGGCTACCCTTGTGACCAGGCATAACCAGGCTCACTCTGAAGTCTTTTATTTCAGCACCATGGATAGCTCCTGTGCAAACATACAATCCCTAGACGTCTTGAAGAAAAAAGAAAAAAAAAACTATATTCGACAGCTGTTCAATATATTAGTTTACATTTAACAATTAACATGCATGATTGACAAGTCACATCAACAGACATGCAAAACTACTTTCAGGTATGCAGTTCAGCTCTTACCTCTTCAGACGCACGCCTTCTGTGATCAGGCACCACCAAAGTATTCCCATTGCTGCCTGGGACTATAGTAGAACCTATACTCATTCTGGGTCCAACTAACATGTACCGTTTGTCTCCGGATCTGTACTGGATGCTGTGACAAAGTGTCCCGTCATAGTTCGTGTCTTGTAAATACTTGGGGGGATATTCTGGTGTTTTAGAACACTGCATTACAATCAACACGATGATGCTGACCAGGAAAAGAGTTGAAACTGATCCCAAAGTGATGATCAAATAAAATGTAACACTGTTGTCTTCCTCATCTCTGACTGAGCTTTGAACATCAGAAGCAGCAAAAGCCTCTTTAGGCTCCACAACGTTGATGATCACAGTAGCTGTTGCTGACAGTGAAACGTTCCCATTGTCTTTGACCAGTATGACCAGTTTATGTTCAGCCTCGTCTGTCTCTGTGAAAGACCGAAGTGTCCTTATCTGTCCTGTGTAGCGGTCCAGAGAAAAGAGGTTGTGGTCACTAACCTCCTGCAGTGAAAATAACAACCATCCATTATATCCTATATCTGCATCATAGGCTCTGACTTTAGTCACCAAATGTCCTCCGTTCACATTGCGGGGAATCTCCTCCACACCTTCAGCAGAGCCGTTAGCGCTGACTGGATACAAGATCACTGGAGCGTTGTCGTTCTGATCCAGAATAAACACATTCACTGTGACGTTGCTGCTTAGTGACGGAGTTCCAGAGTCTGTTGCTACAACTTGGAATTGGAACATTTTCAAAGTTTCAAAGTCAAAGCTTTTCAGTGCGGAAATGTGGCCATTATCAGGATTGACATTCAGGAATGACACCATATCATTTGATTTTCTCTCTCCTCTAACTATATGATAAGAGATTGCTGCGTTTTCATTCATGTCTTTATCAGAGGCGCTTACAGAGAATATTGATGCACCAGGCGCGTTGTTTTCCAACATATACAGTTCAAGAGGATTTTGTGAGAATTCTGGACTGTTGTCATTCACATCTGATATCTGGACACTCAGAGTTTTGAACGAGGACAAAGGAGGCTGACCACAGTCGGTAGCAGTTATTGTTATGTCATAGTAATACACAAGCTCTCTATCCAATTCATGTTTGGTCACTAAAGAGAAAATATTATCCTGGTATGAGGGCTTTAATTCAAAGGGCACGTTGCCAGACAGAGTACAGACAACTTTGCCATTAATCCCAGAATCTTTATCTGATACACTGATGAGTGAGACAACAGTCCCAGGTTTCGAATCTTCAGACAACATGTTTGAAAGAGATGTCACCTCTATTTCTGGTTTGTTGTCATTTAAGTCTAGAATCCTGATCAGGATTCTACAGTCTGTACTCATCGGGGGCTGTCCCTTATCCATTGCATGGACATCTAGATTGTATACATCAACGTCTTCAAAATTAACTTGCCTTTTCAATCGAATTATACCTGTAACTTCATCCAAGTTAAACACATCGTAAACCTTATGATCAAGTTCACTACCGAAAGAATATTCAACTACTCCGTTCACACCTTCGTCCAAATCAGTAGCTTTAACTTTTACTACAACAGTTCCGATCTCAGCATTTTCAGGTAATGTTACCGAGTACACCTCTTGGTTGAATATAGGAGGGTTGTCATTTGAATCAAGAACAGTAATTGTTATATTTAAAGTCCCAGATCTTGCTGGATTCCCTCCATCAACAGCTGTTAAAATGAAACAGTGTTCAGGTTGTTTCTCTCTATCCAAGGGTTTTTGCAAAACTAGAAAAGGAATTTTATCATTTCCAATTTCTCTCATTTGCATGTCAAAATGTTCATTGTGGTTGACTTTATAACTTCTAACTGTATTGATACCAACATCGGGATCCAGCGCAGCTGGTAACTGGAAACGCTTCCCTGGTGGAGTCGATTCATACATTTCCATTTTTTTCTCTTTTTCTAGAAATGTGGGCACATTATCGTTTACGTCTGTAATTTCAACTCCAACGTAATGCACCTCTAAAGGATTCTCTAATACCATTTTCAAATTTATCAAGCACGCGCCATGACCATCACAGAGAGCCTCCCTGTCTATACTTTTATGCACGTATAAGACGCCATTGTTCTGGTTAACCGTAAAAAGATGGTCATTTAATCCAGACACGATACGAAATTGTCTGTCTGTCAAGGTACTGATGTCCAGACCCAAGTCTTTGGCAATATTTCCCACAACAGAACCAACTTTAACCTCCTCAGGTATAGAGTATCTTATCTGAGCCGAAACATTCTCTCCAAAGCAAAGCAACACAAAGAATGGTAGAGCGACACACCAGGACTCCCGTCTGCGCTTTTGTCCTCCGTGTTCCATCTTCACCATCTTAATCCAACAATGCTTGAAATGTAAAGGTATATTTTCTGTAGATACGTCCCCCCATAATATGCTCAAACGAATCAACTGTCGGTTAACCGTTTGAAGGTTCGTTTTAAAATGCTGCCCGATGCACTACGACCGTATTAGATGTGGACACTGTCTGTGTGAAACAAAATATCCCTTCTTGGGGCAGGGCTAGTGATGTACACTGTTTTACGCAAACCAGCAACATAACACTGACACCATGTGGTTAAGATAACATAACACGTGCAAAAGCAACATGGCTGCTGTTACACATGCAAGGCAGGTACATATACGCGATAGTAAAATAAAATAAACTCTGAGTTTTTTAGACTGAACGTTAACTATATCTTCTTGGATTAAAGAATGGGAACCGAATTAGTATAATTTTGCGGAAACACGCTGACCCTGAGGTAGTTATTCCTTTCAGCACCATACCGTGGATAGCTCCGTTGCCAAATCTGCTTTCTTGACGTCCAGAATAAAGGGTAAAATTGAATTGATTGATTCAATAAATTAAATGGATTCAACCAGCATGAAAAATGATTAAATGAAAACTATGAATCGAGGCAAACGCAAAAATACATAATTTCAAATATTAAATTAAGATCTTACCTCTCCAGATGCACGCCTTCTATGATCAGGAACCACCAAAGTATTCCCATTGCTGCCTGGGACTATAGTAGAACCTATACTCATTCTGGGTCCAACTAACATGTACCGTTTGTCTCCGGATCTGTACTGGATGCTGTGACAAAGTGTCCCGTCATAGTTTGTGTCTTGTAAATACTTGGGGGAATATTCTGGTGTTTTAGAACACTGCATTACAATCAACACAATGATGCTGACCAGGAAAAGAGTTGAAACTGATCCCAAAGTGATGATCAAATAAAATGTTACACTGTTGTCTTCCTCATCTCTGACTGAGCTTTGAACATCAGAAGCAGCAAAAGCCTCTTTGGGCTCCACAACGTTAATGATCACAGTAGCTGTTGCTGACAGTGAAACGTTTCCATTGTCTTTGACCAGTATGACCAGTTTATGTTCAGCCTCGTCTGTCTCTGTGAAAGACCGAAGTGTCCTTATCTGTCCTGTGTAGCGGTCCAGAGAAAAGAGGTTGTGGTCACTAACTTCCTGCAGTGAATATAACAACCATCCATTATATCCTATATCTGCATCATATGCTCTGACTTTAGTCACCAAGTGCCCTCCGTTCACATTGCGGGGAATCTCCTCCACACCTTCAACAGAGCCGTTAGCGCTGACTGGATACAAGATCACTGGAGCATTGTCGTTCTGATCCAGAATGAACACATTCACTGTGACGTTGCTGCTTAGTGACGGAGTTCCAGAATCTTTGGCTATAACGTGAAAGTGAAACATTTTTTGTATCTCGAAATCAAAACCTTTTAGCGCATATACAGTCCCGTTGTTTTCATGTATACGTAGAAATGAAGTCACGCTCTGTCCTGTGCTCAACCTGTCAAGGGTATAGGATACTGCTGCATTCTCGCCTTCATCAACATCTGATGCACTGACAGAAAATACTGCCATTCCAGGTATGTTGTTCTCAACAACATAAAAAGTGTAAGGGCTCTGCGTAAATACTGGACAGTTGTCATTAACATCTACTATCTCCACCTGAATCACTTTGTTTGAGGACAGTGGAGGGGCTCCTAAATCTATGGCCGTAATTGTGATGTCATAAAAAGGTTTCGATTCTTTATCCAAGTGCTCCTTAGTGACTAATGAATAGGAATGCCCATCTAGGGACTGTTTCAGATCAAATGGTAGGTTTTCCGGCAATGTACAAACCACTTGTCCATTTACACCCGAATCTAGGTCAGTCACTCCCATCAACGCCACCACGGTACCGATAGGTGCGTCCTCTGGGATTCGGCTTGACAACGACGTAACGTCAATCTCGGGCCTGTTATCATTTACGTCTTCCACTCTAACAAATACGTTGCAGAGCGTGGAGAGAGAAACGGCTCCCTTGTCGGCTACTAGCACCTTCAGCTCGTACACCTGTTTCTCCTCAAAGTCTAAGCCACCTTTTATCTTTAATTCTCCTGTTTTGCTTTCTAAATCAAAAGGCTCAGTAGCTTTGAATTTGCTGCGTAATGTGTATTCCACTTCGCCATTTTCACCTTTATCAGAATCAGACGCATTTATCTTCAACAAAAATGTTCCCATTGGCGCATTTTCTTTTATGTTTATGGTGTATTTTTGCTTTTCGCATACAGGTGCGTTATCATTTATGTCAGACACAACAACTGTTATATTAAGATAGCCAGATGTTGGTGGCTTTCCTCCGTCTAGAGCAGTTAACTGTAAACTGTGCTCAGCAACGAGTTCCCTATCCAACGACCTTTGTAAAATGATGAAAGGAATTTTCCCATCCTCCCCAAAGTCTTCTGTTTCCAATCGAAAAAATTGGTTGTGACTTAGTTTATAAGATTGCAAAGCATTTAAACCAACGTCTGCGTCGTGTGCTCCCTCCACTTGGAATCGAGCTCCAGCCAATGAGGACTCCAATATTTCCAACCTATAGGTTTCTTCTGCAAATCTAGGGGAGTTATCGTTCACATCTATCACTTCCATTGTCACTTGATGCATTTCCAGAGGGTTCTCTATCACCATTTTTAGGTTTATTAAGCAAGGGGTATTTTTGTCACACAGTTCTTCTCGATCTACTCGATGATTCACTAACAAAGCCCCATCTCTCTGGTTTACCTGAAACAGCTCTTGCTTTGTTCCCGAAACGATACGAAGGTTCCGTTCCAATAGTCTTGCTGTTTCAAATCCTAGGTCTTTTGCAATATTTCCAACTGTTGTACCCGTCTTTAATTCTTCCTGAATGGAGTATCGAATCTGAGCCGATGTTCCTTTCCAAAAAATGATCAAAAAGGCAAAAAAGATAAATATCCGATCGCCAGGCCCCGATCTCTTGCGATTCATTATATCCATTACACATGCAGTCTATGGCAATCAAACATTTAAACGTCAGTGGAGGCCCAGACTAGGTAATGCAAATAACCACTGTTTAAAAAGGAATAATTAATTTCATATAAATCCATTGATATAGAACTGATGGAATAGCTCCGTTGTGCATCACTCTTTCTCCTCGACCATCGAGTCACTGAACATTTTATCAAGTCCCTCCACAAATGGCACATGAAGTCTATGTACAAAAAGCGCCACCTTGTGTCAGTCCGAGAAGTGTAAAATAGTGGCTAACGGTAGTTGATGAATATACAACAGTCCTTCATGAGTAAATATAATTACGCTCATAACCGCGTTAATATGTGTCTGGACAAAATGTAGTTCTGATTACAGGAGAGAAAACCACACCACCCATCAAAATATATATGACGTTATGAAACTTGGTTTATTTTATTATTCACATGTATTTGTAGATTAATATTGCTCTACATAGAGTTTAGGACATCGCCAGAGCGTCTGCCTGTTTACATTGTACATGGGTGAACAGCGACATGCTATGGCTGCGTGGGGTAGGCACGCCCAGCAGCCTTATAATACGCCCATGCGTAATGAACCTCAGTCATCGCCATAAACACGCCTCTGTGCCGCTCTCAGTCTCTGCTCCCCCCCCCCTCTCTCTCTCTCTCTCTCTCTCTCTATCTCTCTCTCTCGCTCTGCCCCTCTCCAACCCTCCACTCTCCTTCCCTCCTTCTGACGGCATCCTTTGTCCAGTCTATCTCTACTCTTAAACATGACAAAAAATTGAGACACATACTCTTCATCAACGACACAGTGTATACGGAAACCGTTATACATTATTGTTCTAAAACGCTAAGGAAATTGTGAAATCTCCGCGCTGTAACGGTTATTTCATCCCGACCTAGGGGCTTGTCAGAATATCAAATTACAGGCTGCTTCACAGCACAACACCAGCCCCTGCGAGCAGGCAGCACGTTGCCCTGGCAACGGAGCTCCGCGAGGCAGGAGCGCGGAGACCGAGAGTGAAGGGAGGAGGCAGACATGGCTGCTGTAGACAAAGAACATGTTCGTTTTTTTATTTATTTCCTATGTCACATAGCTGGAATGTATCACAAGGGATAAGAAGACATGTAGCTGTATGTATCCTCCAGCCTTTGTTTGCAAGGATACATTTGGTAATTGTATTTGCATTATATTGAATAACTCACACAAATACACATGCACACTGCATAAACCCAAAATAAAACCATTACAAATCCCTACACTGCCCTCTCCCAGTTCCCCATAACCTCTGTTATTGGATCCCCAGTCTGTCACATCCATCCCTCCCCTATGTCATATTACACCCTCCCGGCCCTCCTCCAGTCTAACACCAGGGGGCAGAGTGCCATGTGCCTGACATGAGATGGATGAAGCCTATGTAACAGTGGGAGAGGAGCACTGACCAGTGTTCTTAGGTCGCTTGACCACCAAGAGAGTTGTTATTTTCTGGTTAGCACGGACGAAAACCTTATGGTGCAGGTTGCTAGTGTTTTGTATTAGCAACTGCTAGTAGTGCAGGTTGTGATTTGAGTTGATATGTGTGTCAGTCTGTCAGCAGCTGTAGGTTGAATGTCACTAAGCTGTTAGTAGCAGAGGGCTGTGGGTAATCAAGGTGTTATGTGGTGTAGACTGTGGATGTATTACATCATCTGTCTGTGGAGATCACCTCAAAGACTTGCCTGTCCACCCACATACTCAATACTTTACAACAATTTCATGGTTGTAGAAATGTTTCCCCCCCCCCCCCCCCAAGGTTTCCAACCATCCATCTTTGAACGTGACAGTATATTCCATAAATGGGCTAAATAAGATCTATAGAAGGTATGCAGATAACCTCAAATCTGCAGTTGCAATTACTGGTTTGACACTTGTATCATATGTATGTTTTTCTAATGAATGAATGAATGAATGAATACATATTTAGAATAGCAACTTCAATAAATAAACACAGACAGCTTGCACATAAACCTCTTTCAGTGTAGCTTTCCCCATGGCAGTGTCCAGATGTGGGCCATTAATTAAGGCTGAAACAGAGAATATGATTTCATATCAGTTTCTTTCACTGTGACGTCTGGCTAGCCTTGCATGCAATGCTAACAGCAGTTTAAAAGGTCAAAAGGGCTAAATAAGGGCATGGTTGTTAATCATCCTGTCTGCTGCTGGATTACTGTGGTGATGGCGGTGGAGGCAACTGCACACACATGTTCACACACAATCAAAGAAAAGAGATTCAGCGATCTTATTATGACTTAAAGGCACTTAGGAGAAAAAATGTGTCTCTGTCAAAGAAAAAAGGGAAGGGATGAGACAAAAATAGATGCCACACTTCTGCTTCTCCCATAGGCAGGTTTTTTTTTAACATTCATAGTTGGGTGTTTCAAAGGCACAGCATAGCTGACCTACATAGAGCTTCAGGTCTATCAGCTGAAAGAGACGATGTGTGTATGCATGTGTACGTGTGTGTCCTGGAAGGCTTGCTTTTCTCTATGCCTGTATGTTAGCTTGCTCATTCACAGGTGGAGTGTGTCTGGTCTATATACAGCGTCACACAATAAAGCACAGTAGAGCCTTGTCTATGTGGTCAAATACACATAGGCATTCTTGACTCACTGACTCCTTAGTTGAAGCTGAGGAATACATGAGGAGTTCTGTGTAAAATGGGCATGTTTTAGTATCTTAAAAGGTCTATCAGCTTCAGTCATCCAGGAACAGCATCAACAAGCCTCTCACACCTTATGAGGTTTAAAGGAGGGGTCACCTCCAGGTGGTGACCTTGGAAGTACCACTTGGAAAAAGACTCAAGACATCCAACCTTTCCAGTCCACAGTGTTTGACTGTTCCTCCTCATGTCAAGATCATTCAAACTGTTTAGTTATGGTATAATTTCCATAAACAGCATTTCTGTGCTTTTTTATCCCAGTTAGACCCCATCCCAAATGAAAATAAACCTTTTCTATTTATCTAACAAATCAGAGATCAGAAACCTTGGTCGTCATAAATGTAATGGTAGGTAAGAACAGATAACCATAATGACAGAAGCATACGGAACATTACATAAAATGATGAGTTGACCTTGCACCATCAATAGATTATCATACACAAAGCACTTAATTTGCCTTGAACATATATTAAAGCCGCAATAGCAGGCCAAATTAGAAATCAAGTTTATCCTGCTCTTTCAGCTGTAATATTGGCTATTGAACATGATATTTTATAAAAGACACAAAGTAGATACAAATCAAAGCAATAGCATTGCACAATTCAAATAGTTTTGCTTGTTCACTGCTGACCTAAGCAATGGCATCATTTACATTTTGGCTGTTACAAAAAAAAGAATACTTGGTCAATCACTGAAATAATGCACCTTAAAAACTCTCAATAACAAAAGCAAACTTAAGGCTGTGAAACATTGTAATTAAGGATCTTCAGAGAATACAAAAGCTGATATCCAGAGGCAGACTTTTCCTGACATCAATGGCAAATCTCACTTTCAGATATGGGTGGAGAGTTTTCTATACACACACTCAGTTGTTAAGAGACCATAACAAACTGTGCTTGCAATTTTCATCTTAATCTCTTGTGCCAATGTGTTTAGAGTTCCAATATTAAATTACATTTGTTGATAGCTTTGGCAAATGGCAAAGGTTTTCAGCAATCATTTCATTTGCATCAACTGTGAGCCTGGATTTGAGAATGTTAGCTCACTCCTGTTCATCCAAACCACGCAGTGTCAACCAGAGTGAAACAACTGGGAACTTACAAATGAGGCCTCGCTAATTTTCAAATGTCCCAAGAGCTCTGCCAGCAACAGCAGATGAAGTATCAAGGAGATATCGTTGCTTAACACAAATGTTTCCTTTAACACTTGAATCAGCAGCACTGGGAGTTGAAATGGAGCCAACAGTCACGTCCTTCTGGAAGTCCTCCAGATAAAACCCATCTCTCCTCCAGACCCACAGTCTTTATGGTTCTTCTCAGTTAGCTACTGTGAGAAAGCAGCAGTGTGCTCCTTGTTACAGTCCATAATAATACAGTGATGGGGAGTGAGGCTGAGTATAGTCATATATTGTGGGTCACTCGAGCCATCTCACAGGTAAAACTGACACAGCACTTATTGTACATTATTATCTTCATGCAGATAAAACTAAATGGCAATATACTGATGAAGAAGGCCTCACACTTGATTGGCTGGTAAACAGATTGATGGCAGCTACTGTAGTCAGTCCATTTCACACATTGTTCACAAGTTATTTTGGACACTGTACGAAAACGTACTAAAAGACTACTACCATACACAACATAGATTCCCATCTACTCAAGGTGTCTTTTTTGATTACACATTTCCACACAAAAGCCTTTACGAGGCTGGGTTTTTTTTATTTACAAAATGAACATCAAGGATTTTTTTGTAGAGATGGGATCCAGTTTTACAGTAAAAGGCCTTTCCACATTCCAATGTCCATCTACTTCAGTTCTTGATGGAACTCCTTTATATGTCCAAGGAACATCTCTTCCTGTACAGTCGGTGTGTCTCCATGGTCTTTTCCCTTCAATTCCATGAACAGCCCAGTGACCTAGGGCCAGAGCCATGCAGATGCATGCATGTTGAATGAACAAAAAACAGGTGTAATGCTGGCTGATTGGCTTTAGCAGGTGTGCTTATACAAGATTGGTGCAGGGGGAGGACACAGGAGGGGCAGGAGACACCATAGCTTCTTTTTGGTCCTTAGGGTGTTGGTGGCTTGTGTTGGTGACTACCACCCTGTGGGAAAATATGTTCCAGTGAGGGATCAGGAGGGGGGGGGGGGGGGGGGGGGGGGGAAGTAGATCTCCTTTCTTCATCACACCGGGATATCTTCCCGGTCAGTCAGGTAGACCAGTTGAGTGGGGGCCTTACGAGGAACTGCTACTGGTCGTGGTGGATGCCTGCAAATGAGAAAAGAGAATTAGACAAAGAAGGGCAGGGCCAGAATTGCCTCCAGCCCTGTGAATGGCCAGACTCTGTCATGTCTCATGCAGCCATAGTCTGTCACTCAGACAGGGGATTCAGGCAGAGTGAGGGTGGGGGCAGACCCTAGGAAATATGACATGTAGTGGTGAGACTATCAATGAACACACCATGCTCCGAAATTACATGAGGGGAGGGGGTGGTGGTTGCTAAGTAACTGGGTGATTCATTTTCCTTTGCGTCCCCCCTGCACAAAGAATAAGGTCCCAAATTGCATTGCAGCAGACAGGAATTCACGCTTCCTCTCTATGTACACTTGCTTACAGTAAATCCAACACTCATTAATCACACCACAAATACGAAACAATTAAATCCAACAAGTATATCAAATATACAATATGTGACTACTCTACATACATTAGTGATGGGACTATGAGGGATGAACACAGATTAATAGCACATGCACCGGACCGTACAACAGTGGACTGACTGCAAGATAAAGACATACAGGGCTATATATATATATATATATGTTTTTGTAGAAGGAACGTATGAGCATATTAGTGTTCTTTCTGTTGTGGAATAAAGCATCAGCAATGTCAGTGAATGCTGGGGCAGAAGGGCTAGTGTCAGGTACCTCAGACAGGGGGAGCAGACACTCAGCGATAGCTGAAGATAAACAGTGCCAGTTACACAGACTCAGAGAGAGCCTTTTTCCTGGACTAAAAGCTTTAAATATGCTACATTTTATGGGAGTTAACCATCATGTATGACAGCGTCTAAGACAAAAGCATGGGATATGGGGCATACCTTAATCCATGTACTTAACACTGAGCCTCTACCAAATATACATTAACATTGTTGTCAGCAACTCATCACGTCGTAGTTATATTTCTAGCAGAGAATACTGATGCAGTGGTAATGTTATGCGGAGTGTAGCTCAAGTATGTAGAGGTCTGAGGCCTCGAGGCAAGGAACACGCTACCACAGCGTTAGGAGAAAGGGTGCTCGATGTCAACAGATAAGGCTTTTGTTCACAACAACCACAGCTCCTCCTCTGAGAAGACCAAAAACATAGGACAGAAGGAAAAAACTCTGACAACAAAAACCAAACAACACAAAAAACACTTGTTTGTGTGACGTCATTCAAGAGAGGGAGTGGGGGTGGGGGTCCGGGTCGGGACGGGGGAGTGAGACTCCTGCATACCTCCAGCTGCAGGATGGACTTCCCTCATTTAGAGTACTTTAGAGCAGGAAGAAAAGAAACAAATCATTTTAATGGTCAGGTCATTGTAAACACACCATTAAAGCCTGTCATGTATGACTAAAATTGCGATTATCTTATAGTTTGAGTTATATGTTCAATTGTGAAAGAAAGATAATCATATTGATGAATGTCATAATCTTATTCTAGGGTTCGGTTATGGTATGATCGACAGTGGCAAGACAGCATGGCTAGAGAACTCCATCTGCATCTGGAAAAAACAAAGCTGGTTAGAAAGGTGACATTCTCAGCAGTTACACAGGCATGTATGCGCACACATATACATACCAAAAAACACACACATTATGCAGATAGCTACCTTTTCAACACATATCTCTAAAAGTGTAACATTTGTAACATTGCATCCAACTGGACCCTGGTGATCCAGACTGGCCCAATGACAATCACACATAACACTGTCGTAAACAGAAACATACACTCGAGGCAGTGAAACCAGCTGGACATGCTACAAACAGCAGTACTGCGCTGAGCAGAAAGGAATGTCAGCCCCCCAAGGCCAGTGCCCCCTCTACGTCTCTCTCTCTCTCCCTCTATCTCCTCTCTCTCCACTCTCTCTCTCTCTGTGCCTCTCCCTCTCTCTCATACTGCAGATCTTCTCCGTGCTCCCATTTCCCTTTGGAATGACGCAAGGACGCAGATGAGAGGGAGAGGAGGGAAAAGGAGGAGGGAACTGCTGCAGCACTGACCGGGAGGGGGGCTGGTAGCACACTGGCCTGGGCTAGGACAGACACAGAGAGGGTGCATGCACAGCTAGAGATGGTAGCATTTAAATGAAAGGACATCATCAGGGTTGTTGTTGTGGTGTACGGAATTGACTGAAATATCAAACACCATCATTACATAACCTGGTCAAGTAGCTACAGCATAAGAGAGACTAATCTTATTTAGAAATGGCCTGTATGGGAATCCCAGAGGGTGTCTTACACTCGTGTTATGATTAGTTCGCACACCACACAGAGAGAATCAGTCTGACTTCACTTAAGTCTCACTTAATGCTTGTTAGCTTCAAAATGCAATACTGGCATTGGACACGATGCGGAAATATAGGCCACAGAGAGGCAAATGCTGCAACAACACGCAACTCAACCTGTCACACCTTATTAGGGAAGGCTAATAGGAGCAGGTTGTTGCAGCTGTTCTCTGAGGTGCTAGAGGGAATGTGATTCTAACCACAGGTAAAGGCACTCTGCCACAAAGAGAGCTAAGCCTGTGGTGAGGATTACAGATGGAGTAGAAGAAACACAGCTGTTTTCAGGCTGCTTATGTGCAAGAAATGTTAAATTTTTATACGCAGTCGCACTATTGAATTAGTGAACAGAAGGAACTATAACTTTATGATAAAGTAATGACTTCAAACCAACAAAACATTACATGGATAAGTTAGAATGTGCTTCACAAGACATTGCATGGAGAATGAAAGGCCAGATGTGAAAATGATTTGTAAAAGATGTTTATTTAATCAAGTTCAATTTTATGATCCCAAAATGCTATTTAATAAAGTGTGAATGTGGACACATTAAAACCTGTTTAATTCTCTAAAGTGTGGCCTCTTAGGAAGGGAAGAAAAAGGTTAATTATTGATGAAGGTCCATTTGAATTGTGATACATTTAAACCCCAAAGTTAAGTCCTTGATGTGCGGTGGCACAATTTCATTCTAAATGAACCAATAGATTTTTACACTAACTACATTTTAAACAACATAAAGATTTACTTTTGGAATTTGTTGGATTGATTATATTATTCAAAAGTTATATTTTGTGTTTTGTGCAAAACAAAATGACAAGTTTAAAAGTTGTCACGCAAGTATTTAGATAGCTGTGTCTCTAAATATATCTGTAAAGATACGGTTCAACAATTAGAGTAGACCTTCCTGAAACCAGGGAAGGTGTACTGACCCCAAGGAGATGCTTGATTTGCTTTCAATCATCAGTTTGGGATTTCCTTCATGTGAAAGGCCTTGGACCACGGTTCTGTACCGTATCAATATTAAAATGTTTCATTTTTAAGGTGCTTCAGTTGGAACAAAGCTGAAGGTCATGCTTACCTGCAGAGTAGAAGCAGCTGAGTCGCTGGTCTCAGTCAGTCCTGTGCTTCTTGGAATACTGGACACAATGTATCTGGAGCCCTTTGGTGCAGGCTGTCTGACTACCAGCTTTCCCTTCCTCGTCTCTGCTAGAAACAGACTGTACCAGTAGGCATCGTTGGAGACTAGGGTGGAATCCGCGATGGTGGAGTTCCTCTCGCTGATCACGCTGTTCCTGGAGGGAGGAGCCGCTTTGCTGGGCTTCGGTTTCTGACACTTCAGCACGCAGGTGACCAATATGGTGATCAGTAACAGGAAAGACACTGAGCCCAGTCCAATCACCAGATACAGGTTGAGGTCTGAGAAGATGTCATATTCTAGAGGCACTTCAGTCATGTCAGAGTAGGCTTTAACAGCAGTCTCCACCGTGGACAGCTTGATGGTGACTGTAGCAGAGAGCGCAGGCTCTCCGTTGTCCTTGGCGATGACAACCAGCCGTTGGTGACGCGGGTCTCTGTAACTGAACATTCTCATAGTCCGGATCTCTCCGTTGTATTGATCCAGACTGAATAACGTGGCATCAGTCACCTGGAGGAACTGGTATGTTATCCGAGAGTTCTGTACAGAGTCAGTATCGATGGCTATCACCTTGGAAACAAGAGATCCTTTATCAGTGGATCTGGGGATCTTTTCCTCCACCACGGAGCCATGTGCACGCCATGGAGAGACAATGACTGGAGCGTTGTCATTCTGATCCATAATAACGATGTGAACAGTCACGTTACTGCTGAGTGGAGGAACACCAGAGTCTCTGGCCTCAATGTGGAAAAGAAACTCCTTCTCTATTTCATAGTCAAACGTCTTTAGTGCGTAAAGATTACCATTCTCTGGATTGATGGAGAACAGCATGGACATGGAGGTGTTCACTATCTCCTTTTCTATGATGAAATAAACCAGATACTGGTTTTCATGGAGGTCAGGATCAAACGCAGTGAGGGAACTTAACAAGGCCCCAGGTGCGTTATTCTCAGTAACAGGTATAGTGTAGAACGACTGAGGGAACTGTGGAACGTTGTCGTTAACGTCTAGTAGTTCTAAAGTCATAGTTTCATTGTCAGATAACGGAGGGGATCCCCTGTCTGTAACAGTGAAAGTGATGTCATATTCTGGCACTTTCTCTCTGTCTAAAGGCTCTGAAACTACCAACTCATAATAGTTATCAGAAGACTCTCTAAAAGAAAATGGCAAATGCTTTGGGATATGTATATCAACTACTCCATTTTCACCAGAATCTTTGTCACTGACACTAACTACTGCTATGATTGTATCTACTGCTACATTCTCCTTGATTGGACTCTGAAATGATTTAATTGATATTTCAGGATGGTTATCATTCATATCTGTGACTAGAATTGTTAGTTTGCATTGACCTAATAATGGACTAGACCCTTTATCCGTTGCTATTACCTCCATTTCATATATTTTAAAATCCTCATAATTTATCATATCTTTTATTCTGATTTCACCATTACTTGGATTTAAATCAAACGTGCTTTGGGTCTTTTCAGACGTATACAAACTAAATGAGTAAACAATATCCGCATTAGATCCTTCATCAAAGTCAGTAGCGTTCAATTTAATCACAACATTACCAATAGGAGTATTTTCTATAACATTTATAGTGTACCTTTCATTATCAAACTGAGGGGCGTTGTCATTCGTATCCAGCACACGAACAACTATATTGGCTGTACCTGAGCGCGAGGGAGCTCCCCCATCTACAGCGGTGAGAATCAGATTGTGAATGGCCTGCTGTTCTCTGTCTAAAGATTTGGTCAGGATCAAATCTGTAAATTTGGATCCATCCCGCCCCGTCTGAATTTCTATTGAAAAATGGTCGCTTTCTGATAGGTAATATGTTTTAATTGAATTCGCCCCAATATCTGGGTCCACAGCATTATTTAAGGAGAATCTTTCACCTGGAGGGCTAGACTCCGAGATGTCAAGGTGCATCGTATCTCTTCTGAAGTGTGGTGCGTTATCATTTATATCCATTATTTCCAGCTCTATATTAAACATTCGTATTGGGTCGTCTATAGTAGCATCTAATTTCAGAAAGCAAGTTGTAGCTGTTTTAGAAGCGCAAAGATATTCGCGGTCTATCTTCTCAACGATATATAATTCTCCCGTTTCTTTGTTGACATCCAAATACTTCTTGTTGGAGATTGTATCTAATCTCATTTTTCGTCTACTCAGTGTCTCCACGTCCAGTCCCAGATCAGCAGCTAAATTGGCGACTACCGAGCCTTCCTCCATTTCTTCTGGGATAGAATAGTGTGTTACAGCAGAAGCGAAGTCCTGGCCGGCAGAGACAAGAAGAAACACAGAGACGTACCTTATCCATGCGTGAACGAACGAATTTGTTTCCATCGTTCGAAAGCTTTGCCCCTTGCGCATATCCAAAGTGAACAAAACCAAGTCTACACGCGAAAAGAAGTGGGTATATTATCAGACCACAAGGTCTGTCCGAGGGATATGTGAATTGGCTTGTGAGGGTGCTGTCACTGTTATTAGCTTTTTATATAACAAAGTGTCATGGCGACCATGACATCACAAAAGGAGGCCTTTTACAAGTAAGTAGCGACGCTTGGCGCATTTTATTGGTCTTTTCTCTCAGAATCTATATTACGATTTGCACTACAAGGAAGTAAAATATTGTGGAAAGTAGTCTAGTTCTAATGGTTTTAATCTTGTATGAGTGAAGAAATATCTTACACCAGCTGTAGTCTTGTCAGAACACATAAGGAAAAAAGTGAAAAAAAATTGACTTATAAAAATAGGCCAAAATAATGATCTAATTCATTTCAATGATCTTACCTGCAGGGTAGAAGCGGCTGAGTCGCTAGTCTCAGTCAGTCCTGTGCTTCTTGGAATACTGGACACAATGTATCTGGAGCCCTTTGGAGCAGGCTGTCTGACTACCAGCTTTCCCTTCCTCGTCTCTGCTAGAAACAGACTGTACCAGTAGGCATCGTTGGAGACTAGGGTGGAATCTGCAATGGTGGAGTTCCTCTCGCTGATCACGCTGTTCCTGGAGGGAGGAGCCGCTTTGCTGGGCTTCGGTTTCTGACACTTCAGCACGCAGGTGACCAATATGGTGATCAGTAACAGGAAAGACACTGAGCCCAGTCCAATCACCAGATACAGGTTGAGGTCTGAGAAGATGTCATATTCTAGAGGCACTTCAGTCATGTCAGAGTAGGCTTTAACAGCAGTTTCCACCGTGGACAGCTTGATGGTGACTGTAGCAGAGAGCGCAGGCTCACCGTTGTCCTTGGCGATGACAACCAGCCGTTGGTGACGTGGATCTCTGTAACTGAACATTCTCATAGTCCGGATCTCTCCATTGTATTGATCCAGACTGAATAATGTTGCATCAGTCACCTGGAGGAACTGGTATGTTATCCGAGAGTTTTGCACCGAGTCCGTGTCTACGGCTATCACCTTGGAAACAAGGGATCCTTTGTCAGTGGATCTGGGGATCTTTTCCTCCACCACAGAGCCGTGTGCACGCCATGGAGAGACAATGACTGGAGTGTTGTCATTCTGATCCATAATAACGATGTGAACAGTCACGTTACTGCTGAGTGGAGGAACACCAGAGTCTCTGGCCTCAATGTGGAAAAGAAACTCCCTCTCTATTTCATAGTCAAACGTCTTTAGTGCGTAAAGATTACCATTCTCTGGATTGATGGAGAACAGCATGGACATGGAGGTGTTCACTATCTCCTTTTCTATGATGAAATAAACCAGATACTGGTTTTCATGGAGGTCAGGATCAAACGCAGTGAGGGAACTTAACAAGGCCCCAGGTGCGTTATTCTCAGTAACAGGTATAGTGTAGAACGACTGAGGGAACTGTGGAACATTGTCGTTAACGTCCAGTAGTTCTAAAGTCATAGTTTCATTGTCAGATAACGGAGGGGATCCCCTGTCTGTAACAGTGAAAGTGATGTCATATTCTGGCACTTTCTCTCTGTCTAAAGGCTCAGAAACGACCAACTCATAATAGTTGTCAGAAGACTCTCTCAGCGCAAAAGGTAAATTATTTTGAATATTTAAATCCACTTCTCCATTTCCACCCGAGTCCTTGTCACCAATACTAACTACTGCTATGACTGTATCTAGTGCTACATTCTCCTTGATTGGACTCTGGAATGATTTTATTGATATTTCAGGGTGATTATCATTCATATCTGTGACAAGAATTGTTAGCTTACACTGACCTGATAAAGGATTACTTCCTTTATCCGTGGCTATTACCTCCATATCATATATTTTGAAATCTTCGAAGTTAATAATTTCCTTCACTGTTATTTCTCCAGTTTTCGGATTTAAACTGAATGTGTTTTGTGATTTCTCAGACGTATACAAACTATATGAGTATACAATATCCGAATTAGAACCCTCATCTATATCAAGCGCATTCAATTTAACAACAATGCTTCCAATAGGGGAGTTTTCCATCATGTTCACAGTAAATATGTCCTCGTTAAACTGAGGCGCGTTGTCATTTGTATCTAGTACACGAACAATTATGCTGGCTGTGCCGGAGCGTGTGGGTACACCCCCATCTACAGCGGTGAGTATTAGATTATGAACAGCTTGTTCCTCTCTGTCCAAGGCTTTTTTCAAAATCAAATCTGCGAACTTTGACCCATCCCTACCGGTTTGCACTTCGATGTTGAAGTGATCGCTTTCGCTAAGAAAGTATGTCTTAACTGAATTTGTACCAACATCGGGATCTACCGCATTGCTGAGAGAGAATCTCTCCCCAGCTGATGTGGATTCAGAAATATCCAGATGTATTGCATCTCTTCGGAATTGTGGGGCGTTGTCGTTAATATCCAAAATTTCTAGTTCGATGTTAAAAATCCTTATAGGGTTTTCAATTATCACCTCCATTTTCAAATAACAGGATGTCGATGACTTTGTGTTGCAGATATATTCTCTGTCTATCTTGTCCAAGATAAACAGCTCTCCAGTTTCTTTGTTCACGTCTAGGTATTTTTTGTTGGCGATAATATCAAGACGCATCTTACGTTTGTTCAGAGTTTTGACATCCAAGCCTAAATCTGCAGCCAAATTGGCGACCACGGAACCTACTTTCATTTCCTCGGGTATCGAATAGTGAGTTACTGCAGATCCTGTGTCCAAAGTGGCAGATAACATAAGAAAAACCGAGACATACCTTGTCCAAGGTTGTTGCTTATAAAACGCCATTGTTGCACATGCTAGGTATGTAAGGACGTCCAAATGTTTCGTGTTGCGTGTATGCAACGATTGTAGACGTATATGCTGTATGCACACTGTAGGTCTATATATAAAAGTAATCCATTTGGAATGTCAGTGCAGGCTGCAACGTTTTGGTCATATGACTTGTAAACGTTTGATTCAGCAGCACGGAGCCGTCCACTGTTCATCCTCTGCCTTCCACATTATGACGCACTGTCATGGCGACAACGACCTCGTAAGCCCGTGCGTTTTCTTAGTCAACAGCGACACAGTGTGCATTTCCTTTCATTTTATATAGATTTTTTTCATTTAGACTTCAGCAGCTGGTGTAAATTAGATCAAAATACCAAGTATGTCTACTACAAGACTTCACAATTACTTTGCTAGGCTGGAGTGGTAAGGATAATTGTTGTTTTATTGGAATACAAATCTGGGAGAAAACTGTAAGTGCAAGCTCAGTCTGTGGCACAAACAACAAAAGTATGTATAATGGTTGTAGACAAAGAACACGTAGACTAGTTTACCTGCAGAGTGGAAGCAGCTGAGTCGCTGGTCTCAGTCAGTCCTGTGCTTCTTGGAATACTGGACACAATGTATCTGGAGCCCTTTGGAGCAGGCTGTCTGACTACCAGCTTTCCCTTCCTCGTCTCTGCTAGAAACAGACTGTACCAGTAGGCATCGTTGGAGACCAGGGTGGAATCTGCGATGGTGGAGTTCCTCTCGCTGATCA
Source organism: Plecoglossus altivelis (assembly GCA_036571765.1). Lineage (NCBI taxonomy): Eukaryota > Metazoa > Chordata > Actinopteri > Osmeriformes > Plecoglossidae > Plecoglossus > Plecoglossus altivelis. The sequence goes on along the minus strand of BROE01000006.1, from coordinate 8,050,720 downwards.
CGCTGTTCCTGGAGGGAGGAGCCGCTTTGCTGGGCTTCGGTTTCTGACACTTCAGCACGCAGGTGACCAATATGGTGATCAGTAACAGGAAAGACACCGAGCCCAGTCCAATCACCAGATACAGGTTGAGGTCTGAGAAGATGTCATATTCTAGATGCACTTCAGTCATGTCAGAGTAAGCTTTCACAGCAGTCTCCACCGTGGACAGCTTGATGGTGACTGTAGCAGAGAGCGCAGGCTCTCCGTTGTCCTTGGCGATGACAACCAGCCGTTGGTGACGCGGGTCTCTGTAACTGAACATTCTCATAGTCCTGATCTCTCCGTTGTATTGATCCAGACTGAATAATGTTGCATCAGTCACCTGGAGGAACTGGTATGTTATCCGAGAGTTTTGCACCGAGTCCGTGTCTATGGCTATCACCTTGGAAACAAGGGATCCTTTATCAGTGGATCTGGGGATCTTTTCCTCCACCACGGAGCCATGCGCACGCCATGGAGAGACAATGACTGGAGTGTTGTCATTCTGATCCATAATAACGATGTGAACAGTCACGTTACTGCTGAGTGGAGGAACACCAGAGTCTCTGGCCTCAATGTGGAAAAGAAACTCCTTCTCTATTTCATAGTCAAACGTCTTTAGTGCGTAAAGATTACCATTCTCTGGATTGATGGAGAACAGCATGGACATGGAGGTGTTCACTATCTCCTTTTCTATGATGAAATAAACCAGGTACTGGTTTTCATGGAGGTCAGGATCAAACGCAGTGAGGGAACTTAACAAGGCCCCAGGTGCGTTATTCTCAGTAACAGGTATAGTGTAGAACGACTGAGGGAACTGTGGAACGTTGTCGTTAACGTCCAGTAGTTCTAAAGTCATTGTTTCATTGTCAGATAACGGAGGGGATCCCCTGTCTGTAACAGTGAAAGTGATGTCATATTCTGGTACTTTCTCTCTGTCTAAAGGCTCTGAAACTACCAACTCATAATAGTTATCAGAAGACTCTCTTAACGCAAAAGGTAAATTATTTGGAATATGTAAATCCACTTCTCCATTTTCACCAGAGTCCTTGTCACCAATACTAACTACTGCTATGACTGTATCTACTGCTACATTCTCCTTGATTGGACTATGGAATGATTTGATGGATATTTCAGGATGATTATCATTCATGTCTGTGACTATAATAGTTATCTTACACTGACCTGACAAAGGATTGGTGCCCTTGTCAGTTGCTATGACCTCCATATCATACATCCGAAAGTCTTCATAATTAATCATTTCTTTCACCGTTATTTCTCCAGTACTTGGGTTTAAACTGAATGTGTTTTGTGTTTTCTCAGATGTATACAAGCTGTATGTATACACAATATCTGAATTGGTCCCCTCGTCTAAGTCAGTGGCATTCAGTTTAACAACAACACTTCCTATAGGGGAGTTTTCCATTACGTTAATATTATATGTTTCCTTATCAAACTGAGGGGCGTTGTCATTGGTATCTAAAACGCGAACAAAGATGTTGGCTGTACCGGAGCGTGTCGGAACTCCGCCATCTACAGCGGTCAGAATGAGATTATGAACCCCCTGCTCCTCACGATCTAAAGCTTTCTTCAAAATCAAATCAGCGAATTTTGTCCCGTCTCTCCCTGTCTGAATTTCTAAACTAAAGTGATCACTTTCGCTCAGATGGTATGTTTTCACTGAATTGGTGCCCACATCCGGGTCTATTGCATTGTTAAGCGAAAAACGTTCTCCTACTTGAGTGGACTCCGATATGTCCAAATGCATTTCATCTCTTCTAAAATACGGTGCGTTGTCGTTAATGTCCATGATTTCTAGCTCGATATTAAACATACGTAGGGGAGTTTCAATTGTAACGTCCAGTTTCAAAAAACAATTCGTTTTAGATGAACTGCAAAGATGTTCTCTGTCCATCTTCCGTAAAATGTACAGTTCACCCGTTTCTTTGTTAACCTCTAGGTACTTTATAGGGGCAACAACATCCAGTCGCATTTGCCTTCTGTTCAATGTCTTTACGTCCAGACCCAAATCAGATGCTAGATTGGCGACAACAGAACCTTCCTCCATTTCTTCGGGAATAGAATAGTGCGTAACTGCAGACACTGTGTTAAGAACGACAATGCAAGGAAGAAAGACCGAGACATACCTCTGCCATTTACTTGCGTTAATCTTCGCATCCATTGTCGTTTCTTTCTTCTCTGTTTTGTGCAATATAGCTATATATAATGACGATTGAACTAAATCTAGTTCATGTTGAATGGAAAGGTGTATCCCAAGTTGTCTAACGTTATAAATGAAGACAAGGATCGGTATATTGCAGATTATCGGACAAATTACGCACTAGGTGTAGCGCTCCACTGTTAATTCTCTGACTGCCTATGACGTACTGTCATGGTGGCCATTGCATCACAACCGTGTGTATTTAACTGTCCAACAGCGACTCATTGTGCAAATGATAGGTTGCTGCACTTTGACATTGTTTTAATGCAGTCTGTGTGACCAACACTTCTCATGTAGAATGACAACTTTAACCTTTAACCATCTATGTATTAAGTCATACCTGCAGAGTAGAAGCAGCTGAGTCGCTGGTCTCAGTCAGTCCTGTGCTTCTTGGAATACTGGACACAATGTATCTGGAGCCCTTTGGTGCAGGCTGTCTGACTACCAGCTTTCCCTTCCTCGTCTCTGCTAGAAACAGACTGTACCAGTAGGCATCGTTGGAGACCAGGGTGGAATCTGCGATGGTGGAGTTCCTCTCGCTGATCACGCTGTTCCTGGAGGGAGGAGCCGCTTTGCTGGGCTTCGGTTTCTGACACTTCAGCACGCAGGTGACCAATATGGTGATCAGTAACAGGAAAGACACCGAGCCCAGTCCAATCACCAGATACAGGTTGAGGTCTGAGAAGATGTCATATTCTAGAGGCACTTCAGTCATGTCAGAGTAGGCTTTAACAGCAGTCTCCACCGTAGACAACTTGATGGTGACTGTAGCAGAGAGCGCAGGTTCTCCGTTGTCCTTGGCAATGACAACCAGCCGTTGGTGACGTGGATCTCTGTAACTGAACATTCTCATAGTCCGGATCTCTCCGTTGTATTGATCCAGACTGAATAAGGTGGCATCAGTCACTTGGAGGAACTGGTATGTTATCCGAGAGTTTTGCACCGAGTCCGTGTCTATGGCTATCACCTTGGAAACAAGGGATCCTTTATCAGTGGATCTGGGGATCTTTTCCTCCACCATGGAGCCATGCGCACGCCATGGAGAGACAATGACTGGAGTGTTGTCATTCTGATCCATAATAACGATGTGAACAGTCACGTTACTGCTGAGTGGAGGAACACCAGAGTCTCTGGCCTCAATGTGGAAAAGAAACTCCTTCTCTATTTCATAGTCAAACGTCTTTAGTGCGTAAAGATTACCATTCTCTGGATTGATGGAGAACAGCATGGACATGGAGGTGTTCACTATCTCCTTTTCTATGATGAAATAAACCAGATACTGGTTTTCATGGAGGTCAGGATCAAACGCAGTGAGGGAACTTAACAAGGCCCCAGGTGCGTTATTCTCAGTAACAGGTATAGTGTAGAACGACTGAGGGAACTGTGGAACGTTGTCATTAACGTCCAGTAGTTCTAAAGTAATAGTTTCATTGTCAGATAACGGAGGGGATCCCCTGTCTGTAACAGTGAAAGTGATGTCATATTCTGGTACTTTCTCTCTGTCTAAATGCTCTGAAACTACCAACTCATAATAGTTATCAGAAGACTCTCTTAACGCAAAAGGTAAATTATTTGGAA
>BROE01000006.1:8003858-8046883 GCA_036571765.1 Plecoglossus altivelis | reverse complement strand
ATGACTGGAGTGTTGTCATTCTGATCCATAATAACGATGTGAACAGTCACGTTACTGCTGAGTGGAGGAACACCAGAGTCTCTGGCCTCAATGTGGAAAAGAAACTCCCTCTCTATTTCATAGTCAAACGTCTTTAGTGCGTAAAGATTACCATTCTCTGGATTGATGGAGAACAGCATGGACATGGAGGTGTTCACTATCTCCTTTTCTATGATGAAATAAACCAGATACTGGTTTTCATGGAGGTCAGGATCAAACGCAGTGAGGGAACTTAACAAGGCCCCAGGTGCGTTATTCTCAGTAACAGGTATAGTGTAGAACGACTGAGGGAACTGTGGAACGTTGTCATTAACGTCCAGTAGTTCTAAAGTAATAGTTTCATTGTCAGATAACGGAGGGGATCCCCTGTCTGTAACAGTGAAAGTGATGTCATATTCTGGTACTTTCTCTCTGTCTAAATGCTCTGAAACTACCAACTCATAATAGTTATCAGAAGACTCTCTTAACGCAAAAGGTAAATTATTTGGAACATGTAAATCAACTACACCATTTTCACCAGAGTCCTTGTCGCCAATACTAACGACTGCTATGACTGTATCTACTGCTACATTCTCCTTGATTGGACTCTGAAATGATTTAATTGATATTTCAGGATGATTATCATTCATGTCTGTGACTAGAATTGTTAGCTTACACTGGCCTGATAACACAATGGCGCCCTTGTCCGTTGCTATGACTTCCATATCATACATCCGAAAGTCTTCATAATTAATCATTTCTTTCACCGTTATTTCTCCAGTATTTGGGTTTAAACTAAATGTGTTTTGTGTTTTCTCAGATGTATACAAGCTGTATGTATACACAATATCTGAATTGGTCCCCTCGTCTAAGTCAGTGGCATTCAGTTTAACAACAACACTTCCTATAGGGGAGTTTTCCATTACGTTAATATTGTATGTTTCCTTATCAAACTGAGGGGCGTTGTCATTAGTATCTAAAACGCGAACAAAGATGTTGGCTGTACCGGAGCGCGTCGGGACTCCGCCATCTACAGCGGTCAGAATTAGATTATGTACCCCCTGCTCCTCACGATCTAAAGCTTTCTTCAAAATCAAATCAGCAAACTTTGTCCCGTCTCTCCCTGTCTGAATTTCTAAACTAAAGTGATCACTTTCGCTCAGATGGTATGTTTTAACTGAATTGGTGCCCACATCCGGGTCTACTGCGTTGTTAAGCGAAAAACGTTCTCCTTCTTGGGTGGACTCCGATATGTCCAAATGCATTTCATCTCTTCTAAAATACGGTGCGTTGTCGTTTATGTCCAAAATTTCTAGCTCGATATTAAACATACGAAGGGGATTTTCAATTGTAGCGTCCAGTTTCAAAAAACAATTCGTTTTAGAGCTACAAAGATGCTCTCTATCCATCTTCCGTAAAATGTATAGTTCCCCTGTTTCTTTGTTAACCTCTAGGTACTTAATAGGGGCAACAACATCCAGTCGCATTTGCCTTCGAGTCAACGTTTTAACATCGAGGCCCAAATCCGATGCTAAGTTTGCAACAACAGATCCTTCCTCCATTTCCTCTGGAATGGAATAGTGCGTAACTGTAAACGCTGTTTTAATAAAAGCAGTGGAAAGAAGAAAGACGAGGACATACCTCTCCCATTTTCTTGATCCAATGTGCAACTCCATTGTCCTTTACTAATTCCCTTTTTGTGGACTTAAACTAACTTGAATTGTATTTGCTCGCGAAATTAATGGCATCGAAAAGCTGATGGAAAGCTGTACCACTAGTCACTTAACGTTGTAAATTAAAACAGCGATCGTGTTGTTCAGATGGATTCAGCACCAAGTAGCTGTTCACAGTCGTCTAAGTAATTGGTATGACGCACTGTCATGGCGAACACAGCGTCATGTTAACTGTATTTACCTGACCAACAGCGACCCTTTGTGCCATTGTCATGTCTGCACACTTTGACACTATATCATAAAGACTAAGTGAGGGGGGTGGAGACGATGACAAGAGGTCAAAATATATCTTCCCCTTTCTGAGTCATTTGCGCAGCAGTTAAGCTTGAAGAAAATTCTATTACAGCTGCAAAAACGTGTTCAGCTCATTTTAAATGAGACCAGACATTAAAAATTAAACTGTAAACCTACTCAAATAGCCTTTATGGAGATTTAAATCATACCTGCAGGGTAGAAGCAGCTGAGTCGCTGGTCTCAGTCAGTCCTGTGCTTCTTGGAATACTGGACACAATGTATCTGGAGCCCTTTGGTGCAGGCTGTCTGACTACCAGCTTTCCCTTCCTCGTCTCTGCTAGAAACAGACTGTACCAGTAGGCATCGTTGGAGACTAGGGTGGAATCCGCGATGGTGGAGTTCCTCTCGCTGATCACGCTGTTCCTGGAGGGAGGAGCCGCTTTGCTGGGCTTCGGTTTCTGACACTTCAGCACGCAGGTGACCAATATGGTGATCAGTAACAGGAAAGACACTGAGCCCAGTCCAATCACCAGATACAGGTTGAGGTCTGAGAAGATGTCATATTCTAGAGGCACTTCAGTCATGTCAGAGTAGGCTTTAACAGCAGTTTCCACCGTGGACAGCTTGATGGTGACTGTAGCAGAGAGCGCAGGCTCTCCGTTGTCCTTGGCGATGACAACCAGCCGTTCAGGGCGGGGGTGGGGGGAACCCCCCGGTTGAAACCTTCTCATTTTCTTGTAAAACTTGACCCCCTTTTCTTTTTTTCTTTTTTTTTCCCAATAGTCCTCGGATCTCTCCGTTGTATTGATCCAGACTGAATAAGGTGGCATCAGTCACTTGGAGGAACTGGTATGTTATCCGAGAGTTTTGCACCGAGTCCGTGTCTATGGCTATCACCTTGGAAACAAGGGATCCTTTATCAGTGGATCTGGGGATCTTTTCCTCCACCACAGAGCCATGCGCACGCCATGGAGAGACGATGACTGGAGTGTTGTCATTCTGATCCATAATAACGATGTGAACAGTCACGTTACTGCTGAGTGGAGGAACACCAGAGTCTCTGGCCTCAATGTGGAAAAGAAACACCTTCTCTATTTCATAGTCAAACGTCTTTAGTGCGTAAAGATTACCATTCTCTGGATTGATGGAGAACAGCATGGACATGGAGGTGTTCACTATCTCCTTTTCTATGATGAAATAAACCAGATACTGGTTTTCATGGAGGTCAGGATCAAACGCAGTGAGGGAACTTAACAAGGCCCCAGGTGCGTTATTCTCAGTAACAGGTATAGTGTAGAACGACTGAGGGAACTGTGGGACGTTGTCATTAACGTCTAGTAGTTCTAAAGTCATAGTTTCATTGTCAGATAACGGAGGGGATCCCCTGTCTGTAACAGTGAAAGTGATGTCATATTCTGGCACTTTCTCTCTGTCTAAAGACTCTGAAACTACCAACTCATAATAGTTATCAGAAGACTCTCTTAGCACAAAAGGTAAATTATTTGGAATGTGTAAATCAACTACACCATTTTCACCAGAATCTTTGTCACCGACACTAACTACTGCTATGACTGTATCTACTGCTACATTCTCCTTGATCGGACTCTGGAATGATTTGATAGATATTTCAGGGTGATTATCATTCATATCAGCGACTATAATAGTTAATTTACATTGACCTGATAATGCATTAGCTCCTTTATCCGTTGCTATGACTTCCATGTCATAAACCCTGAAGTCTTCATAATTAATGATTTCCTTAATAATAACTTCACCGGTGTTGGCATTTAAACTGAACATGTCTTGAGTTTTTTCTGATGTATACAAACTATATGAGTAAACTATATCTGAATTTGATCCCTCATCCAAGTCAGTCGCATTTAGTTTAACAACAACGCTTCCTATTGGAGAGTTTTCCATTACATTGATATTGTAACTTTCTTGTTCAAACTGAGGGGTGTTGTCATTCGTATCTAAAACACGAACAATGATACTGGCCGTACCGGAGCGCGTAGGGACTCCGCCATCTACAGCTGTGAGTATTAGATTGTGAACAGCCTGCTTCTCTCGGTCTAAAGACTTTTTCAGAATCAAATCAGTGAATTTTGACCCATCCCTACCTGTCTGTATTTCTATATCAAAATGTTCGCTGTCACTGAGAAAATATGTTTTGATCGAATTCATTCCAACGTCAGGGTCAACTGCGTTATTCAAAGAAAACCTTTCCCCCATGGGCGTTGCTTCAGAAATGTCCAGGTGAATTGAATGCCTCCTAAACACAGGCGCATTGTCATTAATATCCATGATTTCAAGTTCAATGTTGAATATTCTTATTGGACTTTCTAAGGTGACGTCCATTTTCAGAAAACACGTTGTTTTAGAGATGCAGAGGTATTCCCTGTCCATCTTCTCTAAAATGTAAAGCTCCCCCGTTTCTTTGTTCACGTCAAGATATTTCTTGTTAGCAATGACGTCTAATCGCATTTTCCGTCTCGACAGTGTTTGCACATCCAAAGCCAAATCAGAAGCTAAATTAGCGACAACAGAACCTTCCTCCATTTCCTCCGGTATAGAATAGTGTGTAACTGCATATACTGTGTTACAAAATGCAGAGAAAAGAAGAAACATGGAGACGTACCTCTCCCAGACTTTTACTGTATAATGCGCATCCATTGTCCTTTTATCCTATTTTTTGCTATGCGTCAATCAACTGAAATTAATTTCCAATCAGCGAATGAGGAAGTCAGTCTTAGACAACAGTACAGCTTTTAAATCATACGGTAGAATAGAGAGGCATAACCTTATACTTCCGAGACGTTATATACCAAGTAACTGCCCACTGGTCATTGTGAATTCTCACGATGACGCACTGTTATGACGACTATGACATCAAAGTAGAGGGCATTCCACTAGCAAACAGCGACACGTTGTGCATGTAGCAACTCGGCACACAGATTTGTTTTAAAATCGCAACCAACATATATGTGGACAAATAAATCAAATGATTTTGGAGACTATAAAGTGAAGGGTATTCAAGGCCATAGTTTTGCACTTAAATTATGATTTCATCTACTTAATTTCTTTATACTAATGTAAATACACAACTATGAGATTAAGTAAACATGACATTTATGCTCAGACAAAAGGATAGTTGATAGAGATCATTTAAAGTCGGCAAAACTAATTTGATAGGTCGGTGATTCTCACCTGCAGGGTAGAAGCAGCTGAGTCGCTGGTCTCAGTTAGTCCTGTGCTTCTTGGAATACTGGAAACAATGTATCTGGAGCCCTTTGGTGCAGGCTGTCTGACTACCAGCTTTCCCTTCCTCGTCTCTGCTAGAAACAGACTGTACCAGTAGGCATCGTTGGAGACTAGGGTGGAATCTGCGATGGTGGAGTTCCTCTCGCTGATCACGCTGTTCCTGGAGGGAGGAGCCGCTTTGCTGGGATTCGGTTTCTGACACTTCAGCACGCAGGTGACCAATATGGTGATCAGTAACAGGAAAGACACCGAGCCCAGTCCAATCACCAGATACAGGTTGAGGTCTGAGAAGATGTCATATTCTAGAGGCACTTCAGTCATGTCAGAGTAAGCTTTAACAGCAGTCTCCACCGTGGACAGCTTGATGGTGACTGTAGCAGAGAGCGCAGGCTCTCCGTTGTCCTTGGCGATGACAACCAGCCGTTGGTGACGAGGGTCTCTGTAACTAAACATTCTCATAGTCCGGATCTCTCCGTTGTATTGATCCAGACTGAATAAGGTGGCATCAGTCACCTGGAGGAACTGGTATGTTATCCGAGAGTTTTGCACCGAATCCGTGTCTATGGCTATCACCTTGGAAACAAGGGATCCTTTATCAGTGGATCTGGGGATCTTTTCCTCCACCACGGAGCCATGCGCACGCCATGGAGAGACAATGACTGGAGTGTTGTCATTCTGATCCATAATAACGATGTGAACAGTCATGTTACTGCTGAGTGGAGGAACACCAGAGTCTCTGGCCTCAATGTGGAAAAGAAACTCCTTCTCTATTTCATAGTCAAACGTCTTTAGTGCGTAAAGATTACCATTCTCTGGATTGATGGAGAACAGCATGGACATGGAGGTGTTCACTATCTCCTTTTCTATGATGAAATAAACCAGATACTGGTTTTCATGGAGGTCAGGATCAAACGCAGTGAGGGAACTTAACAAGGCCCCGGGTGCGTTATTCTCAGTAACAGGTATAGTGTAGAACGACTGAGGGAACTGTGGAACGTTGTCGTTAACGTCCACGCACGCCATGGAGAGACGATGACTGGAGTGTTGTCATTCTGATCCATAATAACGATGTGAACAGTCATGTTACTGCTGAGTGGAGGAACACCAGAGTCTCTGGCCTCAATGTGGAAAAGAAACTCCTTCTCTATTTCATAGTCAAACGTCTTTAGTGCGTATAGATTACCATTCTCTGGATTGATGGAGAACAGCATGGACATGGAGGTGTTCACTATCTCCTTTTCTATGATGAAATAAACCAGATACTGGTTTTCATGGAGGTCAGGATCAAACGCAGTGAGGGAACTTAACAAGGCCCCGGGTGCGTTATTCTCAGTAACAGGTATAGTGTAGAACGACTGAGGGAACTGTGGAACATTGTCGTTAACGTCCAGTAGTTCTAAAGTCATAGTTTCATTGTCAGATAACAGAGGGGATCCCCTGTCTGTAACAGTGAAAGTGATGTCATATTCTGGCACTTTCTCTCTGTCTAAAGGCTCAGAAACTACCAACTCATAATAGTTATCAGAAGACTCTTTCAGCGCAAAAGGTAAATTATTTGGAATGTGTAGATCAACCTCTCCATTTTCACCAGAATCTTTGTCACTGACACTAACTACTGCTATGATTGTATCCACTGCTACATTCTCTTTGATTGGACTCTGAAATGATTTGATGGATATTTCAGGATGATTATCGTTCATGTCTGTGACTAGAATAGTTAATTTACACTGACCTGATAAAGGATGGGCTCCCTTGTCTGTTGCTATAACTTCCATGTCATAAATCCGAAAGTCTTCATAATTAATCATTTCTTTCACCGTTATCTCACCGGTTTTGGGGTTTAACATGAATGTGTTTTGCGCTTTCTCAGACGTATACAAACTATAGAAGTACATAATTTCTGAGTTGCTTCCCTCATCCAAGTCAGTTGCATTCATTTTAACTACAACGCTTCCAATTGGCGAATTTTCCATAACGCTAATGTTGAAAGTTTCTCTATCAAATAAAGGGGCGTTGTCATTCGTGTCTAGTACGCGAACCATTATACTTGCTGTACCGGAGCGGGGGGGGTCTCCGCCATCTATAGCGGTGAGAATTAGGTTGTGAATAGCTTGCGCCTCTCGGTCCAAAACGTTTTTTAGAATCAAATCAGCAAACTTTGACCCATCTCTACCAGTCTGGATTTCTATATCAAAATGCTCGCTTTCACTTAAAATATATGTTCGCACGGAGTTTGACCCAACGTCAGGATCGACTGCGTTGTTAACAGAAAAACGTTCTCCTGCCTGGGTTGCTTCAGATATATCCAGATTGATGGTGTCCCTTCGAAAATGAGGCGCGTTGTCGTTGATATCTAGTATCTCTATTTCGATATAAAATATCCGTTGGGGGTTTTCTATTATCGCTTCCATTTTAAGGAAACAAGACGTCGATGTCTTCGTTGTACATAGATACTCCCTGTCGATTCTCTCTACAATGTATAGCTCTCCTGTGTCTTTGTTCACATCCAGATATTTTTTGTTAGCTATGACGTCTAAACGCATTTTCCTCTTGGTCAGTGTTTTCACATCCAAACCCAAATCAGAGGCTAAATTTGCGACCACGGAACCTTCCTCCATTTCCTCCGAGATAGAATAGTGTGTAACTGCAGATGCTGCGTTCAGCATTGCAAAGAATATTAAGATGACCGAGACATACCTCTCACAGCGTGTTGTTGTAAAAGACGCATCCATTGTTCTTCTCATCTTATTCCTTACTGTCAGTCAATAGGTATGAATGTCTGATAACCAAGTTAGAAGGTGAAACTTAAACGTTAGCACAATGTTGACATTGAAATTATTCCAGTGGAGTAATATAAAACCTTTTATTTCCGAGGGTTAACCACCGAGTTGTTCAGCACCGAGGAGCTGTCCAGTGTTCATTATCTGACGTTGAACTATGAGGCACTTTCATTGCGACCATGACTTCACGGTCCTGTGTATTTCATTGGCGGACAGCGGCACATGGAGTAAGTAACAAGTAAGTACAGTGATCTCCTTAATGGCAAGTAGTCTAAATGCAGATGTTGGATGAATGTAAAATAAAAAGACATGGGTTAAAGACCATTATTGTCCTGTCATCATGATTTTTTGGTGGAAAATGTGTGATATTGGATAAGACTTGGTTAGGAAAGATATATTTGACTTTTTTAAGACTGAGGTGTTACACTTGCATTGGCGCTGGAATTGTTAGCAGTCTCTTTTGTTACAAGTATTTGGGGTGATAGAACCATGTCAATCATGTAGGCAACAGCCATGGGGGAGCAGCTAAACAGTACCAATAGAATAGGTAATGAAATTTTTACCTGCAGAGTAGAAGCAGCTGAGTCGCTGGTCTCAGTCAGTCCTGTGCTTCTTGGAATACTGGACACAATGTATCTGGAGCCCTTTGGTACAGGCTGTCTGACTACCAGCTTTCCCTTCCTCGTCTCTGCTAGAAACAGACTGTACCAGTAGGCATCGTTTGAGACCAGGGTGGAATCTGCGATGGTGGAGTTCCTCTCGCTGATCACGCTGTTCCTGGAGGGAGGAGCCGCTTTGCTGGGCTTCGGTTTCTGACACTTCAGCACGCAGGTGACCAATATGGTGATCAGTAACAGGAAAGACACTGAGCCCAGTCCAATCACCAGATACAGGTTGAGGTCTGAGAAGATGTCATATTCTAGATGCACTTCAGTCATGTCAGAGTAAGCTTTAACAGCAGTCTCCACCGTAGACAACTTGATGGTGACTGTAGCAGAGAGCGCAGGCTCACCGCTCATGCTCAGCATACCACTGCCCCAGGCACCACGTCGACACACGACCCGTTCCGCCGTCGACGCGTGGTATTATTATTTCAGATACTCTTGTTATTACCTGAAACTATATTTCTATTATGCCGTGAAACTCCTCCTCCGTTGTTATTGGGATCTTCAGACTGAATAAGGACATCCAGTACAAGACGCTGCAAGAAGAGCACTCTGGTATGCGTCTTAGTCGTTATTTAGGTTTGTTTTTTTATGTAGTTGCACATCCGAGGTTTCTCCTTTGTGATCTCTCATGGCTATTCAGCCTTTGGATAATAAGGGAGAATCTTTATTCAGTGGGTGTACTGGAGTGTATGCTTCTCTCCTCTGAGCCAGATAACAAGACCATGTTGCAACGCATGAGAGACAATGACTCGTAGTGGTCTTGAGTTCTGTTATCCGCGATCTCCATACATAGTACGATGGTGATATTCAGTTCACGATTGTAATTATTTGCACTGCTGAGTGGAGAAACAAATATATATACGCAACACCAGAGTCTCTGGCCTCAATGTGGAAAAGAAACTCCTTCTCTATTTCATAGTCAAACGTCTTTAGTGCGTAAAGATTACCATTCTCTGGATTGATGGAGAACAGCATGGACATGGAGGTGTTCACTATCTCCTTTTCTATGATGAAATAAACCAGATACTGGTTTTCATGGAGGTCAGGATCAAACGCAGTGAGGGAACTTAACAAGGCCCCGGGTGCGTTATTCTCAGTAACAGGTATAGTGTAGAACGACTGAGGGAACTGTGGAACGTTGTCGTTAACGTCCAATAGTTCTAAAGTCATAGTTTCATTGTCAGATAACGGAGGGGATCCCCTGTCTGTAACAGTGAAAGTGATGTCATATTCTGGCACTTTCTCTCTATCTAAAGACTCGGAAACTACCAACTCATAATAGTTATCAGAAGACTCTCTCAGCGCAAAAGGTAAATTATTTGGAATGTGTAAATCAACTACACCATTTTCACCAGAATCTTTGTCACCGACACTAACTACTGCTATGACTGTATCTACTGCTACATTCTCCTTGATCGGACTCTGGAATGATTTGATGGATATTTCAGGGTGATTGTCATTCATATCTGTGACTTTAATTTTTAGTTTGCATTGACCTGATAAGGAATTGATTCCTTTATCCGTTGCTATGACCTCCATATCATACATCCTAAAGTCTTCATAATTAACCATATCTTTCACTGTTATTTCTCCAGTATTTGGGTTTAAACTGAATGTGTTCTGTGTTTTCTCAGATGTATACAAACTGTATGTATACACAATATCTGAATTGGTCCCCTCGTCTAAGTCAGTGGCATTCAGTTTAACGACAACACTTCCGATAGGGGAGTTTTCCATCACATAAATGTCATATGTTTCCTTATCAAACTGAGGGGCGTTGTCATTAGTATCTAGTACTCGAACAATGATGCTGGCTGTACCCGTGCGCGCGGGGACTCCGCCATCTACAGCAGTAAGGATTAAATTGTGTACAGCTTGTTCTTCTCGGTCCAAAGTTTTTTTCAATATCAAGTCAGCAAATTTCGACCCATCTCTTCCCGCTTGAATTTCAATGGCAAAATGAACGCTTTCGCTCAAAAGATACGTTTTCACTGAGTTTGAACCAACATCAGAGTCAACGGCATTGTTCACTGAAAAACGTTCACCCGCCTGGGTTGATTCTGAAATGTCCAAGTTGATTTTATCTCTGCGGAAATGCGGTGCGTTATCATTAATATCCATGATCTCTAATTCGATGTAGAATATCCGCTGAGGGTTTTCAATTATTGCTTCCATTTTTAAATAACAAGATGTCTTGGCGGGACAGAGAAGCTCTCTATCAATCCTTTCCAAAATGTACAGTTCTCCCGTTTCTTTCTTAACGTCAATATATTTCTTATTTGCGATTACATCTAACCGCAACTTCCGTTTAATTAACGTTTTCACATCCAGACCCAAATCAGAAACTAAATTGGCAACCACAGAACCTTCTTCCATTTCCTCCGGAATAGAATAGTGTGTTACTGCAGACGCTGCGTTCAGCATAGTACAGACAATAAGAAAGACCGAGACGTACCTCGCCCAGTGTTTTGCGCTGCAAAACGACTCCATTGTTCTCTTATTTATTTTTACGTAGTCCGCCAAACGGTTTCAGTCACAAGCTAGGACGTAATAATTGGACATGATCGCCACCTTATTCGTGAAAATGTGCCTACTCGTTAGCCTATCCAGATTTCTTAAGGATCCAGCAGCAATGAGATACCCAATGTTAATGCTCTGACCTCTCAACGATGACTCACCGTCATAGCGAACATGACCTCACAATCGAAAGTGTTTTATTGGCTTGCAGCGACTCTTAGTGCAAATGATGAGCATACACAGTTTACCTACGTGAACTAGTTGCTTGGAACCTTCGATCAAATATTCAGACCTGCACTCGTAAAACGGGAAGATCAACTGCGCGTTATGGATCGTGTCCATTTAGAAAATTTTGAAAAAAGGACATGTTTGATTCGTTTTTCTTTTTTTGTTTTCTTTTTTGCTTAATTACTCAATGGTAGCCTAATAACCTTTTTATGTAAGGCTGTGGCACAAAGCAATAGATGTAACAATGCTTAATTTCATGGAATATTTTACATATTAAAGACAACGATAACTCATAACTCTAAAAACTGTCATCTCACCTGCAGAGTAGAAGCAGCTGAGTCGCTGGTCTCAGTCAGTCCTGTGCTTCTTGGAATACTGGACACAATGTATCTGGAGCCCTTTGGTGCAGGCTGTCTGGACTACAGCTTCCCTTCCTCCGTCTCTGCCCTAGAAACAAGACGATGTACCAGTTATGCGATCGATTGCACGGAGACACTAGGGCGGTGGAATCTGCGATGGTGGAGTTCCTCTCGCTATCACGCTTGCCTGGAGGGAGGAGCCGCTTTGCTGCTGGCCTTCGGTTTCTGACACTTCACAGTCTCTTACACCAGTATTCACGTAGGACTGCACCTAACCTGATGCATTAAGCTGTTTGTCATAACTGTAGTTAACCAGATGAAATAGCAGCACTCGAGTCACCAGTACGACATAAGTCACACTAGTTACATACAAGTTTCAGCAAGTGTGGATGTGGCATCGAGATACAGATAGTATACAGTATTCTAGTATTAGCGCTACTTACTACACGAGTATGTATTCAGTGCAAGGATAGGCTACCTTAGCACCGCAATGTATATCTCTTCCTATCCAGGATGCAGAGCGTAACCGTATGATATATTGTATCGTTGATGGACACTCAATTATTAGTTAGTTTTTGATAATGCATGTGTAGATGGATGCTTGCTTAGTAGTCTGTCTACTACGATTTAGTACATCGTCATATGTGTGCGTTTTGCGTGGCGTAGGTAGCGTGCCTGTCATTGAACTGCCACCAACGTCCTGACCACGCGAGCTCACGTATTAGATCTAAACCATAACATCTTATCGACTGCATCTCGCCGACTAGCCGACACAGTGTAGCCTCCCAGCATCATCCTAATCCTAGTCTTGAAACAAGGGATCCTTATAATCAGTGGATCTGCATCTTTCTCCCTCTCTCACACAGAGCATGTTGCCACTGCCATGGCCCATGTTATGACGTGTTGTCATTCTGATCCATAATAACGATGTGAACAGTCACGTTACTGCTGAGTGGAGGAACACCAGAGTCTCTGGCCTCAATGTGGAAAAGAAACTCCCTCTCTATTTCATAGTCAAACGTCTTTAGTGCGTAAAGATTACCATTCTCTGGATTGATGGAGAACAGCATGGACATGGAGGTGTTCACTATCTCCTTTTCTATGATGAAATAAACCAGATACTGGTTTTCATGGAGGTCAGGATCAAACGCAGTGAGGGAACTTAACAAGGCCCCAGGTGCGTTATTCTCAGTAACAGGTATAGTGTAGAACGACTGAGGGAACTGTGGAACGTTGTCGTTAACGTCCAGTAGTTCTAAAGTCATAGTTTCATTGTCAGATAACGGAGGGGATCCCCTGTCTGTAACAGTGAAAGTGATGTCATATTCTGGCACTTTCTCTCTGTCTAAAGGCTCAGAAACGACCAACTCATAATAGTTGTCAGAAGACTCTCTCAGCGCAAAAGGTAAATTATTTTGAATACTTAAATCCACTTCTCCATTTTCACCAGAGTCCTTGTCACCAATACTAACTACTGCTATGACTGTATCCACTGCTACATTCTCCTTGATTGGACTATGGAATGATTTAATTGATATTTCAGGATGATTATCATTCATATCTGTTACCAAAATGGTTAATTTACACTGGCCTGATAATGGATTCACACCCTTATCAGTTGATATTACCTCCATGTCATACAATCTAAAATCTTCATAATTAATCATTTCCTTTACTGTTATTTCTCCTGTGTTAGGGTTTAAATTAAACGTTTCTTGTGTTTTCTCAGACGTGTACAAACTATATGAGTATACTATGTCTGAATTAGTCCCCTCGTCTAAATCAGTTGCATTCAGTTTGACCACAAGGCTACCAATTGGCGAATTTTCAACAAATTCTATAGTGTAGGTTTCTTTATCGAACTGAGGGGCGTTGTCATTTGTATCTAAGACGCGAATAATAATGCTGGCTGTACCAGACCGCGTGGGTATGCCGCCATCCACAGCTGTAAGTATTAGATTATGAACAGCCTGGTTCTCTCTGTCTAAAGCCTTCTTCAAAATTAAATTAGTGAATTTTGATCCATCACGTCCTGTCTGAATTTCAATGTTGAAATGATCACTTTCGCTCAAGTAGTAGGTTTTGATAGAATTTGTACCAATGTCTGGGTCTACGGCGTTGGTCAATGCGAATCTTTCGCCAGCAGGGGTAGACTCAGAGATGTCCAAATGCATTGTATCCCTTCGAAAATTAGGTGCATTGTCATTTATGTCCAGGACTTCTAATTCAATATTAAACATCCTTATCGGATTTTCGATTGTAGCATCCAGTTTAAGAAAGCATGTCGTTTTTGATATGCAGAGGTATTCCCTGTCGATTTTCTCAACGATGTACAGTTCCCCAGTTTCTTTGTTCACATCTAAGTATTTTTTATTAGCGATAACATCCAAGCGCATTTTTCTTTTGCTAAGGGTTTTCACATCAAGTCCCAAATCCGCAGCTAAATTAGCTACTACCGAACCTTCCTTTAGTTCTTCTGGAATGGAATAATGCGTAACTGCAGAAACTGTGTTCAGAACGGCAAATAAAAGAAGAAAGACCGAAACATACCATCTCCTCGCCTGGACCTCATTGTGTAGCTCCATTGTTCAACAACACTGGAAAACGGTCGATAACGCAGTATATCGCAACAGACTGTAGTTTGTCCTCTACAATTTTCTGAAAATGTTATGAACCTTCAAGGTACTTATTGGTCTTGTGGTCTTGCACTACTGCAGAAATCCTTTCTGTACCCGATGTCGGAGTCAGCACCTGCAGCTGTTCCACAATATGATGCGCGACATGGCAATCATTACATCACGAGTGAACGGTTAAGCTGGTTAACAGCGACGCTGTGCGCATTTGACCGGTTAGCACGACTCAGGTCATGTCATACTATTGAAATCATGGAGGAGGTTTTGAGAGAGTAAATATTGTCTTAATTATACGTCAGAAACAGTATGGCATTGCAGCCTAAAAACGTCTTAGCTGAGCATACACTCATCGTAAGAAGACAAAATATTATTCTCTCACCTGCAGAGTGGAAGCAGCTGAGTCGCTGGTCTCAGTCAGTCCTGTACTTCTTGGAATACTGGACACAATGTATCTGGAGCCCTTTGGTGCAGGCTGTCTGACTACCAGCTTTCCCTTCCTCGTCTCTGCTAGAAACAGACTGTACCAGTAGGCATCGTTGGAGACCAAGGTGGAATCTGCGATGGTGGAGTTCCTCTCGCTGATCACGCTGTTCCTGGAGGGAGGAGCCGCTTTGCTGGGCTTCGGTTTCTGACACTTCAGCACGCAGGTGACCAATATGGTGATCAGTAACAGGAAAGACACCGAGCCCAGTCCAATCACCAGATACAGGTTGAGGTCTGAGAAGATGTCATATTCTAGAGGCACTTCAGTCATGTCAGAGTAGGCTTTAACAGCAGTCTCCACCGTGGACAGCTTGATGGTGACTGTAGCAGAGAGCGCAGGCTCTCCGTTGTCCTTGGCGATGACAACCAGCCGTTGGTGGCGTGGATCTCTGTAACTGAACATTCTCATAGTCCGGATCTCTCCGTTGTATTGATCCAGACTGAATAAGGTGGCATCAGTCACCTGGAGGAACTGGTATGTTATCCGAGAGTTCTGTACAGAGTCAGTATCAATGGCTATCACCTTGGAAACAAGGGATCCTTTATCAGTGGATCTGGGTATCTTTTCCTCCACCACGGAGCCATGTGCACGCCATGGAGAGACGATGACTGGAGTGTTGTCATTCTGATCCATAATAACGATGTGAACAGTCACGTTACTGCTGAGTGGAGGAACACCAGAGTCTCTGGCCTCAATGTGGAAAAGAAACTCCCTCTCTATTTCATAGTCAAACGTCTTTAGTGCGTAAAGATTACCATTCTCTGGATTGATGGAGAACAGCATGGACATGGAGGTGTTCACTATCTCCTTTTCTATGATGAAATAAACCAGATACTGGTTTTCATGGAGGTCAGGATCAAACGCAGTGAGGGAACTTAACAAGGCCCCAGGTGCGTTATTCTCAGTAACAGGTATAGTGTAGAACGACTGAGGGAACTGTGGAACGTTGTCGTTAACGTCCAGTAGTTCTAAAGTCATAGTTTCATTGTCAGATAACGGAGGGGATCCCCTGTCTGTAACAGTGAAAGTGATGTCATATTCTGGCACTTTCTCTCTGTCTAAAGGCTCAGAAACTACCAACTCATAATAGTTGTCAGAAGACTCTCTCAGCGCAAAAGGTAAATTATTCGAAATATATAAATCAATGACACCATTATCACCAGAATCTTTGTCACTGACACTAACTACGGCTATGACTGTATCTACTTCTACATTCTCCTTGATCGGGCTCTGGAATGATTTGATGGATATTTCAGGATGATTATCATTCATATCAGTGACTAGAATAGTTAATTTACACTGACTTGATGCAGGATTACCTCCTTTATCTGTTGCTATAACTTCCATGTCATAGATCCGAAAGTCTTCATAATTAATCATTCCCCTCACCATTATTTCCCCACTATTTGGGTTTAAACTGAATGTGTTTTGTGTTTTCTCCGATGTATAGAAACTATACGAGTATATGATATCGGAATTAGTCCCCTCATCTAAGTCAGTAGCATTTAGCCTGACAACGATGCTTCCAATAGGAGAGTTTTCCATTATGCTAATGTTATAAGTTTCTTTATCAAACTGTGGGGCGTTGTCATTTGTATCTATTACACGAACAATGATGCTGGCTGTACCGGAGCGTGTCGGCACTCCGCCATCAACCGCAGTTAGTACAAGGTTATGAACGGCTTGCGCTTCTCTGTCTAAGGCCCTTTTCAAAATCAAATCAGCAAATTTGGACCCATCCCTACCGGTCTGAATTTCTATTGTAAAGTGTTCACTCTCGCTTAAAATATAGGTCTTGACGGAGTTTGAACCAACGTCAGGGTCGACTGCGTTGTTCACAGAGAAACGTTCTCCAGCCTGGGTTGCTTCGGATATATCTAAGTCTATAGTGTCCCTCCGAAAATGCGGTGCGTTATCATTTATGTCCATTATCTCAATTTCGATGTAGAATATTCGCTTCGGGTTCTCAAGTATTGCTTCCATTTTCAAGTAACAAGATGTTTTGGCAAGGCAAAGATATTCTCTGTCAATTCTCTCTACAATATACAGCTCTCCCGTCTCTTTGTTCACATCCAGATATTTCTTATTCGCTATAATGTCCAACCGCATATTTCTTTTACTTAATGTTTTCACGTCCAGTCCTAAATCGGTGGCTAAATTAGCGACCACAGAACCTTCCTCCATTTCTTCTGGAATAGAATAGTGTGTAACTGCAGACCCTACATCCAGCATCGCAGAGAAAAAGAGAAAGATTGAGACGTACCTTTCCCAGTGCTTTGCTAGGTATTTCGCCTCCATTGTTCTCATTTTTGTACAGTCCACTGATCTGATACAAACTCTAGCAACTACAAACTGGTATTCTTGGAAATGATCGACATTTAACCCTTATTTAAACATGCCTGCAGAACCGCTTTTTCCAGATTGTTTTCTTCTTAGGAATCAGCAGCAATGAGCTGTCCAATGTTAATGATCAGAGTCTCCTGCTATGACCCACTATCGGCGACGATGACCTCACAATGAAATTTATTTTATTGGCTTACAGCGACTCTTAGTGCGAAGGAAACGCATGTACTCCTCTGTTTTGTTGTGTGGAAGCTACGAACAAATGTTCCATCTTTTATTTGCTAAACAAAGTTAATAGGCTTCATGGAATGTGTGAAAAAAGTGCTTTGTTTTTTCAATATCATTTGCTGTTTTTGATATAGCCAGTATGGTATTGTGTTTTATGAGGCCGTGTCAGGAACACAAGAAGTAACACGTCTTATTTTCATTGAAAGTAATTATACAGTATTTAACATCAACTCACAAACATTGACAGATTTAAATGTAATTCTTAGCATATGTTAGAAATGTGAAAAGCCCTCATCTCACCTGCAGAGTGGAAGCAGCTGAGTCGCTGGTCTCAGTCAGTCCTGTGCTTCTTGGAATACTGGACACAATGTATCTGGAGCCCTTTGGTGCAGGCTGTCTGACTACCAGCTTTCCCTTCCTCGTCTCTGCTAGAAACAGACTGTACCAGTAAGCATCGTTGGAGACCAAGGTGGAGTCCGCGATGGTGGAGTTCCTCTCGCTGATCACGCTGTTCCTGGAGGGAGGAGCCGCTTTGCTGGGCTTCGGTTTCTGACACTTCAGCACGCAGGTGACCAATATGGTGATCAGTAACAGGAAAGACACTGAGCCCAGTCCAATCACCAGATACAGGTTGAGGTCTGAGAAGATGTCATATTCTAGAGGCACTTCAGTCATGTCAGAGTAAGCTTTAACAGCAGTCTCCACCGTAGACAGCTTGATGGTGACTGTAGCAGAGAGCGCAGGTTCTCCGTTGTCCTTGGCAATGACAACCAGCCGTTGGTGACGTGGATCTCTGTAACTGAACATTCTCATAGTCCGGATCTCTCCGTTGTATTGATCCAGACTGAATAACGTGGCGTCAGTCACCTGGAGGAACTGGTATGTTATCCGAGAATTCTGTACAGAGTCAGTATCGATGGCTATCACCTTGGAAACAAGGGATCCTTTATCAGTGGATCTGGGTATCTTTTCCTCCACCACGGAGCCATGTGCACGCCATGGAGAGACAATGACTGGAGTGTTGTCATTCTGATCCATAATAACGATGTGAACAGTCACGTTACTGCTGAGTGGAGGAACACCAGAGTCTCTGGCCTCAATGTGGAAAAGAAACTCCTTCTCTATTTCATAGTCAAACGTCTTTAGTGCGTAAAGATTACCATTCTCTGGATTGATGGAGAACAGCATGGACATGGAGATGTTCACTATCTCCTTTTCTATGATGAAATAAACCAGATACTGGTTTTCATGGTGATCTGGATCAAACGCAGTGAGGGAACTTAACAAGGCCCCAGGTGCGTTATTCTCAGTAACAGGTATAGTGTAGAACGACTGAGGGAACTGGGGTGAATTGTCATTAACATCCAATAAATGTAAAGTAATTGTTTCATTGTCTGATAAAGAGGGCGTCCCTCCATCACTCACTACCAGTGTGATGTCATACTCCAGAACCTTTTCACGGTCTAAAGGTTCCGACACTATGAGCTCATAAAGAAAATCAGAGGTCTTGTTCAACATGAATGGTAGAGGCTGGCTAATTGATAGGCTCACCTTGCCATTGTTTCCCATGTCCTTGTCGCTTACACCTATTAGAGCTATGACTGTGCCGACGGGGATGTCCTCGTTTACGGTACCTTTCAGAGATGTAATAGTAATTTCTGGATAGTTATCGTTCATATCTGTCACGTGAACGATTAGTTTACACTGGCCGAAAAGGGGCTGCGGGCCTTTGTCCTTTGCCTCGATGTGCATCTCGTAGAATTTCATGTCCTCAAAGTCAACAGTTCCCTTTACTGTTATCTCTCCAGTGTTTGGATTCAGTGCAAAGATTTCCTGAGTTTTCTCAGACGTGTAAAGTGTAAACGCATACGTTATGTCTGCGTTTAGACCCTCGTCTATATCTGTGGCGTTTAGTTTCGTTAGAACTGTTCCAATTGGGGCGTTCTCGGTCATGTTAACGGAAAAAACTGGGAGGTCGAAACGAGGGGCGTTGTCGTTGGTATCCTGCACTCGAACAACAATATTTGCTGTGCCAGAGCGTGCTGGGATTCCGCCGTCAATTGCCGTTAATATCAGATTGTGAACCGAGTGCTGTTCTCGGTCTAAGGCATTTGTCAAAACTAAGTCAACATATTTAGTGCCATCACTCCCTGTCTGAATTTCTATGGTGAAATGTTCACTTTCACTAAGCTGATAAGTTTTGACTGTGTTAATACCAACGTCTGGGTCAACTGCATTGGGTAAGGAGAATCTCTCTCCCGGTGTGGCTGATTCTGAAACGTCCAACTCCACCCTGTCTCTTCGGAAATGAGGAGCGTTGTCATTTATATCTGTAATTTCCAACTCAATGTTGAAAATGCGCAATGGACTTTCTATGATAAGATCTAGTTTAACAAAACATGTCGTCGCCGTTTTCGTCGGACAAAGGTACTCTCTGTCTATTTTCTCCACGATAGATAGCTCGCCAGTTTTTTTATTGACATCCAGGTATTTTTTGCTATGAAAAATATCGAGCTTTACCTCACGGTGTACCAATCCTCCAAGCTCCAATCCCAAATCTGCGGCCAAATTCGCCACTACTGAGCCTCTTTCCATCTCCTCGGGAATGGAGTACCTCGTAACAGACAAAGCAGTGCGCCATACCACACACAACGATACGACAATCCAGAGTCCTTTTTGCTGCATCCTTATTGCAACAGGGTTTCTTCCCAATGTTACTAGCGTTGACGTTCTTAAAACAACAAAAACAAATAGGATCTTGGTGGTTTTAGTCTGCGTTGCAGTGTTTCTAAAATAATTGCTTGACTGTCCTACAGAACAGATAATTTGGAGTGTATTGGCTAGCTCGTTGTACTCTGTGGTATTTACTAGTGAACAGTGACACCGTGTGCCTAAAACACTGCTGTTATAAACCCTAGTCGCAGACTCGCATAGACAAACGCATATGCGCACGTATCTTTAAAAACAATTGAGAGCACTGATTGTCGCGATGTGATGAGGGTAAAATGATGTAAAATGCCTATTTCCACTATTTGAAAGTAACTATTATATGTTAACATGTTCAATTCCTGATGGGACTAGCTACAAATCATTTAGTGGAATATTTGTAGCATTAGTTTCTTCGATGTATTTCAACATTATGCGCATGGACATGAACTGTTAAATATCAGGTCATTCCTATATCACGCTGCTATAACATATCTAACTATAGCTATAGTTGTCATCAACCGCAACAGTCAACAGTAGGCTCTTCAGAATCAGCTCGACACTTCAGCACCACGCAAATGGACAGCGCCCAACTGACAACTCCATGCAACCCAGCCGACTTTCAAACAATCCTTTGCGTTTAAATTACCTCCCTCCGAGATCACATTACTGTGCATTGGCCTAATTTGATGGTAAGTTATTTGCTAGACAAATTTCCATGAATGGAGAATGGCGACAACATAGGAAACGGTTGAAAATTAAACTTTGATTGATATTGAAAATGGTTTGATATTCTGAAATGGTATACCGAAATGACTTGTTCTCTCATTCATGTATTGGTAAAGCATATTACTCATCCTTAAAAGACTTTTGCACAGTGTCATGTCTTCCTTTCTCGTCTCGCTTCATATCGTTCTGTTTCTTGCTCAAATGCGCTCTCTGGTGGAGATAAAAAGGAAAGGCTCAGAGAGGTTTTTTAATTAAATGAGAACAAGATGTCAAGCACTGCTTGAATGTTTTAGGTGGTATATATTTAAATATATATACATATGTATCTTATATATAAAAATAAGACCCCACAAGACATGTACATACTCCCATCCAGACTACAACTGCTGTATGCAAGTATGAATGACTGTTAACCTCCTCAGCCCTATAATGTCTCCTGTGATGTTTGTTCATTTAGTTTTGTCTTTCCTCTCTATTTCTCCCAGGTGCGTCAGTGTGTGTGTGCTTCCTCCTCTGGCCAGTTCTACCCATGATTTGTCATTTTGGTGCCCATCCCTGTTCATCTTTTCTATTGTCAGACAATCACTGGATGATTTACTTCCTGATTCCAGGAAGGGATGAGGATGGGCTTCACTCATGTTCTGAGTAAAAAAGGCATCTATTTCACATTGAGGTTAGTACAGTAGTAGATGTAGTTAGTAGAACAGGTTAATACTGCTGTTCATATATACAGTATATCTTTACAGCAAAGTAACATGCACACCTACAGTATGACCATGTTTAGCAAGCAAGACAGTGGCTTCATATGATCCCCAGGCTATGTATGCACTTAAGACATGTGTTTTTCTTACGTTCAGTACGCCTCTTGAAGATGTCGCTCATGGTTTGTGAGCGCTGCAAAGGCGGTGCTGCGTCTCAAGCCTCTCTATTTTAAGGTGACAGCTCCACTTTCACGTTCACATTCATCTGAGTGAGCCCATCAATCTGACCTAAATAGCCCAGGCCTGCCACCATCCATCCCAACGGTACACCTCCCCAGCCATGGACCTGGTTACCTAGGTTACCCTCCAGTTCGAGGGGCCTGTGTTTCTCTGAGGACAACACATCCTTATTAGCAGAATTATTCTCAATCGGAGGCACGCGCCGACCTAATTATCCCTCCTGCATTCAGCTGATACTCATCTGTTGACATTCGGAACTCATTCCGCGATAAATTAAAAGGAAAAGGGCATGGCAAGAGGGGGGGCGAGGGTCGGTGGATTGAGTCCAGGTGTGGCATTTGGATTTGCGGGCCCCTTCCCGACGCTTGTCCCCATGGCTCACCATCTTAATTAAAATGATATTTCGAGAAGAGAATTTGTTTGTTCAGATAATGAACCTTGGCTATTCTCTGCAGGCGAAAGAAAATGCAAGCACTTCAATTAGCATATGTTAGCATTTTACAATGTTTATTCTGTGCTATGAAAAAGCTTACCGACGCAAAAAGCTCGCCCCAATGCCGACTTTGTTTTCCCAGAACACAAGTTTATAGTTTCTATCTTCCAACAACCCCCCACTTACTTAAGCCTAACAATGTATGCGTAGCTGATAATAGGCCTCTAACCATATGAAATCGTACCATACCATATAAGTACACACACTGACATTTGTCCTGTATGAACACAAAAAACTCTATGAGAAAAAATACTTTATTTGAGAAATGTATAGACTATACATGAGTTGGAGAGAGCTTTCCTTCGGCCTTTTAGAGTCAACTGAAGTTTGCACATCATACATTAATCATGTTCACACAAATTGTTCTTTTATGATTTTTTAAGTATGATGTTTGTGATCAAATAGTGGATTAACACAACTTGATTGTATATTTGTCACTAAACATTAAAAAATATAATTCCATAACAATGTGCAAATTGATGCCCAAAATTTCAGACCTTTTTGGATGTTTCCATTTAAATCGTTTGCTGCTCACTGATTGTCAAATAATAATAATAATAACAGTAACAGTAGTTTACAGAAGAACACAGAATAAGGAAATAAGTTTCAAGGTCTCAAATAACATCCAGTGCCATTTCAGTTCAAGGAACTCTTTTAGAAATTCATTTATTGACACTGAATCCTACCTGCCATAGTGAATCCCTCTCCAAGTAGAGCTTGACTGTTCATTCATTCACATGTGTTAATGTTCTCATTCAGCCGTCTGTTTTGTATTATTTAACAACAGTACATTAGTTCAGTCATTTAGAGATCTCTGTTCTTGTCTAGTCACTTCCCGCAGCATGTTCATCATCCTTCCATCCCTGGTCTGTCTCAGAGCCTTCTTGTTAATCGTTATACAGGTCATTGTTGATGACAGCCGTCTCCCCCTGGGGCTCGTAGTTGGACATCTGGAGACGCCTCCTCTTGCCGAAGGTGGAGAAGGAGTTGTGGACGTCCAGCTCGCTGCGGTGCACCGCCGGCCTCAGGGTGCAGAGGGCCGAGGGCGTCCCGGGGATGTACACATTGTGTTGGTAGTCAGGCGGAGGGTGAGGGTGTGGGTGCGGGTGGGGATTCGGTGGTGGGAGGGAGGGGTGAGCAGGGGGGAGGGAGGGCTGCTGCTGCTGGGGTGGAGGAGTGCAGCGCGGTGTCCAGGAACGAGGGGGCACAGCGGTGGTGGAGCCGGCCGACGGAGACATCTTGTAGTCTGTGGGAGGGAAAGATTAATGAGGTATTAGGGACAGAAGAAGAATTGTAACATGGATGTTTGTTCTGTGTGTGTTTCTGTGTGTGTGTGAATGTGCATGTCGAGGCCTCTTTACCTCTCATGTGAGTCCCCCAAGTCCAGTACTGGCCAGTAGCCATGGGTGTGATGTAGTTGTCTGGGTCTGCATGCATGGCCTTGCGCATCAATGTGCCATCCATGTTGATAGAGTTATAACTGGAGCAGAGACGGCAGCATAAACACTGGTCAGTACAGAATGACAACACCAATGATGACACCGGGTCTATAGCTTAGTTTGTAAGGGAAATGCTATAAAGTAATTTGATGTTCTGTCATGAGACAGGGCGTCCATGAAGGTGTCATTCAATAAATCATTTTAAACACAAAAGACAATGTTACCTTTTCAGCGATGAATTCTGGTTCTTTGTGAGAGTCCAGTCTGTATTTGCTTGCTTCAGCTGCAGAAAATGAGGGAAATTAAAGGTGTGAAATTTAATACAGGAAAATGTCAACCAATCATTCTTTAATATGCATCCACATATTTTGTGTGGGGTGTATACCATAGGTTACAGAGTTCGATGAGCGTCAGATATATTTTCACATGGAGTATTACTGCTCTCTTGTGGATGTTTGTAGTATTTCTCAGCCATTTCTACGAGAGCAGTACGGTTCTCTGAGCCTTGAGGAATGACTCGCCTGTCACTTATTTGGCTTTCTTCTTCCGTAGCGCAGCGGGTGGGGTGAGGAGTGATGTTTATTCCTGGCATAATTCTCATAGTATAGATTCCACGCTCTATTAATTCACTTAGAGTTGCTAACAAGGAGAATGCGACGTAAGCGTATTATTAGAATCGGTATTCAAAATACATTCCGCGCTAGCTCCGCACAAAAACCAATTAGAACCCCACCGGGATGAAACGAAACACGATTTTAATCTTCAAAGGAAACCGTGCCACTGAGGAAATTAGGAAAATTATACACGTAATTGTTTTGTGGGTTTTATGCATTATTTTTACATTATTATTGCCCTGATGCTCCTAGAGCATGTTTTTTAATTAAAGTCTCACCGAGAGCTAAAAAAGTTTGCAGTCCTTGCAGCTTTTTACCTTATCTGGGTCATCTCATAGGCTTACCTGTTCTCACTTAACTAACCAGCTAAACTGAGCATTTGGGATCACCGAAAGATCATTATATCCTCTTTCACCTTCAATTGAGGTCGATGTGCCTGTTAGTTGATGGTAGACCAATGTCATGAAACCCAACCATACTGTCATGGCATCAAGTCTGGTGCGGACTAGTGCTTCATTCGCATGATGTGCACATCTCAAGAATGAGTCATAGGGGGACGCTAAGGCGGAACCACAGGGGTGATTTAAGGGAACCAATTAACGTCATCAAGGACACCATGGCCCTTGAGGGATATAGCCGCGAGCTGAACAATCACCATGACCTCAAATCCTCTCTTTTCATGGCCATGGGGGCGCTATGTGAAGAAACTGATTTTTTTGTTGTCGTCAATACAATGACATAGACTTTACATTCTAGGGAAAATTGTAACCCGGTCGTCAGCCACTATCTGTCTGCATTGTCGTGTGTGATACAATACGTACACATTCACGGTCCACCGATCCTATCAAGTAGATTTGGAGAAACAGCGGTGTCGACATTCCGCCTGACTGAGCTCACTCTCTCCTCTCTCCCCCGTCTCCTCATCACCCCCCCCACCACCCCACCCCCTCCCCCCTCCACACACACACACACACACACACACACACACACCCTAGGAACTCGGACGAAATGGAAAAAAACGAGCCACATCTCCGTCCTCACATTCAGGGAAGAGAGCAGGGGCAATCTACAGGCGCGCCACGTCCGAATCAGGTCCTTACCCCCCTTCACATCCCTCCCCTGTCGCCCCAAAAACCACCCCTTTGCCATTTTTCATCAATAATGGACGCGACCCCCTTGCGTATGCATCGCATTGTGTGCAGTATAATGCATTGGCCGCGTCTGTGCCCTTGAGGCTTAGTTAGTAGGGTTATCTGTCTTCAATCGTTAGTTGGAGAAAACGAGTAGATGTGCATGATTATCGCGTACCCGATGGTCGCCATATACAGTCTAGACAGCTGGGATTCGGCAGGCATAAGATACATTCAGTCACCTTGTCTATCATTGGTTTAACCTTCCTAAAAGCCCCCTACGAGTGGATTCTAAACTGGTGTCTTCTCTAGTACTTACACAGACCGCTCTGGCTATAGAGGACACACAAGAGGCAATGTCATTGAATGACATAGGCACAAAAAGGATTCCAACTTATGTAATAGATGGTTTTGATTGGTAATAAAACGTTTACAACGATACGAAGGTAATTGACAATATAGTAAAATGTGAACAATGGATTGTTGACGATTACGACGGAGAAATATAATAACTGACAACTGGGCTGGAAGGGAGGGAGAGAACGTCTTCTCTTCTTCACAAGAGACTATCTCGCGAAGACAGTTCAGCTTTGTTCATAAGAAAGCCACGACGCCAAACACATGCCCAGTGTAAACGGGCCTATGGTCTACGCGTCACTGATTTTGTGTTGGATTTGTATATGTTTTTGCTCAGTATAACACATTTCAGACTATCAAATATGTTTATCAAATAGTATATTAGTACAGTCAAACCACGATATTACTCAAATCTGCCATATAGATGCCTTGGGGTAGACAGTTATGTCAAGCGCTGAACTCTGTCTGATTGATGATTTGACCTTCAGTATGGCTAGACCAATATGGAATCAAAAATCTTTTTCACGTTAGGGTTTTTATAACATGCATAGTAGTATTTACGTGTAACTTGTATACCATTTCAGAGGGTTAATTCAAGCATTACTCCGATTTAAATTCACAACGTCATTTATTTTTTATTTACCTCGTTCGGAGTGGTAGCACCGTTGTTCACCGATGCACTCCGGTTTTGCGCGCTCCATGCCAGGTTATCTGCCCCCTTCGCCTCATTGTTTCTCGGTGTGCTTCCTGCGCTGCACGGCTTTAAGAACATGAAGTCACTTTTGGCTGACTCCGGGGTTAGACACACTTTATAGCAGTATGCTTGGGAGAGGGTACTGTTGCCGTTCACCTCCATACAATTAGTTGGCACTTTAGTTCCAGAGGATATCTGCAGGTTTAGGTTTGACTTCTTGAAAACCTCAGGAGGCGGCTCAGGCTGAAAGCCCCCGCAGCAGCAGCAGGCGAACGGGGGGAGGTTATACCCGCTAATGGTCTCTCTGTCCTTGTAGCACTTGACCGCGGCCAGCACGATAATAGCCACCAGGAAAATTAGCGAGATGGTGCTCAGTGACACGATCAAGTACAGGGCAAGGTTGGAGGGGGGCTGCGGGCTGAGTGTGAGGTCGCCAAAGTCTGACAGCGACTCAGGCACGTTGTCGACCACAGAGAGGAGGATGGAGACAGTGGCTGAGAGCGGCGGCTGGCCGTTGTCCTTCACTAGGATGACAAGTCTCTGCCTCATAGCGTCTTTGTCTACCAACCTGCGAATTGTCCTGATTTCTCCGGTGTAGAGGGCGACGCTGAACAGACCGGGGTCAGTAGCTTGCAGCACTTGATAGGACAGACGGGAGTTCTGTCCTGCGTCCGCGTCCAAAGCTGTGATTTTAGCAACCAAGTAACCCGCGTCCACTGACCGTGGGACCACTTCCGTGGCCACGGTTCCGTTTTTAGGTAACGGGGACACAATGACCGGTGCGTTGTCATTTTGATCCAAAACAAAGACGTTGACAGTGACGTTGTTACTGAGCGGTGGGAAACCAGCATCCTGGGCCTGAACCTGGATCTGGAAGTTTCTTAATTGTTCATAATCAAAGGAGCGCAGCGCGTAGATATTCCCATTGTCAGAGTTGATGGAGACGTAAGTGGACACGGGCATGCCCTGAATCTGACCCTCTAGAATAGAGTAGGACAGATAAGCGTTCTGATTGGAATCGGGGTCGAAAGCAGTGACTGAGCAAATGGAAGCGCCTGGGGCGTTATTCTCGGTCACATAAACTGTGTATGATGGCTGAGCGAAGCGCGGGGGGTTGTCGTTGATATCAGACACTTGAACGAGGATGGTTTTCCTAGTTGAAAGCGACGGGGAACCCAAGTCTCGAGCAGTGAGAGTTATGTTGTACTCGGACACGGCCTCTCTGTCTAGAAACTCGCTTGTCACCAATGTGTAATAATTTTTAAATGACGAATGGAGCTGAAACGGGACATTATTAGGGATCTGGCAGTCCACATTTCCGTTTTCTCCCGAGTCCCGGTCCATAACACTGATAACGGCTATAACCGTCCCCGGTGGCGCGTCTTCCTGGACGGGTGTAGACACAGAGGTGAGGATGACTTCTGGTGCGTTGTCATTCACGTCTACGATATCCACCAATACTTTACTATGCACCGCTACGGCAGAGGGACCCCTGTCCTTAGCCTGCACGTACAGCTCATACACACTGGCTTTCTCATAGTCCACCACCCCCTTCACACGGATTTCACCCGTGTATGGGTCCACGCTGAACAGCTCTCTCACCTTCAGAGGAGCGTGCCCACTGAACGCATAGGACACCTCTCCGTTCGAGCCTTCGTCCTGGTCCGTGGCGTTAAGCTTCAGCACGAGCGTCCCTCTCGGTGCGTTTTCTGTGAGACTCGCTCGGTAAACGGGTCGATCGAAAACGGGCACGTTATCATTGGCATCAAGCACTGTTATAGTTATAAGCGCTGTGCCAGAACGCTGTGGCGATCCACCGTCCACCGCTGTGAGCACCATCTCGTGCGTCTTCCGCTGTTCCCGGTCCAGCGGGGTGTCCAGTACGAGCTCTGCGAACTTACTCCCGTCATTACGCGTCTGAATGTTCAGCACGAAGTGTTCGTTTGAGCCAAGCTGGTAAGAGCGGAGCGAGTTGGTACCCACGTCCTGGTCCTGAGCGCTCTCTAATGGGAACCGGGATCCGGGCGCCGCTGACTCGGTAATATCAAGATTAAATTCGCTCCAAGGAAAGCTCGGAGAATTGTCGTTGACGTCCAAAATCTCAACTTCCACTCTATACAGTTCTAGTGGATTTTCAATCACAACTTGTAAGTGTAAAAAACAGGATGGACTCTGCTCACATAGCTCCTCCCGATCAATCTTTTCGTTAACAAACAGAATGCCGTTTTCCAAGTTCACCTCTAAGTACTGTTTCTTGGCACCAGAAACTATACGAAACCTACGGGCAGACAGCTTTGCCACGTCCAAGCCTAAGTCCTCCGCGATGTTACCAACGAAAGCCCCGTGCTCTAGCTCTTCTGGGATGGAGTACCGAATTTGAGCGAGAACCAAGTCCACCACACAAGCGCACACCAGTAAACACACCACCAGCCCGGTCAGGGGTGTCCATCGGGTCCTCGCGAGCCTATTTTCCATCTCAGAGGCGCTCAAAGAATACCTCAGCAGAGAGAAGAACGAGGCACGAGCTTACCTCTCACTGGCATCGTAACAGGATTTACGGGATTTGATTGGACTTGAAAGATTGGACTATTCGTAAACTAGGTACAAAGAAGTTCCAAGCAGATGTTTTCTTATGGAATGCTGTGTAGGTGTCCTTTTTGCCGATTCGAAACTAAACAAAAAGAATGACTTCATTTAGCCTAAGAGTGTAAGCATCTCTCCCTGTGTGTTGTGCTCCCTGCGCTCAGAACCAGTTGTGTGTGAGCGCGGGAGGCTCGCTCTTTGATTTTCCAGTGTATAATACATCGAGAAGAACGGAGTGGGGAGGGGTGTGCGTGCAGGCGGAGAAACGGTGGGGGGCGTATTGGAGGACGGTGACATGAGAGCAGCGACTCTAATTACTATACCACAGTTAACCCCTACATTGCGTTCAGCTCCTTTAAATACGACTGAAGAGCCGCGAAAGCGTAACTTTCCGTCAACACATCAGGGACAGATTTGGATTGGGGCTAAATCGCTTTTCATCGAGGGTGTCGTTTTCTAGTAGTTTTTTGTGTGTGTAGAGCGCCCATTTAGGATGGATTATCCTGGTGCGCACAGCCCTATAAAGACCACGTATATTGTGGTTTTACCCACACTGAAATACCAAAAAAACACAAAGCTTTTCCACAATGGAAAACCACATTAAAGTAGGCCTACGTTGATTAGGCCTACGGTCATAACATGTTTAGAGTTTAATCTACAAACAGAATCATTGATGGGTCATTTAATTTTCATCGACATTTGTTAATTTGATTTGGGGTATAAATGTGAAGACAGAGATTACTATTTGCTGCTGTTATCCTCCAGATATGTAGGATAGGATATTACACAGTCTAAGTCGTGTAAGTAGACCTGAACACATATCAACACAATCAACATAATAGCAAAATGCAATGCAGCCATAATCACACTTCAGTTTAATCTATCACAAGGCTATTTGGATTATATTAAAGTAAAATGGTGGTAAATAATTTGTTGACATAATTCTGATAGTTTGACGAAGGGGGTTCCCGCCCATGACTAAACCATAGACGTAAGTATAATTTGAACAGATGCAAATACCACCGAATAACTTTATAAGATTACGAAGCGTCTGTCATTGCTTTGAGAAAGAAAGAGGACAGGCCAGGTCTCAAGAGACCTGCTTGCCCACATCCAATCTTTCTCCCATTAATCCATGAATGCAGGCATGGTCACTCATACAGACATGGCACGCAAAAGGTCCCACAGGCGCGCTCCCCTTCACTTCTAACTCGAGTTGCATTCTAATTAAAAAGCAAGGATTCAAGCTCAAAACGTACGCACTCCAACTGACATGACCCAAAGAAAAGTTTTCCCATCCCGCTCAAAACCGAGAGACGATCTTCCGCCCACCCCTGCCCAGAATCACTATCTTCTGTTCGAAAGAAAGTACAAATAAAAAAATAAATCCTCAGGTTTAAATAACCAGAAAACACAATCTGCTCTCAGACTTAACCTCCAGCAGATGGTTAAGCTTCTCCAGAAATGATTACATTTCTGAAAAAAAACACGAGTTCCAATGGTTTCCTCGTCTTTTTAATTAACGGAGTGAGGATTAGTGTGCAGCTATCCGGGATCAACCGTTCCCCAACAGAAGAATACAAATGTTTTGTGATAAATAATCCCAAAGCACTCTGTTGGATGTACCGACAGTCCCCCGGTGCCTGTTACATTAACATGCATTACACGGAGTATTAAACTCGTTTCATCCGCCCCTTGCCTTGCACCCTTCTTTGTCCGACGAAAGAGGACCGTTACTTTCTCTGAACTCTTTGCATCATAATCACCAACGACCATGACCCACAACAGCACTGAGGTCATGTAGCTTTGTGAGTGAGTGAGTGAGTGAGTGAGTGAGTGAGTGAGTGAGCGAGTGAAAAACAGACATGGAGAAGGAAGTTTAGAGAAAGCGAAAGCTTGCCATGGCCGAGGGGTTCAGTTAAGGTAGTCAAATTTCAATGCATTTAGTCAGCAATTCAGTGAACATCTTAGGCATTCGAGAGTATGTCGTGCCCCTGACGAATGTGAAAGAAAATTAATCCGATCCTCATTCTTCGAACCTCTGGAAGCCGCTATAAGAGTGAGCGTACTTTGAATCCACATTTCATTCCTTATCATTGAGCGCCATCTACTGGCCATTTATATGACGTGTCTTAGATTAAATGGAATTTAAAAACCAGGTTAGGGTTAGGGTTCTTTTGAATTTATGTCATTTAAGATGTATTTGGAGGTATTCATTTGGACCACTTTGTGCGTCTTGAACTAGGATATCCATTGTGTGTCTGCGTGTGGCCTTAAACAACTCCTCAAAAATAGGTCTGTACTCGAGGAAAATAAATGATGGGTCATGTGGGGATAGCCTACTGTGGTACTTATATTGCACAGATGTACGATATGAATGCTGACTGTACCGCGTCTGCACCAGGGTGTTCTTATAGTATCGTATTAACTGAAGTTTCTACCAACTAAGTAAAATGAATGATTACAGCACAATTAAGTGAAATACATTATAGAACTATGACATAGCAAGCTGCATTTTCACGTTATAACTTATGAACGTATCAAAGTCAGTGGAGATAATAACCAGCATAGTACTTTTGCCGTACCGCAATAAAAATATTACATCTGAAAACATTAAACTACGGCCGGGGAAGTAACTCCCATAGGTCTGAAGTGGTTTCAGTTTTGAGAGAACTAACCAAGAACAAGCTAGCGCGAATTAAGACGGAAACAGAGTAATGTTAGTATTGTTGTCAGAGGTCCTAAAACTTCAGATACTCAAAGATCGACATAGATTTGAGCGCAAATGAAAACGGTAGGCAGCGCCCATGGTTTCGAACAGCGGTCCGCGGACAGCGGCGCAGGGGCATTCTTTGGAATGGAAGTAACCATTGAGCTAAACTACCGCAGCTATTAATGCAGATTTGAGATGTTTTATTAAGTGTTGTAATCGCAGATTGCTGGTTATGGCAGTAGCAATTCATTAGTTGTGGCGTCAGTCTATAATTTACGTTTTAATTTGCTTTGAAGCTGGCTCGTATATTTCTTTTAATACTGACAATTCTGCACAGACTACTTTATTTAAAATGTATATATGTCGTAATTGAGCAAACTATATTTAAGGAAGACGGACATGGTTTATTATAGGTTTAGCTCTAATAGGGATTGTCAAGAGCAGGACCTCGTTATTCCATTGTACCTGTATCTTTGTTGAACTTCCATTTTAATGATAGGAGTTGTCATTTTCTGAGAACAGAAGTTTACCAACTGGCATACCTATTTTATTCTTTATCCTATAGCGCCTCCTACCGAACACGGATAGTCTGCAATAGACACAAGACAACTGAAAATAAAAACATTAACTCTATTTAAACGGGTAGACTGATACAAAAACGAATGTATGTTTTGGGGGAATGTACACTCTTCATAATACATAACATCCTATCAAAACCAAAGATCTAAAATATTGTAGCAAGATTCGTCAATACGCTAGACTGCGCCCGCGGTTCGACCCGTCGGCCCGCGGACCTTCAGAAGTCAAACAAACGCTGTATTGATAGGAAGTAACCGCTGAGCTAAACTAGCGTGTTAAGACTGTGTTCCATAAGGTTTATAAAGCTATGATCTCTA
This sequence comes from Plecoglossus altivelis, assembly GCA_036571765.1. Taxonomy (NCBI): domain Eukaryota; kingdom Metazoa; phylum Chordata; class Actinopteri; order Osmeriformes; family Plecoglossidae; genus Plecoglossus; species Plecoglossus altivelis. The sequence continues at coordinate 8,014,102 of BROE01000006.1, read as the reverse complement.
CTACGTCAGAGGTGTGGTGAAGGTTGGGCATAATTTAAGTGCAAACGAGGACATTTTGTTTGATATCAGCCACATCTGAAAATAAAAATCGTTTTTGTTGTGTTTCCTGTAGGTTATCTTAAATGATCTAATTACGTTACATAGTAATTGAAACTGAACTGTCCGTTATTCAACAAATAAAAGCCTTGAGGGATTTGAGTGACTCAAGCTGTCCACAGTCTGGCTAACACATCGATCAGACACAACGGAGAAAGAGTTGTAAATAAGTAGCCAAGTTGTTTAGTAAAAACTGTTTGCATATGTGCTAAAACTGCTTGGCAAATGCGGAAGAGACCAGTAGGGAGCATGGAGGTGTGCCTCGATTAATATTCCACTAGGGGGAGACAAATACCAACCAAATTCGAGGTCAGTTGTATTGACAGGTTTCCATGGGTTTACACGAGTGAGTAAATGAGTGACCGTAGGGCCATAGATCCCCTCCCTATGGTCCACCCTAGCTGACGTAGGTACTATATGAAAGCAACTAAACACATCCGACCTAATGCATACGTGTGCACTCGCACTTGTATAAGTATGTCAGTGTGCGTTGCCAGGCATGTGCATGCCTGACTCCTTTGGGAAGATAACTTTTGATTGCTGCAGCAGATGTGAAAAGGGAGAAAGAGAAAGACAGGGATTGAAGAAAAAAAGGAGAAGATAGACTGAGGAAGAGAGAAAGAGCGCCTGACAGAAAGGCACACAGACAAAGGTAAATACCAGCAAGATAGGATAGAGGAGACAGAGAAAGGAGGAGACAAAACAGAGGGAGGTAGAGAGAAAGAGAAGATAAAGGAGAGAGACACTTCCTTAACTCCTTAAGTGCACCCTCTTAGGTCCAGTGCCCTCAGGTCTTGATGTCATCACCTCATCCATCACTTGCTGACGACAGCCAGAGTCAAACAGAGAGATGAGGGGAAGGCAGAAGGACAGAGCAGGGCTGTCACCAAAGAGATGGACGCATAAAGATTAAAAAAAAGAGGTGTCGAAGAATATGAAAGAGAGCAAGGAGACAAAGACGAAAGGTGGATGTGATGGTATAGGGAGGGAGAGAGAGACAGAGAGGGGGAGACAGAGAGAGGGAACGAAAGGGAGAGAATGGAGAGTTTCTTCCACATGCTCCTCAGCTGTGTAAACTGAAGTTCTGCTCTGCGTCTCGGATTCCCCCCAAAAAGGGGGATATTTATAGGAGGCTGGCACTGGCGGCCCACGGACTCTTGCACTGCAACACCCCCTAATATTATTATTATTACTTTATACGCGCAAAAATGGAAAATGTCAGCAACCTGAGAGGCCTGGAGAGACAGTGTGTATGCACACGTCTGTCTGTCAGAGTGAGTGTGTGCGTGTGCATGTGTGTGTATGTGCGTGCTTGTGCGTTCGTGAGAAAGTGTGTGTTGGGAAGAGAATGAGTACGAGTATTTATATGAGAAGGGAGAGGGAAAGAAGAGAGGGGGTGAGAGAACAGAGGCAGAGAAAATAAAGAAAAGGGGACAGAGAGAAAGAACAGAAAAACGGAGAGAAGTTGGCATGTATCGAGGGGTGTAACCTGATCCACTGAACTTATTAGAGCTGTCAAGGAACGAGGGAGAGAGAGAAAAGAGAGGGAAGGAGTGAAAGAGGGGTGGAGTGGTGGCAGACAGACACAGACATGAGCACATATTCCAGCTCCAGATTATAAGATTCCCGCAAGTTACACAGACGTGTCGAAACAGAGAGCACACACACACGCACACACACACACACACGCGCACGCACGCACGCACACACACACACACACACACACACACACACACACACACACACACACAAAGGCAGAACCTAACAGGGGCTCACACACATCTATACACACATAAACATATACACATTCAGATCAAACCCACATCCACCTGGCAACAGATGGGGACACATGCAGATCATCCCAATAAACATAACAAGTATACACACACACATACACACACAGACACTGGAAGGAAAGGAAATACCAGAGCGAACAGGTGGGAGGAGTGATAGAGATCTATCAGGACCTCTTTGATCCTCCCCATTCCAGTCGCTGCTGTCACAGACAAAGAAATATAGTTCAGCTCCCACGTGTCACTGTACATATTCTGTAAATTACTGTATTAGGCTGAAGTGAAAAGAAGCCAGCAGCCAGTTCTCGAAATAATCATAAAAAATGAACAAAAAAGTTTGTATTTAAACTCCCAAGTTCCATCCTGACTCGCTGTATCTGTCTGAAACGTGACAGGTTAACATCCAATCTGGGTGCACGAGGGAAAGGACGCCCATGGAAGCCTTGAAACTCCAGCGTCTAACGAGCTAACAGTTTCAAGGTCTCAGGTGAGACTCAAGACACACTATAACCCTCTTTCTTATTATCTTTTTGTGGTTGATGGACAATGATTGTATAGTCAACCTTCAGTGGTACATGCTTTGTCCTGAAGGTGGCAGTATTGAGAAGAGCTTCAGGGTCTCCTCCCACCCCCCTCGCCCCCACCCCCAACACGGAGTGTCACTGGTAACTCAACCAGTGTGATAGTTCTGTTCCTTTCCAGTGAAACGTCTTTGCTGTCGTCATCATCCTCATTATTGTCTCCACCACCTTACCTCTCCCTCACTCCCTCATAGAATCCAGCCATCACTTTATCCTCCCACTGGGAACAGTCACATACAGTAATAAAGGAAGAGGAAAGGAGATGAGAGAAGGAAAGGAAAGTAAAGGAAAGGAGAAGACAGACTGGTGTGGACAGCTCCAGTGGTCTCTTCTGGCTCACGCTTGACAAGTCCACCGAGGACAGAGAACAAAGCTCAGAATGTGTGTGTGTGTGTGCGTGTGTGTCCTCAGGGTGACCTTAACGTTAGGGCACATTACAGCAAATCACTCAGTAACATGTCACATCACAGGAAAGTCTAAGAATCTCCCTAGTATCAGCCAACATTGTGTTGTGTGTAAGTGAGACCTGTGTGTGTGTGTCTTGAAGTGTGTGTGCCAATGCTAAGATGAGTGTGGAGAGCCCCCGCCTCAGGGTTAGGGAGACAGATGATTGACACCAACCACATGACTCCTGCAGTCAAACCCCTTTCCTCACCTTCTGCCCATGCTTGCATCCCTCCACCTCTTCCTCTCACCCAACCCCAATCTCTTTCTTTATTCTCTCTTTGTCTAACGTCTCTTGCATCCTCTCTCCCTCCATCATTTACCACATCTCCCCCTCCCTCCCCTTCCCTCAGCACCTCTCTACCTTCCTTCTCTTTTTTTTTGTCCCTATTTCTTCCTCTCCCCTTCCTTTCCTCTCTGCTCTTCACACTCCTTCCCACCCCCTTCATTGGACTACCACCTCTCCCCCTGCTTCCCCTTCATTCCCTTTTTTTTTACAAGGGGGGAGGGGGAAGCGCCGTAATGACCCTCAGGGTAATTAAGCTACTTGAACGCATATAAAATCTGTAAACGGAGGTTTGCACATAAACACGTTGGTCAGCTCACAGGGCCGGCGGCTGGGCCAACACGCCAGCAGGCAAGCTGAAAGAAAACACGCTGGAGAAAAGAAAAAACTCAATCATGACGGAAACCGTTTGCAGAAATTATTCATTTCCCTCCCTTTTTATGTTTTCCTCGAACGGCAATCCCTCCCTCTCTCCCTTTCTCCGTCCCTCCCTCACTCACTCACTCACTCACTCCCTCCTTCCCCTCCCTCCCCTCCCTTCTTCCATCTTTCTCTGCACTTTCTCGATCCCTCGTTCCTTCTCCCTCTCATGCATTCCACCCCATCTTGCGCATATCGGACCTTTTGCCTCACCCTCTGCACCCTGAGCAGCTCTCCTTTCCCATTTGTCTCTCTTTCTTTCTCTCTCCTTCTCTCTCTCCTTCTCTCTCTCTCTCACTCACGTTCTCTCTCCCTGTGGTGTTCTCTCTCCTCCCTACTCCCTCCTTCCAGTACCTGACATTGTGGCTTGGTGCCCAATGAGTCACACCTCTGCTAAAATCATCAGAGGAGGAGGGAGAGAGAGCGAGAGAGAGAGACGGGGAGAGAGAGGGAGAGAGAGAAAGGTAGAAGTAGGAGAGGAAAAGCAGGAGTCTATGACAGACAGAAAAATAAAGACAGGGCAAGAGACGCACAGAAAATGAAAGAGAGAAGGAGAGAGAGAAGGAGAGAGAGAAATAGAGAGAGAGAGAAGGAGAGAGGGCCCCAGGGGAGACAGGAGAGCAGTGAGTGCATTTAACTTTTTGACTCCAGTTGTCAGTGTGTACATGTCAGTAACATTTAGTCTTTAAACAACAACACTCTCCACACACACACACACACACACACTCACACACACTCACACACGTATACACACATTGTGCTTACACACCTGCATACTGTAGGGTGTAGACACTTGCAACACACACACATAGAAACACACAAACACACACACACCCACACACACTGCAATCAGACATGCAAACAAACTGGGGTAAAAGCAACGCCGCAGATCTACACCAGCCTCCCCCACCCTCCCCTGCCGTTGCCGTTGGATACCACACAAACAGTCCCTGTTGGGCAACACCACAAGTCAGGAGAAGACGTACACGGGTCACACACCTCCCCTCTCGCTTGTGCGTGTGCGCACGTGTGTACGTCCATGCACGTGTGTGCGTGTGGGTCTGTGTGTGTGTGCACATGTGTGCGTACGGGTCTGTGCGTGCGTGCGTGCACATGTGTGCGTGTCTGGGTCTGTGTGTGTGGGGAGCGCGGGGAGATTCTCTTTCTCTCTTTCCCTCTCCCGTCCTTGAAAAACATCAGCATGTTCCACTGACTACAGAGGGAAAAGCAGGGCTCCTGTTCTAGCGTGTTGTCTGAAGGGGAGGCAGGCTAGGATGTTTACACATAAATCTTACAGAGGACAAGATGGGGGGACAGCTTGCGAGGGAGAAATAAAAAGAACGAGAAAGAGGATCACGAAGAAAGATATAGAGAAAGACAAAAAGAGCGTAACAAAGAAATGTACAAAAAGCAACACATGAGAGAGAGAGAGAGAGAGAGAGAGAGAGAAAGAGAGAAAGGGAAGAGAGAGGAGAAAGATAGGAATTGGAGAGTGAAAGATAGATAAGGGCAAAGTTAGACACAAGGACAGAGAGACCAAAACAGTAAATATAGGGTGAGGTAGGGATGTACACGGAGGAAGAGAAAGAGAGAGAGAATGAAAGAAATGGAGATGGAGAAGGGGAGAGAACAAGACGAGAAGGGAGAGAGAGGGGGAGAAGGAGGGAAAGGGAAAGGGAAAGAGAACAAGAGGGAGAAGGAGGGAAAGGGAAAGAGAACGAGAGGGACCGGGAGAGAGTGAGAACGAGACGGAGTCGGAGGGAGGGAGGGAGGGAGAGGGAGAGAGAGGGAGGGAGAGGGAGGGAGATGGAGAGAGAGGGAGGGAGGGAGAGGAAGAGAGAAAGAACAGATGCAGGGGAACAGATGATAAAACATCCAGAGCGAACAGAGTCAAGGATAAAAGAGGGATGAGGGAGAATGGAGAGATGGAGGGCCTGGTGTGTGCTGTCAGGATCTTGTCTCTCTGTCTAATCATTTTAATGCCTTTCTGCACGGTGATGTCATCCTTGACCCCTTGACCCCAGCTGGCAAGTCGATGTGTTAGAAGCCTGAGAAGGGCATCTAGATTAGGTGCTGATGTTGATGATGTTTTACGGCTCAGACAGTGGCGTGCATTTTCTGCCGTTCACCAAATGAAATACTCAATCAATCAATGAATAACATCGATCGTAACAATGGATGAGTAATAGGTATTAAGATCAGTTTATAACATTACTACATCCTCAAGATTGGATTTGAGTCCATCCTAACTCTAGCCCCAGGCTTTACCCCAGACTAGGCCGAGACAGCCTGGGATACATAAACCTTTGCCCGATCAAGCCCACCTGCTAGCCACTAAACCCCTTTGCCTTTACTAAGAGCCTCTACAGACAACATGTTGGAAGCCATCCACCAAAAAGAGCACATTCCCAAGGCCTTTTTATTTTTTGTTTCCTTCTCGTTTTTGATCTTTTACAAGTGTGGGATGGGGTCGAAAAACAATTACGGTAAAAAGTGACTAATATGTCACAGACACACATTGTTGTGTTCTCAAGCGCTCTCCTCCTTCTCTCTCTCTTTCTTTCCATCTTTTCCTCCCTTTCTTTTTTCTAGAAAAAAAACTCCTTTTCATTTCAAACCCCTGTAATTACAAACAAAAGCACTGCCTCCCCTCCAGCTGAAACACTGATAATGATGGAGAGTAGGCCTACAGTGTGTGTAGTGCAGTGTGTGTGCGTGTCTCTTCATCAAAGCGGCGTTGACGTTGATGTGAGCAGCGAAATGTGCGGAGGACAGAGAGGATTAACACAATCTGGGCACGCAGCCCCACGAGTGAGAAAATGGAGTGTGTACTTGTGTGTGTGTCATCTATATCTGTACATGTGTATGTATCTACATCTGTCTGCCTGAACATGTGTGCATCTGCATCTGTTCGAGTGCGTGTGTGCGTGCGTATGTGTGTGAGAGAGAGAGAGCCCATGGTGTACACGTGTTGACTGATTTGATATCTACAATGCACCACACAGCTGCCTTGCAAGCTTGTTACCTCAATGAGGCCACCACACAATCAGAGCAAACAAAACACAAAGCCTGGGCAAAGACATAGACAGATAGACAGAGAAAGAGAGAGATCAGCGATGCAACCGGGTGTGTACCTGTGTGTGTGTTTGTGTGTGCCTGTGTGTTTATGTGTGCCTGTGTGTTTGTGTATGCCTGTGTGTGCATTAGGCCTGCACATGTGTGAGGGGTACAGTATGCCACGAGGGAGTCTGATGTTGACTGCTTGCGTATGGGGTTTCTCTGTGCATGGCTGCTTGTGTATAGGTGGCTGGTATGTGGCTAGACTTGTGTGTGTTTGAACAGAGGATGGAGGAGTTGGGCTGCTTGACTGTGTTTGGACTGTAGTTTACGAGCGTGTATGAGACATATGGATGAGAGGTGGAGAGGGTTGGGCGGGTGTGTATGGTGCACAAGCGTGTGTTACGGTGCGTATGCATCAAGTTACGTGTGCGCTTGTGCACGTGGTATGTGCGTCTGTGAACTACACGTGTGTGTGTGTGTGTGAGGGAGAGAGAGAGGTAGAACAGCGTACTGGCTGGTTGTGTTTGGAGCAGGCCCAGACCAGAGCAGCTCAAAGCGTTGAATGGCATCATCAGAGCTGTCTGAAAGCCAAGCACTAATCACACCCAGATCACCTACACACTCACGCCAAGTTAGAGCACCAGTCACCCCAGTGTGTGTGTGTGTGTGTGTGTGTGTGTGTGTGTGTGTGTGTGTGTGTGTGTGTGTGTGTGTGTGTGTGTGTGAGAGAGAGAGAGAAAGAGAGAGAGAGAAAAGAGAAAAGAGAAAAAGCAAAAGAAGAGAGAGAGAAATATAGAGAGCAAGAGAGAGAGAGTGAAAAAGGGAATGTGAATTACGTGAATGAGAATTTTTAAAACTAAGGAAGATGGAAAGAAAGAGGGTAAATCATAGTGAGTGTATGGTTATGTACTGGATGCACGTATGTTTCAAAAGCATGTGTGTGTCTGAGTGTGTGTGTGGAGGAGCATGTATTGTCCCACAGTGTGAATGTGAGTGAGTGAAGGCTAAGAATGTGTACACTGGAAAAGGGTGTATTTTCTCTTTCGTTCCCTCTCTCCTCTTGTCACTCTCCTATCCCCGCTCTATTTTCCATCTTTACATGCAGTTCCATTTGAAGAACCAGTGAAATATTAAATTACAGAAATGGGCTTGTTTCTGTACTTGGGCTGCATCAAAAATGTTGTCTCTGTGCCCTGACACACACACAAACGCAATTTCTCACACTCTAACACAAGCTCACACAAAGGTTTCGTAGAACACCCCTGGTTAGCCAGAAAATCATGTAGAACGACAATTGAGGTTTGACTGATTGTTTTTTTGTGGGTTCATGGAACATGAAGACAATGTCCTTTGGAACACCGTGACTGTGACATCACATGATTTAGTCATATCGCAGATTGATCTGTTATGACATCACAGCAGCATTGTTAACAGCATGGCCTATTAGCTTCGTTAACATACTGTCAAATGCAATGCAATGAGCACTTCTTTGGGTCACCCTTGGGAGAAGCATGGCCTGTATGTGAGTGTGTGTGTGTGTGTGTGTGGGAGGTCAATGGGTGTGTATTCATGTAATAGAAGGAGCGAGTGTGTATGTGTTTATATGTAGGAGTGTGTGTATTAGAAGGGGTGTAAAGTGTCAGTCAGTTTGTGTAGTGGTGTACATGTATTGGAGTATGAGTGTGTGTGTGAGGGCTACCCTGCTCAGGGCATTGACTGAATTGTTTCCACATGTGTCTCAACGCAGAGTTCTGGGCGGGTTTGTGCGGGGGGGGGGGGGGGGGGGGGTGTAGTTGGCGAGGGGGGGTCAGGTTTCATAGCACCATGCAGGCACATCTGTGTTAGAAGACTAGAATCAGAGTTCCCACGACCAAACACACTCACCTTAATAAGCCACATACGGTGTGCACAACCCTTGACAGTCAACATCTATACAATTAATCAGACTTTTAATTAACATAAACATCTCACCTAGCAACATGTACACACACACACACAAAGAGTGCACGCGTGCATATGCGTATACCATTCAACCATGAACACATGCAACAATCAACACTCCCAAGTTACTCAGATGGTATATGCAGTGCATCATTTATGTGTTATGTAAGTGTTGCACATTGTATCACACTCTGTGGATCCCTATGGTACATGCTCTTGTTCTCTCTCATCCTTAATCACACTCACACACACATGCATACATACACAGACACACACACACAACCATAAATACACACACACACACACACACCACTTCTTCCCTGGCACAGCTGTCCCAAGTGCTGCGGGCACACGGGCGTTTCACTGGCACGACACATGGAAGGAAAATCTGAATGTGTTCTCACTAATCATTCCCCTATTCCACCCAGAGAGAGAGGTAGAGAGAGAGTGAGAGACAGAGATGGAGAGAGCGAAAGGGGGGGGGGGCAGTAAGAGGGAGATAGAGAGAAAGGGAGAGAATAGGGTGGGGGGATGAGAAAGAGGGACTGATGAGATTGGGATGAGAGGAAGGAAGGATTAACAGCTGTGGTGAAAGGTGAAAGAGCCAGAGACAATGTGTGTGTGTCAGGGCAAGAAGGAGAAGGACAGAGTGGGGGAGAGAAAGGGGGTCAGAGGTGAATGGATAGAGGGAAAGAGGGAGGGGAGGAGTGAGATGGGATAAAGGGGACCGTGCCAGTTCCATAAATGTTTAATTGCCAGCAGGTTTATCCATGTTAAAAGAGAGCCATGGAGAGAGAGAGAGAAATAGAGAGAGAGGGACAGATATATAGAGAGAGGTCCAAAACAGTCCAAATCTGTCCAGAGTTAAATAAATCTAATTTACACAACAAACAGAGAGTAGAGAGAAGAGGGCAAAAGGGAGAGAGAGGGGGGGATGCTAATTGGCTACAGTTGGGCATGTCTGGCCAGAGATTAAAGACAGAGAGGATTTAAAGAGAGATAGAAAGAGAAGGAGGAGACAGATCAGGAAAGGAGGAGTACAGAGGAAATACAAGCGCTTGGACTGAATGGATGGGTGGATGAATGGATGGACGGACGAATGGATGGATGAAGGGATGGGGGCACATGGAGGGATGATGGAGAGTCATGGCTATTTGTCATGCTCTGAGGTGACCCAGCTGAATCATCCTCTCCTCTCCTCCAGTTTTTTTGCTTCTTCTCTCTCTCTCTCTCTCTCTCTCTCTCTCTCTCTCTCTCTCTATCTCTCTATCTCTATCTCTCTATCTCTCTCTCTCTCTATCTCTCTATCTCTCTCTCTTTCTTCTTGTCGCTCCATCTCTGCTGTTTTCTCGCCATCCTCCCCCCCCCTTTCTCCCCCCTTGCTTATGTGTCTCTCCTCTCCTCTCTCATTCGCCTCCCTCCGGCATTCACTAAGCCAATGCCAAGTGGGAGTAGATGTGTGAGTGCAAGACTGTGTGTGTCTGCAAAGACAAATGCCAACTGGGCTGACTGCACCAACACTATAGGTCAGTGTTGTCCTCATTAAAGGTCAGTGTTGTATCGGAGGCCAGATAGCTGTGGACCTGCAACAGATCCACTAATAACTGTAAACTTTAAGAATGG
>BROE01000006.1:7923858-8001358 GCA_036571765.1 Plecoglossus altivelis | reverse complement strand
GGCAGGGGGTGTGGCAGGGGGTGGCAGGTGTGGCAGGTGGGATGGCAGGGGGGAGGGAATCAAAAGTCAGTGAGAGTGAGGTCTCCCTCTGTCTCCCTCTGTCTCCCTGATGTGTAGTGAGAGGTGCTGTCAAGTCAGCTGTGTAGAGGGACAGAAGGGGGGTTCAGTTGGTGTTCAGTTGGTGTTCAGGTGGTGTTCAGGTGGTGTTCAGGTGTTCACCAAAGGATCATTCTAGAACTGCTGCTGGGTTCAGGGGAGATTGTTATAGAGATTGTTTGTCTGCATGTGTATGTGTCTGTTTATCTTTTGTCTGTTCAAGACCACAACTGCTCTGAAAACATTCTTGATCTTGAGGAACCTGTCGCAAAAAAAAAAACACAAACAGTACGTAAGCCCCAAACTCTTTATTAGAACCAAACCCAGAAGGGGTGGGGGGGGGAATAGAGGGACAGAGAGGAGGAGAGGAAGAGAAGTGGAGACAAGGAGAGGGGAAAGAGAACGCGACTGACGCACAGAGCGGGTGAGAGGGGAGGGGGGACAAGGGGTACTGGGGTTTAAGGGTCTGGAGAGAGACAGAGAGAGTGAGAGGGAGTGGGATGACAGAGAGAAGGAGAGAGAAAAGGGAAAGAGAGAGTGATGTCATGGACAAGAGGAGCGGAGGATTAATTGTGTAACGTAGATGAAGGGCTGTTCGTCTCACTCTTCCTTCCACAGTCGGTTTTGTGAAAGGAATTGTCATTGTGTGTGTGGCGGCTGTGTATGTATGTGTGTGCATCAATTTGTTTGTGGACGTTTCAAAGCGTGTTTATGCGCACGTGTTGTATGCATTAATATGTCTCTGTTAAATATGAATCTGAGCATTGATGTGTGTGCCATCTGTGTGTGTTTGTGTGAGTGTGTGTGTGTAGTTAGTTGTCCATCTGGTGCTGCTGTGCTGTTCTGCTCAGCCAGCTCTCTAATAGCTCCAATAAGCCTGTGGTTTGCAGCTTCACACACACACACTTGTTCAACTTCACACACATGCTCCGCTCGCTGTTATTCTTCTCCAAGAGAAAGAGCCTGAAAATGACCATTTATTTACTTTGAGTTCTGAGGCTGCGGTAACACACCCTGGCAGAGACAGAGACAGACAGAGAGAGAGACACACACACACAGAGAAAGAGCGACAGACAGAGAGAGAGCGACAGAGACAGAGAGGACAGGGGGAGGTAGACAAAGGGACAATGGGAGGGGTACGAATGATGGAAAGAGATGGAGATGGAGAGAGTGACAGAGAAAAAGAGAAGGGAGGCGGGATAAGAGGGACAGGTGGTGGTGGATGTGGTCTGGTTGTGGTCAGGTCTGGTTGTGGGTTGTGGTCAGACAGGCTTGCCTTGGGCTGGCCTTGTGCTGGGCAGGGAAAGGCTGTTTCTAGAGCCGAGGCCGGGGCTGGGGCTGGGGCTGTGGCCAGGGCAGGGGTTGGGGTTGGGGTTGGGGCTGGGGCTGGGGTAGACAGTGAAGTCCCTCCACACTGCTATGTTGCTGCCAGCCTCTTCAGTAGCTGGGAGTCTGTGTTTTGTTCACTGAGCTACAATAGAGCATGCAGGACTCATGAAAGGTCAGAGAGTTCAGAAGAAAGTGTTCATTAGAGATCATTGTGTCAGACACTCAACCTCATATCTATACATTCACCCACACACACAATCTCACATCCTCACATCCACACACAACCTCACATACATCCTTACGCCCATACACACACACAATCTCACATACATACACACATCCACACACACAACCTCACATACATACACACACACACAAACTCACATACACACACACACGCACACACACATAAACACACCCATACACACAACCTCACATTCATACACACACCTATACACGTAACCTCACATACATACACCCATACACACAACCTCACATACACACATACATACACACAACCTCACATATATACACACACCCATACAGACAACCTCACATACATCCACACATCCACACACACAACCCCACATACATACACACACCCATACACACAACCTCACATACGCACATACATACACATAACCTCACATACACACAAACTCACATATATACACACACCCATACACACACAATCCCCCAGTCCTCTGTCTTCTTCAGGCCCAGGTTACCACGGCTACCTGCTTTCTTGTCTTCTATCCCTTGCTTCTTGGCTCTTCCCTCCTTCCTTCCCTCTTTCCCTCCGTCAGTCCCTCCTCTCTGCTAATCTATTCCAGAGCATTGTGATCGCATGGAAAAAACATAGCAAGTGCACATATTTCCCCCCTCGCCAAGAGCAAAAAAAAAAACATGGAGAGGGTGGGAGTGGGGTGGGGAGGGGGGGAGGAAGGGAGGGGAGGTAGGGGGAGGGGGCATAAACTGTTTATTCAAAGGCAGTGCTGGGCCCCTTTTGTTGTGGTGGGAGGGCACTGTTCTTTTATTAGCAGCTCCGCCCCTGTCATCTTCAAGCAGACTGAAGACGGGAGGACACTCCAGCAAGTACGAGTGGTACGTTGCGCAGGGCAGAAGGGGGGGAGTGAGGGGAGAGGAGACGGAGGAGGGGGAGAACAAGGGACATAGGATGAGGGGAAATGAAGGGCGGCGTGATGTGGAGAGGGGCGAGGCGGAGAGGGGATGGGCAGTAGCGGGACATTTAGCGAGGAGTTGACGTGAACGAGCGCCCCGAGTCCACACCGGGTCCTGAGGGGATAAGCAGCTCACACAGCGGCACATAAGAGTGAGGTGGAGTCGAGGAGTGAGGCAACAGGAGCAAGAGAGCGACAGAAGCGGCGGTCGTCAGGAGGTGAGGACACGCTGAGGTCACGAAAAAATGAGCTCGAAATGCTAGAGTTGACGAAGCACAGATGAGAAGAAGAGCGGATCTGCCCACGAGAAAAGGGACGAGAATAAGAACGATAAGTAGCAGATGGTTAGAGACAGACAGAGAGAAAAGAGAGCGCGAGAGAGAATACAGTGGGCAGGGGCGACGAGAAAAGGGGAACGAGAGGGACCCCAGGACCAGGGCGCACTTCAGGGGAACTTAGAGAAATTGAGCACCTACGCATCCCGGAGTTACAGCAGAACCAGAGTTGGGGCCAGAGCACCATCACACAACAAATAAACAAGTGACGTGGACTGCTGTAAGCTCGTGTCGTAGACCCTCGAGAGAGGCAAGAAGCCAGTACATAACCCCCCAACGCAATGGATCAGGTCGATTGCGTCTGAGTTGGGATTTACGCACCGTCACAGAAGGAAGACGAGAGAGAGCAGACGAAGAGAGACGAGAAGAGGGGATAGAAGAGAGGAAGGAGATCGTGTAGTGTGTGTTTAGCTTGCCTCGTGCTGTGATACCTGTATTCGCTAGTAAGTTTGAGTGTCTGCCGCGATAAATCAAAAGGGGTCCAGATGGAATACTCCTTATAACATTTTTGAGTATGTGGGATCAGTAGACGTGCTTTCGAGCCCACACGCCTGTCTCGCTGGTGCGTTTGCAAAGTTTTACTGCGTGGCAAGGCAGCCTTCTCAAATACCCCAACAAAAACATCCCCAAACTCCACAACAGCACCAAGCCAAAGCCTCACCGCACGCTACACAAACCCCAGCCAACCCAACCGCGTCCACTCTAGGCGCTGGTTGTCTCAGTCCAACGCAAGATGTGGGTGGCGGCGACCACAGGATGTGCGGTCTGAAACAACTCGGCCGAACCACTATAACGAAATATTCCTGTTATCAGCGTAGTGTTCAACTAGATGGTCAGACATTAATGGGTCATATAGGCTTTTTTGGTTTGGAGCATTTGAAACACAATTTACGTGACAACTCGTCGAACAGGAACTGGGTGTATCTAGGCCATGGATGCCCATGGCGAGACAACCCAGCCAGATGCTTGCTTCCTGTTGGAGTGTTCAGTTGTTGTGTTACGTAGCACCAGTCTTTTGTGAGATGACAAGGGACAATTTCTTCCCACCGTAAACATACGCATCCTCTTCTTTTGAGCTAGGTTATTTATTTAACGTTAGGACGAGAGGCAAGGGAGATATTCCCATATTGCGTAACCTCATATCTCTTATCTCAACTCTCAAAGCAAACCTTCAACACAGCTCTCTCTTTTTCCCTCTCCCTGGTTCTCACTCACTCCCCCGCCCGCCCGCCCGCCCGCCCGCCCGCCGCCATCTCTCTCTGTTTGCCTGTCTTTGTCCCTAATACATGCACACACACAGACAGAGACGCGTATCATCTCTCACTTGCCTAAGATCAGTCCTCTGGGGCAAAACCTTTCCATCTCCAGAGTATTCATCCTGTTTGTCTTGGTAAAGAAAGAGAAAGAGTTGGAGAGAGACAGAGAGAAAGAGAGAGAGACATCGTGTGTGTATATGTGTGTGTATATATGTGTGTGTGTGTGTGTGTATGCGCACGATACAAAATTTGCTGATGCGTATCACATGAGGAGAATGCGTGAGCACGTCACAAGTGTGTCTTCCATCAATGTGAGTGCTTTTGCGTGTATGTGTATACATAATAGGGGTGTCTACCATCAATTTAAGTGCCTGTGTGTGTGTGCATGTATGTGTATGTGTGTGTGTGTGTGTGTGTGTGTGTGCGCGTATGTGCGCGCTTGCTCTAGCCCGTACATTGGGACCGGTCTGGAAGCAGAATCAAAGTGTTCTGCTTTCAATAAGAGTCACAATCAGCGAAGTGGCAGCAGGCGATGACATCAGTGCAGCTGGGACCCCAGCTGGAGCTCAGAAAGGACTTTGGCAAGTGTGTGTAAGTGAGTGTGTGTGCGCGCGTGTGTGTTTGCCTGTGTGCATTTGTGTGTGCGCGTGTGTATGTGTCTGTGTGTGCGTGTGTGTGTGTGTGCATGTGCATGTGTGTGCGTGTGTGTGAGACAGTGTATGTGTTCATGTGCCAGCATATACCTTTGTATATAAATGAATGTGTATGTATGTGTATGTGTGCATGCGTGTGTGTCTGTGCACATACGTTCAGATTGACTAAGCGCTGGGTGTGTGCATGGTTTATTTGTAGTATGCATGTTCGTGACAATTCATGCACTGTATCACACATGGTTGCGGCTGTGTACTATGAGGTCTACACGTGTGTTAAGTGGTACGGTTAATGTGAGTGTTAAGGGAGTGTGTAGAACAAGACCACTACGTGTGGGTGGGTGTGTGTGTGAGTGTGTGCAAGTGTGCGCGTGTCTGCGTGTGCATGCATGTGTGCGCGCGTGTGTGCACGTGCGTGCAAGCGCGTGTGTGTGTGTTGCGGCCGGGAGCCCAAGTAAGATTCCAACCTCATTCTCCATCACTCTCTCCGCACATTCTGTCCTGTGTTACTATTGGAGCAGACGGCTTTGCGGTGAGAAAAGCAACAGGAATCTCATCTGCCATCGATTAAGCCCATTAACAGTGGTGTCTGATGAGTTCCACACATACACTCACTCACCATCCAGACAGCACAGCTACCAGGAGCACCACCAAAGCAAGGGACAAGTCATGGACAACCATCAAGATCAACACTGTTTGTGTGTACAAGTGTGTAGGAGTCGGCGTGTGTATGTATGTGTGTGCGCGTGTTTATGTTGGGTGTGAATGAATTTTCACACGCTAAGTCATGCAAGCCGGAAAATACTGATCATAAACTTACAACCAGCATGAGCAGTAGACAACCCCATGGAGGGCCAACACACACACACACACACACGCGCACAAACACATGAGCACAAACATGCACACACACACACAAACACGCACGCAATCCCATGCACTCACGCTGTTGCTAAATGCAGAAACGCAAGTAACAAACACACTCATAACACACTACTGAATGTATCATGCCACCAATGTTCTCTCTTTCTTTCACACACACACACACACACACACACACACGGACGCACACCCTGCTCCATGCTACTGAGCACTCCAAACTCCATACACAAACATGTGATGTTGTCACTGTGGTATTTACCGCTGCACCACAGGCTCTTTGGTGCATAGGACGGGCTAACACACCAACACACCACAACTGGGAGTGTTTAAGAGCTGGGAGGACAGAGAGGAACACAACAAATACCATCTCTGAGGTCTTACAGACATGGGCTGGTTTACTGTCGTTCTGTTCGGTAGCTGTGCAGACCTACTGCTGAGGAGAACTGCTGCTGTGACCTTTTAAACAAGCCAGGCACTACTCTTACTCTCTCACTCCCTCTCTCTCTCTCTCTCTCTCTCTGTCTCCATCTCTCTACCTCCCTCCCTTGCTCTCACTCACCTCTCTCTCCCTCCTCTCTCTCTCTCTCTCTCTCTTTCTCTCTCTCTCTGGGACGAGGAAAGAAAGGGAAAGAGAGAGAAAAGGATATGAGAGAAGATAATTGACAAGAAGCGAAGAAGAAAAGATTAGATGAGAGGAGAGAGAGGGGGGAGAAGAGGAGAGCCAAGCCAGCCAACAGAGAGGTCCTGGGGGGGCAGTGATGAGGGACAGTTACCAGGGACACCCAGCAACACACACACGCACATAGACACACATGCACACTTACACCCACATATGCCCCTAAGACACACAAACAGACCTCGCAGACAAACATCCCGACACACGTACGTACCCCCACACACATACACACACACACACATACACACACACACATACACATACACACTCACACATAGATGTGCACATGCGCGAGTATCTCACAGACACACGCAAGCACTCATTATACACACGCACACACTTCCATCAGCTATCAACACTTCTCATATCGAGAGCTGTTCCTTCCCCAAGGGGGATTTCACGTTTTATGTTCTCATGTTTCTTTCTTTCTTCTTCTTCTCTTTCTATTTCTCATCAAATTCTCCTTCTATCAATTTTCCAAAATTCTGTCACAATCCATATGGCCATAACTTTCCACTCCAGCAACCTGCCCCACCACAGAATTTCAAACCAGTTCCCGTCAAATTCCAGAATCCTGTCACATTCTATAGCCTATTCCTGTCCCATTCCAGCTGCCTGTCTCTCTCCATCTCTCTGCCACTTTCTATATTTCCCTGTCATTCCATAAGTCTGTCAAAGGCCTGCCTGACCCCCTCCCTCCCTCCCTCCCTCTCTCTCTCTCTCTGTCCTTCCCTCCCTCCCTCCCTCCCTCCCTCCATCCATCCATACCATCCCCTCCATCCATCCCATCCCCTCCATCCCATCCCATCCCTCCCTCCCTCACTACCACCCACCCATGCTGGAAAAGGCAACAGGTGACAAAAGATGGAGGAGAGATGGAGTAGGTGTCATCCAAACCCACACTCTTTCTCTCCCTCTTTTTCCCTCTCTCTCCATCTCTCTCTGCTAAAAAAACACAGAAGGGAAGGCAGGTGAGGGTAAGAGAAGACTGGGAATGCAGTAACCAAAACTCACAGAGAGATGGAAAGAGAGACAGAGAGAGAGAGACAGAGCAGGAGAGGGTGAGTGAGAGAGAAAAGAAAAAGACAAGAGGCGAGCAAAGAAGTAGGGAAAACCACTAGGGTGCCGTTTTCACTCCGGCGGGACAAAAGGTTAGGGCATGACGGGGGTGGGTGTCAGGTGATGTGCGACAAGCCCAAATGAAAGATGACATAATGGCGGGGGGCAGCCCGGGGCCACGAGGGGCTGGGGCCACTGAGGCTGAACTGGGCTGGGATGGACTGGAGCTGAGGCTGGGGCTGAGGCTGAAGTTTAGGTTGTATCTGGGGCTGTGGCTAGGGCAAGGACCAAGGCAGGGGTAGAGGCTGAGGCTGGGCAGCAGGGGTCTACCCTACAGGCTCCTCCATATGGAACGCGTTAGCCCAGCGTTGCTAATGAAATGCAGGCTGACGTCAGGCCAACACCCGCCCATTGTTTTGCCGCTTAATTTGTTATAATATTTGTCTTACAAACGAGAGCTTTGCGGAGACACTAAGGACGAGAGAAAATGAGCGAGGGATAGAGAAAGAGGGAGAAAAAGAACGAGAGGGGAGAAAAAGAGGCTCATGATGGAGGCTCAAGATGGGGAAAGAGTGGGGCTTGAGGCATTACCCTGAGAGCTTCAGCAAAGGCAGCCAGAGGCTTTAGCGATAGCAATAGAGGTGAATGGCTGGAGGTATTACCATAAGTGCTAACACAGGAAGGGCAGGGCAAGGGGCTCTGCGGCAGGGCTGCAGCTGTGTAGGTGGGAGGTAGTGCCCTGGAGATATGGGAGGCAGCATGTGGAGGGAGAGGGGATGTGCGGAGGGGGGGGGGGTGTGCAGGTTACAGAAGCCAGGATGCAGGAATAGTGCTTTTATTCACAGCCACTCATTCATTGCAAACAAACAAACAAACGGCCAGTCCTGTGTCTCACCTCTCTTTTTTCTGCCTCACTTCTCCCTTCTGTCTTGGGGAAGCGTACGCCTCCGTCCGCTCGCTCTCTTCAAACGGACACCATCAGCCCTCCTTTCTTCCTAAAATAGATATGGTAGGCCAGGCGAAAGAATGCCTTTGTTAGTCCAACAATCACTGTGCTGTAATTGACCGCCACCTGGTTACTTGGCATAGGGCACGGTGGGTGGGGACTGGTGGGCAGAGTAAGACAGGAGGGGAGAGAGAAGGCTTATGCAGGAGAGAGAGAGAATGGGGGGGATGGATGGAAAGAATGAAAGAAACGGTGAAAGATGAACAGATTGAGACAGACGCGGCAAGATGTGTGTGTGTGTGTGTGTGGGGGGGGGGGTGCTGAATGAGCGATGGAAAAATGTATGTGTGTTTGATTGTATGTGTGATGTGTTCCTCCTGCATCTACATGCCATACTCTCCTCTCCTGCCTCTCTCCCTTTCTCCCTCCCTCCATCTCTCCCTCCCCCTGACATGTCAATTCGTAGGTGCTTTATTGCTGTGAGTAATGATGAGAGGTGTTGCCAGGGTAATTACATAGCACATTAAAGGGTTTCATAAACATTCCAGTTCCTTCTCAGCCTGGTGGCAGGGGTAAGGGGACAGGCTGAGCGAAAAAACAGAATGAGAGAAAACGACAGAATGAGACAGAGCATTGACTAAAATACAGGCGATGAGAGCAAAGGGGGAACAGAGAGAGAGAGAGACAAGAGAGAGGGAGAGAGGGAGGAGGAGTTTAGTGAGAGGGATAGGAGAAAGAAGCGAGGGGAGGAGAGTGGAGATAGTAAGACAGGACGGGGGAGGGGGGAAGGGGGGGGTGCGGTATGGTTGTGGATTCCATCCTCTTCTGAACATGAAACAGGAAGAAAAAAAAACAACAAGCTGGATCAACGTCCAAGACAAACCACAGCTGGTTTTTACATCACCATTAACAGAGCGCTTGAGTAACACACACACACACACAAGCCCCACACATTCACCCAACCTCTCACACACACCACAGGCACAGCCTTTGCACATTGCCTTGCGACCTCATGCACACGGCGGACACGAGCTCTCCTCACTTTGTCACACACACTCAATCAAGCCTTAACCATCTCGTACTGCAGAGTTTTTTTTTTCTGAAATCTATGAGCAAGACTTGATCTTTGCAAGTCTTTTTATCATGGCGATTATATCGACTTTGATAACTTCTAAATAGAACTTCAAACAACGAGGCATGGGACAGACCAGCTCCACGCATGGGGGCCATGCACAGCTCGATCACATTCTTAACAGCAGGTGTATAACCTATTGTTGACAAGGAATTGGCCTCACGGTGACACCCGTCGATTGGAATAATTATCTTGACATAATTCAAGCCAGCACCGAAACACTCTTAACTTGGATGTGTCAAAGCAAAGTTATTCCAGTGCTCCTTTGGACTATCTATAGACACAGCAGCTGCGACAGATTCCTCAAAACTTTAATAATCACCGGATTAATTTTACCGAGAGACGGACCAGGCCGCGCGCCACCAACATCGCCGCTAATAAAAACAACGTTTCTTTTCTCTCTTCATCTCGACCGAAGCGGTATTAGCCAAACGTCTCATGCTAATTAATTCCTGATTTTGCGCGATCGCAGCTGTCGGTCCTCTCATCTTCCAGACGCGGACAAGTGGCAAACAGGTTCCCATTTCAAAGCGCAGCACTGTGCACATTCCACCACTCAAGTGTAAGCAGCGTTTCTCAAGGGCCTCTGTCATCAAAGCGGCTTTATTAAGTGTCTCATACATTTACACATTGGGGAACGGTTTAAACTTGGCCGGCAAGTAACATGCCGGAGTGGGTGGGAGAGGACTATCCATCCCAGAAACTGATGTTATACTGATAGCTCACCACCTGACGGCGGGTCGGCCATGTCATTGTGTTAATGAAAAACATCGTTTTCTTTCCAGAGATTTCTCACGCAGATGACTTTCCTAAAAACTCTTCTTACAAAGCTAATTGGATACAGTCCAATGCACTTGACAAACCCACAAAACGCCACCCTGCATATGGTCACCGTTTTGAGCCCTCCCCTCCCTAGAAACATTCCCTGAAACTCTTGTAGTTTCCCCCACTGGACCCAAACTCGACTTGACTACGCGAACCAACTCCTGAACTTTATCTCAGAACAGAAAAAAAAGTATAGTCGTGCTTGGTCAAACTTGTTCATGCTTGCTCCACATGCCACCCCTTCCGTCTACCCACAGTCCAGGGCACTAACCTTACCTCTGCTGTGACCTTGGGGTCATGTCAGAATGCCCTCATATAATGAGAGTGCTGTTTGGGGATTTGTTGGACTGTGATAGAGAAAGGGCAGCACAGGCAAAGCACCCTGGGTCTTTGTCTCTGGCGCGGGCAGTATTGACCACCGCTGATCGATGTTAATTGCTGGACAGAATGGTCGTATTGACCAGGCTCTGAGAAGGCTGCCTGGAGGCCCCTGGACTAGCCCTTCCTGCTGGGGAGGTAGAGATGGACTCAGACCTACAGCAGCCATGGGGCTCCAGATGAACACGCACACACACATACACACATGCAGCTCTTATTCACTTTAATAAGTGGAGAGGGGAACACAAAGGCATAACGTCCATCAATGCCAAGTCTATTCATCACAGAGTGGAGTGTATGCAAAAAAAAGGTCCCAGTGTGTGCCTCTTTGTGAGAGTGTGTGTGCATGTGTGTGTGTGTGTGTGTGTGCGTGTGAGAGAGAGAGAGAGAGAGAGAGAGAGAAAGAAAGAAAGAAAGAAAGAGAGAAAGAGAGAGAGAGAGAAAGAGAGAAAGAAAGAAAGACAGAAAGAGGGAGTGTTTGGTTTTGTGGAAACTGGTGACATGAAGGGATGCATGTGTGTAGGGGAGAAGAGGACAGTATGTTTATCGGAGGTTGTGTTGCGTGTGTGTGTATGTGTGTGTGTGTGTGTGTGTGTGTGTGCACGTGTATTTAAAGCGTCTTAGCCTAAGATCAATAGGCAAAAGCTGCAGAAGCAAAGACATGGGCAATCAATACACTCCCTCCAAACAGAGGGAGAGACAGAGGGAGGCAATAAAAAGAAAGGGGGATTTAAAAGACAGATAGAAAGACTGATGTGACAGAAGGAGAGGGAAAGGGAGAATAAAGAGAGAGAGTTGCACATGGACAAAAGGCCAAAAGAACCATCCCATTCTGCCTTGTTTCTCACCGTGGCACTCTATAATGTGTCAAACAAGACATTGGTTTCATTGAAATAGCTGACAGTGCATCGCGAGCCTCCATGTTCAGAAGGCAACTCCCTCCCTTCACACTGCATCTTCACCCAAAACAAACTAAACAAATAAAACAAAACTAAATGGTCCTGACCATCTGTGGATGGTCTCCACGGTGTTCCCCTCCCGTCCCTCAGCCCTTGGGGGTCCCAAATTGCCCAAATGGCCACCCAATAGATATGCCTGTCACGTAGAATTCAAAAAATGTGTTCAATTTGCTTTGTCTCCCATGACCCGCATCTCTCCCGCCCCCCCTCCCAAATATCCGTTCCAAGCACCTAAAGATCTGTGCCTGTGACCCAGACCTCCTCCCTGTCCCTGTGGCCAGACAGAAAAACAGACAAAGACAAAACAAAGATGAGGTGAGGATGGCTGCCAGTAAGTCAACTCACGTGTGTTGACAAGGTTAATCTTAGAACATTTCACACACAGTCAGTTGACCCTGCCACCTGCTACCCCATTTAATGACCCCCCCCCCCCAACACAGACACAGACACCTCACGTGGCATGTTGGAGCACTTTGGGTCACTTGCTCTGTATGTGGTATGGGCATACAGTAACAGTGTTTACATGGGGCTATGCTGTACATGTCATATGGCTCAGTGTCAGTCCAGTGAAGGTTGATTTGTAGCTACCCAACAGACAGGTCAGTTTGAATCCAGCAAATACACACACACACACACACACATTAACACTCACACACCACTAGCAGACACAGGTGCAGTGGCGGAGAGAGCCAGGAGGAGGGGAGGGCCAGAGACTCATCTATGGAGCATGACTTGAAAGGCATTCAACCACACCACCCCTACCCAGCCCAGTTCAGTCCTCAGCAGCCACGTAGCGGTGTATGTGTGTGTGCGTGCGTATGATTTTAACAATGTTGAAAAGAATAAGCTTGCAATGCAAGCCAAGATATCTGTCCCTGATGTGCAAGCTCCCCCCTTGCACCACCACCACACGCGCACACGAAAGAGAATCCAATAGGCAACGCGTGTGCGTGCGCTTCTGTCTGTGTGTGTGTGTGTGCGCGCGCTCGCGCGCGTGTGTGTGTGAATGAAAGGTATGGCAGGAGTGTTGTGTTGGCTTGGCTGACCGTCTGCGGTTCTGTGGCGGTGAGAGGGAGGGCTGGGAGCGCAGAGCGGGCGTTGCTGCCGAAATCCCTGAGAAATGTTCGTTTTGGATCGGAGTCCGTGCTTACATACCGCCCTCCCGCTTTTCAAGCGAACTGTCTCTCACTCGCCTTTTCAGTTGTACCCCTCTTCGGGTCTAATTTATAAGTTATGAAACGAAGAGTCAAAATACATCACTTTTCAAAGCGGTGTAGTTCTTGACTTGGAGGGTCTGCCAGTCATGCCCCTCAGCCGACTCCCTTTCCTCTGTGGCGGTCTTGCCTCAGCCAACTCTTCCCACCACGGGTCTGGGGCACTGGGGTGCAGTCGTGCGGTTTATTTTTCAGTGAGGGAGAGAGTAATCGGGAGGGCAAAAAGCAAGTATCCCTTTTTATGAGTCAAAAGACCATGTTTTGCAAGGATCTGGTGAGAAACTAAATCTTGAACCCCCTTCCCCCCTTTGTTTCAGTCAGTGACATTTCCAACACTGTTTTTGCCCCTGGTGTAGTTGGTCGGCATCACGTAGCGACTGACTAATCCCATTTTGATCCAATAAGTGTGTGTGTGCGTGTGTGTAGAAAGAGGGAGAGAGAGGGGGGAGCCGTGGAGAAAGCGCAGCAGAGGGGGCTGGTGGTGGGAGGGAGGGAAGGATTGATCCGCGGCTGTTAAAATCTTGTTCTGTTTTTTCTTGGAGTGAGGTTTGTGCCTGCCGACTCGCCTCTCCCGTGCAGCCTCGCATCCGCGGCAAAGAAGAGCTTTTGAGAAAGGAAGCCTTCACATTTTTAACGAGAGAAGACCTACAAATACGCGACCAAGCTGGATAAAAAGCATAGTGGTGTTCTTTTTCGTGTTTACTCTTATGTTTTCCTCTCGTTGCTGAATGAAAGAGCGAGAGAGAGTGAGTGAGGCGAAAGACGGTGCAGGTTCTGGGGTCGATCTGTCAATGTGATTAGGTAAACCATTTCAAGTGCACGCATTCAATTTTATTTCTTTACAAACCCGCTAAGTAGACTCGTCTTTTTTTGAACTGCAACTCTTGGTTTCCAGACCCAACCAGACTTTGGATGATGTTTTTTTCAAGACAACTGCTAACTTTCTACGTTTAAAAAATAAATAAAAAGATCGGATTGCATTTTTTCCCTTCAAACATTTTCGAGGTGATGTCATCGCGCTGTGTTTTGGCTGGTATTGTGTCGGAGCTCTGGGAGGACCGCAACCAGGCAACCAGCGGCTGAGACTACTAGGGAAGTCCGGGAAATCAGGTGCAGAGAGCGGCTGTCATTTCCGTGCTGTCGCGGGTGGCTGGGTCCGCCACCCAGTCACAGCTGTTCCCATCCTCTCCAAACTACCCCTCCCTCATTCCCTCCCTCTCACCTCCTCCCCTTCTCTGTTTCATTCAAATCTCTCCATCTCCCTCTGAGCTGGACCGCTCCGGGCTCTCATCTACTTTATTGGACACTATTGGTCGGTGTCCCCTGGGCCAAAGACTCGTTGACCCAGCGTGGGGGCGCAGCCATGACCGAGTCCGCCCTACAGCACCCTGCGCCCGCAGAGCCCCCGTCTCCAGGTCGCTCTCTGCTTCAAGCCATCCAGGTACCCCGCCTCCCGCAGCGCCTGACCTTGGCTCGCAGAGATTAGAGGGACATACCGCTCGCTCCAGCCTCATCACGGACTACAAAGCACTCTCCTACCAGTCCGACTCTACTCGCTTAGTCAAATGAATAATTGTGGAAAAGTTTACCATCTGCAAGTATATCGTTGCACTGAAACATTACAAGCTGGATTACGCATGAAACCAGCGCTGGGAAAGTAGTTAATACTCCCGTCTAGTCTACCCATCCCTGGTTCGGACAGACAGTGATTTCATCATTCCTTCCAGGCGGTGAGTGGATCGGAGTTTGTTTTTTTTTACCGTGAGCGCGCGTTCACCTGTTCCTCTCCAACCCGGGGGCGCGCAGCCGTTTGATCCCCTAACCTCGCCCAGCCCCTCCCCTCTTCAACGGCCGCCGTGACAGCCTCTAAAGGTTGCCCGCCGGTCACAGTGGCACGGCCACCTCAACCTCACACCCCGCCCTTCCCGCACGCTCATCCTCGCCGGGGGAACCGGGGCACGCCGCCGATGCCAACAGGAGTGTCTGCTGACTCTTTGACCCTCCACTTCATTCAGCGGATTAAAAAGACCGACGGAAAGTCTCCGTACTGTCGGACTGGCTCTAACCGAGCGAGGGGGACTGACTCTGGGTGAAGTTCCATAGTGGAGGGGGGAAGCGATGTGGTCCTTTCTCTCCACGCTGGCTGTCTTGTGAGTAAATCCACTTTTACCACTTAAAAGAAAACATTTAATTAGCTTAATTTTAGTTATACCCAGGATACTTTTCTATGGGCATAAATGAAGCCATGTGGCAGTGCAATACAAATCAGGTAAGAGTTTAAATCTGAAAATGTCCAGGTTTTGTCCAGCTGGCCAGGCTTGTTGTTTTAGACTGAAAATGATGTAAGAGAAAACTGGGCACCTGCCTGTGGCGTCACTCTCCTATCTGTTACCATGGGAACATAGCAGAAGGTCAGGCTGTGATTGCTCAGGGTCACAGGGTCACATTTATGACGTCATAAACAGCAATAGCCTGCTAACACTTCCTGTTGATAGGGTCTAATCTTGATGACGTAGGCCTATTGTACATGCCGTTTCCTTATTGAGTGGAATGTCCACTGCTGTGGACTTTATAATATCAAATCAACATGATTCAGATTGGTTTGGTTGGAAACTGATGAAATACCAGCCTTGAATCAAAGGGAGGAGGGGATGCAGACCGGGAAGTTGCTTGAGGTTGACTATTTGAGGTGTGTCTCCGTTAAAAGCGAGGGATTTATTTTTCTTTCTTTGTGTCGGCTACCCTTCTCCCAGATGGCAGTCATCTCTAGATACTTCTCATTCCTCAGTCAACCTGGACAGGGTGTGTCCTGCTACCCTACCCCCACACCCACCCCCACCCCTGGCCCCATCCCTGGCCCCACCCCTGGCCCCATCCCTCCCTTCCTACCTTCATCTTTGCTATGACTGCACCAGACATGTGCCATCACTTTCCTCTGGCTCATTATGGAGGTTTGTGCTCCGAGAGAAGGAGCGGTAATAAGAAAATGACTACCTGTGACCGGTATCGGATGAAGGGATATGAGAGGAGTCTCAGGTCCGTCTCTCTCTCTCTCTTTCTCTCTCTCAACCTCTCTCTCTCAACCTCTCCAACATTTCATGCATGGTTCTGTACCTCTCTGTTCATCTCCGCTTCAACTATTAAGGGGCCTTGGAAACCTCACACCATTGGTTCTCCTCACTAACCACAAGCAAGATCTTCAGAGTCAAATGCTACTGGATGAAGGCAGATGTTCTCAGTCATCCAGCTGTGTACTTGAGCCTAGTACGTGCTCGCAAAGCACTGCTATTAAAACAACAAATAATCACAAGTACTCATCTGTGCTTGACTCATCTTACTTTGCACAACGGAACCAATGGTTCCATCACCAAAGCATGAACGCCGCCTCCACAACCCACCTGTTAGCTTAAGACTCATGCAGACACTCTGCCATGATGAGCCAGGTCTGAAAGCTCCACAACAAGGCTAGAAGCTATCCTGGTTAACTACGAGTGAGGTCCAAGTCAGAGCTAACCACCGCTCCATCCTGGGGCCTATTAGGGCTGTAACCGCTATGCCACACTCATACTCACACCCCAACCACTTCTCCACTCCACCCATGGCCGCTGCAGCACGTCTAGAAACCCCAGCTCCGGGCTGGGGCTCGCTGCTCTGACTCTTGGCCTACCGCGGTAACCACTGTTACACACTGCTCAAAACCACGGCTGCACTTGGAGGCCCATACGAGCCCCCCGGCTCTGGCTGCACACTGGGGCCCTCTGCGCTGCTCTGAGGCCCTCTACCCTAACCAGTGATGAACCTGCAGGGACGCAGGTTCATGATGTCAGACTGATGCTTGTTTTGGCAAGTGCCCAAGGCTTCACTGGGCTTTCCCTCCCTCCCTCCTTCCCTCCTGTGTTCCCTCTTGTCTCTTGTCTTACTCTCCTCCCTCTCTCTCTCTCTCTTTTATTCTCTCATTTTCTCATCACTCCCCCCACACCCTCTCGCTCCCAGTTCTTCTCCCCCTCTTTTCTGCTCTCTCCCTCTTTCTCTCACTGTTTCGCTCTCTCTCTGCCTGGCATACAGAAAGTGTCTGTGGTTTGGAGAGAGTGGGAGAATTCAGAGTCAAAGCACTTATTTCTCTCTCTGTGTCTATGTCTCTCTCTCTCTCTCTCTCTCTCTCTCTCTCTCTCTCTCTCTGTCCTCCACAGCATCAGCATGGTAGTGCTGGTGTTTTAACAGCTGAGAGTCCTCACCACGCACAGACAACCTTTTCAGCTGCGCAGGCAGAACGCAGAGTCCAACAACGCCGCCTGCTTCCCTGCATCTATTAGCACTGCTCAGGAGCTACTGCACCCAAGGAAGTGTGTGCAAGTGTGGTGTGTGCAGACCTCTGGGCACATGTCTTTGTGTGTGTGTGTGTGTGTGTGGGCAGTGCAGGTGTGGTGAGTGCAGACCTTTCTTTGTCAGTGACTTCCTTTGTGTGGGTGTGTGTGTGTGTGTGTGTGTGTGTGATGGTGGTGGTGATGACAGGTCAAGAGGGCGTGTATTGAGTATGTAAATTGCAAGTGGAAATCTCCACCTTCTTACTCGGCTGTCCTTGTGTGTCTGTACGTCCCACCAGCACATTAAATGGAGGCATCCCTCACTCTCACTCCAGCTACAGCAGTATACACATGGCTTTTGTTGCTTCGCTCTCTCTTTCTTCCTTTTTAAACTCTTTCTATCTTTATCGCTACCTCAACTATTTTAATTCATATCTGTTTCTGTTTCAATCTCACTCCCTCTACCGACGTCTCTCACCTCTTTCTTTCCCTTCCCTTCTCTCTCTCTCTCTCTCTCTCTCTCTCTCTCTCTCTCTCTCTCTCGTCTCTTTCTGCAGTACATATGTCTTTGCTTTGGCCCAGCTGTCAGCTGCCTGCTCCAGCAAACTCCTCCACACGCCCTCGCCATGGCGTCACACACACACACACACACACACACACACACACACACACACACACACACATACACACACAGGACATCTGCACATCTGTGTGTGTGAGGCCAAGACAGTGCAAGGGAGTCACACCTTCATCCCCAAACACACAGCGTGGGAGACACAAGAAGGAGAGATAAGAGATGGCGGGACGAGGGAGAGGGAAGGTACAAGGAAGGAGAGAGTAAGAGAGAGTAATAAGAAGAGCAACAACACAGTATATGTGAGTGGACAACAGACCGCATGGAGGTTATCATACACTTGTAAGCCTTATAGTATGATACATCACAAAAACATCAGGACATGGTGGTGATTTCTCCTAATGTGGACACAACTCAAATTCATTGAGCGTTTGCTTTAGTCTCCCTGGAGAGTCAGGTGGGTGGGATTTGAACATTTTCGGCCAGCCCATTTGTTCCACTGTGCCAGGCAAGATCAATCAAGCACAGCCACATCCCTCTGGACAGCCCCAGCTGACAACATCTGCCCCGGTCCAGCTGTCAGCCAGGCAAGCTTCTTGGTTCAGCTGTGGTTGAGTCTGGTCATGAGGAGGTCAGCAACATGGACCGACCTTGGTCCAAGGGATGTGAGGGTGGTCCAGTCTGGTCAGGTGTGTTTAAACCATAATGTGAAGTCAAGCCCAGAAATGACTTGGACATGGTCAGGGTCATGGCACATAGGGGAATGTACAAACATTGGTCAGAAACATGGTCCATTAAGGATGAGAAGTGAGATGGTCGAGCTGCAGGTAAATAAAGCTCACTTTGAATGTTGTTTCTGTCTCTCCCTCTTCATTTGGCTCTTGCTCCGTCTTTCGCCTTCCTCTCATTGTCATTCTCTCTCGTGACTGTCTGTCCTTGGACATCTGCCTGTTATCTGTTTGTCTGCCTGTCATGTCACCGTGCCAACCGAGCACACACACCCTGTCCTGTGACTAATCACTCCCAAGAGAGGGGGGCTGCCCTTAGAGAGAGAGAGAAAGAGAGAGAGAGAGAGAGAGAGAGAGAGAGAGAGAGAGAGGATGTGCGAGTGAGAGAGAGAGAGAGAGAGAGAGAGATGGAAAGAGAGCGAGAGAACAAGAGAGCAGTGAATTACATTTATCTGGACAATTAAAGTGAATTGAAAATTCCATGGCTACACTGAGGCTTTTGGTTGAGTGACATCACTACATTGTTCTCCAAGTGTGTGTGTGGCTAATTGGCAGCGAGACGATGGCGTGAGTGAGTGCGTGTCAGCTAGGTTGACAGATAATGAAGATAGGAAACATATTCGCCATGGGGGAGGGTTGTTGTGAAGAGGAAGGGTGACCGTAGCAACACCACGGGAGGTGTCTGGAACGGCGTAACAATGCAGCAGATTATTTCATCCCTTCACAATCTACCTGAGACGAAGAAAGTGTGTCATGTAAATATTGTCACTCCTGCCACTCATCAAGATAATCCAAATCAAGATAATGCCCCTCCTCTTTGTGTCAGTATGCATGGCAAATATATCACATACAGTAAACATTCATGTATTGAAACATGAGCATAATGATACACAAGAAAAATAAAAAAACATGCCATCCCCTTTATCTGTCAAAATCTATAGTTAAGCATTTGTGTCACACACTGGACTATAATAACCTAATTAGGTGTGATGCATATGGACCAGGTTTGAAGTGGTTGAGTTTGTAAAGGAACATATTTGTCCTTGTCATCTCTTCATGCTCGTATTCTCACTTCTTCCTCACAGATGTATCCAGACATTGCTGGTGATGTGCAATCCATTGCAGGTTAGTGTCTGGACATCAGAACTCCAGTGAAAACTTAAATTGCTGGTTTATCGCTACATAGCCAGCATACTTTGATTCACGAGACATCTACATTTTTCTGTTCCTGACAAGCGAAAACATTCTCGAGGAGATGAACATTTAAAGAAATAAACATGTTCAATCGCTAATTTTCATGGTGTCTCTTTTGCCTATTTTTCTGTGTGCGCGTCTGTCCATGTGAATGGACGTGCGTGTGCGTGTCTGCGCGCGCGTGTGGCTGTGTGTGTGCTTTCAGCAGGTGTTTGGCGTGGATGGGGTTAACTTCAGCGTTCATGTGGAAAACCAGACCCGCGTGCGAGACGCCATGAGCCGGCGGCAGCACCGCGTCTACCAGCTCTACAGCCGCACCAGTGGCAAGCATGTCCAGGTGCTTGGGAGACGCATCAGCGCCCGCGGAGAGGACGGAGACAAATATGGTAAGACACACACACACACACCTCTGTCTCCATGTCCAGTGCACAACCCAATGCCCGCTTGCAGCCTGCAGACATGCAGTCGCAACACACACACACACACACACAAACAGGCCTCCTCAGGCGTTGTCAGGGGGCAGTGGAGCTTGTCTCAGGAGTACAAAGACCCCATCGACTGGCTGCTGACTCACTGATTCGCCAGACAGAGCCAGAGAGAATGAGAGTGAAAGGGAAAGAAAGAGCAAAAGAAAGCAATAGAAGGGGGGTTTGAGAAGCCTGCCAGGTAGAGTGTTAGGCAGAGTGTTAGAAACTCATCTCCTCCATTGATCCCTCCATTGATTTCTTCGTTCTCTCCCCTCTCTGGATTTAAAACCGCAGCAGGCCACCTCCTCCCCTTCTCTCCCTGCTTCCCCTGTCTCTCCCTCCTTCCTTCCTTCCCTCCCCCACTCATCTCTTCCCTCACACTCCCTCTCTCTCTCGCTCTCTCTTTCTCTCTGTAATGATGCCTGACCCATTCTTAAACCGCAGAGAATCAATGGAGGGAGGGAGGGAGGCAGTAAAGCCCTTGCGTTCGCCTCGTCTTCCTCCATGTGGTTTGAACGAGGTTCACGTTACCGCCCGGCCCCATTCACACAACCAAGTTTCCCTTGCTAGGTGACCCCTGCTCCCTAGACCATGGTTACCATAGCCTGTGGAGTGTGTCTGCTGCTGACAAACACTGTTCAGAAGCCAAGAAAAGCCGGCCAACGCCGTCATCAGGCTCAGGCACTGAAGCGTTGGGAGAGAGAGAAGAAGAGAGGACAAGAAGGAGGTATAGGATGAGATGGTTGGTTGAGGTATAGGCATGCGGTAAGGGAGGGAGAGATAGGAGAGGGAGGGAGAGATAGGAGATGGAGAGAGAGATAGGAGAGAGGGAGTGATAGGAGAGGGAGGGAGAGACAGGCGAGGAAGAGAGAGATAATAGAGGGAGAGAGAGAAAGGAGAGGGAGATAGGAGAGGGAGAGAGATAGGAGAGGGAGAGAGATAGGAGAGATAGGAGAGATAGGAGAGAGATAGGAGAGAGAGAGAGCGAAAGGAGAGGGATAGCAGAGGGAGGTAGGAGAGGGAGAGAGATAGAAGAGGGAGAAAGATGAGAGAGGTAGGGGAGGGAGATAGGGATAGTAGAGGGAGAGAGAGATAGGAGAGGCAGAGAGAAAGACAAACAGAGAAAAAGGGGTATTGATTTCCACTGACCCCTTTGTTGACTAAGGTCATGTAGGAACCATTTCAGGGATTTATTTTTAAACAGGCAAAGATGCTCTATAAAGATATGGACTAAGTAAAGGACAATTGGCTGGGGGCTGGGATGGGAGGGAGGGGGGGTAACGTTATACACTTAGCTAGATTCTGGAAGAAATCATGAGAATGCACGCACACACAAAAACACACTCACTCCTTTAAAACAACAGTCTCACAGACAGTCCAAATGTAGTCTCTCCTACTTGCCAGTAGGTCTGCCTCCTAGGCCTGGTCCGCTCCCTATTTCTTTTTTTATGAGCTCCATTTGTGGTCAGCAGTCTCTAATAACCGTCTGTCCAACCAGGCTTATCTGACAACCATCTGCTCACACACACTTTCTACATCTGTCGGTGATTTATACGACCGTTTAATGTCGACCATGATTTCTCTCTCCCTCGTCCTTCTCCAGATCCTCTGCTTGTCTGTCAGTCATTTTTTACCTTCTTTGGATAGTCTGAATCTGGTGTTGGTTGGCGGCCCGTTTGTCTGTAGACGGTTCGAACGTTCGTTTTTTGGGTTGAACAAAGTTTTTTGGGGGGGACGGGACGGGACGGGGACATCTCAAAATCAAAAGATGTTGATATGTTATGTTAGAATACGACCATGGATGCATAGACATATCATCTCTATGTATTTTGTCTGCTTTTATGAATCTAATGTCTGTCTGTCCTTCTGTCTGTCCCTTCACAAGCCCAGCTCGTAGTGGAGGCAGACACCTTTGGTAGCCAGGTGAGAATCCGCGGCAAGGAGACCAACTATTACCTGTGCATGAACCGCCGTGGCAAGCTGGTGGGGAAGGTGAGACAAAGCCCGGATGACCTGCTCATCCACAGCCTCTTGTTTAAGAGGACATCAAAAGCATTTCAATGCTTACATGAACTTAAAATACGAAGCTTGTCTTCATGTCTGGAGCATCTTTGTGTCAGAAAACATCTTTTAAGCGTCTTGATGTTTAGCTGTAGGCTGCTAACAACCTGGTTGGAAGTCGTTCTACAGATTGCTGATCAGCCTCTATCTTCTTCTCTTTTTCAATGTGTGTTTGTGTATGCGCGCCACCTATCCACTCTCTCAGAAGGCCAGCAACCGTAGTGCCGACTGCGTGTTCGTAGAGAAGGTTTTGGAGAACCACTACACAGCGCTCATGTCAGCGCGCTACTCCGGCTGGTACGTGGGTTTCACCAAGAGGGGGCGCCCTCGTCGAGGCCCGCATACCTTGCCCAACCAGCAGGACGTCCATTTCATGAAGCGCTTTCCTCCGGGAGAACAGCCTGACCTCACGCCTTTCCGCTTCACGACCGTCAGCAAGAGGAGCAAGAGGGTCCGAGCCACTGGTCCTCGCTAGCTACCGACTAACCTAGCTAGCGGCCACATTGCCCTACCTAACTATTGATAACTGCTATTCGCTAAGCTAATGGACCAGGGCTACGCACAGACTTCTTGCACCGGTTCCTCATCTGACGCTTGCCTCTACTGGGACAACAGTGACGTGCCTGTTGGTTGCCATTCATGCTTTTCCTCCAGACCTCAATTACTTCTATTGGACCTTGTCCATCACCAACAGCATCCTGACCGGCCTGGCTGACTCTCTTACACAGCCCAGAGACACTGACAAGGCCCTCGAAGGGTAGCTAAATTTAGGCCCAAGTCTACATGGGCCTTTTCTCCCCAAACCCACAAACCTGGTGGTGCTATCTGGCTGACAATATTTTGGGGGTGAAGGGTGATAGTTCCCGAAGGCAAAATGAGGACAGCAGTAAGAGGAGGCAGGTGGATGAACAGAGTTGAGGACTAGATGGAGGACAAACAGGATGTGCATGGAGGACACAGGAAGTCAATTTGAGTGTGAGAAATGAGTGGACTAATTTGACTCTCTTATAACTCTCTGTCTCGCTCCTTTTCAGAGGACAGATGAATGAATGAATGCATAAATGAACGGATCGGGTGGATGGATGAATAGTTTGCGTGTGTGTTGCTTGTTTGTTTAAATGCACCAAAGATCATTTGTGAAACTGGTTGAAGAGACTTGTGAGTGGAAGTATGCATGCCCCTTTTCCTAAGGCCCTGACACTTCCACTGAAGAGACAGACGCTGTACAAACTGGAATGTATAAACCAAGCTGCACCAAAACAAACCCACCTAACCCTACAACCAACCAAAGACAACTGGAGACCAACAACACCACGCCTACACAAGTCCCACGCCCAGAACACGAAACTCTCTGCTTATAGGTCCAGAGGGTGATTGACGGGCGGGCGTGGGGGGAGGGTGCTTTCTCTTCATACTAGCGTTGCTATAGAAACGACCCAGGGGAGGATGCTCCCATGCGAAACCATGGATACAGAATGCTGCTAACAGGACATTCAGTGGAACCAAAGTCACATGATACACAAAAAATATTAAAGGGAACAATTTATTAAAAGCTATATATATAAAGATGACAAAAACTCCAAATAAGCGATCTTACTATGATTGTTACTATAATTGTTGTTATTATTATAAAATTATTTCACTTATTTATTTCAGCTCTGTGTGCAGCAGTCTTTCTAACGTCAGTAAACCATACAGAAATGTGGAAGTGTGTTGTCAGATGGCTTCACAACAGTGCAGCAGGATCTGGTCTCAACAGCCACTGGTCAGGTTTCGGGGGGTTGGCCTGGGGTCCGTGCAAGCTTAGCTTTTAAAGGGCTACATTTTAGCTGAGGTGAATTATCGCATTTAAATACACCCCTGTTTGTGAGTTAGACGCCCCCGCTCCCTGAGCTCAAATGAACCCATGGTTTAAACCTTGCTGGTATAATCATCATCTTCACATCCTTAAAATGAATGACCAGTTATTTAGATTTAGGACTACGCCACTCACCACTTCTTCCAAATGACTTGGAGGGGGTGTCTAGCATACTGTGTCCTGATAGGAAGCACAGGGCCAGTAGCAATCAAGAACTGTCCCCTCAGTTAACTCCTTCCTGACTTCATGACATAGGGCCAAATGAAGGATGTGTGTGCGTGGATGGATAGACATAGCGTTGGATGTTAAGATGCAACAGCACGTCTCTTACACTCTCTCCTACATCCCTCCCCCGCACATGAACACACAAACCCTTCTTGCTTTGTACGCACACTGTCCTGGCTGAAGGCCACAGAGAGGATGCCACTGCCAAATGACCCAATCACGTATGCAGACACAAACAGCTGACTCAGGGAGGAAAAAGGGCCCAACCCGAGGATTCCGATTCTGAGGAATCTGAACTGGGAAGGGGGGGGGGGGCGGGGGGGCGGGCGGGGAGGCGTTCTGGGAAGCTCGTCCTGCATGCGCAGTTCCATCGTGCATATTGATGGGCGGCAAACTATTCCACGGAGCAAACCCAGCATGTGGAAGGTGTATGGAATCATGTCGAGGACAGGAATGGCCAAATCAGTGCGTTGAGAACGCGTAGCGCTTTGGACCTGAGAGCTCCGCCTAGGAATTATGGGGCCAAGAATACCCACAGGACCAAAGGGGAAGCACACACACCCATACTCACAACCAAGGTGCGGTGGCGGGGCGACACGACACACACTCTTACCACACAACCAAGGGGGGGGACGACACGCACCACATCTTCATCACTTCACAAGCCAAGTGCGGGGGAGACGACCACACACACGGTCATACTCACAATCCAAGTGGAGATCGGGACGACACACACACTCATACTCACAACCAAGGGGACGACGACACACACACACACACACTCATACTCACAACCAAGGACACACACACACACACACACACACTCACAACCAAGGGGGGAACGACACACACACACACACTGCTCAAAGGAACCACACACTAGATTGACTCTACACCACAAACACACACCTACACCATTCCAATTACTCACGTTGACTCTTACCATATAAACCACACAGTCCAACTATTCTGAAAGACCGTAGCCACACTCTACAAGGGAGACACACAAGGGAAGACTGGGGAAACTAGATCCATAGAAGGTCTTTGTACCCTTAATCCCTCCAATTCTCCCAAACTGTATCAGGTATCCCAGAAGAGGACCGAGGCCTGAATGAGTGTAAAACTCTTCAAGAACAGTGCTGTTCATCGCTGGTAACCTATAGCATATCTTTTTCAATGGGGTCACTTGGGGGAACCGTGACACTGACCCTGTACAGCGATCATGTTCATCCAGAGGCCTGTGGTATGTGTGAGCAGGTTGTTTTGGTGCAGTAGCTTGGATGGGCCAAAGACACTAGTATTTAGAAAGATCCAATTAGGACTGTGCTGATAGCACCCCCTGGTGTCCACCCGTGGAAACACAGCAACGTCAAACACCTTGGATTCTTCTGAACTTTCACCTTTCTCCTGAGTCACAGACCTGCTGATAGGACTTGAGATGTCTGACACTTTGACCCTTCCAGTCATCATTAGATAAGGGAAAGATGGATCACAAAGAGTATTCACTGCTCACATCACGTGTAAAGGGGACAGGTACTTGGATGCGGGGACGTGTACACAGAAACGATAACAGCACACAAATACTGAGGCATCTGCAATAACACATGCACATGCTCTGAGCAGTTCATGACCAGAGGAGGGGGGTACACACAGACCAGGAGGCAGGGGATCATGTTATAGTTGGCTCTCAACACTCCACCCATGTCAAGTACTTTATTCACAATAATGTCATATTTTCTTTAAAAAATCATTTTTAATATACAACACAATTTGAGACGAGACGATTTACAGCTAAACTGAGTTCCAGCTTATCTCAAGACCAAAGCAAGCACACAGATGAGAGAGGAAGGTAAAGCGAGAGAAGACGGAGAGAGAAGAGGAGACAGTAAGAGACAGGGACAGAACAATGCTTAGTATGATCAAACTAAGAAAAAAAGAAAAGAAATTGTCAACAACAACAAAATCTGAAAAAGACGATAATAAAAAAAAAAAAAAAAAGTGAAAGGAGGATTAAATGAAAAGGGAAAAAAAAGCAAAAGGTTGGGTTGGGACAACGTGTCCACGGCAACCTCGCATGCACATCTGATCATTCTGTTCTGTGCCGCGTTTCACAAGTCCACATACATTAACACAATCACACGCGCGCGCACCCCCCCCCCCCCCCCCCCCCCCCCCCCCCCCCCTACCTCCCCGCCCGCCCTGCCCCCCACTCCAGATGAAGGATGTGTCCGTCAGGTGGGGGAGAGGGAGGAGGAGGGTGGGCGGGGGCACACCATCACCCCTCCACCGCTCTGCCCCCTCTCTTTCTCCATCCACCTCTCCATGCGTCCTTCCCAGTCCTACTTAGGAGCCGAGTTAAGAGTCTCTCTCTCTCCAGCAACAGCTCTGAGGTCGTCTTCTGTCCGTCTGGGTGTGTTACCAAGGGTGCGTGAGGCCATGAGGCAGGGACGACTTGCCAGCAGAAAAAGGCAGAGTGAGACGAGTCTGGGATGAGGGTGTTTCTCATGAGATCAGTTTCTACAATCCCGGATTAGAATAGGAGGTGGAACACAAATGAGTGAAATAACATGAACGGTTGCGCGCGTGTCTGTGTGTGCGCTCCCGTGTGTACTCTAGAGAAGGGAGAGAAGGGGACTTTCCGTTGCAAAAAACAGAGTCTGGAGGTGGACAAGTCTGGAGATGAGCAGGGGGGGGGGGGGGGGGGGGGAGTGTGGACAGAGAAGAGGAAGTAGGTTGGTCGACGGACACACCCCATCAGCCAATCAGCCCTGCGATCCTCCAGAAAGCACTGTGGTGGATGGCGCCACCTGCAGGAAGAGGACAGGAGGTCAGAGCCTGAGGAGATCTTGGTGCTCTTCGCGTAGATGCGTCTCCAAAAGCCACAGAGCGTGCTCAGAGCGTATGTATGGGGACGAGAGGGCTCACCTGCTATCTGGAGATGTAGGTGTAGGTGCGCGACGGGGACCGCCCCTCTGACTGCCCATTGGTCGACACGTTCAGGAAGTCCCAGATGAGGATGGTATCGTCGTGGGAACTGCTGATGATCTGGAACTCGTCGAACTGCAGCCTGAACACGCGGCCCGAATGCTCCTGCAACGCACACACATGCACAGATACAGACGTGCAAACACACACACACACACACGTGATAAAACACACACACACACGCACACATACACAGGCAACAGTATAAGTACCTGACATAAGAGAACAGCAGGTGATGAATCAGAAAAGAAACAGCACACGTAGGGTCCACACAGTCCTACAGGTACTCACCACCAGGGTCCGCAGACACAGCGTGCTGGCAGGGGCGCGAGGGTCCAGGGCTGCCTGTAAGTCCCACACCTTAATCTTCCTGCACAGAGACAAGGCGACAGCTCAGGGGGGGGATTGACAAGCGTGGTCATGGGAGTGGCGTGGCTGTGTTTCTAAGAGCGTGCGTGCAACTGTTTATGAGAGAACGTGTGTGTGTGACTCACCCGTCATAGGCTCCGCTAACAATCCTTTTGTTGTCGAAGCGAATACAGCGCACCAGCTCCTCGTGTCCCTCCAGCACACGCAGACACGCCCCGCATTCTATGTCCCATAACCTGGGGGGTGGACACACACACACACACACACCTCTCGTTATTCTCATTCAGCAGTGACATATGGTACTTGCTGTTTCACACACAAACACACACACACGTACCGGATGGTGTTGTCTGAGGAGCCACTGACCACCAGTCTGTCTCTGTACTGTAGGCAGGCGATGCCGCGCTTGTGTCCGTTCAGGGTGCGCACAAACTCGCACGTGCTGGTGCTCCACACCTACAGAAGGTAACGAGAGATGTTTACCCATCCCCACGGCTAGCCTCTACCACAGCTAGCCTCTAAACGCTCCACAGCTAGCCTCTAAACGCTCCACAGCTAGCCTCTAAACCCTCCACAGCTAGCCTCTAAACGCTCCACAGCTGCTCCACTGTCCCAGACACACACGCCCCGCCCCTCACCTTGATGGTGCGGTCGCCAGAGGCAGAGACGATGTACTTGTCGTCAAAGTCCACAACGTTGACGGCGGCACGGTGGCCCACCAGGACGCGGCGCAGGCTGATGTCGGTGGCAGACGCCATGTCCCACACGGCGATGGAGCGGTCCTTGGAGCAGGTGACCATCAGGCCGTTGCTGAACCGCAGGTGGAGCACCGCCTCGTTGTGGTGGATCAGAGTGTTCAGCACCTCCCCTGACGCCACGTCCCAGACCCTGGGGGCGGGACAGAGGGACAGAGGGACAGAGTGGAGGCGGGGGGCAGGATGATGAGAGGGAAAGAGGCAAAGACATGTTGGAA
Source organism: Plecoglossus altivelis (assembly GCA_036571765.1). Lineage (NCBI taxonomy): Eukaryota > Metazoa > Chordata > Actinopteri > Osmeriformes > Plecoglossidae > Plecoglossus > Plecoglossus altivelis. The sequence continues at coordinate 7,972,702 of BROE01000006.1, read as the reverse complement.
GAGTGAGAGGAGGCGGGGTCGGAGGGAACGAGAGAGCGGGGAGGAAGAGAGCAGGAGAGAGAGACAGCCCAGTAAGAGAGAGGACAAAGACAATTAAGAGGGAGAATCTATTTTCATTTGTTAATTCATCCTGATACACACACACACACAGACGCACACATACACACACACAGACACACACACACACACTCACACAGAGAGACACAGACACACACACACACACACACGCACACCAGGGAGCGGCCGTTAAGTGCAGCTTTTCTGGAGCTCCCGTTGTCGGGCAGCAGAGATCAAAACGGCTCTCTGGAAAAGCTGACACGTCCACGCAAACAAGTGCCCGTCAAACCATCACTAAGGAAGTTAAGTCACACTTTCCTTGGAGACCGCCCAGAGGGCAGCAAGGGGTGTGAAGTAATGTGGACGGGGGGGGGGGGAGCTTCTGTGTGTGTGTGTGGGCAGTGCCAGGCGGGTACTTTGGCACGCGGCCTGGCGTTAGAAGTAGGCTGTTACAGAATGTACAGTTACAGATGATTTGACGGGCCGACAGCCATTGAGAAGCTGTTGAATCTGAGAGGCTGTTAGAGCGCTTGAGTTCAGTCCACACTCTCAGAACATCCTGGTACACAGCTGGACACCTGCAGCGCATAGCTGTCCTCAAGTCTGTTGACAGACCACGGCGTAACCAAGGGAACCCCGGGACAGGAGCGTGTGCACCTGCATGTGTGTGTGTGTGTGTGTGGCATGTGTGAGTGTGAGTCTACATGTGTGTGAGTGAATGTGTGTGTGTGTGTTTGAGAGTGCTCCTGCATGTGTGTGTGTGTGTGCCAGTGTGTGTACTTGGGCCCAGTACCTGACAGTAGAGTCGGAGGAGCCAGTGACGATCACCCTCTCATCGTACTGCAGACACAACACAGAGCCTGTGTGTCCTGTCAGGATCTGCAGACACTCCAGGGACTGCTTGTCCCAGATCTGAGAGACATACAGAGAGACATAGAGAGAGACAGAGAGAGAGAGACAGATAGACAGAGAGAGAGAGACAGAGAGTGTGAGTGAAGAAGAAAGAAGAGAAGAAAGTTTGATGAGGGAATACAAAAATTAGGCTTGGTATAGGACGTGTAGAGCGAGGGGGAAGACAAGCATGGTGTGAGGAGGGAGGGGGATGAAGAGAGGGGGATAAGGGGGAGGGGGAAAAAGGGAGGCAGGGATAGAAGAGTACTACCACATTTGGGTCAGAGGGAAAACGAGCACAGCTTAGAGTAGCATTCATGTCTTCATGTCCCATTACCCCACTGCACTATAGCTGCTAATCTGTGTGTGTTTGCGTGTGTATCACTTCAGTCTGGACAGTCCAAATCTTCAGTGGGTGCGCCAATCTACTCAAGTACCCTCCTCATCCAGTTTCACTCTTGAATGCCTCCATGAGAGGAAAACACACACACACACACACACAGAGAGAGAGAGGAGGACTCCACATGCCACAGGTGGACACGCACCTTAATGGAGTTGTCCCTAAGGCCACTGATGATCTTGTCGTCGTCGTACTGGAGACAGTACACTCCTTTACTGTTCTCTGAGCGACACTGGATCCTCTGCAGGTTATGTCTGCCACACCGCCAGTTAGCCTCAATGGTCTTGAGAAAAGAGAGAAAGAAAGGAAGGGGGGGAGAGGAGTAAAGGGGGGGAGAGGAGTAAAGGGGGGGAGAGGAGTAAAGGGGGGAGGAGTAAAGGGGGGGGGAAAGGAGTAAAGGGGGGGAGGAGTAAAGGGAAGGAGAGGTGGTTAATAGACGACTGTTAAAAACACACCTCAAGGTTAAATGCAGAGAGCAGATTCAAGGTTATGAATCCATTTACCACGCACTAGCGCACACACTTGGATGAAGTTACAACGATAGCCTTACCTCAATGTCCTGGATGATCTTGGGGTAGAGGGAGTGGTAGTAGGAGTTGGGCGGGACTTCTGTCGTTCGGTTCTTGAACAGATACTTCTCCCTGGGATGACGGACGGGATGACGAGCCAATGAGCATCAAGCATTCACTTGCTCGTCAGACCGCGTGATGGTATGTACTTGGGGTGGGGTGGGGGTGGGAGGTGCCAGAAGAGGCGCGTGGTGTCTGGGGAGTGTGTGAGCGTGTCCTCACCACTGGTGTCTCTCCGACAGGCCCTTCCACAGGGGGTCTGTGCGGACCATACGCTCGATCAGCTTCTTCCACAGCATGCCTTCAGAGATCACCCTCTGCCACTCCTTACACACCAGCTCTGCCGAGCACAGCGAGCGCGCGTCCAGGAAGGACAGGATGTTCTCTGCTATGTGGTCCAGGCCCTGGGCTGGGGGGAAGGGGGAGGAAGGGTTGACTTGTGTATGCACTGAATATTTCATGCGCATTAGCGTGCTAAGGCAGGGTTTGTGCGGGCCTGCGTATTTGTCTGACGTAGCTTTGAAGCGATGGAGTCGTTTGAATCGCATAGACGCGTGTGTGTGTGTGTGTGTGTGCGTTTACCCGGCAGCGCTGTGATGAAGTCTCTCTGCAGCATAGGTTTGAGGTAGGAGTTGATATGGCCGTGCTGGTAGTGGCACATTCGCGAGATCAGGTGCTCCACAAACTCGACCTGGTCTGCCTCCGACCACTGGTCAAACAGCCCCATGCAGTGCTCCTTCTCCTTGTCGTAGTTGCCCTCTGACGGACGCTTGCGAGAGCTTGTCACCTGCCCGTTGTTCAGCTGCAAACACAGCAAACTGCCTTGTATAATACGTGTTCTACTCTAACATGGAGTCACGGTCTCCGCTGACTGGTTTTCTGAGTGCAAAATGTCTAAAAAGATCCAATTCAAAAGAAATCACAAGCTCTTAGAACCATGCCTTGTGAGCTGTCCGGTACGGTTCCTCACCTTGAGAACAGTGTTCTTCTTTGGCGAGAGGTCATCCACCAGGTTCTGAGACTCCATGACAGATGTGGTCTGTGAGAGAGGGCAGAGAACATGCCGGACTTAGAGAAACACCGTGCGTGGGTCAGTGTGTGTTAGCAAGGCTATGACACTAACAAGGCAGCAGGAACATTAGCTATGGGAGAGTTGCAAACACCAGATCAGACATAACAATGAACGTTTGACTCACGACAACAGACAATACACCCTCCCTCCTTCTCTCTCTCTTCCACACACACACACACACCCACACACACACACCCACAGCGGATCTCTATCTGCGTGTGTGATGTGGAGTCTGGACAGGATATTAAAGGGGGAACAGGACGAGTGTTGCAGTCTCCTGCACAAACAGCACTGCTGTAATGAAAGCTTTCATCTGATAGAAGCAAACCTCAAAGAAAGCAGAGAAAGACATGAGATGGGAGGATTAGGGAGGGAGAGAGAGGGGGAGGAGGAGAGAGAGAGGGAGGGAGGGAGAGGGAGGGACGGAGAGAGAGAGAGGGGGGGGGAGAGGTAGGGGGAGAGAGGGAGAGAGAGAGGGAGGGCGTGAGAGAGAGGGAGGGGGGAGAGGACAAAAAGGGAGTGAACTGCAGGGCGAGTGAGTCCCTCCAGCTAAAACAGGCTTTTTTAACCAAACATGATTAAGTGAATTAAACTACTGAGGAGATCAGATGGAGTGAGATCCTCCTTGGGTTAGGGGGAGTTTATCGGACATGGGTGAAATACGAGTGCTTCTCACTTTGTTTCCACAAGGCAGCACTAATCTAACACAGAACAGGCTCAATCAATATTTTGGTTCTGATTTGTTCTTAGGAAAACATTGTTTTTATCGACTATTAGGATTGGAAGAGAATATGCTGTAAGGCTAAACAAACACAATGAATAATAGAAGAAAGATAATGTCTAATCTAATGGTTTTAACCTGCAGCCGACCGCTATTGAGTTGCTACAGGCCATTTTTCAACCTGCCTACCCAATCATATCATCTGTTGGCCTACCTACAAACAAATTACGTTTCCACACCAGAACACCATTAAGCTTGTGAGGTGAAAGGGAGGGAAAGAGATACAGTACAAATACATTTTAGGTTTGACTGGGTAGTAAAGCTAGCTGATATCATTTAATGAGTTTCTGCATAGGCCTAGCACAGCCACAATCAAGGGGCCTAGCACAGCCACAATCAAGGGGCCCAACGCAGCCACAATCAAAGGTCCAACGCAGCCACAATCAAGGGTCCAACGCAGCCACAATCAAGGGTCCAACGCAGCCACAATCAAGGGGCCAAACGCAGCTACAATCAAGGGGCCAAACGCAGGCAGGCAGGCAGGCAGGCAGGCAGGCAGGCAGGCAGGCAGGCAGGCAGGCAGGCAGGCAGGCAGCAAGTGTGCATGCAGAGCAGACCAAACAGGGATAGAGCCAGCCAGCCAGCCAGGTAAGCAGGGTGACCTTTATACACTTCTCTGCACACCTCCCAACACCCTCCTACGACACGCCATCATTCTAGTCATCGGCACAGCCCACAGTTGTAGGTGAGGGAGTTTAGGCAAATATCACCTAACGGAGGGACTCAGAAGAACTAAAAGAAAAGGCTAGGATACAATGGAACGCTGGACAAGGTGAAAACAGGTATAACAGGGTGGAGGGTCAAGACAGAGGAGGAAGGTAAGGGTGCCAGATAGGTGCTTAAGGAGTTATCTTTCCATGAAAAAGGAAGGAAGGTGGGGTGACATCGGGAGGGGGAGGGGGGTGACAGGGTTGCATGTAACATATAAGGGAGACTGCACATCAGGGAGCGGGTGAGGGGTGATCAGGGGTGAAGAGGGGTGGAGGGAGGGATAAAGAGGAGAGCAGGCACCTGGTTGTGAGCCCGGGTGGTGGGGATGCTCTGCAGGCACCTGAGTGCACACAAACTCTCTGCCACCGAGGAGCAGCCCAGCCAGAGAGAGCGAGGCACAGAGCACTGTGTGAGAGAGAGAGAGGGAGAGAGCGAGAGAAGGGGGAAAAGACAAGGAGACAGGGGGGGGGGGTAAGATATGGGGTACAGAGGGGAGGAAGAGAAGGGTGAGATGGAAGGTAGAAATGTGGGGCAGTGGGAGGTAAGACAGCAGGAAGAGAGAGAGAGCGGATGGATGGAAGAGGGACCGGTCAAAGGGTCCAACAAGACAAGGCAAAACAAAAGGTTCCAACAAAGTAGGAGGAGCAGCAGTGAGATTTGAGAAAGACATGGCAGATAGAGACAAGAGAGTGACAAAAAGGAGAGGTGAGATGTGGATGAGGGGACAGAGAGTGAGAGAGAGAGATTGAACAGCCCAGGGTTTGTGAGGATGAGAAAGTGAGGAAGGGAGTAGGAGGAGGTCAGGGGAGGAGGGATAGTGGGGGGGGGGGAAACCAGTATTAGAGCCGCACGCACATGGGCACAGTGAGCGCTAGACATACACACAAACACTTTTACATACACTTTCACACACGGGGCATTGACAGACACAAACACGCACACTAAAAGCATTATTAGACATGAAGTGAGTGGGAACAGGAGGAGGAGTGGGAGGGGCAATGACAGCTCTTATGCTACTACCAGTTGACTTTTACTTTGATGCCCCACCTCCTGCTCTGTGATCCCCACTCCTACTGGAGTGAAACGTGAAAAGGGTCATAGACACACCCAAATCGAATACAAATTCTGGAAACACACCGTTGTATCAAGTGTGGTCCTCTATTTGCCTGCCTGACAATTGGCCACAGGTCAATTCACTTAGTAGGACTTGGTATAGGCCTAACGAATAATTACAGGTGAACCTTGCGAACAGCTAGGTTGGGGAAGGTGAATGGGTCGAAGCCAGATCACTTGGGATTGGGGATGACATTCTGTATTGAGAGATGCTTTGCTGATGTAATTTAGAAAATAGTTTAATCATTCACATAGACGTCTTGAAACTTCCTGTAATAGCAGATTGTGGAAGAACAAAATGTAATTGAGCAACAGTCGTGTAGTGTGTCATCTGGATGGTGAAGAAATCTTAGTTAATTGCACTGGTTGCTTACATAAAGCTAGCTAGAAAGTTAAATAGTTTGTACTGATGTTGATGACAATGGCCAGGCTATTGACCAAGACAAGCTAGTGGTAGCTGTCATACAAATTTGCATGACAGTGCGACCAACCTGCTAGCTACTAAGCTAGATTCTTATTTTGGTTGTAGCTGCGTTCATGTGCCCCAATTAACATTAATCTTATGGAAGTATTTACGGCGACTTGTATTACCTTGCAAACTGGCTCTATGACAGATCGCCTACCTATTTGCAGATTGCTACGTTTGATAGCTAGCTAGCTAGCTCAAATTAAATGCACTTCCTTTCAACGCTACGCAGTTCAATAAACACAGACCTGCAGTTACACTGCAAAATGTTTACATGATTATAGAGTTGGGGGACTACACTGTTTGTATATATGTTTATATCTGTCTGTCCGATAAGAATAACGATTTCCTCCCAACCGTGACTCTTTCACTAGCCTAGCTTAGCTTGCTGAGTGACACAGCGAGGGCCAAAGTGGCGCAGCGTCACCGCAGTAAAACGCTACCCCGAAAATCCTCGGCTGTTTTCAGCAGACAGCAACCTTTCCATTGCCAGCTATGTTCATATCTGGCAAATGATTTACCCAGCTACCTTGTGTAAAATCTACGAAAATATGAATGGCAGCTTTAATAACTTTGACATTTCGACATCCATAGAATTGTCGCACTCTTTAGTCACCAGCGAAAATTTTTCGATCATATCTTCCCTCATATTCCTGGTAGCAACCCCCTCCCCTTCCTCATCTCTTATGACCGCCAATGTTCAGGCTCTTTCCTCATTCTGCCTTCGACTCATACCCTTACTCCTCTTTTTCAGGCCCGTTATTGTATTATACCATTTAAGACACCACTTCTTTACGACTCTTACCATTAATTCCAACGTTTTGTCCTCCATCTCCGGCTCCATGTTGACGTTCCCCCCCGTAACTCGATGTGAAAATGGAAACCCAGCCCTGCGTCGGCGGCCCGCAAAAGCAGAGACGTCATTCACTTCGCTCAGGCACAGTTTGGCAGGCTGGAGTTTGATGGGGGTGGCGTACGTTGACGCCTCTTGAATGAACCTGATACGACGATTGGTTAGATTTTGCTTATGGGTGTGTCTCCGCCAACGAGCCCTTCATTGATAGGCTTGTCGTGGTACCAAGGCCTCCCCGGTGACACCCAAAACAAAAGGGATGATGCTGTTGCGATACTGAAAAACGTTCTTCCGCAACAAAACCAAATGCGTTACTCAAACTCCTATGCATGAAACCATCCGGGCAGAGGCTACGACACAAGGCAGAGGCGCACGATACTGAAGTTGTTGATTATGAAATGGCAGATAAAATGTATTTTCAGAGCCAGCTCACATAAAGGAAACAGAAAAAAACAAGTTGACCTTCATTACACTTACAATTATCTTCCAAGCTTTACTTGCTAATACATTAAAACTGAAAACATGTCATGGAATATCTTCATGAGGATTCTCTGCACTCCTTTCAAACACCTGCAGTCAGCCTTTAGGATAAATAAACATACACCAGAGGGCAAAACTGGATCTATCCTTTCTAGTTCCTTGCATCTAATTACTCCACATTTGAGAAACTGAGGGCATGGGTAACGATTATAGTATAATATATCCACAAAGGTGGTTATACTTAGCTTTTGCAAGAACATGCAGTTACTTCCAGAAACTTGTGTGCAATGACTTCACCTACTCCTCAGCAAGGCTCCATTTTTAGAGTTGTGTTTAGGCTACCAACAACCTCAATCTTCTTCCCTGCTCTTTGGTGTCACAGGGTTGATAGGCAGGAGAAGTCCCCTAAGGCTTCAGAGAACACTAACTCCACAGACTCCACAGGATTGAGACCACAGTCGGTGGAGGTAGCAATGGTTTTCAGCAGTTCAAATTTAATACTTTTCTCCCCTTTCTCTACAGATACCCAGGTAAAAAAAATCCCCCACTCTCATAAAATACAACAGCAGCAGTTACCAGTAAAAAAAATTAAACGCAAAAAAAAGAGAGAGAAAGAGACAAAGCACTGGAGAGAGAGAGACGGAGGGATGGGTGAGATGGGTAAAGAAAGAAAAAGATCTTTGGGGGGGCGGGGGGGGGGGGGGAGTGAGTCTGTGTGTGTCTTAAAGACCGGGGGGTGGAGGGGTGTGTGTCAGGTGGAAGACAGGTGGCAGGGGGGCAGAGAGGATTCTAAGAACTTGCTGTTGTGTTCATTCCAATTGGGAAGGGAGGAAGAAAAAAGAAAAAAAGAAAGTGAACAAAAAAAACGAGTCGAGTCCAATCCAGCTAGGGGAAGGAACCAGCACTCTAAGGCAGGGATTTATTCAGGAAGGGCTTTCTCCCTCTCTGGACTGAAAGCACATTTCACTCCTCTTTCGCCAGTGAATGATGGTGTGAACGTGTATGTGTGTTTATACGCGTGCGCGCAAGGAAATGTATATAGAAGTATGTATGAGGGTGTCTGTCTTTCTGTCTATATAGTCGATGTGGCTCCCCCTCTCACTTGCCGCGAAAGAGAGGTGGCATTTTTCTTTCCTCTTTCCTCAAATTTTTCTTCATTCATTCGTTTGTTTTTCTTTTGTTTCTCCCAACAACAGTCCCCGACTACCTAGTAGTCATCCAAGTCGAAGAACTCATCATCGTCTCCTTGGTACTCCATGCCCTGGAAGTCCACCCTGTACCGCAAGATCCCTGAGGAACACAAACAACAAGTCAGTCGCTAGTTGCAAATTCAGCCTTTCAGAAGTCCAGCCTACAAACTGATACATATCTTATAACCGTGATCACTGCAAGCTTTTAAAAAAAACACTGTCAACTTGATAGCGGCAAAAAACTCCAACTAAAAACAATCCTTAACCCCAGATACAGAAATATTGCAGGTCAGAAAAGAAAGCGAAGATTTCCGTGGAGCACAGCGGCAAACTAGCTCTCCTAGCGACAGGCTGGCGCTACCAGATAAGTCAGGGGTGCAGATTAAGGTACACCCTCGGCACTCACCCCCAATGCCACCGAAGCCCTTGACAAACTGGGAGCCCTCCTGGCTTTTATCCGTAACAATCTCCAGCGTGGCTCCAAACTTCTTGTAGTTGTTGGCGAACCATTCCAGCAGGGGCATGCTCTCCAGTAACTCGTGCTCCTGGCCCGTCTGCGCACGCACACACACGCACACTGTGTTAAAGAAGCTAAAACTATTGAACGAGGGGAATACAACGCAACACGATGGGGTGTGTGTGTGTGTATACACACCTCCTTGTCAGTGAAGTGGGATTTGTCTTTCTCCTGCTCTGGCGTTAAATACAGGGTTTTCTCATCTGCAACACAAAGAGACAAGTGAGTTTGAGTTGCAGGGGCAGTGTTTGCATATGTAAAATGTATGTATGTGCGGTTCGGGACAAAAGCAGCGCGTGCGTGTGTGTATTTGAGCGAGCGCACCGTTCTCTAGCCCGTTGCTCTCGGCCCCATGCACACGCAGAATGTAACGCATGGTGTCGAGGTTCTCATAGACGATGAGGATTTCCACAGCGCCCATCTCCAGAGCCTTCAGCGTGTCCTCCACCCCAAAACAGTACTTCCCCGTGTCCTGGCTGATCTCGTCAAAGTACCGACCTTCAGGAGGCAAAGGGGAGGAAGGAGAGAGGGATGGGCGGGGTGGCGTGGTGGTGAAGGGATGGGGGGCAGTTGAAGGGTGAGGGGAGTAGGGGGGTGAAGGAAAGGCAGAACAGTAATGGTTGGAGAAATTGAAATCACATTTCGGTACTATAATGTGTTTCCTGAAAGAAGACCAACATTCTGAGCAAACATGCTCACGCACACACACAATCCATTGGAGTAGCCTGAACTCTAACCTCAACATGTGCAAACACACACCTATCAGCTTCTTTTCCTGGATAAACTTGACGTTGGAGAGGACCTCAGCTGACAGCTCAATGGCCTGGTTGAAGCCATTCTCACCACCATAGGAGATGTCCACCAGTTTCAGCACTTTGGCTTGTAACCTCTGCACACACACACGCACGCACACAGTTAAAGAAAAGCTAGATATTTTATGCGTATGTTAGTAAGGATGTGAAACATTTCTTCCAGAACCAGTTCTAGACAAACACGGTGGTCCCTAGATAGTACTGCACTAGGAAACTTAGTCGCTCTAGAAAAGAGCGTCTGCCAAATGACTAACTGTAATACATAAAAAATATGCAGATTCATCGAAAATGTCAATGCATTTGAAATATGACACGTACAGGATACATGGACTGCAGTGGTGCATATAATGACCATTCAGCAGTACTGGATAGTATTTGGATGTAACAAATGGACCCAGGTGTGACATACAAAGTTCACAGAGTTGCAAAGGTCTCTTACCGGGTCGAACATGTCGGACTGGCTGAGTTCGGTCTTAAAGTCAGCAGAGCCAGCGAGCACCATGCCTGCCACGTTCACCTTGTCGTTGGACACAAACAGCTGCACGGCCGTCTCGGCCACCTTCCTCACGTAGTTGTGTCTCTTTTCCATCCTCAGACGGGCGAAACGCAGCGCCGACTGCCCTCCTCTGCCTGACAGAGAGAGAGAGGAGGCGAGAGAGGGAGAGAGGGCGAGAGAGAGAGAGGGCGAGAGCGAGAGAGGAGGCGTGAGAGGGCAAGAGAGAGGGCGAGAGAGAGGCAAGTCAGCGGTTGACGGAGAGAAAGATGCAAAGACGAGAACTACCAGTCAGGTTGTCTAAAAAGCAGCTACAAGAACCGAACTCCACTAAAGGACGATAGGAAAGCATGGGGTATGAATAAGGCATGTTTTAAACATAGCCTTGTGAGGGTATGTGGACTGGGTGTAAGTATGAACATGTGGCAGACATTTCTGCTGGCATATCTCAGTGTGTGAGAGCTAGTGGGTGGGACTCAGTGGCTGTGTGTTGGAACCAGTGTTGTAGAGAGATCGTACCGTGCTTCTTGGGAAGGTCCACAGTGAATTTGTGCAGCACCTCTCTGGTGTTCCCCTGGAGGGTTCCAAACAGGGCGCCGCTCCCATCGATGACGATGAAGCCAAACTTGCTGTCGTCAGACAGGAGGGCCGTCAGGGCCTGTGGGAGAGGAGGCCAGGGGGAGAACACAGGAAGACAGAGAGCGTGTGTGAGACGCGGGTGGAAAAACAGGAAGGGAGTGAACGTGAGAAGTCTGTTGCTCAATCGGTAATTATGCGAGTCTGTTTTTCCCCCCTCTCTCTCTCCACGTAACACGCGGACAGACACCGAGCCCTCACCTCGGTGTGGAACTTGTTGTCGCAGAGGTACAGGGAGGTGTTGATGGGTTTGAATGGCTCAAAGTCTATGTTGACTTTCTTCTCCTTGCCCTCCTCTGTCACGATGGTGCCACAGTAAACTACTAGGCCATTAGGAGGAACTGGAAGAGAAAAGAGATGAGCCGGTCAGTGGACTGTTCACAAGAAGCCTTTCTAAAATCAGACACAAAAAACACATACCCAACAAGCACCTACTATTGTGATTCGTGATAAGGAAACCATACTCAAGATAATAGTTTAATGAAGCCTAATCCTAGTTGGCTATTTTACAATTAAGCCATTTGTCAAAGAAAACATTGAATTTAATCTGACATACTTCCTTAATTGGTTGTCAAGAAATGTACAAAGTGAGAGTAAAGGGAACTAGCTTTAGCTGTTTACACTGTAGGAGTCTAATATCACAACCACATAGAGAGCGGAGCTTCACAATACACTGTTAATGAAAATCAAGATCGGAGGACGAGTCGAGGGGCGGCGAGGAGCATTGATTTGATACGCTGAGCGACCAAACTCTGAGTGATGATGGGGCGTATCAACCAATCAACAGACCTCATATGGAACACACCAAGTCCATTCTCTTGCTGTCTAATTGTCCCAGTGCTATTACAGTGTAACACAATTGTTATACGGCTACTGAGATTTCAGCCCAAAACATATTGTTTTAGGCAATGTATAAACCTATCTAGCCAACGTCAACTTAACTGTATGTAGCTTTGTAACAAGCTAGCTACACGTACCTTTGTAACAAGCTAGCTACATGTAGCTTCCAACATCCTACCCCCCCACCCCACCCCAGAGTGTTGCCCTGTGTATCAGAGCGTGGAATCCACATGTATGCCGCTGCAGATGGGAGTCAGTCTTCATGCATAGGACACAAGCTCCCTCACCCTTGTTATACAGCTTTAGTCTCTGCTGTACAGAGGTGATGGCCCCCAGCACAGACAGCCGGTTCACTCTGCTCTTGATGTTGGAGGCGGTGCCAAACTCATCTGCCAGCATCTTGGCCACTCTGGAGATCTGGTCCTTGGGGGGGATGATCAGAGAGATCATACTGGTGCCATTACTGGGAGAAGAGGGAAGAGACAGGTGGTTAGACACTGTATACAGTCACTACTATAGCCAGGTACCCACACGCATACCCACACCCACACCCAACAGCCATACTAGGTAAGGCAAGTCTGATTGACAGTTGACCTTGTTTAGTGTCCAAGTTACCAGCTGTCAGCTTAGCAAGGCATGGTGCCTTTCACATGGTAAGCAAATTTTATAGCAGCTGAGAAGTACAGTCTCTCTCTCCTACACTAGGCCTTGCATTACTCACCCCCCACGCCCCCAAGTGAGACATAATCTTCAACCCTGTGACCTCTTTCTGATTTGAGTCCATTGAGAAGCTTGTCTTCCACCAATGCTAAAGTGACACAGGCTGCAAATTGAGTGTGTGTTTGGGGAGGGAGGGGGGTTGCAGAGCTTACACACAACAAACAGTTCTGTCCTTGACACCAAGGACTGTGTTGATGTCCACTGAAGTGCATTGTGTCTGCATTCACTACCTGTGAAAGGCAAACCGGTACACCGGACACGCTGACGCTGCACACAAACACACAAGGCAACAGCACTGCGAGTGAATGTAACTAGGAAAATGGTCAAGCATGCGTAATACCACAGCTGTGGCGGCACATAATGCGTCAGTGAAGCCACTCACAGCACACACATCTGTCTCAAGGAGGCTGAGAACACCACGAATATCTCCAACGACAGTGCCAAGTGTCGTCTCTTTAAACAAGGAGACGCAAGCAGCTAGGCTAGCAACATGCCACGACCACTTATAATAACTAGCAAGCTCAAAGCTTCTATCGCTTAACCTTGTTACCCACGTCACCCACGACGTCTGACAGCAAGTCCAGGCGACAACCCTGCTGCTTTGTCTACACTGCAGCAGTGAAACATTCATCCCCAGGGAGACACCAACGTGTTTCTCTCGCCGGTCATCACATTGGTGCGGCCTACATTTACCACAGCTATTCTAGCTAACCTGCAAAGATGACGTTGGACAGATCCGCAACGAGCCCTTTCTCCTAACCACCGAACTAAAGAGATTCGTATGATAAGAATGGACCATATAATATAACGAACGCCGACGCGAAGCCAGATACTTGAACGAAGCACTCAATGACAGCTGTTGGCTTTCTAACGAGGAAACATAGCTAGCTTCCTAGCATAGCAAGCTAAGCTACCACTCCCAAATTCGGCCCCCACTCATTCTATCCAGCTGTTCAGCAGTGGTCCAGGCACACCGGTCTCCTCTACTCATCAGACGTTCAGCCAGCCACACACATACAAGCTGTAGAATCACGTGGCGATCGATCACGTACCCACGGGCAGCTTCCAAACTTTTAATCAGTTTCTTGATTTTCCATATCTCCACGTTCCTATCCGCCGCGCTAGGGTCGTCCGCCATCTTTCTGCTGTAATCGCTTCAGCACCTGAAACGACGGGATAAAGACGATGAGAACATGAAGAACAATCACAGGCGGTAAACACAAAGCCACAGCTGCATCAGGCCTAAAATCAGACTGGGGTTGCACAGTGTCTCATGTACCTCTCCGACCTCGCAGCGCGGTCACCGAGAGGCACCTGGTTAGTGCTGAGCTGATCCGGGTGGGAAGGACTACGCTGGCTGCCTGTGTCAGTAAAGTGCGCGGAATGAAACTAGGCCTACGCAATCTTCCAAGGCCCTAGAGTCCACCCTTTTCCATTACCTAACTTTCAGTGCGACCTACTTTCGTCCCTCTTCACTGGGAACACCTAAAAAAGTGCAACAGTTATCCATGTCCAAAAGTCGTACATGATTTTAAAACAGCAAATAATACCGTACCTGCCTCGGGCAACGCCGATCCGCTCGGTCTCTTACGCTATGGCTGCCGCGCTAGCTAGATCGGTGGTCAGAGAAATGACGTTGCCTATCTCCTGCCGGTTTCTCTCCTCCACAGTATGAGCGTGGTACGATCGGACTCACATGTGGGAGGAGGTTAGAATTTTGGTTATGTTCACTTCCTGGAAACCGCATAGAAACGATGAGATACATTTTTGATTGGTCTACATGAAATATCTGTCATAGATAAGTGAACAGTGATTGGATCTATGAAAAAGAGATCACAAAACCAGACGGGGATCTTTTCGCGCATCTTTTTTGGGAGATGTAGTCGTTAGTATTTTGTAGTACTTACACCATATTCGTCACACAACCTGCAAAAGTGACGATCTACAGATTGTCTGTGCGGAGAAAAACGGATGGAAAAAAATGACAGAATATTTTCTGCATGTTAACCACTCTCTCATAAATTAAACAAATCTTTTTTGAGAAAAATGTTTGTATCATCATCAAATAAAACCCACATAAGTTTGCGAATCCAATATTCACCCAGGTGAATAAATAAATAATCAGAAGTATGCGGTACAGGATGTAGCAACTAATTTATACCACTAGATGACAGCATTGAGCTTATTTGTAATGGAGTTTTGGGACTCGGCACATTTAAATTTTATTTCACCAAAATGAAAAGTTGCGGGGAAACAATCAATGGTAGCAGTTATGTTTTATATACACAACGCCATTTTCAATGAAACAATACAAGTAACATTAACCGCATACAGTAATTGCCACTCACACTCTGTTCATTGCCCCAATAGCCAAATAATAGAGATAGAATGACACAGCAGTTTAAAACAGCTTGCCACCAAAAAAATCCCGTTACAAAAGCACGCTGATTTATTTGCTGCTGGACCTCAAACTTGTTGCCTGGAAACATCCAATCATGGTTGTTAAAGAACTGACTAGTAAAAAAATGTTTCATTGGAAGACATCCCAATGTTACTGTTATGTGGCATCTGCCATGTTAATAACTCTATATGTCACATGTGTCATGTCTAATTTGACAAGATGACACTTTCTTCAATCAAGGTTACTGTTGACTCACAATTAGGATTTAATTACCACTTTGCAGTGCCTCGAACAACATCGTTTAACTGCTATTGACTTTGGAAGGAGGTTGACTGTCAAAAGTCTCCGGGACACACTTGGCATCTGTGCGAACACGGTAGTGACTGGCCAATCAGGGGGGCGGAAGGGTTGGAGGGAGGGCGGAGGAATATGTGTGGGAGGGTTATGGCGAGAGCGACCCCACACAGATGCCATCAGGTCCGCTCCGCTCCACTTTCCATCTGTGGCCATCTGCTACTACGGGGCGTAGGGAGAAAGAGAGGGAGCAAGGGAGAGCTAACGCAGAGAGGTGTGTGTGTGGGTGGTGGTGATGGGGAGCAGGGGGGGGAGTTGGGGGGGGTTGAAGATCGGCACACCAAGGTGTTCAAGGGCATCATTGCACTTGTCACCATCTGAACACCGACTGTGAGGGTGTGGTTGTTGGTGATGGTGGAGGAGGGTTGGGGGGGGGCGGAGGGGGAGGGAGGGAGGGAGGGCTGGAGAGGAGGGGGGACCGGAGGGGGAACGGGAGGTGGCCATCGAAGCTCCAGTTTGGATGTCTCACAAGTGCACACTCTAACACCACCGCGCACTGTTTACGTGTCACCTCCACGTGACACCTTCTTGTTATTAGCTCCTCTGTCATTAGCTACTCTGTCACCTCCAGTCTCCTCTCGGGTTGAGAGGGTTCTCCTCCTGTTCCACTGTCAGCATGGATGTGTGAACTATGGAAATAGTTCAATACTAAAACACAGACTTCTGTCACTGTGACTCCTAACCCAGCCATCATAAAAAGACATGCTGATGCTCTAATAGTCGGGCTAACCCTCTGACAACTCTCTCCGTTTGGAGTATATCTGGCTCAGCTTTCTACTAGAAGAACCTCTGAGCTCCTCAGAGGGTGCCAGCGGCTCCTTGCTCACTAATCTGTGACTCACTGTCTCTCTGGCAGGATATAAAGAGCGGATCATAATTCGTCAACATTTCAATAGCCAGTTTAGTCTCTTGCAGAAACCCTCCTATCCTTATAATGTTGTGGGTGTGTGTATGAACATGCCTGTGTGTGGCTGGTATCTTTTGTGATCTCCTACGTGTTACCGTGTGAGTGTATTTATATATCAGGTAGTGCCAAGATGTTTCTGTGGTTGTATGTTTCCATTTTTAATCTTAGAGTTTACATTCCAGTCACATCGATTCTTCTTTCTCTCTTTCCCTCGCTTCTCTGGTTTCTCTCTCTCTCTTTCTCTCTCTCTCTCTCTCTCCCGTCCTCAGAGGCAGACAGGAGATTTACGGATCTGCTTCCAAATATTAAGTGGATTAATCAGGAACAGAGAGCCAGGGTGTCATAAATATAAATGAGGGCTTCTGTGAGATGCGAGGCCAAGCGCACCCTCCATGTCCAAACACTGTAGGCCATTAGGAGTTTATCAGCAGTGGATTAAAGTCCAATAATCTCCATTTAAGGAAGCAGGGGACTCCTAGGCCTCTGAAAATGATGGCTCTGATAGGGGTCAAATCAGTATTCAACATGGGTTATAGTTGGTTGATGCCACATATTTGATGAGTTGGAGAATTCACTCTGGGAAGGTAACTTTTGGTCATTGCATTCTGAGGTTCCAGAATTCAGATATATTAGTTTTAATTGACTAAAAAATATGTTCTCCAAACATTTTTTACAGACTATTCAGTTCTCTTAAAAAGGCAGAACAGGTTGAGGAAATCATTAGCGTCACTGACCACCCTTCAAAAGATTGACCCTGACATCACACCGGAACCAGTTTGACAACTGTTGGGTTTACTTTCTCTCTGATCTGGGAGCCAGAATGTTGTGTCAACACGTCAGTCACATAACGGCTCCCACCCGTCTCGCCCCTCCCAGGGTGCCGTGCGATTTAGCGGACGCCGCTGCCGCTCTTATCTCCCTGACAGCATCCCCCTGAGGGCCTCTCCACTCGCCCCCTTTTGTCCTGTGTCTATAGAGGAAACAAAACAAGCCGCGTACACGCATCAAACTTCCCGTGCTGTCAACAACCAGGTCTCCCAGCGAAGGACATCATCTTCAGGTTGTCGGTGGCTCGACCGGCTCATGTAGATGCAAACCTTTCCCCTTTGAGCTTTTCCATTCCAATAGCATCCCTGTTTGTTTGTTTGTTGTCCTGCATCGTCTGTCAGGGAGTTGCTTGATTTGGGAGACGAGGGGTGGGATGAAGGGCCTGGAGCTCAGAGCCCCGGCACAAGACTACTTCTCTACCAGCGAGTTGAGCTCTCATGGTAATCCACTGCAGCAGTTACTGCATCACAGCTTTGAACCAGTCTTAAATCACTGTGACAAAGCCACTGGCATGACAGTAAAGTACAGCGGGAGATGGAAGGATGAAGAGAGAGATAGACGGATGACAGCCAGAGAAGAAATGAGAGCTGGAGAAGAGATAAGAAAGAGATGTGAAAAAGTGAAAGAGTGACAGAGATAAATAGAGATGGGGAGAGATGGAGAGGGATGGGGAGAGAGGAGAAATTGATTTTCCCCTGGGTGCATAAATCAAATAGAGTACAAAAAGGGCATTACCAAATCGATGAATTTAATACAGTATATTAAATGAAGACAATAGCATGTCTACTGAAGGGAGTTCACTGAGACGGATGGCGGTGGATTGATCCAAAGTCAACATTTGGATGAGGGAAAAGGCAGTCTGAATGAAATGACCCAACTTTGAAAATCTGGAGGCATGACCGGTACCTGGATCGTAAAAGCTAGTCTCATGTACATGTTCTTTATGTGGATGTTTTTTTGAACATAAGTGTGTGTCTATTTGCAGCAGTACAAATAGACAAACAAGTCCAGTTCAGCTGCGTGTGTGTGTGTGTGTGTGTGTGTGTGTGTGTGTGGAGAGAGAGAGAGACAGACAGAGAGAGACAGGGAGAGAGAGAGACAGACAGAGAGAGAGACAGAGAGAGAGAGAGAGAGAGACAGAGAGAGAGAGACAGAGACAGAGAACATGCATAAAAAAGACCAACTCAATCAGGACACACCAAAATATTACGGGACAGGACAGACTTAAATTTATTCAGACAAACATTGTGGAACTGTTACAATAAAATTAAGATATTTTCAGCCCATAACATCAACATTCCATTAGAACTCCAGAAGGGGAAATCAAAAGAATACACTGAAAACCGTACTACACTATGCTATGGAAAGAGCTACAGGAACCTAGCTACATTAAGGACAATCCATTTACACACCTCAGTCTTTTAAATGCAACTGGACAACGCCACAGTGCCTTCACATGGCAATACATTATATTACATCCCTTAAACGTTAGTATTTTTTCTCTTTACAAAGTAAAAAATATAGAGAATTAACAAAGACGACTTTTGCGAGATATGGCCATTTATGTTCGTATCTTGAGTAGTGGAGTAGCAGTCGTAGCACAGCTGCTTTGCGCGTGTGTGTGTCTGCACGTGGACGTTTCGACAGCTGCCGATACCAGGGCGTGAAGTGAGAAGGGGAGGGGTCGGAGGTTATTGCTCTTCTGTTGACTTTTGAGCAACAAGTGAAATGTGGACAGAGGGTGGCGAGAGGGTCTCAGGAACAGGTCAAGCAAAGGGGTAGGCAGCTGTGACATCAGGATGGAGCAGGGGGTCACCGATGACACCATGACCGGGACACGTTGAGGCCAGGTTGGTGTCAACCACAGGTGAGGTATTACAGATGTGCATCGAGAAACGACTTTTACAGGCATGTCATGAGTACGTTACAGCCACATGTAATGTTTGAAGACATCCGGGGTCAGAACTCATAAGGGTCACCATGCATGTTATTGACGAATGTTATCAACAACCAATCGATATCAGGGATCAAAGGTGGAGGAAGCCATTGATCGATGGAGGGATCGAGGGAGATCATGATCCCACATTGATGTTGCGTTCATTTATAGAGGCTGACTGAGGGTAGAGCACTGGCTGAGGTCTGTCAGACCTGTGAGTATGATGAGATACACTAGCTGCTCGAGGGAAGAACAGGAAGGGAAGGGGAGGGAGCAGTAGACTGTAATTCACACACAAGAGGGAAGAAAGAACTGGAAACAGATTTGGGCAAAATGAAAAGACGGAAAACAGCATCACTTTTCTCCCCTGGGATTCCCTTCCTCCCACAAGTCTTCCAGCAGATATCCCACAATCCCTTGGGGAGCTCCACAAGATAAAAGCCTGGCTCCACGGGCGTGAAATGGTCGCCCATTACCCACAACCCCGCATCCCGCTAAATCAAGGGCTATATCACCACTTGGCATGGAGAGAGACACCCCCATCTCACTGGGGAACCCTCCCTCCCTGTCTCCCTCGGAAGAGCTCAAATAAGGGAAATAAGACGAAAGAGAGAAGAGATTGCACTCTAAAAGTCACTCACCCTGTCCCCGGTTCGAGGTTTAGAGATGGCAGAGGAGGACGTGAGTAGAGTGAGTGAGAGAGAGAGTAGGCAAATTCTCAAGGGACGGCCTGAACAATTAACAATTGAATTTGAAGTTGTGTGAGAGCGCACAGATGGAGAGTGTACAAGGTATGGAAACATGTGACAAAGAGAGAAACAAGACACAGAGAAAGCATCTGAATGTGAATAAGCAGGGTTGTCTTGTGATTGACCGTTTTTTAATTAACTTGTTTTTTTTCTGGTAATAATCTCTGTCTGAATCAGAGCTGAGAGGGTCACGGAACCTAGAGTGGAGCAGAGATGTCTCTGGTGGCCTGGAGAAAGCTGGACCAAATTGTATATCGCAATAGATTCTGTAAGTAAAAACCATCTGCCCAGAGCCTCATTACGCCGTTAAAAGTGCAGTGTTACAGTCCACCGCAAGGCGGTGAGTGACACGGCATACAAACGGATAAAATAGTGCCAACTCAGCTGACGGTGGAACCGTGTGATGAGTAGCCAAGATTGCTAGGATACCCAAGTGAAATGCCACTGAACCTTGTATTTGTGTGCTTTAATGGGGCCATCCTTCAGACTGATTTAAAATGTTCAGAACCAGAATTCAATTAAGAACACATACCTTCTGGTTGTCTGGTCATAGTGAGCAAGGTAGAGCCCTAGTAGGGAGATGAACTGACGACACTGGACTGAATTAACTGCCTGGTTCACATCTATAAAAATGCATAGAGTCAGTCACTTACTACACATAAGTAGCTACAGAATCTTAACTCCATCACAAAAAAAAGCCTGCTAAAGTATTTGTATCTTTTTGTTCTTGAGCATGACACTATTGTGTTTCTTCCTTTTTCAAAGCTAAAGCATGAAAAGTGTTCGCCCCGCGCCCCTCGTCATGCTGGCTGCTCAAATCAGAAGGTCCTGCAGAGGTTGTCTCCCATTAACACATTATCTTTGATTGGACACAACACAAGGTCCAGGACCAAGGCAGCGCTCGTAGGCTGACATTTCCCCCAAACCAGGAATTGAATCTGGATAAACACAAACAGGATATTTCGGAGCCTAAAGTAGCTAATTAGATGTGCACTCTTTGCATCTAAGCTGCAAACCTACTGTGTTTGGTATTGACAGAAAATGACCACCCCCACAACCGTGATGAATCAAAGCAGCAAATTAAGATTAGACAGCAACAAAAAAAGCAAAGACTACTGCGGGCACTGAAGCAGAATCATACTGTATATCCTGTCCATACCGCCATCGAAATGATTATAGCCGGCCAAACCCAACCTCTTGTTCTGGGTGGAATGTCGAGGAGGGAACATGCAGAAAACACACAGAACCATCCTTCTCTGTGACTCCAGGAAATCTCTGGGTCTCTCAAAGACAACAAGACCCACAATTCTCTTGTGAACCAAGGGAACGTAGAAAGAAGGAACACCACACGCTACATCACATGCTTGGCACACAGGAAGTCAATCCAATGGAACTCAATGGCTCGCTGTTCTAGTCCTTTCGCGTAGACAATTGTGATGACTTCCTTGTTTATATGTTCCTTGTTACTGAGAACATTTCTCACAACTCTGGAGATTGACGACAGAAACAATCTAGGATAGAGAGAGAGAGAGAGACAGCATCTGGGGCCTCATTAGCCAACCTATTTACATCCAAATAGTCTCTGGTCTCCTGTTCATACCAGAGGCTTAGATAAAGAGGATGAGAACAGAGAGAGAGAGAGAGAAAGATAAGGGAGTAGCAGTCAAGAGTCTGTAGGTTTAAGTTGACAGTAGAAGCACGGCTCAAGAAGAAACTGGACAGTCTGAACGGAACAAGTCTCTGTTGATGAAGAGGAAAAGAAAAGAGTGATAGAGAGGCATAGAGATGGGCGGGCAAGAGGGGGAAACGGCAGACTGAGGGGAAGGGGGGGTGGGGTAGAAGAGAGACTAAATTGGCTTCAGGTCTGCGTCGCGTAAACGGAAGTCCCTGGTCGGTTGATGCGAGGACGGATGGAGGGCGGAGCTACCAGACGTAGCCAATCTCGTCATCTTTGTCGTCGTCCTCGTCCTCGTCGTCCTCGATCGCTCCCCGGGGGTGGATCCGGCCACGCCTCTGCTTCTGCCGGCTCCTCCCAGTCTTAGGCGGCTCCTCCTCCTGGTCGTCTAGGAGAATGACGGCGCCACCGCTGCCAAAGTCCCCCGAGGTCTCCTGGTCCTCCTCTGCTGAGTTAGGACAGACAGGTCAGTGGTGAGAGACTGAGAGTAGGAAGGTAAGCAGACAAAAGGTCTTAAATAAAGATGTTCTTTGGTCTGGCCTTTGGGCAAACGTCTCATCCCACCACTGTGCTGTTGTGTGAGTTTAAGCAGTTTGATTCAAGCAGTTAGATTTAACATCCATCTAAAAGCTTGTAGCATTAGAAAACACCATCCTTTAAGTCCCTAATACAGAGGAGGGCGTATCACAGCAGCCAAGGCAGACAGAGATAAGACTACACAGGATATTCAAAGGTGTCTGTATTGCTGAAGAAAGCACAGACACCCACACCCACACACACACACTTGGACACCATTCACACACACACTTGCGCACTAGTCACACACCCTCAAGTCCGAGACTAGCAATTGTCAGAAAAGATTAGTTCTCTTGTGCCTTAGATGTATCAAGATGCAAAATTCGCACGCACACACTTCCTTCCACGCACAGGGCTCAACCCAACAAAAACAAATTTGCTTTGATGGCAACAGACCGAAGACTTAATTTTCCTCCCAACACCCCCTGTAACACACATGCACCTTCAGTCAGGGGTTGTGATGCGTCTACAAACTACCTACTTATTCTGATGCCTTCCACGTTCAGTAGAATCTTTAAAGCAGAGTTAAGCGAGCCGCTTCCAGCTCCCAGATACCACAAGCAGAGATAACACACACACACACTCCCACACACACGCACACACACACACACACACACACACACTCACACACACTCACTCACACACACTCACACCCACACACACTATTGGCTGCAGTACACCTGTATCAAAGAACAGCCACACAAAGCCCTACTATCCACCGAAAGCCCAGGTGGGAGTCTGGGTGCAGGGAGGGCTGGCAGGGCATTCTGATTCAAGCCGTGTTTGTTTGACTTCTCACAGAAATCGAAAGAGACATTTTAGTGAATGTTCCTTACCACAGGCAGGGTTGCCCTGTTTTCGGGAGCCCGCAATCTCGTTGCCATACTTGTCCACGCACCAACACTGACCAGTGCTGCCATGGCATTGGGTGGGCTTATAATACCCTTCCTCAGAACAACGGGGAATATAGGCCCCTGGATAGGAAGAGACAGAGAGACATGGAATGGTGTGAGCAAAAGAGAAAGAAAGCAAGAAAGAAAGAAAGAGAGGGAGAGGGGGAGAGAGGGAGGGACGTGAAAAAGAGAGAATGAAGAGAGAAGCCCCAAAGAGGGAGAAAAAAACAAGAACACAATTAAAAGCTCTCCTGTGATCGACATCAGGTGCAGTAAAACCCACATCTTCCGTTCTGTTCTCTCTCTCTGCCCCCTGGCTCCAGGATTCTGGTGTATTCAGAAGCTGAGGCTAGCGATCAATTACTACCTCTAAGGCTTGGAGACAACAGCCATACATCCTGCTTAAGGCAGACTAGTCACTTTCAATAACGACACACACACACACATACACGCACACACGCAGTAGTGCAAACACACACACAGTCAAATGCGTGCACAAAACAAACAAGCACACAGCCACACACACTCCCAGACACACACCCTCCATCTCTTTTCCCTTCATATGACCCAGTCAAAGACCATTTCTCACTGTGTGCTTTGTTTGGCTTGAGTTATAACACTATTATGTAGTAAATGAAGAGCCATCGGCGCAGGGGACGAGAAGGGGACGTGAAGGGGACGTGAATGTGTGTGTGTGTTGTGTGTATTCTGCGTGTGTGTGAGAGAACAAAGAAATTATTTGTCTGTGTTTTTGACACCACACCCAATCAGGTAGTGTCATTTGTTGCCATTCTAGAGAGGTGAGCGGTATGATTGATAAACAGCTGTCACTCAACATGACTGACCAATGAGGCTCTTTCGCCGACCATGAGCCTGAATCCTGTTCATCTCATTCTGGCAAGGCAGACCTGCAAATCACACACACACACACACACACACACATTTCAGTGTCAATTTCAGTGCTTTATTGGCATACTGAAAGCTCAGTTTAAATACTGCAAACAAAACTAAAGCAAATAAACAGTAATGTCAACACGACTATTTATGTATAATTCTAAAAACAATATTTGCTTTTCCACCTCTCTCTCCCTCTCTCTCTCTCTCTCTCTCTCTCTCTCTCTCTCTCTCTCTCTCTCTCAATCTCTCTCTCCCCCTCCCTCCTGGTTTCTCTCTCTCCCCCTCTCCCCCTCTCTCCCCCTCCCCCCTGGTCTCTCTCTCCCCCTCTTTCCAACCCTCCTCCTGGTCGCTCTCCCCCTCTCACCGTCAGGTTTCTGGAAGCAGTAGCACCACTCGTTGTTGGACAGCTTCCCGTCCTTGAAAGAGTCGCAGGAGTTGAACAGCGGCTTCATACACAGCTCGTACTTGTCCAGGTAGATGGCGCCCAGCTCTGATTGGTCCAACAGGAGGTCATAGTTCATGTCTAGCTTGTTGAACATCCAACCCAGGGAGTCCTTACAGATGGGAAGAATGCTAGTGTCGAACCCTGAAGTGCAGATGGGGGTTGGGGGGAAAGAAAAGAAGAGATGGAGACAGGAAGGCAGTGGACACAAAGACATAACGAGTCAAAAGGAATTTAGAGAGACAGCTTAATGTATCCATGCTTACTCATTCTCTCCATCGTATATGAAGTTAGTTACAAGGGAGAGAGAGAGTCTACGTAGGTGTTTTTGAGGATGTGTGCTGAAGACAAAGTTCAGGCTGAGGACATGTGTATGGTGTCTGAGGCTGAGTCACACTGACTTCCACGTTCTAAGGGGTGCTTGTGCGGGTTGACATTTGAAGAGAGCGAAATAGGTCACTGTCTTCCCCATGAGAACGGCAAAGAACTACTCTCTGACAGTTAGTGTTTGATGTACTGTATCATTTCCAAAAAAGACAAAAAAGACATTAAGAGATGTACTACTGTCAGACACGCACACACAAACACACACACACATACTCATATAAACAAACTCACATAAACACACACACACACATACACACATTAACACGCACATGCGCACACACACATACACACACACACACACACACACACACACACACACACACACACACACACACACACACACACACACAGGAGTTACTCACTGCCAGCTGCAGAGTCTGTGTTGGAGGATTTGAGATCTCGGTTAGCATCCAGGTGGAGGACCCCAAACCAGTCCTTCAGTCTAGACGCCAGGCTCCGGAGGTCTGCATCACTGCAGGCTACACACACGCGCGCACACACACACACACACACACACAAACATGTCCACACACACGTGCACACAAACACGCAAAAGTGCAAACGCACACAAACACAGGGGAAGGATTTAGGGTCACCGATGTGTTTGACTCGGCCGTCAGAAGACATCATCCCCTCTCATCCTCTTGTCTCCTCTCCCTTCTCTGTAATCCCTCTCTCCTCTAATCGAACATGCACTTTTATACATACAGTAACCAAGAAGCAAACTTGTGTTGCGCTGCTAATCGTCATAGGAACATAGGGTGACAAACTGTACCTGTCTAAGCTGAGGAGTGCATGTGAGCAGGTGTTTGTGCATGTGCAAGAGCCATTTAATCTCTACTTTGATCAACAGAGAAAAAGATGAGCAAATAAAGATGAAAGCAGAGACAGAGTAGCTTCTTCTGAAACAGCGTAACGCAAGTGGGAGAGTAGGGGAGTGAAACAGAGAGAAATAGACTGTGGCCTGATACAGCAGAGCACATCACACTTGAGGAGGAGAGAACGGGAGAAGCGGAGGGAGAGAAGGAGGGGCGAGAAGACAGAGGAGAGAGACAGCAGGAGTGTGATGATGAATGGAAGCAACACATTCATCCTGTTACAGTCTCATCAAAGATGACATCTCCCAGGTAGCCAGGTGAGACAATGCCACAGACTACTCTAGTCCTGGGGTACGCACTGACATACAAACAGATACACACACACACACACACACACACAGACTAGCTGTGTGTTTGTATGTATGTATTTGTGTGTGGGTTAAGTCACACTAGAAACACCCTAATGTTAAACAATAAAAACTGTTTATCAAGACAGCATGCTACAGGAAGACCATTAAAAGAATGAACGCCACACACGGATTTTATCCAACCAGCATCCAGTGTTGCAATTCGTGTAGACCTTTGGCACACCCAAACATGTTGAAAAGCGGCACCCCAAACACCGACCCGGCCCATCCCCCCCTCCCCCCCGCCCACATCACCTTTAGAAAAATGTTTCCCCATTGGCCGAGCTCCATCATTCCTAGACCTTCTTTCCGTGCTACAGTACTGAGAAAGGAGCAAAACCCACATAAGCACCACCCCACCACACACACACACCCTCTCCCTAGTAGATGGGGTTGGCTCTGTGTAATAGGAAGTCTTTATCTAAAATTGAAGCAGTGGATTTCAGAGGTAAGGTTGTTTTCTCGCCCCTGTAGACCTGCATGAGCATAACAGTCAGATTGAGAAAGGAAAAACAAGATAGAGGATGTCATTCTATCTATTCACTCCACCTCGACAGGAACCAGTAACAATATCTGTATGTGTGCGTGTGTCAGAGCTAAACCGGAGATTGTCAATCGTTTTGTGTGTGTGTGTGTGCATTTGTGAACGTTGTGCTAAGCCAAAGAGCGCTATCAGAGCGTATGTGTGTGTGTTCGACCTCTATGTTAAGTCAGACAGTAATAGCGGTGCATGTGTGAGATATACTTTGGAGAGAAAGATATCAGGTGTGTGTATTTCTTTGTGCTACCGCATACAGTACACTGTATGCATATAGGGTTTATGCATACATAACACAGAAATGGTTTCCCCATGTTTGTGTTACGTTCATGAGTGAGATTATGAGATCTACCTCCAGGCTGTGTGCCAAAGTGTCCCTTATGCAACCAGACATGGAACCCCACAGAGTTCCTGACAGGCAAGCTAGCGCCTTGCAAGGCATCTTGGCCACGCAAGTATGCACACACATGCATGTGTCTAAATGTGAGTGTGAAAAAAAAAGTCGAGTGCTTTGAGTGCCGCTAAGGTAGCAAAGCCCAATATAAACGCAGTCCATTTCCACAAGCGAACATGTCACAAACACACAAAACCAAAACGCTCATGTCCCTACCCTTTACAAAGAGTTCCAATCGCTTAGGTAATTCCTCAAACCCCAACCTCTCTCTCTCACACACACATATATCCGTCCATTCCCTGCCCAGTTTGCGTGGTAAAAATGTGCGTCTGAGATGTGAAGGGCACCGAGGGGAGACACGCACACAGATCGTGGAGGCAATTCCAAAATTGCCAGGGATACCTGTCAGCATTGGCATGGGATTCCATTAACCCCGCCCCCTCAGCGACAGGAGAGAGGGGCGGACAAATGACATCTATCGGGGACAGAGAGCAATGGAGAAGGGAGATGGTATTTCCACTGTCATGATATGGTATGTGTGTCTGAGTGTGCGTGTGTGTGAGTGGGTGAGACAGATAGGGAAAAGAGGGGTGTGTGTGTGTCTGTGAAACAATGAGTCTGTGTGCGCTTATCTGTTGGAGAGTGTGCGTGTGTGTATGTGCCGGTCTGTAACAGTGTGTGTGTGTGTGCGTGTGTGTGCGTGAATGGGACAAAGTGTGACCCTCTCGGCATGGACCAGTCAGATAACACTCTGGAGCATTCTTCATCTCAGCCTGACCAGCAAAGACGCCATGACAGCATCCCCTCTGCAAAAACACTATCCAGCCACTTCCAGAAATGTCATCTGTATCCTGGCAGAAACATCATCTATACTGGCCCTGAGGAACCTTCTGGAACTAGCCAACCAAAGGGACTCTCTCGCTTTCTATCTCGAACGGAAGGAGATTTATTGACATGAATGATTAACATAAAACATGTTGTCAAAGCAGTCCACAGTGAAGAGCCAAATCATACCACAAAATGAGAATGCCAGAGGAGTTAATGGTCGCTAGACATACAAAATAAACGTAAGAAATAGAAATAGGAGCAAAATAGTGTTTTTTTTTGTAGAGTTGGGTTGCAAAAATCAGCTGATGTGGAACTGCACTGAAGAGGCATGGCTGCTGTATCTGTGTCTTAGATCATCTGTTATCACACACAGAGGAAATAGACTAGCTCTGTCCACCCCCCCAATCCCCAAACAGATTACATCCCCAAACTTTCTCTCTCTCTCCCACTCACACACCCTCTCTTATCTCGTGTTCCGACTCTCTCTTTTTCTACCCTTCCCTGTCTCTTGTTCTCAGCCCATCCCTCTTTCAGTCTCTTCTTCTCTCCTGTGTGAGGTTTTAATCTGCTCCTTCTGTTGCCGTGGCAGCCACCTGTGCAATGCCCTCCCACCACCCCCACCCCCACCTCCTCTTTCACAGGAAAACAAATAAATCACAGGTGGGGGAGAAGAAGGGCAAAGATAAACAAATGAAGAGAAAGACAAACCAGATGCAGAGCCTGGTGTCTAAGCATAACACATTGACTTCAGAGGTAACACAGGTTCGTGTGACCAGGACCGCGAGTGGGTTCGAAAAAAGCACGTATAAAGAGCTGAGCGGAGGAAGAGACGTAACGTGTGTGTGCATTTGTGAGTGTGCATGTGTGTGAATGTGTGTGTGTGCGTCAGTGGGTATGTGTGTGAGTGGGGGCGCGCGCGTGTGTGTGTCTGTGCGTCAGTGGGTATGTGTGTGAGTGGGCATGTGTGTGTGCGCGCGTGAGAGTGATGATTTGAAGGGGCTGTATGGGACTGTGGGTTATCAGCATGCCCTCCATGCAGGCGGTCATGACAGAGGAACTGTCATCATCTAAATAAGTGATGGGCTGGGGAACGGAGCACAGAAGGGAGGGAGGGAGAAAGGGAGGTAAAGAGAGGGAGGTGAAAAAGAGGAGTGGGTGGTACAGAGATGGGGGAGATGCGGAGAGGGATATGAGGGAGGAGAGGGAGGAGAGGGAGGAGAGGGAGGAGAGGGAAGGAGCAAGAAAGAGGGAGAGGAGATTTGTCTGCCTGTCTGTCTGTCAGTCAGTCTGTCTGCCTGTGTCTGCAACACGCTCACGTACTCACACACCTTGGGTTCTTTCTGTCTTCAAATACAGATGGATGAGGAGCAGCAACACCAAAAAAAGAATGCTAAATCAAACCATCTCATTACTGGGTGTGAAGAATCACTTGCAATGAACAGATGCACCACAACGACTTATTAATCCAGCGTGGATTCTTCTTTTGCCTCTCTCTGCCTTGTGTGTATGTGCGTGTGTGTATGTGTGTGTACGTGTGTGTTCATCTTCATTAACCCCACAACCATTTAGCGAAATGAGTGTGTGTGAGAGAGAGAGTCAAATTTGCTCTTCACACTGGGAGGACAGAGAAGGGGCCCTTGGACTAATGATCAGGCTTTCTCAGTGATTAGCACTGCCACATTAACACAGAGGATAATGGTATTTGTTTGTAGGAATTGTATCAGTTTGTGTGTGTGCATGTATGCCTGTCTTAATGTCTTGGGGTAGGGGAAATGGACTTTAATTGATTAACGCTTCCCATTTGAATTCCAAAACCTTAAGTTGGCTGCATGCATTAACGCTCTGTCTGCCCTCCTCACACACACACACACACACACAAACACACGCACACACACACACACACACACACACACACACACACACACACACACACACACACACACACACACTGCCTAATCTCAAGACCAGGGCTATTTCCCTCTTTTGACTTTAGGCCCTCCTATCCAATCAGACTCATTTGAATGAGGAAGTGCTTCAGTGTCTCAGCTTGTAAATAAATTAGGCGCGTGAAGGTGACTCAGCGAAGGCTCAAAACGCCAGACCAGCTCCTGACTTATTCATAAACTTCAATTTTTTCCAGTCTCTCTTCGGAGAAAGAAAGGATCTCGTCAGGTCGGAGGGAAGGAAGGCAGGAAAACGGCAGCACTAACCTTGAGAAGACAGGCTCTGATCTGGCTCGACATGAGCAGGAGGGATGGAGGAGGGGGAGGAAACGTGAAATGGGCCTTAAAGAAGGTGGAGGTAGAGCGGACGAGTCCGCAAGCAAAAAAAAAAAGAGGTAGATTTTGTGCCTCTTTCTTGACTCTGAGTTGTCCAGATTGTAAAACTGTGCTGTTGTCCCAGAGAAAACAGCAGCCTTCAAAAAAAAGACCCGTCTGTCTGCATGGCCACACAAGACATTCTTTTGGAGTGACGTCTATCGGTTCCAGCATGTTCTACCATCAAACCCGTCTATTTAGAATGGCATGACCAAGCTATAGAACCGCTGCAGTACAGAGAGAATATCTGAGTGAGTATTGAACACATTGTTTATGTGTCAAAAACAGTGATTCAGAGTTAAAAACCTCTGAGTAACTCAACTAGGCAGAGATGATGCCTCCAGAGAGAGGAGGAGCCAGACTAACATGCACTCTGCTCGGTCGCACAGAACAATTCCTGTATGCTGGTAACTGTGTTCTGTGATTAGCAGGTAAGTGAGTCTTTGTGTTGTTTGAGACTGAGATAGGGGGCTGTAATATTTGTAACACACATTACAAAATAGGCATGTGACATGTGCTTTAACAGTACACACACGCGTGTCGACACGCACGCATATATGCACGCACACACCTCAGAGCTGACAGCAGAGCTGAACTTAGTAACAGTCAGGGGGCGGATGAGGGTACTAGGGATATAATTACCCAGTTCTTTAATTTGACTGCATCAGTATCCTCCATATTGTACCATGGAGACAGTCGTCAGGGCGCCTCCAGGCCGAGGTTAACCTGACGGGAATGAGTGGTGACAGCCGTCACTAGCGCCGCAGCTACGCCACCTATCCACGCTGTCGGGTGTGTCGGCCTGATTCTCTCTGCCTTGCTTCTCCCAGACTCCTCTCTGGCGGTGTTCCATAGGGCTCCTCTATGTGTGTGCGCGTGTGTGTGTCAGCAGTAACTACAGCTCCCCCTATAAAACATCTATGACCTGCTATTGCAGACCCAGCCACACTATTCAGTTGCCCGGTATTTTTCTGTTGATTCATCTCCATGACAACCACATTCATTTAACAGCTGTTCTGTCATTCCCATCCAGAAGAGTTGATGCCTAATATAGCAGTGTGTTTTGAAGGAGTCTGTTGAAGCTATGTTGGAACCAGATGGTCCTGTGAACCTTCCCTGACTCTACTGAGAGAGTCTGATCTGTCCTTCCTCTGCCTTTTCCTTCCTCATCCTCTCCTACCTTCATCCCTTTCTCCCTGCCTCCTTCATCTCTCCATCCAATTTGACCTTTGCCTTCACTTTTCTTTCCGTCCCTGAGGAGTATGTGTGTGTGTGCTGTGAGTGAATGGGTGTTTGCGTCTATGCGAGTGTATTGATATACCGACTGTCAGTGAGTCTGGTATGAGTGTCGGCTTAAATGTTTGTGTGTGGGCATGTGCGTGTTTGTGTGTGATGACAGGCTTAGCTCCCCTTCACTAAAGAGGGTTAAATCACACATGTTCAGACACAATTCAGTGATGGGGGGGGAAGGAGAGCGAGGGGGAGGGGGGGGGGGGGGAGAGGAGAGAGAGAACAAAGACAACCTGACAACGTGTTCCGTTGTCAAGCGGTATGGGCGCTGTAACCAGGACAAATTTAATTTCGCCAGGGGATTTAGCCCATTCACCGGCCACTGATGCGGCCGCTTTGTAAGCCTATCTCTCGCACTAGCGCTAAGCTAATCATCTTGCCGAGGTTACACAAAACCCATTCCCCTCTGCTAGCAATGGCTTAGCATTGCTAATTAACTCTACACATTAAGACACCCGAGGAGAAAAAAAAACGACTTTAACCAAAGAGTTCCTCTTTGTAAGAAGAAGGCACAACTTCTAGAAGGATTTACAGAAAGCAGAGGCACGTAGCGTTGTAATTACAGTGCCGGCAAGACCATTTCGCTAAATCCCTCACCTCAGCAAAGAACAAATAAATGGCGAATTTTGATAGTCGGCAGAAGACAGACAGCACAGTTAGATAGGAAGATTATAAAACATCCCAAATAAGAACGACATAAAACACCTGGACTCAAACACCTAACATGCATCATTAGCAGCCAATTAAACATGCATAGTGATGCGGTGCATGAAGAAATCTGTATAATTAAAACAGCTGAGAATCTTTATCCGTGCAACAAAATGAACTGTACATGGGCTGGTGACGCTGTAAAGCGTAGCAGATCATCAAGGATTAGACTGCCACAGTGCACAGCTCATGTCTCTCTCTGTGAGCCTCCTGGGGTCTGTCAGTCTCGTTCTGTCAGCCCTGCCTGTAGGCCTGGTGCCAGGCACAGGTGTGCCCACACCCTCACATACCCTCACGCCTAAAGGTCAGCGATGGGGTTAAACTCCAGCTGGGCCTTCCCAGCATGCAGCTCTGTCCCCATATGGCCCTGGAGCCCTGGACTGACCTCCGCCCAGAAAGGAGGGGTAGGGGGAAATGGGATGGAGCAGGAAAGAGAGAGAGGAGATGGAGTGAAAGAGAGAGAGGGAGGGACACAGAAGAGAAGAGACAAAAGCAAAGCAGAGAAATTGAAAGAGAGAAGAAATAAAGAAAGGAAGAGAGACAGAGATAAACTCCCATGTTTGCAGTCTCCCAAATGATGGATTGCTGGGGAGGCAGGTGACAGCGCTTCTGCGGAAGAGTGAGAGATAGAGAGGGGGGAGAAATGAGAGATTTGACTCCAACACCACACACACCACAAACACTCATTTTGTGGGTGGGTGTGAGCTGGAGACACCCAGGCTTCACTGTATTTGACAGGCTCCACTCTGCCTTGTCAGATAGAGAGACAAGGAGAGAAAGACAAGGAGAGAGAGAGCGCTGGAGATAGAAGGCCGGGCCTCTTAGAACCATCACTCTGTACAGTCCTTATTTACCTAGCTATCGCTCAGACTAGAGAGAGGAGCAGAGGAAGGGGAAGCAATGAGAAAGGAGAGGAAGGAGGGAATAGAGAGGCGCGAAGAGAGAGAAATGTTTGGAGGCAGAGCGAGGAAATGTTTATAGAGAAACGGAGGGAAACCCAACAGAGGAGAGAGGCAGTGAGAGACAGGTATAGAAGCTGCGGGGAGAGAGGGAGGGAGAGAAGGGTATAGAAGCTGTGGGGAAAGAGGGAGGGAGAGAAGGGTATAGATGCTGTGGAGAGGGAGGGAGAGAAGGGTGTAGATGCTGTGGGGAGAGAGGGAGGGAGAGAGAGAAGGGTAAAGATGCTGTGGGGAGGGAGGGAGATACGTGTATAGATGCTGTGGGGAGAGAGGGAGGGAGAGAAGGGTAAAGATGCTGTGGGGAGAGAGGGAGGGAGAGAAGGGTAAAGATGCTGTGGGGAGAGAGGGAGGGAGAGGGTATAGATTCTGTGGGGAGGGAGGGAGAGAGAGAAGGGTAAAGATGCTGTGGGGAGGGAGGGAGAGAAGGGTATAGAAGCTGTGGGGAAAGAGGGAGGGAGAGAAGGGTATAGATGCTGTGGAGAGGGAGGGAGAGAAGGGTGTAGATGCTGTGGGGAGGGAGGGAGAGAGAGAAGGGTAAAGATGCTGTGGGGAGGGAGGGAGATAAGTGTATAGATGCTGTGGGGAGAGAGGGAGGGAGAGAAGGGTAAAGATGCTGTGGGGAGAGAGGGAGGGAGAGGGTATAGATGCTGTGGGGAGTGAGGGAGAGAGAGAAGGGTAAAGATGCTGTGGGGAGGGAGGGAGAGAAGGGTGTAGATGCTGTGGGGAGAGAGGGAGGGAGAGAAGGGTAAAGATGCTGTGGGGAAGGAGGGAGATAAGGGTATAGATGCTGTGGGGAGAGAGGGAGGGAGACAAGGGGGAGACAACCTGCACGCTTTATTTGACCATCCATCATAAGTATTAGCTAGTGAAATTAAGGAAAGGATGGAGGGAGGTAAGGGTGTGGCAATATACGGAGACAGAATAAGCAATAACAAACTTGCAATAGAAACAGAGAGAGAAAGACATAGAGGGACACTTTCCACTGAGCTTAGTCGCTTCCCTCAAGCTCCCCTGTCCTATCCTCTAGTCAAGTCATGACACACACTTGCCTCAGGAACTGGATGAGACATTTGCATTTCCACACACACGCACACGCGCACACACACAACCCATGCTACCCTTGGGACATACACTCATACACAGAAAACATCCCATACAAAGTGAGAGAGTAACGTAAGGAGATGGAGCAGAAGATCATACATTCTGGGTCATTTCAGTTGTCATCCGGTCTAAAGCTAGATCAACAAACCCAGAAGAGGGAAAAAAAAGTATTTTAAATTATTTATATTTTGCTCTTACTGTTTCTCTGCCAACCGTTCTTCCCCTCTCTCCCCCTCTCTGTCCACCTCTCTCCCCCTCCCACCTCACTCTCTCTCCCCCAACCCCACCCCCCCCTTCCAGCTCTTCCCCTCCTCCTGAACGTCGTCTCTGGTTTTCTCATTTGCTCGTCCACCCTCCATCCATCTTCCCTTCTCTTCCTTCTCCACCTTCTCTCTCTCTCTTTTTTTTTTTTTCTTTCTCTCCCTCCCTTTCATTCTGTGTCTCTGTCTCTTTCCTTGCTCTCTCTCTCTCCCCCCCTCTCTGACTCTCTCACTCACCTCTGACTCTCTCTCTCCCTCCCACCTTCGCTTCTCTCCCCCCTCCCACCTTTCTCTCTCTCGTAACCCCTTTTTCTCTCCCCCCTCCCACCTCGCTTTCTCCCTCCTCCCACGTTGGTCTCTCGTCTCCCCCCTCTCTCTCTCCCTCCACCTGCTCTCTCTTCCCCCTCCCACGTCACTCTCTCTCCCCTCACCTTTACTCTCTCTCTCCCCCTCTCTCTCTCCCTCCCACCTCGCTCTCTCTCCCCCCCCACCTTGCTCTCGTCTCGTACCCTCTATCTCGCCCCGCCCAGCCTCGCATCTCTCTCTGCTCCCCCCTCCCAACCTTGCTGTGCGGTCTCAGTATTACCGACTCACACTGGGACTATCAGCATGCCGAAACACACAACCAGGCGTCCTGTAGAAAGGAGATGATGTTTCATTAATTAGTTAGCCAGCAGTCAAGTTGGAAGAAAGGCTTGTCTATCACGGTATCACTCCAACCCCCCCCCCACACCCCTCACACACACACATACACACACCATCAGTCAATGTTCTGACTTAAAGAAGAGAGGGGCGTGTAGGGAGAGGGTGGAGGGGTGTGTATCGACTACGAGATACGAGAGGGCGCTAATTAATTAGCACCCATTTTCCTTTTGTACTGCTGAGACTCAATTGTGCCCGGCGAACCCCTGGCCCCCCGTTAGCTAAACCCTAATCATGCACAGGAATGAGCATGGAGCTGGGGGAATGGACGTATTCTCTGCTGTGTGTGAGTGTGACCTGGGTGTGTGTGTCTGTGCGCAGAAGAGAGAAGGAGACTTGATTGAAAGAGTGTGTGCGTGTGTGTGCTGTACAGAAAGACCATGTGGAGGTGTGTGCAATGATGGAGAGGTTAGGAGGGTGTGTATGCACGGATACGTTTGGGTATGCATTCGTGTCTTTATATACTTGGGTAGACTGTCTGTGTGTGCGGGCGTGTGTCTGTGTGTGTGTGTGTGTATGCGAGAAAGACAGAAGTCAGAGATGGACAGATAGACAGAGATGTTTGGCTCCGGGCCAAAGTGTCTGATCAGAGAGAGAAAGAGAGAGAGAGAGAGAAAGAGAGAGAGAGAGAGAGAGAGAGAGAGAGAGGAAAAGAAAAGCAGTGTCATCTATGAAAAACAGAGAAGCCTCCTGTCAAGACACACCATCCATATTCATCAGCTTCATCATTGATGCATCCCTCACTGGCACTCCCACAGTCAATAAGGAAGAGAGAGAGAGAGGGAAGGAAGGAGGGAGAGAGAGCGAAAGACAGAGCAAGAGAGAGAGACGGAGGGAGAGAGAGATAGAGCGAGATAGAAAGGGAGAGAGAGGGAGGAGGAGGAGGGGAAGGAGAAATAACAGTCCTGCTATAGAGTCACTTACCCTAACAGTACACTGTACACATCCAGTAGAGGAAGTAGAACAAGCACACACACTATAAATAATACATCTATTAATAATAGAAACATAAAAATTATCATCTACTCATGAAGAAAAGACATTCATATCTTGCCTTCACTTATTGCACTGTGGGGATTTAATTAAAAACAGAAGATAGATTCAAACACTCTCTCTGTCTCCTGCCACCCTTATCCTCCCTTCCTCGCTCTCATGACATGACACTCAATGCATGACGAGACCTGGTCACCTTCTAGGTCAACGTGAAGATACATGCACGTATGTATCTCTCACACACATTCACAAACACAACATACACATGCACACACACTGCCCCTATCATCCCTCATCACACGTCTCTCCAACTGGATGAGAAAAGCTTTTTCTGCGGTTTTCCTCCAGATTGCATTTCTCCTTTTGAATTCCTCCATCAATCTCTTGAAATCCTATTTTCATGACAAACAATAAGAAACACACAGTCACTCCATCACCTCCCCCCCCCCCTCTCTCTCTCCCCCTCCCCCGGAAAACAGAGAGGCAGGGGTAACAGAAGACTGCTGGAAGTCGCTCCTAACGCCTAAGAACCATGAGAGGTTAAGTGCGTTTGTGCGTGTTTGTGTGCGTTTGTGTCGGGGGTCTGAACGATAAGCAGGGGTGTGTGTAGCACACACATCATCCGCACAGTAAGTGTCTACTGTCTTGGCGGATTCCAATCCCTTGCACATGCACAACAGCAATCACTTTCCAATTAAAAGATCTTGTCTGAGTTGTATTTGGCATGGAGTGGCTCTCTTGACAGGTTATAAATCAATTTACACTGAGGATATTCAGGGCCATTTTGAGTCATCAAAAGGGTTGTTATCTCACAAACTTTTATCTACATATTTTGCATTTTCATTTCATTACATTTCATATTTTCTTCGTTTAGCAGATGGTTATGGCAGACCAATATATACGTAAGGTAAGTAGGTAAATAACTAGCAAAGAGACCAACAACAATGTATAGGAAATAGTATTAACTTCAAGTATATTGTGTATCATTCTAGTTGAAATAAAATTTTCCATCCTTTAAAATAATTGTGTCATTGATTGATCTTCTCTGGCCTCCCATCTGTGACTCCAGACAAGAAGTATTTAGCATTTGAATGAAGGTCCAGGCAGATTCAATGGATCCTCTCATGTAGATGTGGTGCCATAGACAGAAGATCTACAGGGAGCACACAGTGTGAAACAAGGCAGTGGAGGAGGCGTTGCTCTACAGCGATGCCTTAACATAGCATTACTCACCAGTCTTGTCGATTTTGTCAATGTGTGATTTCCCAGCTTCCTGGCCAGGAAGACATGGACAGGGCCCCTCGCACTTGGGAGAAATGCTCTTTCCTGACGCGCATGCCTGGAACTCCAGCTTACACTACAGGAACAGACAGAGACACTTTGTGGATCATGTGGAATCATGTTAAAGTTCTTCCAAAGAGTGCCTACAGTTGTAGTGAAACTACAGCAGAAACAAACAGTACACAGTACCCCCACATATGTATGTGGGGGTACTGTCGCAAATTCATATGACAGGTATGCATGCTTACTACCTAAAGGTAAGTCAGTATTCATTTGTGTAACATACAGGAAATGCACTGTATGTAGTTTTTGTTCCGCTAATGTATCAGCAAAGATGTCTGGCTTTTGCTACAAAACAGATAAGCCCAGGAATGATCTATCATCTGTAGATCTCCAAACAACCGCATATACAAAAGCACAATTACAACCACAATGTTGGCTTAACATTAGTCTGAAACCACCCCCCCCCCCTGCAATAACCAAGCTCAATACGAGCACAGATAAATTAAAAAAATAATACAAGAAATAGGCAAGTCGGCCAAAAAAATCCAATCACAAACTACCTCCCAGCGAAATAATGAGGCTTCAGATGGATAATGTAAATTCTGCCTGGAAGGATCTGGAGGAGATGCAAGTGTCGCTCATGCTAACGCACACAGAGCCAGCGCACGCAGACACACACACACACCACACAGACACACACACCACATAGACACACACCACACACACACACACACACACACACCACACAGACACACACACCACACAGGCACACACCACACAGACACACACACACACTACACAGACACACACAGACACACAACACACAGACACACAACACAGAGACACACACCACACAGACACACACCACACAGATACACACCACAGACACACACCACAGACACACGCCACACAGACACACACCACACAGACACACACCACAGACACACACCACACAGACACACACCACACAGACAGACCACACAGACACACCACACAGACACACACCACACAGACACACACCACAGACACACACCACACAGACACACACACCACACAGACACACACCACAGACACACACCACACAGACACACACCACACAGACACACACCACAGACACACACCACACAGACACACACCACAGACACACACCACACAGACACACACCACAGACACACACCACAGACACACACCACACAGACACACACCACAGACACACACCACACAGACACACTACAGACACACACCACAGACACACACCACAGACACACACCACAGACACACACCACACCCCTCTGGTCTC
Organism: Plecoglossus altivelis; assembly: GCA_036571765.1. Taxonomy (NCBI): domain Eukaryota; kingdom Metazoa; phylum Chordata; class Actinopteri; order Osmeriformes; family Plecoglossidae; genus Plecoglossus; species Plecoglossus altivelis. Next base: position 7,934,156 of record BROE01000006.1, on the reverse strand, counting down.
AGCTCTCCCGCTGACACTTCCAATTTCACACGTTCTAATTTAAATCCATCACTTCCTCCATGACAGTTCGTAGATAGCGGCACTAATGTCGCCTAATGAAATCTGTTGACAAAGGTACGGTGGGGGCCCCGGTCTACACATATTGAATTACCTGTCTGTTGAAGGAGCTGTGTGTGCGCGGGTCATCTGTGTGTCACACACGTGTGTGTTTGTGTGTGGGAAATACACCCCCGCTGGTTCAATTAACTGTCTCTAATGTCAAAGAAACGTGGCTGACTTTTCAGAAGACCTGAAAATCTTTAGGAAAACATCTGCCGCTATCTGCACCATTGTGATACTTGTTTTAATGAGACTCATGGCTTGGAAAGAAGCCAGCAAATTAGAGAGGAGACCGGTGGAAAATACTGTGAGAGAACCCCAAATAGGAGGGAAAGGGAGAGAAACAAAGAGAGAGAACACAATGAAAGTCCAACGGAGGAAGAGAGAGAGGAGAAAGAATTTGTGTGCGTGCATGTTTGCGCGGGCGAATGATGAGAGTGAAGCAAAACTGCATATTCGATTCGCAGAGGGTTTACAAGAGTTTACGGAGAGAGAGAGAGAGGGATGACAGACAGAACAGTGGAGGAGAGGAGAAACTGAGGAGGAGTGGAACGACTTAAGCGAGAGGAGGAGAATCGTAATGGAGCTGCACCCATCTGCCAAACATCTCTCCAGAGATGAGCGATTTGAAATGTCTGCATGTGTGAACTCGTGTGTACTTGCGTATGCTGTGAAATGGGTAAACATATAATACCAGGGCTCATATTAGTCACTCCTAAATAGGGGTATGTGTGTGTGCGGTGAAAGATCACACAAAGCAATTTTGTATATTTGGAACCAGATTCCTTTTCCAACAAGCTGAGCTTAAAAGCACTTCAGGATTTCTCCAGGATCTTTGGGGCAGGGGGCAGGGGAAACAACACATGCCCCCATCGCTCCATTTGGGATGGATGAGGCCCTTCTCGAAGGGGTCTGTGTGTGTGTGTGTGTGTGTGTGTGTGAGAGAGAGAGAGAGAGAGAGAGAGAGAGAGAGAGAGAATGAGAAAGTGTGAATAGAGAGAATGTGTGCCCGTGTGTAGGTGAGTGCATGTAAGTGGGATTGAGAATAGGCGAGGGAGAGAACGTGTACACAAAGTGTATGAGTGTGACTGTGAGTGTGTCAGTGTGTGTGATGGGTGTGTGTGTGTGTGTGTGTGTGCAGGAGGGTTAACAGCCAACACCCCTAACAAGATGGGGACTGATTGATCCCTGAGCGGCTCTGAGGTTGCACTTCCTTCTCAGTGAAAACCCAGATTAGTTTGTGTGTGTGTGTGTGTTGTGGGAGGCATTTGACTATTAAAGGTTTTAGATTCCCTGGTTCTTTTCTCACTGTAGAGGTGACAGGTGGGGTGTGGGAGGAGGGATAATTGGAGAGGTGATAGAGAGAGGGAAAGGGAACGATGCTGGGAAGAGAAAGGAGGGAGGAGGGAGAGATGCGGTTGCGTTTCTCTCTCTCTCACTCTCACTCGCTAAATGAGAGAGCCCAGAATCACATCGCGGTGGCGGACATAGTTCATTCATGAGGCCATCCATCATGGCTGACGCAGTCATTTACAAAACGCCACCATCCCCGAGCAAGCGTCAGGGGTGTGTGTGTGTGTATTGAGGCCATTTATATGTATTCATGGAACAGTGCGTGCGTATGTGTGTGTGCATGGTTGGATGTGTTTGAGTTGTGTATGTGTGTACTATGTGTGTGTGTGCATGTGTGTGGGCGGGCGAGGAGAGGAGGATGAGAGGAGGAGGGGTGATGAAGGGTGGCAGAGGGTGAAGGGAGATTTTCCAACCCACAGATCACCGTAGCGACAGTCAAGTTTGATGTTTGACCCTCTTCTCAGTTTATGATGGAGGAGTGGAGGACAAGAGAGAGACAGAAAGAAGGAAAGAAAGAAGACCATCGGGGGAGGGGGTGGTGTTAGGCAGCTTGTTATTACCAGATACAATAGTTCAAACTGAAACAACAGGGAGCTGGAAACATGATGATGGTGATTAGGAGAGCATGCTCCTCACAGGAGGAGAGAGACAGAGAGGGAGGAGAGAGAGGGAGGAGAGAGACAGAGGGAGGAGAGAGAGGGAGGAGAGAGACAGAGGGAGGAGAGAGACAGAGAGGGAGGAGAGAGACAGAAAGGAAGGAGAGATAGAGGAGAAGAGAGAGACAGAACAGAGAAAGTAAAAAAGAGTTGAGGTTTGTAAAGCAGTGAAAAGAGATAAAGAGAAAGTTGAGGAGACAGAACACAGAAGAATGATGAGACAGGAGGGAACTGCTCTGACATCTGCACAAAAGACAAAGATGAGTGGGGGACAGGAGACAGCGATAGTCTGAGACCCAGAGAGAGTGGTGCACAGAGAGAGAGAGAGAGGAGGTGTGAACGTCTCACCTTGGAGGAGTAGGTGTGGCCATCGGAGCCACACACCGGGCTGGGGTGGATAACAGGGCACGGCCTACATGTCCCATGAGCCCCTGCTGCAACCCAGTGTCTGTGGGCCAGACTTCCTTTACGGGGCTTCACACTGGATGAAGACAACAAGAGACAAAGAGGGAGAGAGACGCGAGAGAGAGAGAGAGAGAGAGAGAGAGAGAGAGAGAGAGACAAAGAGGCCGAGCATGAAGACGGAAAGAAAGAAAGTATGAAAAAAAGCAAAGAGCAGACAAGGGAAATGAACAATTAGACTGAGAAAGACAAATTATGTCACAACATAACCATTTTGCCAAACTCTTTGTAGGACTGACAACCAGCATTGTCAACTCCTTTCACTGTTGTATTCCAATACTATCATTTTTGTCAGAGCCCTTTTGTTCAGGAATCCAGACTTGTGGAAAAAGCTCACAAATAATACAATAACTCCAAATCATTGAAACGTCTCCAGTCGGAGAAAAAAAGAGACAGAGACAAAGAGAGAAAGAGAGATGGGGAGACAGTAGAGGTGGTGTGTATTCGGAAGCGGCGGGGGTCAGACAGAAAGAACAGGTCAGGATCGTGTCTGACGTTGCTTTTCTATGATGAGCATAATCACATCTGATTAAATGTGCCAGCAATCCCCCGCTAAGTGCTTCCCCTTTCTGTCTCTTCCCCTCTCCCCTTCAGTATCCATCCATCAACTGGCAAGGCAATGACAGCTAGGCGCCATCAAAAAATGTATACTCTTTCGAGACATTTACCTCGCACGTATTCGGTACATTTGAGAACGTCAACGCAACTTAGGTTAACAGAGCAAATTTGATTCCACGCTTCCGTTAGAAGACTGTCACACATCATTGACTGGGAAATCACAACGTTGTCGAGACAGACACCTTGATGATGGCTATAATTATTAAACTTGGTAGTTGTGACAGAAAACGTTTGAGTAGCAGATTAAAAATGCAAAGATGGACTCTGCTGAGGAACCTCCCTGTGAAGAGACTAGTAATTATGGAGGATGATGAGGCAGGAAAATGTGCAGGTCGATTATAGATGAGCATCTATTCAATTCTTTTTGCCATTTTCTTTCCCTCACTCGCTCTCCCACCCTCCCCTCTGTCTCCTCTCTTTTCTTTAAACCCTCCCCTTCTAGATTTCCCCGCAATCCTTTTTGCTGCTACTTTGGCAAGTGATGGGAATGAGTCTGTGTGTGCTGTGGGAGGTATGCCCGTGTCCCACAACATGTTTATGGCCCAAGAGTAGAGAAAACAATTATGAGACATGCATATCCAACTAGGGTTCCAGTATGTGGAAAAATAAGTGTGTGTGTGTGTGTGTGTGAGTGGTTGTGTGCTTGTGCGTGATTGTGTGTGAGAGGGAACAGGGGAGGGCGAAACACTCACACACCATGAGGGAAGAAAATGGTGTGATTCTCCCCTCAAAGGGGGACAGAGGGAGGGAGGATGGGACAGAGAGATGGGGGGGGAGAAAGAAAAAGGAGAGGCGGGAGGAAGATGATTGAGTAAGAATTTGAATAGTAAAATATGAACTTGTTTGTGTATGCGTAGAGTGTGTGGGTGTGGCGTGCGTGAGTGTTGGCGTGGGTGGTGAGGTCACAAGTCAAACACAGCCAGAACTCTCTCTCTCCCTCTCTCTTACACTCTCTCTCTCTCACTCTCTCTTACGCTCTCTCTCTCTTCTCTTTAGTCTGAAGTGGTCTCTGTACAGTTATGTAGCCATCACAATGGGCGCTCTCTTGATTTCAACGGCCTCCTGGAGATGGAGTCTACTCTGGCACCGTGTGTGTGTCTCTCTATCCTCTCCCTATCCTACTGTGTGCTGTCAAACCTGCACCCCTTCTTCCTGTCCCAGCAGGTGTATTGCTTAAACCCCAGTTCTCTTCATTAATGTCTACAGTTTGACAGGTCGCACACATTTACACACACCACCACTCAGCTGGATGGTGTTACCATTAAATGAACACTAAGTGCTTCAGACAAAGCCCACCAGGAAGATGAACCCCTTCATCTCAGACAATGTCATACCTAACAACCCCTATGCCTCACGAAGTATTATGTTACACTGAGCCTTAAAAGGGCCGCCCTAGACTTGGATTTGACAAAACAAGGTGTGTGACTCAGTGAATTACAGTGATTTCAGCTCGATCCTATTCTATCCTGTCATTGCACTGGTGCTGGCTTAGTGCTTCCACAGTTAGGTTTGAATATCCATGAGGCGTCCGTTATTACGAGTAAGTAGCAATTACGACCACTCAACGGCCGTTGCATAATTAATATTTGTATTAAACTGAAGAGGACCGAGCAGAGGGAGAACGCCGCCCCCTCCTCTTCCTCAGTGGACCTTCTCTCCTCTTTCCTCTTCTCCCTTTCATCCCCCCCCATCTCAACCATTTGCTACTACCTCTTCTTCACCCTTTCCTCTCCTTTGTATGTCACCTCTCATTCCCCCTGTTTTCCCCTGCTCCTCTCTTCTCCTCCCTCTCTTCTCTCTCAGAGAGCTGGCAGACCAGGGAGGAGGCTTGTCCACCAATCAGAGGCCTTGCTTCCGGTTCATGGTTGGAAAGGTTAAAGAGCAACAGGAAGGAGGATGGACAGTGGTAGGCTGATGTATACACACACACACGCACACACGCACAAACACACACACGCACACACACACACTAATGATGATTGAACCTGGGAGCTCTGAAGGTGGCATCTGAACTTAGTCCAGAGTTAGCGAACACAACATAAGAAAGAGAATGTGTATGCATGTGTGTATGTTTATGTTGAAAGGGAGGATGTAAATGTGTGTGTCTGTGTCTCTTACCTGAGTGTGTGTGTTTATGAGTGAGTGTGCATGCGTGCATGTACATGTGTACACACATGCACGCCTGTATGTCTTACCTGTGTGTGGGCTGATTGTAGCTGGTGCAGATGGCGGTCTGGTAGTCATGGCTGACACACACTTTGTGAGCGGGGCAACGCACCTTCACACAAGGATCCTTGGTGGCATCCAGGCCTACGGAGAGAGAGAGAGGAGACACATGGCTTGAAGAAGCAAAGACTTCAACTCCAGGTTCCAGGACTCAAATGAACATCCGTTCATCCCAGCACTAAGTGTCACTGACAGTCCATAACTGTCCGTCCAACCTCTGCTAACACAGCTGTCATCTACCTGAAAATGTTACCGCATGTGGAGGAAAGATGACAAGAAGCAGAAAAGAAGAGAGGTAAAAAAAGGAAGTATAAAGATAGAAGCAGGTAAAGACAGAGTGTTTTCAAAGTGTGAGTGTTTGTGTGTGCATGTGTGTGGGACTTTGTCCCCCGACGCACTGACTCCTAGAACGCCCTACTGTCAGCTTCCACATCAATCTCCACGGCAACATAATCGCCAAGGCAGCGAGTCACAGGTGGACAGCGTCCAAGGTGATGGAGATCAAAGCCTGGGGATCATTCTGAGCGTTATGTCATTTCACGCTACGCTTAAGACGCAAATACACCCACAGAGGACAGAGGAAGAGGAGAGAAGAAAGATAGGGAGAGAGGACGGAGACAGAAATAGCGAGAGAGGTTGATGGAAAGCAAAATGCAGAGAGGAATGAGACACAAGGGAAGGAAGAACTATGGAGAGAGAGAGAGAGAGAGAGAGAGAGGGAGAGAGAGAGAGACACTGACAGACAGCAGAGGAAGGTAGGAGAAAAGAGAGAATCTCCTAGTCCAGGAAGAGGCAGCCATCCAGTCATCTTCAATCAGCTATATTGCTTCCTGCTATGTGCTTGAGGGAGACAGATAACACCGTATAATCAAACAGCCTGTAACTGTTCTGTCCATCAGCAGCCTGCCAGCCTGGATCAGACGTGTGATGCAGCAGTAGATGGTTTGGACAGTCCATCACAAATGCTACCAACGACAACAGAAACCCAGGCAACAACAAATCCAGAATTCAAAGAGAAACCAAACCAAATGTGGGCCTGAGCTTGTCTTGGTCCTCATCTTCACCAGATGATACAAGATGAGTAGTAAAGACGCCCACTCTCTGAGACCCAAAATAACTTCAAAAGGCTTCCAAGAAAGAACTCAAAGCTGAAGTCAAGGCTGTTCGGATGAGCACTTTCGAAAAACATAGTTAGCATGGCTGCTAAATACATGAGTCAGTGGAACTTAAAACACAAAACACACACACACAAACAATAGCAGAGTTTTAAATCAATACGAAGCTTGCCGTGGACTACGAGCTGTTCCTCTGTAGGGTGTGGAAGGAAACAGGGTTTTTCTCAAGCGTCCCATTTTGCACTAAATAGAAAGCCAGACAGGTCAGAATAGTCGGTAAATATACAGACCTGCCAAGAAATGTCAATCTATATATCTTCCTTCTCTGCCCCCTCCATCTCCTTTCCATCACACACACATTTGCGCGTCGGAGGACGTGGCGTGCAAAGCGTGGAGCCTATCAGCATTGGTGGAAACTCATCCGATTCCTCCCTCTTGCTGAAAATGAGTTTCTCCCCGTGAGGGAAATGAGAGATGAGAGACGGATGGGGGGAGTTGGAGGGGATCTGGTGAACAAAAAAGGGTCGGAGGACGACCGAGGACTAATACAGGAGATTTCTGTCTGCATGTTCGCAGTCAAATTAGGCCGGTATATATTCTGTCCATTGAAATGGATGGGAGGAGAAGGGGTGGAGGGGATTGGAGAGGAATGAAAAGGAAAAGAAAGGATGGGGAAAAGGATGAAGGGGAAAGAGGAGGAGATGAGAGGAAGCGGAGGGAGGAGAGGGAGAGTGAAATAGATAATAAAGGAGAGGATGTAAGAGAACAGGGCAGGGGAGAGGAGGGCAGAGGCCAGGAGATTAGGGGAGAGGAGAGAAAAGAGGAGAGCCCTTATCTGTCTATCCCAGGCTTGAGTGAGCAGCACTGGCCATTTAAACAACCAATCAATTCTAATGCAGGAGCACTGCACCGCGTTAAGCTATCTCTTTCTCTCTCGCACACACTCACATACACACTCCCTCTCTCACTCTTCAAGTCACCATTTCTCAGCCACTCTCCCTCCCACTCTCCCACTGTCCCCCTTTCACTGCAGCAATTCCCCATTTCTCCTAGTATTTAACCCCGACACCAACTCTCTCTTCCTTTCTCTCAATCTATTCTCTTGTTCACAGACACTTAATGCACGCCACACGGCTAGACCGACAGCACAACTGCACTTACCAGGCTCTGTCAGACTTGCTGTTACCGTGGCGACGCTATGGGCCAAAGGAAACAGCCGTGGGAGCTAGGTCATCGGATGAAGGAAATAAAAGACAGGCGCTAAATAAAAAGATGAAGAGAGAGAAGGTGTGACATGAAACTAATCATTTAAAATGCACTAGAAGTGAGATGGGGGCTGCTCAGCTGGTGAGAGACGGTGGGGGAAAGAGGAAGGGAGGGAGAGAGAGGAAGTGAGAGAGAGGGAGGGAGAGAGAGGAAGAGAGAGAGAGGGAGGGAGGGAAGGTGAGAGAGAGTGAGAAAGAGGGAGGGAGAGAGGGTGAGAGAGAGGGAGAGAGGGGGAGGGAGAGGGTGAGATAGAGGGGGAGAGAGGGAGGGAGAGAGGGTGAGAGAGGGAGAGAGGTTGAGAAAAGGAGGGAAAGAGGATGAGAGAAGGAGAGAGGGAAGGAGGGAGAGAGCTAGAGGTCCAGGGTCAGGGAAACGGAGGGGCTATGAGACCGAGTGTCTGTTTGAAACTTATCCCGCAGCATGCTATGAAAAACGCAGGTTTGACATGTGGAGCGACAGCTGTCGAGAAACAGTAACAGCACCGGAGCTCTCCTGACACACACACACACACACACACACACACCATCTTCTTCAGTACATACACATCCTCACACACACACACACACACACACTCACACATACACACACACACACGCACCATCTTATTCAGTACATACACATCCTCTCTCATACACACACACCATCTTTCAGTACATACAAATCCGCACTCACACCATTTTGTTCAGTACGTATATCTCCTCACACACACACACACACACACACACGCACCATCTTGTTCAGTATGTACACATCCTCACACACACACACACACACCATTTTGTTCAGTACGTACATTCCCAAACTCATCAACCTCCATATCTGCATGTGAGGTTGACCACTCGATGGCCACACTCTGGGGTGCAGTAACAGTGTATGTGCACAGATGGCATTGAGTTGGCATGGGCACCTCAGAGAGGGCACCAGTACTGGGAGGGTAAGAGAGGCCCTGTGAAGAGTGCAAGGCCTCCCTCTATGTCGAACACTCCATACCAATCCAGCGAGTGGGTGTTTGCCCTCTTTTAACTAGGTCGTCGCTATTCACCTGACAGACACCTTCATTGTGAACTCCGGTCACCTTGTCACAGTGGAAGGGCAACAGAACTAGGAGGGCTGAGTGGGACACACGCACGCACACACACACACACACACACAAACTACAAAGTAAACACACTGACTGTTGAGCACAGAAGATCATTACATTTTCATTCCTTACATAAGTATGTACTTTTTGTTTCCCACCACACACAAACACACACACACACACACAACTACAAATACACACAGTCATTAACGCACTCATAAACACAAAGGTCAAGGTAATCATTAAAGCTTGGCACATCCTGATTATAAATCGACTGCAAAACTGAGAGCAAATTTTTGCCACAGTCGTTAATCACCCCCAATTTCTTCCCAGTGTATGTCTGTGTGTTTGAGTGTGTGTGTAGCTGTGCGTTTTGTCCATAATCTCAGAAAACAATTTGCTCTATACGGCCTTTACCGAGTGAATTTCACAATAGAATTGGCAATTTGTCATTTTAAGATAATATGTCCAGTGAGTGTCCAGTAGACTGAAAAAATACTGGTGTTGACGTTTAGACACATCTCTTTGATCACACACACACACACACACACACACACACACACACACACACACACTGCTACTACACAAAGTGTTTCCTTCACAGTTTGAACAGTTTCTTTTCTAATAGCATCTCTCTAGTCGTCTTTCCAAAGCCTTGAACTTATCTCGATTTCTACCGTTTGTACTTTCTAATTACATTTCCCCAAAATACGTTGATTCAAAAACGTCACCTGCTCTAACAGATGTCCCCCCCCCCCCCCCCAAACAGTCTAGTTCTCAGAACCATGTGAACATGGATCATGTAATGACTTGAGGTTCATGTATTGCTGCAGGTATTGATAGGCCTGAACCATCCACCTCCAGAAACCCTCTGGAACTGGATCCTACCCACGTGGTAGCCATGGGGACCTGACGAGGCAGAGGTCCTGGCTAGTGAGCAGAGCTGGAGATCAGCTTTTCTGCTCTCCCGCGTCAACCCAATGCTGTTCCACGAGTAGGAGCAACTCTGGGATGGTCTCTGAAGTTGACTTTGAGTGTGTAGGTTTAGGTGTGTGTGTATCATAGGTGTGTGTGTGTGTTTAGACAAGTATATCAGCAGGAGTGCGTTCGTTTCTGCGTATGGGTGTAGGTGTGTAGATGGGCGTTTGTGTGTGTTTAATGAAGTCTTTTCCCAAGAGACGATTGGAGTTTTTATAGCTTGTCTGTCATATTTAATTTTACAATTTTACATAAACTCTGACACAGCAAGATCAATATTGCAGTATGCTGTGGTATATCTGTGTGCATGCACGTAACTGTGTACAAGTGCTATTAATACAGTCAATGTGCCTTGCAGTGTCAGAGTTGATTTCATTACTTCACTTTGGGGTTAATAATGCAGATATCTCTGAGGTATGATCTCTAAAGCAGAACTTAATTCTC